>JARCFY010000013.1:56533384-57133384 GCA_029233225.1 Lepidodactylus listeri | reverse complement strand
TGCTTCAGCCCTGAATCCTGGCTTCATGATCAGAATCTAGTAGTATCCAGATGTTTCTATAAACATTTGTTTATGTTGGAATCATGGAAATGGGAGGAGCTCCTCATTGATGGCTAGAGCAGGCCGGGTTCTTGCTGCTGCCAACTTGTTCAGGGGTTTTTCCTATCACTTGGAGAGACCCCCGCCTTCCTAGGCAGCACCTCCTTTCACAAGAGGGTGTGGTACAGACGGACAACCAACCCTAAGATGTCTGGCAGAGTTTCTCAAAGATTTATTAAAGGTTTATAATTTAACTTAAAAAGCAAAAAAATAGATCTAGTTAATAGCAATCATTCTCAAAGCAAAGTATGTGGCAAAAAGCAAGTTCAGAGGGATGTTTGAGGTTTGGAAAACTGAGTGTGGAATGGGGGAAATGGCTAATTCCTTCCCTAGGATTGCCAGCCTCCAGGTGGGGCCTGGAGATCTCCTGCTTTTGCAACTGATCTCCAGCTGACAGAGATCAGCTCCCCTGGAGAAAAATGGCTGCTTGGAAGGGTGGAGTCTATGGCATTCTATCATGCTGAGGCCCCTCCCCAAACCCTGCCCTCTCCTGGATCCACCCCCAAAGTCTCCAGGTATTTTCCAACCCACACCTGGCAACCCTATACTTCCCCCATGTGTTGATTTGATTTGTATTGATGCATTGCCCCACATCTACTATTGAGCAATTTAGTTTGGTGTAGTGGTTAAGTGCGTGGACTCTGATCTGGGAGAACCAAGTTTGATTCCCCACTCCTCCACTTGCAGCTGCTGGGCATGGAATGGGTGGGTGGGTGGGGGGTATTTGTGAATTTCCTGCATTGTGCAGGGGGTTGGACTAGATGACCCTGGAGGTCCCTTCTAACTCAGGGGTGGCCAAACTTGCTTAACATAAGAGCTGCATAGAATAAACATCAGATGTTTGAGAGCCACAAGACATGAACAAATATTACCTGATTTCATTGGAAAATAAGCAAATTTGATTGAAGAACTGCCTTTCCCACAGATGCCTCCTTCCGGGAGTCCCCATCCATAGTGTAGTGCTGAACAAATATCGATGGCGTGGACCAGGTTGCTGCTCGGCAGATGTCAGCAAGAGGGAGACCAGACAGAAAGGCTGCAGAGGAAGCCTGAGCTCGTGCAGAATGAGCTGATACTGGAAAGGCACAGTGAACCCCTGCAGCTGCATAAGCTAATCTAATTGTTGTGCAAATCCACCTCAACAGGGTCTGAGATGAAGCTCTCTGACCCTTCTTGGAGCCCTTAAAACAAATGAATAAAGATGTGTCCTTCCTAAAGGATTGTGTCCTGTCTAAATAAAATAGTAGCACCCGCCTTACATCTAAGGTATGAAGCGTCTGCTCTGCCTGGAACGTAGGGGAAAGAAAGGAAATCAGCAAGGTAATGTCCTGACCTAGGTGAAATTTAGAAACAACTTTAGGGAGGAATTCCAGATGAGGCCAAAGTACAATCTTGTCATTATGAGTCTTGAGGAAGGGAGGGTTGAGACAAAAGAGCAGCCAGTTCCCCCACCCGCCCAGCCCAAGTTATGGCTACAAGGAAGACAACCTTATAAGAAAGGAATGACAATTCACGTGAAGCTAGAGGTTCAAATGGTTTATGAACAATTTGAGTTAAAACCAAGGATTAACTCAGGGCTCACAGAAGGAAGGTATAAATTCACCAATCCCCTTAGAAAACATTTGAAGTCAGAACACGCAAAAACAGAAACCCCATTAACTTTGTCATGAGACGTAGAAATAGCTGCTAAATAAACTTTTATAGACGAATTGGAGAGGCTCTTATCTTTGAGAGAGAGAAATTCCAAAATATATGATAAATCACAGGAGAAAGGGTCTATGTTCCTAGACTGCCCAAGAAGAAAAAAGAGACATCTTATGGGCATAGGAATTTCTAGTGGAGGGCTTTCTGGCCACAGTAATCACCTGCTGCGCTCTATTGCAGCTGAGATGTGTGGGCGGATCAGCCATGCCGTGAGGCGGATGGTTTGAATGCTGGGGTGGGGGTGGGGAAGAGGGTTCAACAGGTCTGGAGCCTGAGGAAAAATGTAATGGGAGTGCCCCGCCATCTTCCACAGAGTGGGGAACCAAGGCCTCCATGGCCAAAATGGTGTTACCAGAATGTCAACAGTGTCTTCCGCCCTCCATTTCGTGACTACCCTGTTTAACAAGGGTAGAGGGGGGGGGAACTGGCAAACAATCCAGTGTAACTGGAATGCGTCACCTAGGGAGCCCACACCTACACCTGCTTGGAAGCAAAATTGGGAGCATTTTGCATTTTCTTGAGAGGCAAACAAATCCACTTGAGGTTTTCCCCAGCTGTGGAAGATGGGGAGAAGTTAGTGGTCCAAAAGTGACCAGTCTTGAGTGGTGTCGAAGAACCTGCTCAGCCTGTTTGGATGAGTATTGAGGTGCCCAGCTATGTGAATGGCAGTAAGGCCTATACCAGGGGTGGGCAATTGTTTTGGCTCGGGGGCCACTTTGTGGGAGCGGAGGTTAGCGGAGGGCCGCACCTTTTAAAATGATTGCATTCATTAGTTAACTTTGCATTTCAGAAAAGGCATAAAATTGTATCATAAAAATCAATAAATATAAATTAAATAAAATAGTGGTAGTTTTATTCAATTTATTTATTGTGCTGATTTCATATCATCTATAGCTGCAAGCACATTTAATTTTAGAATCCGTTTAATGAGATAAAGGTACCCTATCACACTTTTCTACAATTTTTTTTGAAATCAGGAGTGAGATTGCTTGTTGAGATTCTCATCACAGCCTGCAAGTTAATGTCTGTCAAAAAGCATCTATATTTACTCTTGTTGATCTTCATGCAAGAAAAACTTTGCTCACAAATATATGTAGACCCAAATATAGAGGACATTTTCCCAGCAAATTTCTTCATACATGGAAATTTTTTCAGCAGACAAAGATTTGTAAAAGTCAACTAATGTCACAGCCAGTGTTCCCTCTAAGCTGAGTTAGTGTGAGCTAGCTCACAGTTTTTTAGCCTCTAGCTCACAAATTTTTGTCTTAGCTCAGGAAGGATGGCTCCAGAGCAAACTAATTTATGCAGTAGCCAAATGGCTCGCTCACAATTTTAATGCCAGTATCTCACAAAGTAGAATTTTTGCTCATAAGACTCCACAGCTTAGAGGGAGCCTTGGTCACAGCATTAAACATTTCTTTCACAGTGTGATCTGACTGCATGTCAACAAGTTCAAGCTGCAGCTCCTCAGGTGCTGCATCAATATCAGCAGTGATGGGATAAGAGAGCAAATTGAATTTAGGCTCAATTTTCGTGAAGTCCTGAAATCTTCTTGGCGGGCCGCAAAAAACTCTGTGGCAGGCCGCATGTGGCCCCCGGGCCGCCATTTGCCCACCCCTGGCCTATACCATCAGCTATGGCCGAACCCCATAGCAGGGTGTTTTCTCTGCACAGCCATACTGACCCCGTACCTCCCTGTTTGTTTATGTAATACATAACTGTGGTGTTGTCAGTGTGTAAAGGAACTCTGTGTCCTTGCAGCAAATCTGAAAAAGAAGAAAGAGCTTGTTTTACTGCTCTGAGCTTCAGCAGGTTAATATGGAGATTGCTTTCAGCCCTCGTCCAACGACCCTGAGCAGAATTGTCCTCACAATGGGCCCCCCAACCAGTTAGCGAGGCATCTGTATATAGATGAACCTCAGGAGTGAGGTAACCAAAGGGCACACCAGTTGTGAGATGAGAGACCTGGGATGACCAGCCTAGGGTCTTTAGAATGGAACGGGGCACCAAAAAGCACCACCAAAGTGAAATGGTGTGAGTATGGAACACTTGGAGAAACCAATTTTGAATTGGCTGCATATGCAGCCATGCATGCAGGGTCACTGCTGTGGTTGAAGCCATGTGACCTAATAAGTGCTGTAAAAAACATGCCAAATGGCGGCGATAAGCCTGCAGCAACTGGACCAGTGTCATAATATGCAGCACTCTGTGCTCCAGGAGAAAAGCTCTACCCAACCAGGAGTCAAGTCTAGCCCCAATGAATTCAATAGATGAATTCAATAGGAGTCAAAGTAGATTTATCGATGCTGATCACCAAGCCTAAGCTCTCTAACTTTTGCAAGGTCAAGGGCAGATGGTTACGGAGGTCCCTAGTGGTGTCTTCCACTAGTAGCCAGTCATCCAAGTAGGGATAAATTAAACAGCCCTGCAAGCGGAGATGCGACACCACTACTGACATGCACTTGGAGAAAACCCTGGGGGCTGATGCAAAACCAAAGGGAAGAACTGAATATTGAAATACTGAGCCTGCATGCAAGAACCTCAAGTATTTCCTGTAGTCAGTGTGAATCGACACATGGAAGTATGCATCTTTTAGATCAATGCTGGCAAACCAGCAGTTGTTGTCAAGGAGCAGAATCACTTCCTGGAGAGACAGCATTCAAAATTTTGGCCTAGAAAGGTACCTATTAAGGTTTCTAAGATCCAGAATTGGCCATTTCCCACCATCCTTCTTGTCTATTATAAAAAATGGGGAATAATATCCCGGTGCTATATGAGCATCCATAACCCTAATGATGGCCCCTTTATTCACCAGGGCTTGTACTTCTGGGGAGATGTGCGTGGGAGAGCATAATGGTGGTGGAGTGAATGCTTGACACAAGGGGAAATGATCAAATTCCAAATAGTAACCATTCTTTATCATAGACAGAACCCAAAAGTCATCTGTAATGGAGAGCCAAACATCATAATAATGAGACAAATGGTCTCCAAACTGTGGCTGGGATAGTCAGGGGAGGTCATTACCCCTAGTAGAGGGGTCCTTGAACTGTTTACCACTCTGACCAGGTTTAGGCTTGACTGATGCCTACTTGAGGAAGGACAGTACAGGGACCTGAAAGATCCCTGAAATGGCTGAGAGTGGTACCTAGTATCACGGTACCAAAAAGGCTTATTATAATTAGACCTCTGAAAGGCTCTGGACCAATACCTGGTCTTAGGTGGAGCAGAGGCAGTCGAAGTGATGCCACATGACTTCGCCTATAAAACAGGATTGCACTTACCTATAACTGCTGATCATCGAGTGATCTTCTGTGGAGGCACACATGGGACTGCACAGTCGCAGGCCGGCTGACAGAGAGGAATAAGCAAGCTTCTTTATAAGAATTTTCTAGACTCTCATGAGTGCTGGCTCCCCCCTCCCCTCACAGTGTTTTCCCGCCTAAAATCATGTGATGTGGGAGGGGCCAGCACTCATCCCTCAGTTCTCCTAAGTCACCAGGTGAATTTTTGTCACCTGAATACAGACTACAGCGGGGAAGGAGGGAGGGATGTGTGCCTGCACAGAAGACCACCTGATGAACAGCAGTTACAGGTAAGTGCAACCCTGTTTTCATCATCGTGGCTTCTGTGCAGTCCCACATGGGAGATTAGCAAGAATAAATCATATCAACCAGAGGCTGGTATGGGCTGGATCAGGAGAAGATTAACTGTAGCACTGCTTTTCCCACAGATGCCTCGGTTCTGGAATGGACGTCCATAGCATAATGTCTCACAAAAGGCGAAGGATTCGACCACATTGCAGCTTTGCAAATATCTTCGAGAGGCAGTGTCGCCGTGAAGGCTGTAGAAGATGCCTGTGCCCTAGTGGAGTGGGCTGAAATGTGTAAGGGACATGGAACTCCTGACACTTTGTATGCAGTTCTAATCATGGAGACAATCCACTTAGAGATGGAGTGCAATAATGCCTGTTTCCCCTTATTAGGGCCTTGGAAACAAATAAATTTCTATCAATACGAAACAGTTGGGTGCATTTCAAGTAAAATAGTAATGCTCTTTTAACGTCTAATGTGTGCATGAGTCTACCTGCTGAGGATTGTGGATCAGGGAAAAACATGGGTAGTATCATGTCCTGGTTCATATGGAACTGAGAAACGACCTTGGGAAGGAAACTAATGTGGGGCCTGAGGACCACCTTATCATTATGAAATTTCAGATAAGGGGGGGGGGTCACATGACAAAGCCCCTAGTTCATTGATTCATCTAGCAGACATAATCACTACTAGGAACAGTGCCTTAAAAGAAACCCAGTAGACACCCATGGTAGCCAATGGTTCAAATAGTTTATGGATAAGTGCAGTCAGTACCAGAGATAAACACCACTGAGGGGTAGGAGGTACAACAGGAGGGTGAAGATTATATAAACCTTTCAAAAACGTTTAGAATCGGGGGGTTTCCAGTTGGGAGAATGGAGGTCTGACACGCTTTGCAAATGCGCAAGGCGGACAGCGGCTCTTCCTGACAGCTTGGGTGGGTTAATCCACCCGACGCAACCTCACACAGGTAGTGTGAGGACCAGCAAGCAATATAATCCAGGTTTGAGCAACCTCGGTGAAGGGAAAGTCTCGGAGGAGACTTTTCCGACACCTTGAGCATTGCAGCCGAAGAGGATTCTTGCGAGTATCTCTAAGGAGCCGAGCTGAGCTGAAAAATTCAGCATAAAACCTCCAATTCCCCTGATTCCTTAACAAAGAAGACAAAGTTTAAACGTTGGGACCACATCTGAAGCGAAGTAACAACAAAAGGTAACGGAAAAAAGTTTTTTGCCTTACCATTGCCGCGTTTTGAAAGATGAAAAACAGATCGGGTGAAGCAATAGACTGATGTTGATTGGATGAGAGCAGTTTTGAAGTGCTAAAAAACTGAATTTGAACTTAAAAAGCCAAAAAAACAAGTTGTTTAACATTCCTGCGGTTAAAAGGAGTCGGGAGGGGAAGCCAAGCATCGCGAGACAAAGAGGGAGAAGGGAACCAAGCATCGCGAGATTAAGACGTGAGGACTGAATCAGGAAGTGACGGCTAGAAGAGCAGACAAGAAGGAAAAAGGAGAAGAACCGGAAGAAGGTAAAGGGGACTCTAAATACTGCCGGACCAGAAAGGGGACTCTAAATACTGCCGGACCAGAAAGGGGACTCTAAATACTGCCGGACCAGAAAGACCATAACAGGAAGTGACGTGCAGAGAGCAGACAAGTAAAGAAAAGGAAGGGACAAAAGGAAACTACGGCAAGCCAGAAGCAAGGTAAAAAGACTATAACCTTTGACATTAACCATAGAGAAGTCGCGGCCGCCATTTTGGATTTATAAAATTTTTAAACTGCAATATCTCAAAGATTATATAACGTAGAAGGCTGAAACCAACATAATTTGACTTGGCAAGATTAGCTTGTTTGAATGCACTAATTGGTGTTTGATTTGGAAGACAAGATAAAATCGATCCTTTTAAAGAGGCAAAACGGACCGAGGACTAAGATCGAGAGCAGCCACATGGTCCTCTCCTACAATGGCAGCAAAAAAAGAAAAAGAGCTACTAGCTGTTATGGAAGCAATGGAAAAGAAAATGTTAGACGCTATAGGAGAGGTAAATGTTAAAATGAATAATATAGCGGCTCAAGCAGATAAAAATTGCATGGAATTAAAAGCAGAATTTCAAAAATTATCCACAAGAACACAAGATATAGAAACTAAAGTAAAAGAACTGGAAGAAAACACCCATAAGACAATGAGAGAGAACGAGAGGATGGAAAAGATGATGCATTATAAAGATATGCAAAACCACTTGAGATTTCGAGGGATTGAGGAAAAATTGAATGAGGATATTTTTACAAGAATGCAAGAAGCAATAGCAGATTTTTTACAAGAACAGGAAGAAGTTGTTAAAGAACACATGGATCTTGTTTATAGAGTTAATTCTACATATGCAAGAGACAAAAACATCCCAAGAGACGTGGTTGTCCAATTTACAATGAAAAGAACAAAAGAACAAATCTACAGGAAGTGCTTTACTGACCCCTTTGTAATAGATGGAAAGAAAATCATAGTAATGAAAGAATTGCCTAGAGCAATACTGCAAGAAAGGAAAAAATTCAAGTGTCTGACGGATAAACTGAAGGAGAAAAAAATCAGATTTCGTTGGGAAATACCTCAAGGACTAAGTTTTTATTATGGCAGCTCCAGAGTGGTGATTAAAAGCACAGAAGAAATGTATGCATTCCTGGGAGAGAATAAAGACGATTTTGGAGATATTTAAGAATATATCAAAATGGATTACAAAATACTTACATGGAATGTAAATGGACTAAATTCACCCCAAAAACGTAGAATGGTAGGTCACTGGTTGGAAAAACAAAAATGTAATATAATTTGCTTGCAAGAAGCTCATCTTAAAAACCAAGACCATAAATATTTAATAAGGAAAAAATTGGGAGAAGAATTTTATTCTTTAGCAAGCAATAAAAAAAATGGTGTTGTAACATATGTCAAAAAAGATTTGGAACCCAAAGTAATATTCAAAGACAAAGATGGAAGATATTTAGCTATTGAAATTTTACTGCAAGGAGTGAAAACTTTGATTGTGAACATTTATGCTCCGAATGGAGCTAAAGAAATTTTTTTTAAAGAACTTCAAATGGAATTGGACAATGTAAACTATGATCAAATTATGATGTTAGGAGATTTCAACGGAACTGTAGATAATAAACTAGACAGGCGCTCTAAAAGAAAGGATGAGACGTTAGGGAAGCTTCCAAAAAACTTTTTTGAACTGATAAAACAAGAAAAGTTGGAAGATATTTGGAGGAAAGCTAACCCACAAGGAAAAGACTTTACCTTTTACTCTAACAGACATGACTCACATTCAAGAATTGACATGATTTGGATGACTACTAACCTAACCTTTAAGACAAGAAAAGTGGAAATTTTACCCAGAATAATTTCAGATCACAATCCGTGTTTATGGACAGCTGGGCAGATTAAAAAACAAAAGAGATGGAGAATAAACGAGGACTTATTAGATAATCAAGAAATAATTAAAAAATTACTTGAAGAAACAGACCTATACTTCCAAGTAAACATGCAGAAAGAAGTTAAAATTCAAACCGTATGGGATGCATATAAAGCAGTGATGAGAGGACTATTGATATCGTTAAATGCTAAAGATAATAAAAAGAAAAAAGAGCAATATGAAAATATTTTACAAGCCATTAAAACAAAGGAAGAAGAACTGAAGAAGAAACCAGGGAAAAAGAAACTGCAAAAGGAAATTTGGATGCTACAAGACCAAGCAAAAGCCATTTTGAACCAGGAGATGTACTGGAACTTAAAAAAACTTCAACAAAAAGCATTTGAAGGTGCAAATAAACCCGGAAAATACTTAGCATGGCAATTAAAGAAAAAACGTGAAAATAAATTTATCACTAAAGTGATAAGAGATAATATTGAGATAATAGATAACAAAGGAATAAAAAGAGAATTTTTTAAATACTACGCAAAACTTTTTAAGAAAGAAAACAAAGACAGAAGAAAGATTAAAGAATACCTGCAAACATTAAAGCTACCAAAACCAACAGAGAAAATTAAAGAACTATTTAATAATCCAGTATCATTACAAGAGATCAAAAATGCAATAAATGACTCAAAATTAGGTAAAGCACCTGGACCGGATGGATTTACAGCGAAGTTCTACAAAACGTTACAGGAGTCAGTTTCACCGGTGTTACTGCTATTGATGAACAATATAAGAGTTACTGGAGAGGTACCAGAAACCTGGAAAGATGCATCCATCTCACTGATCCCGAAAGAAAATCAGGATTTGACCAATGTTAAGAACTATAGACCGATCTCTTTACTGAATAATGATTATAAGATTTTTGCTAAGATTATAGCGGATAGACTAAAAGAGCACCTTAAAGAGACTATACAAACAGAACAAGCAGGGTTCTTACCTAATCGACAAATAAGGGACAATCTAAGAGTAGTAGTGGACGCTATAGAATATTACGACAAACATCCTGAAAAGGAAGTGGGCTTTTTCTTTTTAGATGCGGAGAAAGCGTTTGATAATTTAAACTGGGATTTTATGTTTGAAGTTTTAGAACATCTTGAGATCGGTGAATATATGCTTAACTTCATTAAAGCAATATATAAAGAACAGAAATCCTCAATAATAATTAATACTGAAAAGACAGACGATTTTAAAGTTGAAAAAGGAACAAGACAAGGATGCCCGCTTTCGCCGCTGCTATTTATTTGGATTTTAGAAGTTCTACTGTTAAATGTGAAGGAAGACAAAGATATTAAAGGCTTAACAACTAAAGGTTTTTCTTTCAAATATAGGGCCTTTGCAGATGATGTGATGTTTATAGTGGAAGACCCCTTATCCACATTACCACATTTGTTACAGAGAGTAAAAGAGTTTGGTGACTTAGCAGGATTTTATGTAAATAAAAACAAATCGAAAGTAATGTGCAAAAATATGTCAAATAAGAAACAAAACGAGTTACAAAAACTTACAGAATGTGAGGTGGTGAAAAAGACAAAATACCTGGGTGTAAACCTAACTATGAAAAATATTGATCTTTATAAAAATAATTATGAAAAATTATGGTTGCAAATTATGCAGGATATTAAAAAGTGGAATGTATTGAATTTGTCATTGCTGGGTAGAATTGCGGTGGTCAAGATGAATGTGTTACCACGATTAATGTTTTTGTTTCAAACTATTCCAATTGTGAAAGATGTAAAAACATTCAAATGTTGGCAGAAGGAGCTGTCTAAATTTGTGTGGGGAGGGAAAAAACCAAGAATTAAGATGAAAATAATGTGTGATGCCAAAGAAAGAGGAGGGTTTCAACTACCAAATCTAAGGTTATACCATGATGCAATATGTTTGACCTGGGTAGGGGCATGGACTATGTTACAAGATAGAATGTTATTGTCCCTGGAAGGTCATGATTGTAGATTTGGGTGGCATGCATATTTGTATTATGGCAAAACAAAAATGGACAATATGTTTAAACATCATTATTTGAGAAGAACACTAATGGATACGTGGACAAGATATAAAAACTTTTTTTCAGAAGAGATACCCATGTGGATTGTACCCGCAGAAGTCTTACATCCAATATCAAGATATAAAGGACAAGATTGGCTGAAGTATAGAGACTTATTAATAAGACATGGCAAGGATTTCAAACTGAAGGAGCAGCATCAGATTGATTTTGATTATGGTTGGTTAAGATATAGACAAATATATGACTTGTATAGAAGTGATAAAAAACACGGTTTCAGGGAAAAAAATAATGAAATAGAACAAGTTTGGGAGGAAGGTGGGAAAAAAATGATTTCTAAAATGTATAAAGTCTTGCTAAAATGGTTTAATGCTGATGAAATGGTAAAAGAACAAATGGTAAAATGGGCGATAAATTTTAACAAAGACATTGAAATGGAATCTTGGGAATTTTTATGGAAAAATGCTATGAGTATATCTACGTGTTATAACTTAAAAGAAAATTGTTTTAAAATGATGTATAGATGGTATATGACACCAAAAAAAATTGCAAATATTGGTCAAAATATGTCTAACAAATGTTGGAAGTGTAAAAAGAAAGAAGGGTCTTTTTATCATATGTGGTGGACTTGTGATAAAGCAAAGACTTATTGGTCAAAAATACATGCAGAAATGGAAAAAATCTTGAAATGTACATTTAAGAAGTTGCCTGAAATGTTATTGCTAGGACTTAAACTAGAAGAGATAAATGTAAAGAAAAGGACAATAATATGGTATATGATTACAACAGCAAGAATGGTGTATGCACAAAACTGGAAAAATGAAAAAATACCAGAGGTGTGGGAATGGTTGAAAAAACTGTTATATATGGCTGAAATGGATAAGTGGACTAGAAAATTGAATAATCTCTACTCAGAGACCTTTCTGGAAGACTGGAAAGATTTGAAAGAATATGTTGAAAAGTATTGGGATATGAAAAACTATATCTATACATGGTTATAATAGCATAAAGGAATAGAAATATATTATATGAATGTTTTAGTTAAAATTAGACAATGAAACTGTTTTTATTTAGAAATACATAAGAGTATAGAAAATAAGAATTGGTGTATAAGTATAAGTATTTTAAAGCTATATAACCGTTACCAGAAACGAAACATAGATATAAGTATTACTATTTTGAATAAAATGGAAAATGTGTTATGCTTCAGATGTGGTGGGAAACCACCAAAACAAGATAAAAATAGAATGTACAAATAGAACAAAATGTTATCTAATATGGAAAAAGGGATTTGTATAAGGTTAAATGTATTATTTTCGATGTTTTTTTTTTTGAAAAATAAAAATTTCTTTACAAAAAAAAAAAAAACGTTTAGAATCAAAGGCTGAGAAAACAGAGCTACCATCTATGAGGTCATGGTAGTGAGAAACAGAGGCCAAATATACCTGAAGGGAGGAAGGTGCTAAGCCTTCATCCTTTAGTACCAAAAGGAATTCAAATATCTCCCCTAACAAGCAAGAATGGGGTACAATATCCTGCCCAGAGGCTCAACCTGTAAACCTTGCCCACTTAGATGTATATGATTTCCAGGTGGATGGTTTTAGAGCTGCTTCTAACACTGTAGAAACCCTTGAGGTCAATGTGGCCATGGCTGTATTAACCAGGTCGTGAGATGGTGATGGGTCATCTTCGGGGACGACATAGTCTCTCTGCCCATTAGGACCTGACTGCTCTGGAGAGGCCAATACACCCCCTGGGATAGCCACCAAAGGAGTGGAAACCACATCCTCCTGGGCCAAAATGGGGCCATCAGGATGCAGGATGACTCGTCTGTCCTCAACTTTCCAATACCCTGGGGAGTAGCCCAATAGGTGGGCAGGCAAAAAACAGGGACCCTCTCCACAGGTGTTGGAAGGCATCTCCCAGGGAACCAAGACCATAACCTGCCCTGGAACAGTAGTTGGGACATATCACAGTGCTTTCTGAAGTGAAAAGGTCCAGGGAGGGAAACCCCCAGTGACGGAAGACAGGACAAAGAACAGTGTATGTGAGAGAGGTCCCTGTGGTATGTTGGCCTTCCCTGCTCAGCCTGTCTGCCAAGACATTTTGAATGCCTGCAATATGAACAGCTGTTAGGTGCATATTGTGAGCTATGGCAAACTCCCAAAGGTGGGTAGACTCCATACAGAGCCTCATGGATCCAGTGCCTCCTTGTTTGTTTATGTAATGCATAGCTGTGGTGTTGTGGAGTAGGTCTGCAAAAGAATGGAGAGCACGTTCGATGGCTCTGAGTTCTAAAATGTTAATGTGTAATGAGGCCTCAACCTCAGTCTAGAAACCCTGAGCAGTAATGCCCCCACAATAAGCACCCCAACCTGTAAGGGGTGCATCCGTAAAGACCTCAATGGAGTGAGGTTGATAACCAAACTCCATTCCTCTGGTCAGATGCGAGGAAGAGGTCCACCATGCAAGGGACCACACCACTGTCCTCAGGACCATGAGTTTAGTCCATTGAGTTTGCTTCAAAGGGAAATGATGTCTAACAAACCAGTTTTGCAGGACTCGCATATGTAATCTAGCATGGGGGGTAACAGCAGTAGTCGAAGCCATATGACCCAACAAAGACTAGAGGAACATGGAGGAAACAAACCTAGTGTGGGTCAGCTTGTGTACCAGACTGCGCAAGCGATCTGCCCTCTGTTTTGGGAGGAAAGCACGACCCCGTGATGAGTCCAGCATGGCACCAATAAGTTCTTCAATCCTTGTAGGGGTCATTGTGGATTTCTCCAGGTTAATCAAAGGACCCAAGGACTGAAACAGGTCACATGTATATTGTAGATGTTCTAACACCGTAGTTAGAGAATTGGCTAGGAAAAGCTAATAATCGAGATATGGGTAAAGTGGTAGTTTATTCAATTTATTTATTGTGCTAATTTCATATCATCTGTAGCTGCAAGCACATTTAATTTTAGAATCAGTTTAATGAGACAAATGTACCCTATCACACTTTTCTACATTTTTTTTGAAATCAGGAGTGAGATTGCTTGTTGAGATTCCCAACAGAGGCCTGACTGAAACCACGTGGCCGATTGTCTTGGTGGGCCGCAAAAAACTCTGTGCCGGGCCGCATGTGGCCCACAGGCCGCTATTTGCCCACCCCTGGTCTAGAAAATTCTTATAAAGAAGCTTGCTCATTCCTCTGTGTTGGCCAGCCTGCGATGTGCAGTCCCATGTGGGACTGCACAGAAGCCGCGATGATGAACTTATATTTGTGAATGCATTCCAGAGCGTCATCCGTCTCTTCACAAAACAGTTCTTTTCCTTCAAATGGCAAGTCCTCTAGTTTAGCTCAGGTATCAGGGGGCAAGGCAGATGAGTGGAGCCAAGACTGTGGCAATCAGTGTCATGTTGAGCAGCAGTGACCTGTTGCTTGCCTAATTGTATGCCTTCCTCTATTAACGCCTTAGCCAAGAGTTGTTTGTCTTGAGGTAAACAATCCACATAAGGCATCAGTTTCTCCCATAGTAACCTGTTATAGAAGCCCATGACTGCACAAAAATTAACAACATGAAGCCCTGCAGTGCCCGAAGAATACACCTTACGCCCTAAGGTATCGAGCTTATGCCCTTCCCTGTCATTCGGAGAGGTGCACAAGCCATAGTGACCACGAGCTGGAATGACCTCTAAAACAAAGGCATTAGTCTTTGGATGTTGGAAGAGAAAAGTACAGTCAGAGTCCTTGATTCTATACAGTGAATCTAAGCGCCTAGCTGATGAAGCAATAGAAGCCAGCTTAGTCCAGGCAGACATGATGACCTCCTGAATTCCCTGTAGCAGTGGTAGTGCTACTGAACCCGACTCAAGGGTGAAGAGTGCCTGCATCAAGAGATATTTGGTTTCTGGCTCTGCCGATGTGTGCTATAGGTCCAGGGCTTTAGCCATGTGGACTACATTTATCAGCAAATGTAGTAAGGTCCTCAGATGGAGACACCGAAGATGCCACCCCAATTGCTTCCTCTGGAGATGGAACCAAGGCTAACTTGGAACCAGTGTCAGACTCCCTGTTGGCGCCGAGGTCGGGACCAATGCGTAAGTATTGTGGATCATCGAGATTTTGGTGTGTTGCAGAACGGTGCCTACTGGAGGAGTATGGAGGTCTGGACTCACCTGGAACTCACCTGGAACTCACCTGGAACTCCCAGCATGGGAAGACAGACCACAGGAGCACAGATACCAAGGTGGAGGCATGTGGAAGTCATCCTGGTGCTTGTAGCCTGGTTGATCCACAATCTGGACATCTGATCCTGGCAACAGTCTAAGGGGCGATGGAAAGCATATTGAGTGGCAAGAATTGCGACTGAAAATAGATGATACTGGTGGAGAATGGTGCTGAGAAGATGTTGACTCTGATCGAAGTCGTGGTGGCAATCAGCTTTTCGATGTCAGGCGGCCTTCAGGTTCCGTTGCTCGGTATAGGGGCGACGGTGACTGATGGCGCCGAGATGTTGATGCCAAGGGCTCGTTTACTTGCAGATGCAGTGGAGACCATGGAGAACACCGTTCATGAACGTGCTTTTTATCTTTCTTTTTTAACTTCTTTGCAGGGGGCTCAGAGCCTGCCCGTCATATCAGTGTCAGGATCTGACAATAGCCTGCTTGTTCTATGGTTGTCTTAATGTTACTTTCTGTTTCTTTGTGCCATGCTATCACCAAATGTTTTATTGCTTGCCTTGAAGTAGAAATTGCTGTCCTGCTTAGTGTTACTTTTTCCCTGGGAGGGTGGCCTGTCACATTCCTAGTCGTCACATAAACAACGGCAGCTATCTTGTCCGGTTCACTCCCCCTCCCGTTTGAGGCTTGGAGTATGTTATCAGAGTTGGTACAACTTTGGAAGTTATTTTATTGTCACTGGCCAAATGTTTTGCCTAGAGTTCTCCCATCTGGGTCACTCAGGGCAAGAAGGGAATTTTTATAACTTTCGGGAACAAACAGTTGCCATTTTCCTTCCCGCTTTTTTGTATGTGTTCTGATTGGATGTTTATGTTCAAGCACCTATGCCTGAAGGTATATTAACCCATGTCATCTTTATTCTGTATCTCTAACAAACATTGAGTACCTGTTCCAGTATTAGAAATAAAGAGCTTTGATTAAACCCAGAGGTCTGATCTATTGCTGTTAGTGCAGAAGCCTCACAATCAGCTTGAGAGGGGGCCTCTGAAACAGTCGAAGGTGGAGCCAAACTCACTGAAGGTGGGTGTTGTTTTCCTGCTTTATCCTGTAAAGGTGGATTGGCTGATTGTTGGGAAGGGAGAGTTTCTGGCATGCTGACAGCCTTCTCCCAAAGTGCAGCTTTGAAGCGAGCTGCCCTGCCCCCCAGGGCCCTTGGAGTCAGGGCCTTACAGGCCTTACAAGAAGTATTGTGGCCCTCCACAAGACATAAAATGCACGAGGAGTGATCATCTGATTGTACCATCTTGGCACCACACCCCTGGCATCTTTTGAAGAGGGCCATGACAGAAACAAAAAGGCAGCCTGAGGTAAAAAAATTGCCTCAGGCCAAAGAGCTTGCTGAAGGCACATCCTCTCTTTGTGGTGGCAAAAAGAGAACTGAGGGGAGAGTGCTGGCTCCTCCCATATCACGTGACTTTTGGGCGGGAAGATCACTGTGCTATGGGAGGCCTAGCACACTTGGGATACTAGAAAATTCTTTTGAGCTCGCTAGCATCTCCCGGTGGTTGGCCTTCTACATTGCAGTCCCATGTGGGACTGCACAAGAGCCAGGAAGATAAATATTTTTTTTTAAATGCATGTCAATAAATAATTGAACCCAAGCATTGGAATTCTGCCATCGGTGTTCCAGGGACTGAAGTTTAGCATGTTGTTTCTGTGACTTTTCCAGGGATCTCTGAGCCATTTGACACCTTTGCATCTGGACAGGAAAAGGAAAATGATGATGGATTTTGTTGATGATTCCAATGAAATCTTGAAATGGAAAACCTGACCCCTCCCCCCAAAAGAGAATCCAGCCAAAAAGCTGTTTTTCTTCAGTCTGTAAAAACTAACCCAAGTCCCTAGACTGGGCATTTTGGAGAATATTTCAGATCAGAGTGCTGAACGTGTTGAGCTATTTGTGTAATTAACTGCAGGTGGAATGCTTCAAATAAAAACCCACAGTCATTAACAGATTGTCAAACATTTTAGTGCAGATTCTTACTGAAAATTTGGAGTTTTGTTTTTTTTTACTGTGCAGAGTCCAGGGGGTAGGATTTTTCAAGCCATGGGAGTCTTTGGGGCAGGAAAAGTAAATTGGGAGTGATGTAGAATTTCTCATCCTTGTTATTTTGACTCAGAAATTGAAAAGACGATTTCATTTCTCCCGAGTGTGAATCAAACCTGTAGTTTTCCAACATTATTCTCTATTTCCTTGCACAAATTTCCCAGTAAAATATATACGTTTTCAGGCTTACTTGTATACCAATAAAATATTATATTATACTATATAAATATTATATTATACTATATAAATATTATACTACCTAAACCAATAAATTATGCACCTTGTATGTGTAAGAGCTTAGAAAACCACAAACTTGCAAATGTGTCCATAAAGTCAACCGTGAAAAACAGAGAACCAAAGCCAGTGTGGTGCAGTGGAAGATCTGACCTCAGATCCCCATGTTGCCATGAAAACTTGCTGGGTGACCATGGCCTAACCTACCTCACAGGGTTACTGTGAGGATAAAATGGGCAAGGGAGAACCATGTACTCTGCCCTGAGCTCTCTGGGGAAGGGGAAGGATAAAAATGTACAAGGCAGACAGAACAAAGTTTGAGTCCAGTGGCACGAAAGTTTATCCTTTGAAAGAGACTTTGTTGGTCTTAAAGGTGCCAGTAGACTCCAACTTTATCCTGCTGCTTCAGACACGGCTACCCACCTGAATTTATGTACAAGGTAGATAGAAACTACTTTTAAAACTATAAACATATGTAAAAAAGGTAATGGAACAAGGAATATTTGCTCATCCCTTGGGTAAATGGAGAACATGAGCAAGAAGCCCCATAATGGCTTTTGCTTACAGTTGTTTATGTCTTCAGATATTCCAGGCTCAGTTCTTGGGAGTTATTAGGTAATTTGTGATTGCAGACTTATGCAGAAATGACAGATTCCTCCATTTTGATTACTTTATTTTTCCAGAATTTCTCTCCATGCTGTATTTCTTTTCTTCATGTCTGGTTTAACTAGGTGAATTTCTAAAATGAATTTCCCATATTGGAGCATGCACAATTTTGCCACAGCCTTCAGCTCCTTCAGTTCGTGTGGATTGTTTCCGCTCTGTAGCACCGATGAACATATGTGTACTGGTGAAACACTGTAAAAAGGCAATCTTGATATGATGGCAAATAGGATTGCATCAAGACCTTTAATGGGGCTTTTTACCCTTCTGCGCATGTGCGCTTTCACCTTAGTAAAACACAACACAAAAAGATTCTTGATATTTCATGAATGTGCATAAAATCACATTGAGTAGGGATGGCTTTGAATTTCCCATCCTTGCTGTTTCTGAGTTCCTTGCTGTTCCCATCCTTCCCATCCTGAGGGACCTCATTTCACTTTGACTTTTTCTTGTGTGAATCTTATCCCCAATTCCCTTCTTGTGTGCTGTTTAGATGCATTTTACGAAGTCATGCATGCATCAGATAATTATATACATTAAATGTGTGTTATACAAATAAGTGGCATCCCTTGTATGTATAAATCTAATCTAAATTGCAAATAAAAGACTGCACAACATATGTACACAACACTAACAAATCTAAAAAACCAAGAAAACCAACCATTAAAAAAGCCCCGTGGAGAAGAAAGCTATAAATGAATAGAAAACAGAGAGATCCATTCATCCCTTAGATAGCTACTTTGCAGGGGAGGGTGGGGTGTTAAACCAAGTGTTGGCATTGGTAGAAAGGAGGAAAAGTGCAAGCCAAAAGTTGGGGCAGTGCTCAGTAAAACTGTTTGAAGCAGTGCATTTCAACAGCTCAGGGAAGGGGTTGTGACTCAGCGGCAGAGCATCTGCTTGACATGCAGAAAGTCCCAGGTTCAATCGAGCAGATCACAGCTGATGTGAGATACCAGAGACCCTGGAGAGCTGGTGCCAGTCAGAATGGAGAATACTGACCTCAATGGACTGGTGGCTAAGTCAATATATAAGGCAGCTTCATGTGTGTCCAAAGAATAAAAATGGGAACAGTTGAGGATTCTTAATTCATTGGTTCTGCTTTGGAAATAGCCCCATATCATTCAGAACTATACATACGTATCCACTGTTGTAAGAAAATTGTGCATTCTCACAATTTCTTGTAAAGTTGCCTTCTGAATGAGCCAAACCAGACATTTTGTGCCTAAGCCAAAGCTAGTAATGTCTTTTCTGCTATTAGAGCATGACTCCCAGAAGTCCTTGCGGCAGTGACCTGCCTACAAGCAGCTTGAGAATTAGAGCATCATAAATCTTTGAAGTTTTTTTGTATAAGACAACTGGAGAGCCATAAAGTTAAAAACCTCTAGACTAGAGATCCTGGTCAGGAAAACCCCCCTGCTTAGAGCCCCCCTAGACTAATTGAGCCAAAGAATGAAAGGGCAGTCACCTTTCACACTTTAGAGAGAGAGACCGGAGGAGAATGTGTTATAACTCAGAGAGCAAATGTTTATAAAGATGTTCCCCAAACAATCTTCTTCCGAACTTCTGTCAGCAAGAAAGAGAACCTCTCTGGCGTTCAAACAAGTGATTGAAGTCAGAATGACGTAATGATGTAAAGTGTCAATCCTCAGCAAATCCCTTTGATCTTTGGGTATAAGAATCTGCCTGTTTCCAACGGTTCCTTGTCACATTTTGGACCGACACTGGCTGGCTGTCTTTGGTGTGTCCCACAGCCCCTCGCTCTGCATCATTTCTGCTTTTCTGCTATGCCTTTGTTTCTTTGACTCTGCGCCATTAAGAATGTTGTTGTTATATCTTGGTACTAATAAACTTTCTATTTGATGCTTAGGAATTCTGTGTGTGTGCCTCTGGGTCAAACATTCTGAATGGGAGGGTCCCTGTCTATCGTTTCTTTCCCTCACAGTTCCCCCTTGGTGAGTAGAAAGGCCAGTACCATGACTATTTGAGCCCGGTCGTGGGAGAGGTGGTTCCAGGAGGGGACCCCAGGATGCTGCCTGTCCAGAGAGAGGACAGGGGGTCAAAAAAACCCTCCCCCTACATCCACATGCACAGATACGCATGGTCACTGGACGACTGCAGTGACGACTTGCTCTACACTGGACGACTTGCTCTACACAGAGCTGCCCCTGAGTATGCTTTGGGAACTTCAGGTTGTCCAGAAGGTGGCTGCCAGACAGTTGACCAATACACATATTCAGCCTATTCTGAAGCAGCTGCACTGATGTCCAGTTGGTTTCTGGATCAAATTCAAGGGGCTGGTATTATCCTTTAAAGCCCTAAACAGTTTTGTTACGACACCCCCTCCCCTGTGCTTGTGTTCTGCTTCATGTGGATTCTGCTGGTGCCTGGTCCTTGGGTAGCTCATTTAACCATGACCAGAAGAAATGCTTTTTTGATCATGGCCCCATCCTGGTGGAATGCTCTGAAGAGACTCCTGCCCTGCGGGACCCGTCAGATGGAATTATTCCTCCAGGCATTCCACAGAGGAAATCTTACAGGGGCAGGAGCTGCTACAGCCACAAGCCCACTGATCCTACCTCACACCAGGGGGATGGGCGCAAAGTGGGGAGGGGGAGCTGCTGCAGACACAAGCCAGTGGCCTCTGTTCTGCACAATGCTGGCATGCAAGCTTGCATGCCAGGTATGTGTTCTACCACTGCCTCCTTCCTCACCTGCCCTGTGCTTGCATGTGGACCACGCAGAGTAATCCTTTCACAAGCAAATATATGAAAACAGTTTCAGTGATTTTAGCAGCTGATTTTTTAAAAAAGTCGCCGTGCAGAAATTAAAGCTCTGCACCCAGTAGCTCCATTCTTCAAACGGCAGACATGGTTTGGTAGTTTAGCACCTTTAACAAACCCTGGGGATTTAACATCTGAAGAAGAGGTGGCTCTTGCCTCTTGGAAAGCCATCGCAGAATCAACCTGCACACAATAATCTCGGTTTCAGGCAGGCAGGGTCATACGGCCTGTGCAATAAATACGGGTAAGAGTTCATCATAATCTTAGGTTCCTTTTGAGAAAAAATAAGATGAGAAATTACAGAGACCATTTTTAACACACACACACTCCCCTATATTGCATTGAATGCACATAATTGTGCGTGGGGGGGGAGGGCGCCAACCTTAAAGCGAAATTTCTGCCATCTTTCCTTAGCTCATGGTTGTGAAGCTAATGTGCAGCGCATGCGATAAGGGGCCGACGAGCAGCGTGCCATCGTTGCTACCTAAAAAGCAAATGAAACTGGCATAAACGATTGTGCTGTAGAAAGCCGTGCCGTCGCACCTTGCCGATCACTGACAATTTACATATCTTAGGAAACCCTTTGTCAGCTTCTGTCATTTTGCCACTATTATGTGCCTTTCTGGATAATTACCAGTTAATGTGAAAAAGCAGATGGAGGGGGGGGAAAAAAACCTTGAAATTTCTGATAGAGAATCCTCAAACCTCTCCTCTTATCTGTGCGCCACAGCTTCCTGATTTCAAAAGAAGTTTGAAAACCTTTGTTCGAAATGTCCCTGATTCCCAGTTTGAATGAACTGAATGACATTCAGCGAAAATTATTCAGGTTTTTTTCTCTCCCCCCCCCCCCCCCCAACAATTAAATTCCATTATCGGGAACTGTCAACGCAAAAAAAGGGAAGGTCTCTTAACTAATGTGTCAGTTGTTTGCTTGCATTTCTCCTCCGTTGGTGAGCATTGTATGAAGCTGTGGGAAGGAGAAGCGAGGGAGAAAGCTCGCCCTGATTTGGTGTCACGCAGTCAGGCGTTTCTAGACCCATCATTACGGGCATCTGGCATTATTCTCTTGCTGATGAGAACTGGTATCTATCAACAGATGTCAAATGTGGAGGATGGGGTTGACAGGGGAAAGTATTTGGCCCTGAGACAATCTGCTGACTCAGGTTCTCCCATGGGTTCACCATGAGTCAGCAATTTCTGGTACATAGGAGTGCTCAGAGCTGAAATCCACAGAGTGGATTCCCTCTTCACACTGAAGGAGGAGGAGATAGCGAACATTCCCTGAGGAACAGGTCTCCAGGGTTTTGGGTGCGGAAAGGTTTTGGCCAGCAGCTGCTACTGGAGATTAACAGAAGATATCAGGGACTGAACTGGGGAACATTTATGAAGGGAGGGATATGATTAATCATGTCATTTGTCAGGATTCAAGCCCCATTTCTGGATTTTGGAATGGGGAGAGAGGCAGCTGCAGCTTAGTAGTGCAATGTGTAAGGCAGACTCTCACCAGACGTTTACTTGGAAGATGGGAAAATTCGGGGGAGCGAAATGCTACCCAAACCAGGAGGAGGAGACGGAAGGGCCGAGGGAGCAGGTGTCTCTTCACTCTGGGATGCAAACAGAGAAAGGCAGGAAAGCTCTTTTGGTGACTTCTTGGTGTTCTCTTACTCTACACGCTGATTTGATATCCATTTGTTATTGCATCCTGGCCTACCATATTTTTGCCAACCCTTTGGCCTTGAGCTCCTCGGACTCTCTCTCTAGGGACAGCCTGGCAGTTTTGGTGCTTCCCCTCCTCTGGACAACTCAGGTGGTTATCGGGCTCACCTGTCTCCTTCCCGCCTCTCTTGGGAATCAGCTGAGATCCGTACCTGATGAAGCGTTATCTCTTGCAATTTCACATCACATCCACATCACTTAGTACGTGATCCTTTTAAATGGAGATGCCGGGGACTGAACCAGAGACCTTTGGCATGCCAGGCAGGTGGTCTCCCACTCAGCCACGGAGGAGCCACAGACTAACCAGCCTAGGCCTTTTGTAGAAGAAGAAGAAAAAGAGATTGCATTTATACCCTGCCCTTCACTACCCGAAGGAGTCTCAGAGTGGTTTACAAACTCCTGTCCCTTCCCCTCCCCACAACAGACACCCTGTGAGGTAGGTGGGGCTGAGAGAGCTCTGACAGAAACTGCTCTTTTTCAAGAACAGCTGTGCCAGAACTATGGCTTGCCCAAGGTCATCCAGCAGATGCAAGTGGAGGAGTGGGGAATCAAACCCGGTTCTCCCAGATTAGAGTCCGCACACTTAACCACTACACCAAACTGGCTCTGCACTACACCTTATAAAGAAAGGGTGTGAAATTAAATTGGTTGAAAAGAATGGCAGATGGCTGAACTAACCATTTTCCAACCATTTCCTAAAAGTAAAGCGCTTTAAAGCTTTATTGTGGCCAAGGCTTTTGTGGACTAGACGCCATTTCCTTGGATCCCTCCCGCCTCTGACTCTCTTCCTTCCCCATCAATCATTTTCTTCCTTTCTCATTCACCCTTCACAGCACAAGGTGTTAGAGAGGGGCCCATATAAAAGAGACCCCTTTGTGTTTGTCCACCATATTGGAAGGCAGCACAAGAGTCAAGGAGACTTCCAGAGACTTCCTCCACATAGACACTTCCACTTAGCCCATGGAGGAATTCCCCGGAAGCTAGTTGCACAGGTATACTGTCGGGAATCTTTGTGAATCCATCTTAAATGAATGCCACTGCTTAAGGCAGGAGTGTCATATTCATTTGTTATGAGGGCCGGATCTGACACAAGTGTTACTTTGTCAGGCTGGGCCATCTATGCCATAAAATGTAATGCCAGGTATCAGAGACATAAACTTCATAAAGGGGAGGGCAGGGTATAAATTGGAAAAAAATAACAATATATATTTTTTCATAAAATACAAACAAAAGCAATTGATTCCTAGCAGTGAAAGCAATTGATTTACTGGGGAACCCACAAAAGCCCCAATAAATGTATTTAATTGTATGCAAGATGAGTCCCCCCCCCCCAAGGGACACAATAAAGGGGGGGTATCTTACACTTTTATATAAATTAGTTACTTTTTGTATATATAGCACTTTCAGGAGATGTCACCATCCTTGCAAGTAAATAAGGTTGTTTTCCAGCACCTGCCCATACACCCAGCCTCAGCAACTGAGCATGGCTACAATCCGTCTCTCGCTGTTTGTTTCCTCTCTTCCCCCATCCTCTGAGGATCTTGAGGAGGCACACTAGACTCCCTCCTC
The DNA here is from genome assembly GCA_029233225.1 of Lepidodactylus listeri. NCBI lineage: Eukaryota > Metazoa > Chordata > Lepidosauria > Squamata > Gekkonidae > Lepidodactylus > Lepidodactylus listeri. The sequence continues at coordinate 57,109,279 of JARCFY010000013.1, read as the reverse complement.
CACCACCCCATTCCCCACCACCTCTAACAACACCCCTGTGAAGTGGGCCAGGCTGAGCAACCAGCCCTGGGTGACCCAGACAATAGGGTCCTGGCTCAGGAGGGGGTGGGTCTGAACCAGGCTCTTCCAGATCCCCTCACCCCTAGTTCTCATCCCTCCTGCATTTCCCACAGAAGTCGTGGGGCTGAGGGGAAGGCTTGACGGAGAGGCTGTTTCTGAAATACCGCACCTCCTCCTTTGCTTCCATTCCCCCTCCACTATTTTACCTCAGCCTTATAGTCCTGCCCCCCAGCCATTTCCTTTTGATTTCTTGGCAGTTTCAGCAACGCCCCCCCCCCCCCCCCCAAGCAGCCCCCTGCCTTCCCTCCTTCCAACCAGTTGCTCACGGGCTGGGCAAGAGCCCTGGACAGGCTCGATCCGGCCCTCGGGCCTTAGTGTGACACCCCTGGCTTAAGCAGAGTACCTGAAGGAACGGCTTCTCCCAATTTTAATTAATTTAAAATTTTTAATTGGTTGAAAGGATTGGTTACAGGGATCATATCACCCCTGTGCTGCAAGACACAGTTCAAAGGGCTGGTTCCCTCTCATTTAAGGCCTTGAATGGCTTATAGCCAGGGTGCCTGAAAGGTCTGTCTCCTCCCATATTGTCCAGCTCACCAGTTAAAATCTGACATGGGTGGTGACTAGAGACAGGGCATTTTGTATGGTGGCACTTCACCTCTGGATACCCCCCTGTGGCGGATGGGGCCTACATTAGCTACCCCTCCTTTGCCTGACTTAGCAACTGAAAGGGCCCTTTTACTCCACTGCCCCAGGGTACTGCTGCTGCCACTGTCCCAGTCCTGGGCTTTGGTTAGGCTAACTCCCCTCTGGCGTCCCTAGGAGTCTGCCTCAGAGCTTCCTGGGGATCTTTGGGGCTCCCCTGGAGAGTTGGCAACCGGTCACTTTACTGCTTTTCTCCCTAGGGATTCCCTCACCCACTCCTAGCATTTCCAAGCAGCCGGGGGGGGGGGGGCAGGGGGCGTGGCGGCTATGTGGTACACAGGGACTTCACTCCTTCAACAGTCAAAGGATTTATAAACTCACAACTATATGCTTCCTCTCTCTCCCTCCTCTAAACTCAGGCCCTATCTAGGTGATATGCAGGGCAGGCACATTGCTTCGTTACCCTGGGGTAACGGTGGACAAACATATCCCTCAAAATGGCCACTGCCTCTGGCCCGGGAGCAAGGCTCTACCTGCCTCCAGTGCTCCCTCTAAGCTGTGGAGTCTTGTGAGCAAAAATTCTGCTTTGTGAGCTACTGGCATTGAAGTTGTGAGCGAGCGATTTGGTTACTGCATAAATTAGTTTGCTCAGGAGCCAGCCTTCCTGAGCTAAGACAAAAATGTGTGAGCCGGAGGCTAGAAAACAGTGAGCTAAACTCACACTAATTCACCTTAGAGGGAACACTGCCTGTCTCTGTCTCTTGCAAACTCCACCTGACCAGCTTCCAGCCCCCAAACCCCACAATATCAACAGCAGTTCCCGCCCAGGAACTGGCTTTCCCTCCTGCAGCATTCTGGGGCAGATCTTCTTATAACCTTGATGGATTTCCTGTCCTTTCAAGGGAGTTGCCCTCAGATCACTGGTTGGAGAAGAGGGGGTTGGGGATGAGGAGAGTAGGCCAAGGCCTACCTAAAGTTTTATAGTCTTTTCCTATCCAGTCCACACAAGATGGCGTTTCTCCCCCCCCCCCCCCCCCCCACACACACACATGGGCATGTGCGTCCAAACAACTCTTCTTTACCTAGGTTTTTAACAATGGGTTTAATAGTCTGATCTGTTGTGCGGATTTTATACTGATGTCTAACGGCTTGTGGTTTTGAATTGCTTGTGGTTTGTGGCTTGTGGTTTTGAATTGCAAGCCGCCTGAAGAGGCAGCATAGAAAGAATCTAAATAAATATATAAAGAAACAATATGGAATCTACGTTGGGTGCAGATTTCTTTACAGTCCCCCCCTCCAACACCCCCCACTGATAACGAAATCTCTCCTGACTCCAAAGCCACACATGGATGGGATACAGAAAATGCCTGTTGTAGATTAAAAGCCAAGGAAAACCCAGGCCAGTTGGAGACATCAGCCTGGCCATGGCTGAACTTGATTGCTAAGAGATGAGGAAATGTTCTCCTTCATGACATCGCCTCCTGCCGGTGATCTGGGTCGTTGGTCAGTTGGTGGCTGTTGGTGGCTGTTGGTCAGTTGGTAGCTGTTGGTGGCTGTTGGTCGGTTGGTGGCTGTTGGTTGGTTGGTGGCTGTTGGTGGCCATTGGTCAGTTGGTGGCCCTTGGTCGGTTGGTGGCTGTTGGTGGCCGTTGGTCAGTTGGTGGCCATTGGTCAGTTGGTGGCTGTTGGTTGGTGAGCTCTGTGGATCTGAGAGAGAAATTGGAGGCAGTGTTGTTAGTTGTGGAGGGAGCATTATGATTGTTTCTGGTTGTTCTTTGTTCTTTTTTCATGTTTCCTTGATTTGGTTTGATTTATATATTAGACAGCAGTAGTAATGGGTGGTTTTGTTTTGAAAATGTCCTAAGAGTTTTGTTTCTTTGTTTTATTCTCTATATAGTGTTTTTGCATTTTAAAAAATTTAATAGTTTTTACTGCTTAAGTTGTTTTACTGTTTTATTCGTTCACTTTGTCCATAGGTTTTGGGGGGATTTTCAGAATTTAAATATTAGATACAGGCGTTTATAGTGTTTTACTCTTTCATTCTGTATATAGCTTAGTTTCATAGGAGATGTAGGTGTTTTATTTTGATTGTTTTTAATCTTAGGTTGTAGGGTGTATTTGTTTGTTTTGTTGTTGTTTGATCCTTTAGGGGCAGGTTTGTTAGACAGTGTAGTGAATAGGGAAATGCTCGCCAAATCACTGGAAAATGTAAGGGAGGTCTATGCATTTTGCTCCCATCTATATTTGGGTCCTCTTTTCCAACCTCACCCCCCAAGGCAGGGGAACACAGTCCAAAAAGTGATGCTCAGGTTTGTTTTACAAAAAATCAGTATTCAAATATTGTGTGACTGTGAGTCAGGTGCAATAGAGACCTTAGATCAGGGGTGTCAAACTCAGGGCTTTTTTGTGTGTGGAAAAAGCCCAGCGGGAACAAATTAGCATAATAGGCCACACCCAACAGCAGAAACTCATTAGCATATCAGGCCACATCACTGACAGCACAGATTATTAGCATATTAGGCCACACCCCCATGTTACCAGAAGAGTAGTCATCCAGCCACACCCACCTTTTGCTTCTTATTCTGTTTACCTTGTTTGTTGTCAAAACCCAGGGCTTTTTTTGTAGCAGGAATTAATTTGCATGTTAGGCTACATACCCCTAATGTAGCCAATCCTAATGAGTTTCTGCTGTTGGGTGCGGCCTATTATGCTAATGAGTTCCTGCTGGGTGTGGCCAACTCAGGAGCCAGCCAGAACTCCGTTCCTGTGCGTACCTGCCCAAAAATAGCCCTGGTCAAACTCATATGTTATGAGGGCCAGATCTGACATAAACGAGACTTTGTCAGGCCGGGCCATGTGTGTCATAAAATCTAATGCCAGGTAGCAGAGATATAAACTTTATAAAGGACACAAACACATTTTTTTAACTTAAAATAAAAACATGCTTAAAACATTAGCACTCTTACAATATTTTGTTTATTTAACAGTATCTGATAACTGACACCTCTTGCTCTGAATTATTGCATCAAAATGTCTGTTGCAATCTTGAGTATGCTATTCAGGTGTTTACCTGTAAATCTACTTTTGATTTATTTTCAGTCATCACAGAAATCTCATGCTCAGAGTTCTGAGTCTAGGACCCAGGGGAAAACATGCAATGGCTGAGCAACTGAGAGAGTCTGGCGAAGCAGGCTATGATGCAGCAGCAGCAACAGAACTGGACCTGGAGATGGCCAGTTCCAGTGTGGGCCTGATGGAAGCCCTCCGGCGGCCTGATCCAGCCCCCAGGCCACATGTTTGACACCCCTGCCTTAGATCATCTTATGTTATTTTGCCACCAGCGGATTGGCCCCAGATCCTATTGGATTACTTCTGTTTTACATAGCTATCACCTTCCCTTGGAATCTTGGGTGATAACCTTACTGTTAGCAGATGAGGACCCTGAAACAGCTTGCTTGGTGGCAAAACATCTATTGATGGTGTTATTTTTAAAACAGCTTTGAAATCCTATATGTAGTTTTATGTGTACAAATTTTAAAACCAAATTTTATAATCTCATGGGTTTTTATATAATTTATGGAATTGTATAAACTGATGCCTATTAATTTTGCTTGAGTATGATTGTTAGCTTTCGATTCCTAAAATGTTTGGTCTAACTAATTTTGTAACTATATGTAATGTGTTTTGTAGTAGCTGTTTGTACGCCTGGCTTAAGACCTTTGGTCAATGAAGCCAATAAATAAAAGGAAAGTGATGCTCAAGGTGTTTCAATGCTCCAAGCAACACAACTGGTAGGTGAGGAGACGCTCTGGGCTCCTGTGGCATTGCTGGCAGGGAGGGGGCGTGGGAGCGATGGACCTGCTAAATAGGGTGGCACATCTGGTGCTCAGGCATGCCAAGTGTCTGAATGAGGAGTGCTTTGGGGACCGGGCTGATTTGTCTTACTCTGGGCTGGGAGAAGGTTTCAGTTTGAGGGCTGCACCAGATTTCTCAGGGATCCCCTTGGGCAGACAAAGGTCCCCTGTTTGACATGAAAGAATAGATGGTAAGCCCATTAGGGAAAGCTTCAGATTGCATTGAGCAATGCAAACAGCTGCCGAGGAAGGGGGCAGCTGTCTGTTGGCCAGAAGCTGATTCACTGCTGGCCAGAGGAGTCTCAACTCCTTGCCCCCACCCTGAAAAAGAACTCCCCAGGGAGGGCAAAAGGGAGCTCTGGACTCCTGCCCAAGCTCGGCCGGGACAGCAGCAGTGCTGTGGATCTGGGCACTGCAACAGGAACAGGGGGAACGGGCAGCTGTGCTTGAGCATACCCAGTCCCCACCCAGTCAGGAAGGCTCCGAGTCTGACTTCGGCTCCTCCTGCATCCAGCGCCTGCAGTCCTTTCTCGCCTGTCTGCCCATTTGGGTCAGCTGGCGGTGCTGGGGGACCACTGGGCACTGTCGCTGCAGACTTCAGGCAGAGACTTCTTGGGGCCCTCTCTCCGCTGCTCTTGACAGAGCTCCCCCTTGGAGGCACTTAAATGTGCTTTCAGATCTGAAAAGTATTGGAGTCGGGAGTCCATGGAACAGTGAAGCAGCTAGATCTTTATTGCTGGTTTGGATGAAGCATACCACCCAGGGCTCGAAGCCCTCCTTTTATGCTGGTCAGGGATAATCCCCTGACCTCGCCCAACTGGCCTGATAGGCTATTATCAGTCTATTTACATCTCATAGGTTCCCTGGGAGAAACCTAGGTATATGATTGGTGGCCGGTTTGAATCCACTTGGCCTTTGTTCTACCTGGCTGAAGCTCAGGTAGTTTCTTGGCCATGTGCTCTGGCCACATGGCGGTCGCCATTACTGGAGCACATGGCGACCGCATGGTCAATACATAACAAGATCACAGCCCCACTGCCTGTTGCTGCAATGCAGTGGGCCGATGCTCCTAACAAATTAAACACCTCCAGGTCTGGATGAAAAGTCCTGCATTGGGGATCCCTCCTGGGCCAGAACTCGCACTCCTGTCAGTTAACCCATAAAACAGGGTGTCTCTGTGTGTGCAAAAACAGCAAAGAGACCCACACCCCGGAAATCTGCCCCCTGTCTGCTGGGAAAGGTGAGGTTTGTACTGCTAAACCCCACCCACCAGGTTGCAGGAAGCAGTGATAGCATCACTGGTCCTCACCCACAGAGTCCTGTGAAATCAGCCACAGCTTCAAGCAGTGGGGTCCATCAGACTCAAAGCCACCGAGGGGTCCAATGAGACTGACAGAGAGGCATTGCCCCTGCCAGCCTCCGGGTGGAGGTCATCCACTAGAGCAGTCTCTCAAAACCAATATCCAGTCTAGAAGCCAGACTGAAGGGGGTGAAGGGGAAGAAACCGTGGGCGATGGAAGGAGACATGAATCCCACTCTCTATTCTCTGTGTCTTCTCTCTTCAGCTCCTGCAGCAGCCAGGGAGCCCAAAAGAAGGGAACCGGCTGACTCTGTGGCTGGCTACCTGAGCGGCAACCATAAGGTAAACCCCCCACAGCACAGGGGCCTCCTCCAGACTCCCGGGCGCAGTTGGGGAGTTCAGTTGAGTGAGGCCCAGTCCAAGGGGAACCAAGGGAGAGGGAGGTATAATATAGCCCCCCTGAAGAGTACTGGACACCGGAGGCCAGTTGAGTGAATTTCAGCATAGTGATCTTTATTCGAGTCAGGAACAAGCATACCTAAGGTAGCCTGGGGATCTGCTTATATGTGCAGATAAGCCTCGCCCCTGGCCGCCCCCGGACCTCGGGCTAGGGTAACCTTCCCACCAGAGAATCCCATTAGTCCATTCAAATATTCTTTACTCTTGATTGGTGTATCTTTAGGAGCCTAGGGTGCTATTGTTCTTCTGCCTCAAGCTTGGGTCCTTTCAGGCCATGTGGCTAGACCACATGGCGACCGCCATTATGCGATCCCTGACTTCCATCTTGGGTGAGTGCACACTCCAGAATCATAGGCAATTATATTCGAAAGAATCATAGGCATGCTAATACGTGATTTGTGGTTAAGACATAACACCCTCTTTTCAGGCTTGTTCCCTTATACACAAGCACACACACCCATTATAATTATCCTGTCCTCACATTGCAACTGTTGATGGTATTTTGAGCAAATTCAAACTCAAGACCTGTTAGGACTTTTGTCCAATAATCAAGAAAATTCAGAGTAATGAATCTTGCTTTTCTGGAAAGAAGAGATTGCTTCTTTGGTTTAAAAGAAGTTTATTACTAAAGGAAAAAGGTAAACGGGATTAGCTACAAATAAACAAAACATGCTTACTAAGCAGCATTCTGCTGCGTCTGCACACTAAGACATCCTGATAGAGAGTGAGGAGTTTGTAATGGAGGATCTCTCCTTCTTCTTGACCCCTGAAGGAAACACCTGATATCATTGACCAATTAGCAAAACAGTACACCTTTAGTTTTCCGGGCTTAGAGTTAATTGGCCAGCTGCCAGGTATTACTTCCAGGCTAACAAAGGTAAACAAACAAGTTGCATAGGTTAACCCTATAATGACTGAATTTCTCAGGCCTTGCGTTACATGCTCATTTTTCCAACAAGACCAAGGAACAGTACTGACAAGAAAGCTCTGTGTTAGAAGAGACTTACCATCCATGACAACCTGGGGGTGGGTGGGGGTGTTTTGAAGAGCCTTGCTGGATCAGATCAAAGTCCAGGACCTTCATTCCCACAGCGGCGAACAGATGTCTCTAGGGAACCCACAAGCAGGCCACGAGGGCCAGTGGCTCCCCCTGGTATTCAGAGACATACTGAATACCATACTGAGCATGGAGATTCCACTTGGCTATCATGACTAATGTGATATCTTCTATGAATATATGTAATTCTTTATGGGAGCATAAGAAGAGCCCTCAAGGTTTTGACCAAAATACCATCACAGAGAGCAATCCTAAGGATGTCTACTCAGAAGTCTATCCTAGCCTGTCAGTGGGGCTTACTCCTGGGAAAATGCTCTTAGAGTGGCACCGTAAACCCAGCGTCTTGTTTCCCCAGCCAGAGGCTTCTGGGAAATCCCATAAGCAGAACAAGGTGACAAAGGCCTGCCTCGAGATTACTGACATTTTCAGATTTTGCAGCAACGTAACTCAAGTTCTGCACATGGGGAAATATGAATTGGGGGGATTTGTTAGAAATTAACAGGGCAATCCTAGGCAGAGTTACACCCTGAAGTCCATTGCCTTCTACAGAATTAGAAGGGTGCAACTGTGCTTTGAATGGCATTGTAACTCACGTATGCAAAATATGCAAAAGAGCTAATCGAATATAAATGTATTCTGCTCCAATTGCCTACGGGGAGTGACCTATGAGCCCTTTCAACTGGGAATCCTGCTCTACCGCACTTTACTTTGTTTGCTTTTTTGTATTTCCCCAGGCATTGTCAAGCTTATAGCTTCAGTCTTAAGGACTAGGACCTTGATCCACCAGAGTTCTTCCATGATCCTTTTCTCCTCGGAGGCTCTCTGGACTGGGATTTTATTTATTAATTAAATTTATACCTGGGCCTTCCTGCCAAGGATTTTGGGGGGCTTTTGGAGTTGTCATGAGGAGGTGGAGAAAACAGATACTTGGGATATGGTATTTTACAGCCAAGACTGGCTTCTATAGTTACGTGATGCAATCATGGCGTGCCCATAATGTCAGTATTGACCAAAGAACCGCTGGCAGCAAAATGACAACTAATCCATCGTCTGCCAATCTAATCAGACCGTTTTCAGACCTAGCTCTGACTGACATGGTAAATCTGCGTTTGGTCGCACCATTTCAGACTACGGGGTGGGGTTGGGAGCTCATCTAATTGAACATTCCATCATGCAAAGCAATGTCTACTATACAGAAAAGAGGAGAAAGGCATCACTTTCTCCATTCCATCTTGCATTCCCTGCTCGGGGAATCCTTCTTTTTCCATACAGAGGGCATTCAGTCACTTAAGCCCCTGTGCGATCCAGAAACAGGTTTACCAACTCAGTGAGAACTCCGCTGGGGTCTCCCTGAGTCTCCTAAGCTTCATGGGGACCACACTCTGCATGTAGGAATGGCAGGTCTCTGAAGTTGTTGATGACTTTTGATGCTTGGTTCAGTTTTCAATCTTCTTTTAGTTTTCAACCAGCCGGATGTTGCATCGTATGAGGTGGTAAGACTTCAAGCGGAGAACAGTGGTGCTAATAAGTAACAAACACCCTATCTGGGCCCACTCACCTACGTCTAGGACTGCCCGGCTGCAGCTCGCAGTACCCAGGAGCATTGAAAGGGTGAGGACTGCCATGCCAGGGTCACACACCTGGTGCACTTACGTCACTTCCAGCGAAAACTAGCAGCAGCAGTGGTGCCATGGGATGCTCTAGGATTTACAGAAACTCTGTGTTAAAGCCATAGAGATTTTAAAATACTAGCACGTCACTTCTGTTTTTTTTCTGCAAGTGACATCAGTATCTGCTGCAAGCCCCCCCCCCCCGCCCACTTCTTCCTGGGTTGCTACAGTGGGAGACTGAGTAACCCTGCCTGCGTCCTGTGTCTGAAATGAAGCATTCCAGGGGAGTATTTCAGTTAGAGCTTTCCCTGTTTGGCAGCAGGCTTGTTCACCCCCCAGCCTGTTGCCAGGATTGGGTACCCTCGTCAGAAGGTCCAGAGTGTCCCCTTCCTGAAGGGACTTCTGACTGAGTGACCCCAGAAACCTGCTCCCTGGGATGCAGTGTCTCGAGGGAAGGCCTGGGCCTGGGCTCCTTTCAGGCAGAGGTGGGCGTGGCCAGGGGAGGGTGACTGAGGTAGGGTTGCCAAGTACTCACATTCTAGCGGTGGGGGGGGGGGAGTTCTCTTGCTCCTGGGAGTTCCCTGGTACCATAGAGTTTTTTGGGCGATTGCTAGAGCATCGCCCCGGCAACATGCCCAGCGTGATTATGTCACTTCTGGGTGATGTCATCATGCTGGGGCAGACATCCTGATTGGATGACTTCGGGGGTGGGGTTCCCCCCGCTGGCCAAATCCGGGTCGGCAGGTTGGGGACCCCTGTAGCGGGGGATTCCCCGCCCCCTGGTACGACTTGGCAGCCCTAGGCTGAGGCCAGGGCTGTGAAGGCCCATTGACTGAGGCGGCGGGCTTCTAATAAGATCTTGCTCACCCCCCCCCCCCACCCCGCTGAAGTGTACTGTCTTCATGCAGTCCAGAGCAAGCAGGAGGAAATGGCACCGGCTTGAACTCCATGAACATGCATAGTGCAGCCTGTTTCTAATTTATCTTGTTTTAATCTGTTTTAATGATTATGGAAATTAATTTGATATGCATTTGATTTTTTTGATGCATTAGTCTTTGCTCGTGATCCGCCCTGAGCCTCCTTGCGGGGAGGGCAGAATATAAATGGAATAAATAAATTAAATAAATAAAAATAATGCCCCCCCCCCAGCACAGGGGCTTGCTCCAGAGACCAGGGCAGGTCCCAGGGTATCACAGAGGGGGGCCCTGGATTCCACGCCCTTTCTGAGTTTTCGCGCTCGAGTAGCAGAAGGTCCCAGGTCTCACAGACGGGCTTGGGAGTTTTTTGGGGGGGGGGCCCCTGCCATACAAATCATGTGCTAGCCAACACCTGCAGGACAGGGAATTTGTTACCCACAGTCCCAGTGCCCCAGGTTACGAAAGCTTCATTGCTGGCCTGTGTGCACCTCTTGGAGGGATGTTCACTTCCAGGCAGCCTCTGTCTGTAAAGGATGCTGTGCACTCTCCCAGAGGCCTCCAGGTCAGCCTTCCAGCAATCCTGACTGGGCCAGCCAGACCTTCAGGGCCAGAGTGACTAGGGCTGCCAAGTCAGCCTGGGGGGCGGGGGATCCCCCGCTAAAGGGGTTCCTGATCCGCCGGCCAACATTTGGCCAGCGGGGGGAGCCGCACCCCCGACGTCGTCCAGCAAGGACGACGTAATGACATCACTGTCATGGTATGATACCATAGAGTTTTGGGGCGATTGCCAGAGCGTCACCCTGGCAACGCCCCCAACGTGCTGACATAACTTATGGTGACGTCGCTGGGTGCGCGCGCGCCAGGAGGAACTCCCAGCCGGAGGAGGACTCCCCCCCGCTGGTGAGTTCCAAAGACTTGGCAACCCTAAGAGTGACCACGTGACTTCTGTCCCTTCCCCTCTTCTTCAGAGCCTCTTTGTGAATGGGGACCGGTTCATTTCCAGCAAGATGGATTCCTTCTCAGGACGGGTGAAAGCGAAGACCCTCCCCTCCCGGCCCTCTGCTGTGCAGCCAGGACCCATGGCTCTCCTCGCCCTGCTCACAGCCTCACTCTTGCAACTTCCAGGTCCGGAAAAGCAGATTAATTTCCTGAAGGCTGTGAATAGGGTGTGTGAGGCCTGCAAAACCAAGGGCCTTGCCACCCTCCCTTTCAGCAAGGAGGCGGTCGGGGAGGAAATACAGGTCAGTGAGACTCAGGGCCAGCATCCTCATGTGAAGGGGGTGGGTGAGAGATCCCAGGACTGCATTCTTTTCGGGGGGGGGGGGGAGGGATTCTGCTTTGTCGTCTTCTTGTGTTTTAATGGGTGGCCTTTATGGCAGGGAGATTGTTCACTGAGCTTGCATTTTCTACTGCCTTGGAAACGCTTGGGGAAAGGCAGGGTGAACTGCCTTGAATCCCAGAGAGTCATTTCTGCTCCGAGGACTTGTGTGCAGGTCTGAGATGCAAAAGAGCCCGACTCTGCGTGTGGGAGGAGAGGACGTGGGGCAGGAACAGATCCAGGAGCACTGACCTCCTCTGTCCCCTCCCCCGTCTCTTCCAGCAAATCATGGAAGAAGACTTCTTCCAGGTGTCGCCACTGGTCCTCCAGGCGATGAACTCCATCTCGGATCTCAGCTCCATCTTTTTGGAGGGAACCTTTGTCCACAGCAGTCAGAAGGAGAGGAGGTCTGTGAGGAGGGGATAGGGTTGCCAAACCCTCAGTTCAGATAGGGGTTTCCCTGATTTTTGGGGCTTCAGCCTGCCATGGGAAGTCTAGCTCATTGGGGACATCACCGCCCCAAGCCCCACCCCCAACGACCCCCACCTGCGGCCACCCCCTCTCTTCTCTCCAGAGAGATTTAAAGGGCCTTCCAGCTGATCAGGCCCTTTAAATCTCACAGGAGGGAAGGGAGAGGGGCAGCCGTGGCCGCCCACCTAAACTCCAAGCAGGAATTTGCTGCTTGGAATTCAGGCATGGGCAGCCCCGTTGCCCAGAATCATTTAAAGGGTCCCTTTAAATCCTTCTGGGCAGTGGGGGCGGACCTCGCACATGTGAGTTCCAAGCATCGTTGTCACTTGGAGTTCAGGTGCACAGCCGGTGGCTGCCCTCCCTGCAAGATTTAAAACGCCCTCCAGCTGATCAGTGGGCCCTTTAAATTTCACGGGAGGAGAGGGGGTAGCCACAGGTGGCTGTTGTTGGGGGTGGGGCTTGGGGGGTGATGTCCCCAATGTGACATCATCACATTGGGGATGTCCCTGCCCCCTACAGGAACACAGAGTGACGCCATCATGGCTGGGACGCAGCACCGTGTGTGCATGCCCCCCCCCCCCCGCTTCCCCCAATCATTTAAAGGGAGCCTTTCCTTTAAAAGCTGGGGGAAAAGCAGGGACCGCTGGTGCCTGCCCTGCAAGCCGTGAGATCTCAGTTTGCAGGGCAAGCATGCACAGCACCAACTCTTTTGAAACAGGAGCCGCTTGCGCTTGCCCTGCAAGCTATGAACTTGCCACTTGTAGGGCAGGCTTGGGTGGCCACTGCTTTAAAAGAGCGGGTGCCACTGGTGCCTGCCCTGCAGGTCGTTAGGTCACTGCTTGTAGGGCAGGGGCGAGCTTCCCTCCCACCAGCCAGCTGCCTGGCAGTGGGAAGGAGCCCCCCCAAATCGGGAAACCCCCATGGGGACTGGGCAACCCTAATGACCGGTGTGCCTCAGGATCCCACCCTGCTTTCTTTCCATTCTCACTGGAGGCTTCTTTGCTTTTGGAGCAGCTACTCTACTGTCCCCCCACCTTTCCTGGGGCCTGCTGCTCTGAGCTAAGTTTGCATGTTTGTAGCCCGTGGGGGAGCGGCGGCTCAGGGATAGGTCGCTAGGTTGGGGGATGTCTATCCCTCTGTTGCCGCACAGAGTCTAATCCTAGGCCTTCATTCCTGATAGGCTGTCTTTCCGCACTGAAAACTTCAGCTCCACCAGGAAAAAAATTGCCACAAATTCCTGGCTATGGGCCGGCTGACAGTCGATTCCAGCCTCTCTGGGCCAGGAGCTGCGAAGCTTCATTGTGGCCTGGGCTCTCCGGCTCGTCCTCAGCAGGAACCCTGGTGATGGCAACCCCGAGGCCAGGTATGACCCATGCTGATCGCCTTGACAGCAATGTGGCAAACAGGCCTGTTGGTCCTGTGGGTCCTGAGGCCATGTCTTTTCTGGCTTGCTGAGGTGCAGCTGTGGGGAGAGCTGTGTTCCTTAGATGAGGAAGGAAGAAGCCACAGAGACAGTGGTTCCTCGTTGGGTCCTGAATCTATGGGCCTGCTTCTGGCAGGACAGTCACAGGCTGGCCTGGCCTTGAAGGCTTGCTGTGGTTGGGAGTGGAGGATTCCCCCCCCCCCCCCACACACACTGGCTCCATCTTCCTTTCAGAGTGTGCAAGAAGCTGAAGAAGGCCTCCAGCTCAAGCTGCCAGGAACTGCTGAGAGAGAAGGACCCATCTGCTGGGCATCTGGCGGGCCTCCTTGAAGTTAGTGTGCAGGATAGAAAATGGAGGTACACGGATGTCCCCATTGAGGCTGGGGGTGCAAACGGGGGCCTGGTGGAGAGGAAGATGGATGCCACGAATGGCAAACCTCACAGACATGTCTAGGTGAAGAAGACCCTGGCAGGTGTGACATGGAGGTCTGACCCTGCTGCGACCCCTCCGCCCATTCGACAGGTTTGCAGATGCTAAAACAATGGGCTTTCCTCACCTCAGAGCTCTGCCCTGCCTCACCTTCCCCATTCCCACATTCATTTCTCAGAAGCTACCCCTGACACCTACCACTTTCCCACCTAACACAAAGGAGGGTTGTCAAACCGTACTTTTGCTTTTTGATCAGTTTAATTAGACAGTTGTTAACACTCCAAATCACCGGAGGAAGCTATCAGAGTTTCAACTTAAGCTTTATTTCTACATCAAGAACTCCTCCCAAGATATCTCCTGTTCCCTTTTGCCAATCCCTGGGAACCTAATTCATAATTGGTCAATGCTTTGTTATAAGGGGCAGTCACTTTAGCATGCCCTCAGGTCCCATTTTGGCTAGAAAGCTTTGGCACCATTGCTGTGTGTGTGTGTTTCCTGGATCCAAACTGCACACCCAAGAATGCTGGATCTCTTGCTCTTTTCCTAGGCCTTGCCTTGCCTGAATAGGCCGTGATCACCCCATCCCCATCTATATCCCCACTGCTCCCTTTATTCCTTATTTAGTCTTGCTTGTGTGTAGTCTCCAGTGTGCTTTCTGTATGCTAGTATTCTTCTTATTTTCTATCAATAAAATCCATTTCTGTTTACACCTTGGACTGGTTATTTCTGAGAGTTTCTCTAAGGGAAAAGTCCCTGTAAACTTTGGCTGCAGGACACTTCCCAGATGTTGCTGTCTGATTGCGCTCCTGTAATCCCCGGCATTCGCACCTATGTCAGGGCTAATTGTGCATGTGATTGCAACCACAAGCATGCTTAGAAGCCTTCAAAGAACCACAGATCTCTAACACCGGACACCGTCAAGCATCCACGGGAAATAGGAGTCCTTTGTTTATTTACTTAGTGCATCTATGTTCTTCTCCCAAAAAGTTGTGAGAAATTTTGTGCTCTCAGAAAGCATGTAGATTTGCCTTCTGTATGAGTCAAACCAGACATTTATGCCTGAGCCAAACTAGTAACTTTCTTTCTGCTATTAGAGCAAGACTCCCAGAAAGCCTTGCAGTAGTGACCTGCCTGCAAGCAGCCTGAGAAACAGGAACCCCATAAATCTTTGAAGCTTTGGTACAGACAACTGAAGAAGCCAAAAAAGTTAAAATCCCTAGCCATAAGGTATGCATCAGGAAAGACCCTAACCAGGAACCCCTAGACCAGGGGTGGCCAACCTGTGGCTCGGGAGCCACATGCGGCTCTTTCACACATATTGTGTGGCTCCTGGCAGGGCGGCTGGGGAAGCAAAGGGGAGGCATGCTTTTTCTCTCTTTCTCCCTTCCTTCTTTCCCTCCTCCCTCCCATCTATTTGCTTTCCTAGTTTCTCTCTCTCTCTTTCTTTCCACTTCTTTAATTCTTTCTTTCCATCTCTCTCTTTCTCTCTCTCTCTCTCAATATCATTAGCAAACAAGTAATATCATTATCAATAACCAGTTTTCCTCGTTTGTTTTTATTTTTGGCAGTCCCATTTAACGTTAATAAAAAGCAAATTTGCATATTTTTAAAAATAAAAACGTGTGTGTGATATTTGTTCCTGTCTTGCGGCTCTCAGACATCTCTATGTGGCTCTTACGTTTATTCTATGTGGCTCTTACGTTACGCAAGGTTGGCCACCCCTGCCCTAGACTAATTGAGCCATAGAATGAAAGGGCAGTCACCTTTCGCACCCTTCTTCACACTTTAGGGATAAGGCCGGAGGAGAATGTGTTATCTCAATGAAAAAGAACGCTGGGAATCTGTTTGACCCCAGAATCCCAATGTCATAACTTGGAAAGCAAATTGTTTCTATAACATGTTCTGTAAACATTCCTGTCTGCAAGAAAGAGAGCTTGGCCGCGGTCACACGGCCCTTTAATGCGGGAGGAAGGGCTGTTTCCTCCCGCATTTAAAGGGACTGTCTAAAAAGGCCGGGGCTAGTCCCGTGCTGAAGTGGGCTCAAATGCGGGTTCCTCCCGCATTTTTCGACCCCGGGAAAATCGACTGTTTTCCCGGGAGTCGCGGGAGGAACCCGCATTTGGGCCATCTGGCCAGCCCTCTCTCGCAATCATTGCGAGAGCAGGGCTGTCCAGATGGTCCCGCTCGCCATTCCCCCCCCCCCCCTTACACTTGGGCGTTTGGCCACTCAAGCGCCCAAGTGTAACGGGGGGGGGAATCCCCTAAACTTACCAGGCGGCTGGCGGGGCTCGGGGAAGGGTGCCTCCCCCAGCCACCACCGCAAAAGCTGCGCCACCGCAAAAGCTGCCGCCGCCACTGAACGCCTCAAGGCCAGGCCGCCCGCCACTTCTTCCGCTGCCTTTTCCTTCGGTGCCGCCACCTCCTTCGCCACCTCCTCTGTCTGCCGCCACCCCCAGTCGCCTCCTCCTCCTCCGCCCACTGCTGCCCACCGCCACAGGGGTCGGGATGTGTAAACGTGTAAACATCCCAACCCGTGGTAAAAAAATGCGGCCCCTTTAATCCGGGAGGGCTCCCGGATTTAAAGGGGCCGTGTGACCGCAGCCCTAGTCTTGCATTTCAAACATTTGATTGAAGTCAGAATGATGTAATGATTTAATGTGTCAATCTTCAGCAAATCCTTTGATCTTTGGGTATAAGAGTTGCCTGTTTTCTGTGCTTCTTTGTCCCATCTTGGATGGACACATGGTGTCTGTTGCTGGTGTGTCACGGAGTCTATACTCCGTACTTGGTTCATGCCGTCCAGGGTCTTTTATGGTGTGACCAAGCTTGACCACGGAGGAATGGGGGAGGCGACAACCTCCACATGTCTTAGTCGGCGCTGGGTTTTTGTTTTCTATGCTTTGCTTTGTTTCAGTGTGTACTGTTATCTTTGGGGAATGTAACTTTTGCAAGGACTATTCCTGTTACTAATAAAGTTTTTATCATGCTTAGGAATTCTGTGAGTGTGTCTCTGGGTCAAACATCTGAGAGGAGGGGCCCTGTTTGTTGTTTCCTTTCCTTGCTGAGCCCCTTGGTGAGTAAACAAGCCAGTACCATGACAAGAAAGAACCTGGTTGTGGGAGACGTGGGTCTAGGACGTGACCCCAGGATGGTGGGAGATTTTTCTTCCCACAGTGCGCCTATGTTCTTCTCCAAAAAAAGGTTGTGGGACATGAAGCGTTTATGTACTTGTGTTTGTTTGGGGTGAAGATTCAAAGCTATGTTAGAAAAGCAAAGGGTGGAGTGGAGAGGCAACAATTCAGGGCTCCAGTTGCTAATGTGGGAGATTCCTAAATTGCCCCAGCGTGCAAATCCCTCCCTTTTGCCTAGACATTTATCCCCTAAAGTGATTGCTCGGGTTACCAACTCCCAGGAGGGGGCGTGGAGTTCTCCCTGGATTATAGCTGACCCCCAGACTACAGAGATTAGTTCTTCTTGAGGAAAAGCCGCTTTGTGGGGCAGACCAAATGGCATCACGCCCCTGCTGAGCTACCTTCCCTTCCCAGGCTCTGCCTTCCTCATGCACTGCCCCTAGATCTCCAGGAATTTTTCACACAAGATTTGGGAATGGGAACCCTGAAGTGAGGGAAAAAACACTCTGCACATATCTCAACACTGAGAGAATAAATTCTCCTTGACTCAAAAGTATATTGTTCCCTGTCAACACTTTACTTTTCTGCAGCTAAAGGCTTCCTGGGTCCCCCTGAGGCCTTTGGCCTTCTGCAGTGGAGAAGTGTTTCTGTCTCCTATTGTGAGAGGTTCTGAATTAAACCTGTGTGTCATCACTTGAAGTGCTAGACAACGGGCGTGGAAGATGCTTGAGTCAACCAGCACTGATTCATATACGTTACACTACAGTGAAGGAGAAATGATTGTGAGTGAACAAATGGCACTCTTAGAAGCCCAGGAAGAATCCATTAAATGGCCCTGAATCTATTGAGGATTCATCTGTGCTTTATATTTTCTCTCCCTTGAATGCCACAGCCACACTGTTCACACAGCACTGGAATGGCTGACGTGCCCAAGTGTACATTCTCCTTTAAGATGTGGACATGAATGGCCGAGGTATTTGGACACAGCATTTTTTGGGGGGAGGGGTAGAGAAAAGTGCTATTTAACAGAATTGGTGGTCACATTGTATATATTACAATGGAACAGTCTGGTCTCCCCTCAGATATCTGCAGGGGCGTCAAGTTTTCAAAATCCGGGGGGGGGGGGGAGCTCTTCTGTGCACGTGCGCAAAGCGCTCCCCCCCTGGGACCATGTTCCCGCCGCCGCCGCCTTCCCCCCCACCCCCCCGCCTGACCTCTCCTGCTTCTGTCCCTCCCTCCGTCTGTCCAGGGGCCAGCTGGGCATTTACTTAGCAGGCCCCTGGATGGACGGAGGGAGGGAGGGATGGAGTGGCCAGGCGGGGGGGGGGGGAGAGAGATGGCGGCAGCGGCGGCCCTAGAAAGGGCCCGGGGAGGCGCAGCGGAGGGTGCACTGTTTTCTGGGGGGGGGCTCAGTCCCCCCCAGGAAATTTCGGGGGTGGCTCAAGCCCTCGAGCCCCCCCGTAGTTGACGCCTATGGATATCTCTGTCTGTTGGTTTAGTCTCATGGGGAGGAGACTCAGCTCAGTTAGTTCTGCTTGTTAGTGTCAGAGTCCCACAGCAATCAGTTCCTCAAGCAGGATCAGTTTTACTGAGATCAGGAAAGGCAGGTCATCTGTGCATACGTTTTGTGTCAGGAATGGCTCTCCAGGCGGGAGTTGGGAAGTTATACAGAATTCAAAGGACCCCCTGGGATGGAAGAGAGCCAGTCATAAAAAGCAAGCAAGTGCGCCCAAAACAACAAATACAGGTTCCCAGGAGAATAGGAGCAACCAGACACCAAGGTCAGACCCAGGCAGAAAGATAAGACACAGAGCAAGAAACGAAAGTTAAAATACCAGGAGACCTCTGTCTTCAATACAGGCTTCACCAAGCTTCCACCAACCATCCCCCACCCACTATGGCAGCACAGCTGACAGCTAGCTGGAACTGGAGACTGCATTGAGCTGCCTTGTCCTGAAACCACCTCCACCCCTGTATATTCTTGCCAATAAATGGATGATGTTTTGTACACACCCGTCTCTGCTGTATGAACCTGTGAGCAGGAACCAGAGTATCCTATTCCTGATTTGCAAACAGAAGGGGACATCATGCTTAAAAGTGGCCCATCTCACTCAAAAGGCTGTCAGTTGTCAGCCTGGCCGTCAGAAAACTGCAGATGCCACGGAATCGTGAGCTGCAACATAAGCACGCTATGTGATGGTTTTCTCTGTCCCCTGCAATGTTCTGGCTTGGGCAGGGCTATTTTTAAATGTGGTGTCGAACACTTGCCAAATTGTCCCTTCCATCTGATGCTTGGTGAACTCGGCCTATCAGAAAACAGGCCGCTGTCAAAATTTGCCCTGGATATTTCAGAAGATGGTCAACCTTATAACCTGTGCAAAGGTCGAAGAAAGAACAGAAATATTGGGAAGAATATGAGTGGGGAATATGGCTAAAGGGAAGGAAGGACAACAGGAGAAAAGAGTAAGAGAGAGCTTAGCAGATGTTCTCATGATTGCAGTTGTGTGATCCATGATGGTTGCATACAGAATTAATAGAAGATAAGGTTGGACCAGGGAGGAAGAGCTTCAGATCTCTTGTTTTGTTTGTTTTTTGGTATTTTTGTGTGTGCGTGCTCCTGGAAGTCATGGTGACCTCTGGTGACTGACCCCTACTGGGGGCCTGGAGGATATTCAGAGAGGTGGTTGAATAAAGCCTGCCCCTGCCTCCTGGCTCGGGTATTCCAAGGAGGTCTCCCATCCAAGTACTTGCCAGAGTCAGCCCTGCTTAGTTTTTGAGATCTGATGAGATTGGGCTTGCCTGGATTATCCAGGTCAGGGCAAGAGAAGCTTCACATCTTGTATATGGAGTGATATAGAAGAGTGAATGCAGACAATTACTATTGTCTTTAGATATGGACCTGTTTTTTTATTTCTTTAGGAAATTTGTATGGTGTATTTCCAAACCCTGGCTTGAGGCAGCTAACAAGAAAAAGCAACAGTACCCGAAAATCACTGCCATTTATCTGTATAAAAAAACCCTGAGCCATTAAACTCAAGCCAGGGAGATTAAAACTGTACAAAAAGCAACGACATAAAATGGACCCCAGACCACCAGAAGACTGCAAAACAGCTAAAAAGACTTTTTTAAAAAAAGTTAACAGCCTGGGTAAAAAGAAATGTTTTCATCTGGCATGTAGAAGACAGCATTGTATGCACCAGGTGTACTTTCAGTTGGAAGAAACTGCAAGAGCAAGAAGCCAGCACCGAAAAGGCCCTGTTTTTGGTTGACACCTGCCTCACCTCTGAAGGTGGGGGCAGAGACAGCAGGGCTTGGGAGGCAGGTCTTAACTGCTGGGCTGGACACTGCTGAAGGAGGTGGGTGTTCAGGTACTTTGAATTGTAGCCGGTGCAGTTATCTCAGTACAGGGGTGACATGATCCCTGTACCCAAACCCCAATAGCCAGGCTGCCACATTTTGGACCGATTCAAATTTCTGGGCCATTTTTAAAGGCAATCAGTTCCACAGAGAGTGCATTACAGTAATCTGACGTGGATGTGATCGGACCATGGATCACTGTGGTGAGATCCAGGGCAGCCGAGAAGAGGGGACTTGGGATACTGTTGTATTCTTATTATTTTACAGCCACAGCTTGCAGAGACTTTGGGATGCAAAAGGCCCTCTCTGATTGGCTAACAAAGACTCTCATTGGTCCTTAAGCCACTCTAGGTAACCAATTGCTGAGCCTCGCTTAGGTCCAATAGGATTGTATGTACATAGTTACATTGTTTGAAGTTATGAGTTGGAAACAGTATAAATTAAGGTGCCGCTCTCATAGAGCTGTCTTTGGCTGAAGCAATGGTTTGAATAAAAGCCTGTTTGTTTGATTCATCGCCTCCCGCTCAATACTTAAAAGGTACAAAATTCAGGGGCCCCAAGTCAGGTCAAAGGCCTGTGTAGCCACACTCAGTAGATGCATGTCAGTTTATTTTACTTTTAATGCAGTTCTGCACAGCAGCCAGTAGGGGCACAGGGAAGGCAACAGCAGCTCTGACGATGAGCTCATCTCACCTCTCTGCAAACCTTGCGACAAGGAGGCTGAGGCAAACACTTCCCTTGCCTATCACAAGATGCTGCTGAGCCCATCAACCAAACCAGCACTGGAGCAAGCCAAGACCACCAAGCACAACTGAAGGTTGCTACAGTCATTGCCAGGCTGCAGCCTCCTAATAAGGTTGCTGTTTCTAGCAGTCTGTTTCCCTCTCCCTTTCTTTCCACCCACCTCCATAGTTTTGTCTGCTCCACCAGACCCTGCAGAGGGGTAAACTTGTTAGCGTGCTGCAGCAAAACAAACCTTTTTTTCTCTTCTCCTTAATTTCTCTTCTGCTTTTCCACACTTTTCTCCTCTTTCATTTTGCTCTCTTCTTTTCATGATCTGCCTTCTTTCCTCTCTGTACCTTCTAATTTTTCTGCCCCGCCCCCCCGTTTTCAAGTGTCAACCCCTTTTCATCCTTATCCTGCTTGGCAACTTACAATGTACTTAGTAGTATAGAAACAAAACCTTTATTAATATTATGAACAGAAGGGGGGGGGGTCAAATTAATATTTCCCCATGATCTATCAAAGTAAAAGAGGTGTACTTTCCCCTGCTCCCCCCCCACCTATCCTTTACATGCCTCCAGGCATAGGCGTAGACTACTGGGGGGCGGGGCTCGAGCCTACCCCGAAATTTCCTGGGGGAGACTGAGCCCCCCTGGGAAAATGTAGCACCTGCCGCCGCACCTCCTGGGGCCCTTCTGAGGTTGGCAGCTGCTGCTGCCGGTGCCTCCCCCCCCCCCGGCCTGGCCACTCTTCCATCCTTCCCTCTCCCTCCCTCTTTTCCCGGCAAAGGGAGAGGGAAGGAGTGGGGGGGGGGGAGAGAGGCCCCGGCAGCAGTGTCTGGCGGGCCTTGGAAGGGCCTGGGGAGGTGCGGAGGGTTCCCGGCGGGGGGGGGGGGACATCGCCCCAGCTAGCACACGTGCAAAGTGTGCACGCTAAAGAGCCCACCCCCCCCGAATTTGCAAAAGTCTACGCCCCTGCCTCCACGTGGGGCTTGGAGATCTCCCAGAATTATAACATCTCCAGACTGTATAGAACAATTCCCTGGAACGAAATGGCAGCTTAGGGGAATGTACTCTTGTTGGGATGGCATAGTAAGTCCAGTTCCCACTGACTAGTTTAGCAGAGTGCTTTAAGCTACACATGCAGGAGCGTCTTTGCACCGGGTATCCAAGCTTAGTTACAAAACTACACAAAGCCACTCATCAGACTAGCAGTAGTCTCTTTATTTAGAAACTACATTCTAGATAGGAAAGCTTAGAGGTAGGATAGTATTCTAGTCTAACTAACTATGGATGAAGCAGATGGGGAGAGGCCCACCTGCATCTTGGTGCCGAGATGGGGACAGCGTGTCCACCCTCTTGGTGTGTGCAAGGAGAAGTGGGCTGTGGGAGAGGATGAATGGAAGGAAGAAAATTGATCCCTGAGAGTAGCAGTCTACATATCAAAGGGACAGTGGCAGAAGAGTCACGACAGGAAGAAAGTTGACTATCTAGCTGTCTGATTCTCTTGCCACAGTCTGGAGGCTGAGGCAGGTGACAGCATCCAGTCCTTCGCTTCCAACAACTCTATTGCATTCTACTTTGCTGGGGTGTCTTCCCTCTCCAACCTCCACCCTCTCTAGGCTACATCCCCAGGAATTTCCCAACCCACAGCTGGCATGCCTACCAGAAGCCCAGAAAAATAAAATGCTTTTACCTGACCCCACTGCACTAAACAATCTTAAAAGGAAGCTGGATTGAACTCAGGAACAAATGGGCAGCCAGGGCAATTAAAAAATTGTCATAGTTTTATGAGATTGTTGTCTGTTTCTTAGCTTCTTTGAGCATTCAGAGAAATGGCCTATAAAATATGGAACAACATCTGCATCCAGGACAGGGTTCCCAACACTGCTTAGATAAATCCTGGGAAGTATGGACGGCAGTGCCTGGGGAGGGCGCAGTTTGGGGAGGATGTGAAGTCTCTTCTTGGTGATGCTGAAGGAAATTCCTCTAATCTCTATGGTGAAGGCCATAGAGACTAGGAAAGATTCCTAGAATGTCGGTATGGAGGCCATTTTTCCTCCTGATCTTCTTGAGGGCAGTAGACTGGAGCTAGGGGCAGGGTATTCCCCACCAGCCCCAGGCAATTGGGAAGCCAAATCCAGGGTAAGTTTTTTTTTTAAAGCAGAGGCTGAACAATTGTAAATGAGACCATCTTGACTTTATACCCTCTAGGAGGGAAACCCGTGAGACTAATCTTTAATCTGCCATTTGCAGGTTTAGGTGATTAATCTGCAGCAATTAATGGATCCAGCTCTGGAGCCTAATTTTTACCTGCTTTTGTTGCTTCTGACTTTTTTTTTTGTTTCTTTTAAAATTTCTCATTCTTCCTGGGGAAAAGCTTGGCAAGCCAACAGATGTCTTGACCAATAGAAATTAACCTAACAAATGATTGCACACTATGAAAAATAACATGTCAGGAACAATCTTATAGGGCGTAAAGAAGGTTAATGTTGTGGAATTACCGAAGATAACTTTATAATCAAAGTCCTATCTATACATGACGATCATGCTGATTGAGATGGATGGAGTGGCTTCGTCTTAATTGGCCTTTTAAGAATCTTTTTGCACAGAGGACGATGACATTTTGGTTCCTGATTAAAATCAACAGTTTTATCTCAGGGGGGAAAAAGTGTTATTCTTCAAAGAAACGGAGATGAAAAAAAGTGTTAGAAAAAAAGTGACATTACACTAAAGAATCCAAACAGAAAGAAAAGGGGGCTTTTAAATATATTTTAAACAATTGGTCCTTTGGTACGTTTCATACTTCTAATTCTTTCCAAGTCTGGCTTTTGATATTATGAAGTATCTAACACAGTTAAATCAAACCCTTTCTAGTTTCTCTCTGTTGCTTCTTCTGAACTTTCTAAAGTCAGCCACTGATGCAATGAGTAACCAGACAAATCAATCAGAATTGAGGATGGGGGTCTATTAACTAGTATCCTGGAGCTAGGTATGCCATGTGCACATCCATTGCTGGCAAACCCTCAGCCCTCATTCTCCACCCTTGAGAAGCTAAGGAGTGGAGAAAAAACAATCAGAAAATGGCCCCCATAGTGACACTCTAGGGATTCCCCAATGTCTCTATGGTCTTTACTAGAGAGATTATGAGAAATTCCTAGAGTGTCACCCAAAAGTGATGTTAGGTCCATCCCAAACTTCACCCTCTGCTGGCATGACCTGCAAAATCTCCCAGCACTTGTCAAGGCAGGGCTGGCACCCCTACCAGGAGTGAATGCACAAATTCAAAGTGGGTGTGTGTGGGTATATTGTTTCACTTTCTTGAAAAGTCATCTGGTGGTCAAAACTGGCTGTTCCACTTCTCTTACACGAGGAACTTTTAGTTTGGGAGACTGATCCTTAACAACGTTTGTCTCAGAACTTTAAAACTGATGATGTTTCACAGGGAGTCAACCACTAGTCCTTCTAGCTCAATATTGCCTACTCTACTTGCCACCCCTAGGGATAGAGAATAAGGAAGATATGGGTGGCAACAGCAGTTTTCCTGTTGAGGACCCTCCTAAAAGAGTTGCCTGGTCATATTTACACTGACACACACTTCAAAAAGATGTTCATGACTCTGTTCCTTAAGAACTCACACTTTGGACCCTTCTAGCCCAGTGGACTTCCACACCATTTGGGAAACATGAGGTTTTATTCCTTACGTATTTCTGTATTTTAATGCTATGAAACTTTGTTATGGCCTACGGCTAATATAATAAATCTCATTGATTGACTTTGGCTGGAATATCTCTAAAGCATCTCAAATAATAATAATAATAATAATGGAAAATAAATGTCAGCAATACCTTTTATTTCCCTTGGACAGACCAAAGTGCACCTCCTCTTTAGAATGCACGGGGAGACTAAAATGCCCTGTTTGCATGCCCTGATCTGGTTATTGTTTGTTTGCCATGTTGGGCTGAAAACCAGGAGATCTAGTAGCTGCTAGCGACAGCCATGTCATAGAGATGCTGAGCTACCCAA
This sequence comes from Lepidodactylus listeri, assembly GCA_029233225.1. Classification (NCBI taxonomy): domain Eukaryota; kingdom Metazoa; phylum Chordata; class Lepidosauria; order Squamata; family Gekkonidae; genus Lepidodactylus; species Lepidodactylus listeri. The sequence goes on along the minus strand of JARCFY010000013.1, from coordinate 57,084,500 downwards.
ATTACCCCCTGCACAGCATGCAAAATGGAGGCCCACCTCTGATTCATGGAGAAGAAGCATTGGCAGGCCTTTGTATTTCCTTCATGGTGACAAACTGATTCCGACACACCCCAGCTCTTTATTGCTCCCGGGAGGTTGCTACTCTTAGGAGGAGCCATTGAATGAAGGGCATGTGTTGTAGGGCAGGGAGGGGAGAGATCCACAGTTTAATTGTTCAGCATAGAGTGGCTCCCAGGAATAAACAGATCAGCCAAAAAGAAGAGCATTGAATAGCCTGAAACATCCTGGGTTCAGCAGATGATACAATCAGAACTCACCCGCATCATATATACTTTCCCAACTTGATCCTAGTCAAACTGATAATTACTGGGAATGTATCATAAAGTCACTGCTCATCTTTAAACAGACAAAGGTTTCCCTACAGGGTTCCAGAGCAATGACGTCAGCTCTGGTAAAAGCTGGGCATGACATCACAGGACACTCTAGGATTTTTTTAAAAGCCTCTATGGTAAAACCATCATTTTTGAAAATCCTAGAGAATTCGTGATGTCACTTCTGGTAAAATGCAGAAAATGCTAGCATGCTCCCCAATTCCCTACCTCCATTTCCTTCTACCCTATCTGGTGCCAGCAGGCAAGGTAACGGTTGGCTGGGAATTGTTAGGCCTCGCCATGTTATCGGCTTGCCTGTCATGGGGCTGGAGGCAGTTTGGAATTTTAGGTTTCTGTTCTCAGCCATCCTGTTATCTCAACTGGCCTGCAGGAGTAGCCTTGAATGTCTGGTCTGCCTGGTATCATTTTTCCACTGTGAACCGGTGTCCGTTCTGTCCCTGATTGGCCATGGGCCATGGGCCATGTATGCTTTACCTATAATTGCTTGCTTCGCACCAGTTTGCTTTAGATCTAACAAAGCCAAAGATCTAAAGCACCTGAAGTTCTTCAATATCTCAATAAACTGCGTTCTTTGAGATGACTGGTGTTGGGATAGGGTTGCCAAGTCTGGGTTGGGAAATACCTGGAGACTTTGGGGGTGGAGCCAGGAGAGGGTGGGGTTTGGGGAGGGGAGGGGCCTCAGCATAGTACAATCCCATAGAGTCAACTCTTCAAAGCAGCCATTTTCTCCAGGGGGGCTGATTTCTGTCAGCTGGAGATCACTTGTAAAAGCGGGAGATCCCCAGGACCCACCTGGAGGCTGGCAACCCCATGTTAGGAACTGACTGACTCAGGGGTCTGACAGGAATACAGTTGCCCATTCCAATGGAACCAACAAAGGTGAGATTTTTTTGGGGGGGTGGGGGGAGGTGTGATTTTTCAGGCAAATTCTCCTACAGTGCAATCCTGAACAAAGCTGCACACTTCTAGCCCCGTTAACTTCAATGGGCTTAGAAGGGTATAGCTCTGCATAGGATTCGTTTGCATCTTTTACCTTGACATTGTACGGGTTTTTTTTTTTTTTTTTTTTACAATATTAGCAGTTACAGATTTTATAATTATATGAGCCCAGGTTCTAATTCCTACTCAGGATCCAGCTGGCAGTTCTTTACTTGTTCTGTCTAGAAACAGAGGGACAATAGGAAAGGGTCAAGGAGGCGTAAGACTCAAACTCAAAGTAGACCTCAGATGTAGACACTTGTTCGTTATTTGGTGTACAATAAAAGAAGAAGAAGAGAAGAAGATATTGGATTTATACTCCCCCTTCACTACCCAAAGGAGTCTCAGAGCGGCTTACAATCCCTTTCCCTCCTCACAACAGACACCCTGTGAGGTAGGTGGGGCTGAGAGAGCTCTCTCGAGAACTGCCCTTGAGACAACAGCTGTGAAAGAACTTGTGACTGACCCAAGGTCACGCCAGCAGCTGCAAGTGGAGGAATGGGGAATCAAACCTGGTTCTCCCAGATTAGAATCCGCGCACTTAACCACGACACCAAACTGGCTCCACAACATCACAAACTGGTTTCACAACTGGTTTTTTTAAATATGTGCATCATATATGTCATTGTTACATTTTTATTATGGCTTGGAGCAGGGGCAGACTTCATGATTCTGGGCCCCCATATCAGACTTTTGCCCTCCCCCCCGGGGCCAAGCAATGCATGCCCCTCACACTGTGAGAGGCAGGCAGGAGCCAGTGCTGTCTTCGGAAGCCAGCTGGCCGAGTCCCAGAGAGAGCAGGTGGAAGTGGAAGTAGGAATCTGTTCTTCTTTTTCTCCCCCCTCCTTTGGGGTGTGGGGCTGTGGGTGGTTGGGGCCCCCCAAATGTAGGGCCCAGGGAAGCTGCCCCGTTGCCCACTGTCTAAAACCTCCTATTTCTCCAAGTCTCAAAAGCTAGAGGTGTCCTGGCCCTCACTGACCTGCTCTTCAGAGGGTCTCCTAGATCATGGTTGGCACATGCATGCTCAGATCCCACCGCTTCGCTGAACATTTGTTGTTTGCCAAGCCAGCTTATTCAAAGTGGCTGGGGAAAGCACAGTGACGTCAAAATGCATAATTTAAAAGCCATATCTCTGCTTGTGGCCAAAGAGATCAATGGGGTGGTTGTCATCGATGTAAATATGGAAACATCTAATGAGAGGCGCATTGCTGAAATGCTCGGAATATATTGTCTTAACATCGGGATTGTTCAGTCATACCTCATTTCCTCTCTAGCTGAGGGATCACTATCCTCTTCACAGGAATTAAAAATAATTACAAGGTGAAAACAAGGAGGGGGATTTTATGTACTGAGAAATCAAACCAAATGAGACTAGGCATTTTGGCTTCAGGACTCCAGAGCATTCCCCCCCCCCCCCCCCCCAGACTGCACTGGCTGCTTGAACCCGGAACAAGAAAGGGTAGATTCAACCCTTCCCTCCTACATGACTTTCCTGACTTAAAATGGTCCCAGAGGGCCTTTGTTTTCCCAACAAGTGAGAACACCAAGCACAGAATGCCTAGTGGGTGATCGAGTTTGGCCTCGATAAGAACATTTGATCAAAACCTGGCCTGAGTAAAAGTGTAAAGATATATCCTCTCATCCTTCCCCAACTTGGGAGTGGGTTAGTCACCAGGGACAGATGCAAAGTGACCCGCAGGCAACGCCACGGTGAATCTGCTTGATTGTCACAACTGGCAAACATCTTGCAGGGTATGCAGATTAGCCTGCCCAGATAGGGGAGACTAGAATTGGATAAACCCAATGATGGCTTCTGAGTAGGGTCACCAGGTCACCCTCCCCCGCCATCAGTGGGGAATGGGGGACTGTGCCCATGAGTGGCCACTCATGAACACAGGAAGCCCTGCTCAGCAGCAGTCTGGAGCCCTGCAGGGTCTTGCACTGCCTATTGCCCATTTCAAGATTACAGCAGTGATATTCTGTTCAGGATCTGAACTGCTGCGCTCAGTGTGTGTGGGGGTTAGAGGGAACATTGATGGGGGGAGGTAGGGTTGACAGAGCCAGGCTGGGAAACTCCTGCAGATTTGGGGATGGAGCCTGGGGAGGACAGAGATCTCAGTAGGGTACAATGTCCTAGAGCAGGGGTGTCGAACTCATTTGTTATGGAGGGCCGGATTTGACATAAATTGGACTTTGTTGGGCCGGGCCATGAATGTCATATAGTATAATGTCAGGTAGCAGAGATATAAACTTCATAAAGGACACAAACACATTTTTTTTAACTTAAAAACATGCCTGAAACATTAGCATCCTTGCAATATTTTGTTTATTTAACAGTCTCTGATAACTGACACTTCTTGCTTTGAATTATTGCATCAAAATGTCTGTGCTGTAGCAATCTGGGAAGGGGAGGGGGAGGAGCCTCAGCCCAGCGCAGGGAGCAGAAGCTTGCCTATCTATCTCTCCTGAGCGATTGAGTGAGTCTGGGAAAGCAGCAGAACTGGAGGAAGAAGCAGGAGAGAGCCAGTCCCTTGTGGGCCTGGTAGAAGCCCTCTTGGGGCCTGATCCGGCCCTTGGGATGCATGTTTGACACCCCTGTCCTAGAGTCCACCCTCCAAGGCATCCACTTTCTCCAGGGAACTGATCTCTGTAGTCTGGAGATAAGCTGTAATTCTGGAGGATCCCAGGTCCCATATGGAGACTGGCATTTCCGCTCTGGAGAAGTTCTGTCAGTTCTCCCTGCACATAAATCACACCTCTTCGTTTAACTTTGCAGCTCTAAGATAAGAGACCGTACCACATTTTTGTCTGATAGGGATGAGTGTAACAAGAAGTCGCAAAACTTCTCAAATGCCAAACTGTGAACAAGTGTCTAGATCTCCTGTGTTAAATGGTTAAATTTAACCCTGGTTAAATGGCCCTGGTTAAATGGCCTTCCTGCCTGCCCCCCCCCCCCCCCCCCCCGGTATTTATATGGCCCTGCATTTAACATGCTGTTGCATCTTTCACCTTGAGCACAATGCCGGTCCCGCTCTGGCTCTCTGAAGCTGTTCTTCTTTCGACACAACACGAGAATCCCATTTGCTTCTCGAGCCCAAGAGCCTTTGGAGGATTCTTCGGTGTGTTGATAATCTGGACTGTAATCACTCGCATGAAAGAGAGCCCACCTCTTTCGGGGCCGGCACTTAACAATCTATTACACTGCAATTAAGCTTGGTCATGTTTACACTGCTTGATGATGATACATAAAGATTAATTTACCTTTCCGTCACTGTTGCAAGAATGTACCACGTAACTGTCCCATTAAAACACGTTAGCAGCGGTGGCCGTAAAGACTCCAATTATTTTATATTGCCCTAAAGTCTATCTTAATCCATCATTTTGTACACGGTTATCTTCACTTATTGGTTTGCCATCTATTTAGGCAAGGGCAATTATTGCAAATTATTTGGTATATGTTTTAAACAAGACTGGGCTACTTTCCCATCAAGAAACAGTCCCCCAAACTGCATCCTATTTGCAGTTTCTCTCTCCCGGAGCCCGGCAGATAGAGCTATGTTTATTCCTTCTCCGAGTCTGACAGCGTAGGTAATCCTCACCAAGGAATGCTGCTACATTGGTTTTGACTTCAAGGGATTGTGCCATGATGCAATTTAAATTGGATCTTCAGAGTGTCAGTCCAATTGAAAATTAAAGAATAGGAATGCTCGCCGCTCCCTTGTCCTCTGACGCCTGTAGAGGGGAGGGAGGGACTCTTCCACAGTGAAACAGAAGTGAATGTTTTGCAGCATCCGAGGTTTTTCATTTCCCCAGAGGGATGGAGAGAGCTGCAGGTTCAGCAGAAAGGGAAATCATCCTTCGCTCCCTTGGAATGTGCCTTTCTGCATAGCTTGCCCCGCTTCCTCTTGGCTTTCCATGGGAGTACAGAGCCCCCGCATGGAGAAGGGTCGGCCTCCCCCCTGGCTCCTTCCAACATTGTCATGGAAGTCTGGAACCACATGGGCACAGCCAATCACGGGAGTTTTTCTTACCCTTATCAATATCCTCCATTCTGATAGGAGGATGATCATCTGGGAAGAATTTTCACAATATGGCCCCACACCTGTTACATGCATGACATTGTACTAAAATTGCACGGCCAGTGTCTTTACATGGCTAACTTTACTGTTTAGCCCGGTTCACAAGTTACAGCGATGCACGATCTGTGTACACTGTACTCTTGATTTTTCATTATATATTTGTTGACTAATGTGCATGCCACAGTCAACCCACATTCATTCGACATATTTGGATACGACTTTGCTAAGTTCTCAGGTGTCATATACCACCTATAAAACATCTTATAAATATTCTCTTTAAACACCGTACGTTTAAACGCACCACCCGCCAACTCATTTACCCTACTCCAAGTTCTTCCAGTGATCACATGAGAACATCTGCCATGAAGGTAGAAGAGGCCTTGCGCCTGTTCCAGCCTCCCATTTTTTGGAGATGCAATTCTACATTTGGAGATGCAATTCTACCTTTCAAGGTGGAGCCTGAGCTTGAACACCATATCCGATTTCAAAGGGAGCAGGAAAATTGTAAAGTAATATGCAATATGGCATCTTCATTTACCTTGAGATACTGGAATAAAAGCTAGTGCACCTCTTCAGGATTTTGTACTATGTTTCTATTAAACACCTCCCCCCCCAGCATGACTCCTTTATTAATTTTGAAGGGACAGACAAGAAGAAGAGAAGAGATTGGATTTATACCCCGCCTTTCACTTGTAGTCTCAGAGTGGCTTACAAACGCCTTTCCCTTCCCCTCCCCACAACAGACACTTTGTGAGGTAGGTGGGGCTGAGAGCTCTTCCCAGAAATGTCCTAAAGAGAACAGCTCTGACAGAGCTATGGCTTGCCCATGGTCATCCAGCAGGTGCAAGTGGAGGAGTGGGGAATCAAACCCGGTTCTCCCAGATCAGAGTCTGCGCACTTAACCACTACACCAAACTAACACACACACACACACACACACACCAGAGCAAGGTATCTCATGAAGACTGAGACATCCAGATAAAAGATGCTGTGCACATTCATAAACATCTTTCTTATATTTTAAGTATGAACCCCAGTTGTAGGAAACCCAGCAAAGATGTGAAAAACATACCCCAATCTAAGGGTGCCAACTTTGGCTTCAGAATTTCCTGAAGCTCTGAGGACAGTGACCAAGGAGGGTGGAGTTTAGGGCGTGGAGGGAGCTCACAGGGGGTGTGATCTCTATGGTACGCCACAAAATCTGTCCCCGGAAGCTGCCATTTCCTCCAGGGGAACTGATTTCCGTAGTCTGGAGGTCAGTTGTCATTCCAGGAGCTCTCCAAGCACAATCTGGAGCTTGGCGACCCTACCCCACTCTGATATTTGACTTGAAGCTTGAAAGAGCAGCACTCTGGAACTCTGGGTGCACATTTATGACATAATTCTTCATCTGAAGTTCTAACATGGTCAAGAACTGCCAAGGCTGGCAGTATTGATGGACCTGGGAAAAACATGCACCCTTTCTCCCCAGTGTTGGGGTGCTTACAAACATCCACACACAAATAGATTTCCCCTTCCTTTCCAGGCATAGGCGTCAACTACGGGGGGGGGGGGGGGAGCTCGAGCCACCCTCGAAATTTCCCAGGGGGGACTGAGCCCCTCCGGGAAAATGGAGTGCCCACTGCCATTCCTCCCCGGGCCCTTCCTAGGGCCGCCACCATCTCCCTCTCTCTCTCTCCCCCCCCCCCCCAGCTTGGCTGCCTCCATCCCTCCCTCCCTCTGTCCGTCCAGGGGCCAGATGGAGGGAGGGACAGAAGCAGGAGTGGCCAGGTCGGGGTGGGGGGGGAGGCAGTTGCGGCGAGGACATGGTCCTGAAGCGCGCGCACACACACACTCAAGAGCCCCCCCCCCCCCCCCCCGGATTTTAAAACTCGACATCCCTGTTTCCAGGAGTAAAAGGAAGGTGCATTCCCTACCAGGACCTCAAAGCTTTTGGAGTGAGCCGCTCAGCATGCCTGGACACTGGGGGGCGCCACATCACTCTAAGGGCATATGGGTGTTATCTCCTTGAATGGAATGCCTGGTAACCTTCGTTTAAGACAACAGAGCTACATCCTGCACTGGTCCTAGGTTATTTTTTGCTTGATCATTCACGCACGGTGAAATGGGTTCTGAGACTTTCCAGGCTAAGCCCGACTAATTAACATAGGAAACTGCCTTCACCTCACTTAGCTTTCACTGTTTCGGAATCTTTCAGTGCAACACAAACACAACGTCACTCTTTCTAGCCATTCCCATCTTAATAAACTGTGCGTGGTGTCGTGGTTAAGAGTGGCAGATTCTAATCTGGATAACCGGGTTTGATTCCCCACTCCTCCACGTGAAGGTGACCTTGGGTGAGTTACAGTCCTCTCAGAACTCTCTCAGCCCCACCTACCTCACAAGGTCCCTCTTGTGGAGTGAGGAAGGGAAAGGCGATTGTAAGCCGCTTTGAGATTTCTTAGGGCAGAGAAAAGCCGGGTATAAAAACCTCCTCCTCCTCCTCTTCTTCTTCTTCCTTAGAGCCATGAGACAAAACCAAACCAAAGCTCACACCCTTGGGATCTGGCTTCGTTCTGGATAACCTTGGAAACCCTTTCGTAACGTACAAGGCCACAGACACCAGACACCCCACCAGCTAGGTAAATGATACAGAGTGGGACCAGCCATTGTACTCTTATGCGTCTACCATCTTGGAAAATTAGACTGTGTTGTTTTGACTCGGTCTTTATTGCAGAGTCTGCAGGCTGTGGTGATATTGTGTTGAATGCTTCTTTATTACACACGCACACTGCCTTGTCCCCCCCCCCCCTTTATTGTTAAAACGCACATCCATTATCACCCCTGAACAAAGCACTTGATGGCATTTTCTCCCTTGCCTTCTGTTCCTCCCCGGTGCTCCCCCTCCCCCCGTTTATGGAAACCATTTGAACATTTTTAGGAGCCCTTGAGCTGCTTGCCCGTAATCCTATCATTTGTTCCCCGCTCTCCTCTTACAAGTGTATTTGGGAGCAAAATGGCCTTTAAGCTTTGGAGTGTCCTTTAGGGGGTTAAAAAAAAATTCTGATGAACAATTGCCTTGAGTGGCGTAATGGTGATTGGCAAAGTGCTGGAGGAAGAGGCAAAACCATACAATAGCGGCTGATTGTAAAGCTGCGTTTATCCTAACAGCCCAAACTTCATTAGCCAGCCATTAGCAAGTTTGCGGGCAAAGGTTTGTATTCCGCCACAGTATGGGGAAACAAGGACTGATTGGACTGAGTTCTTTTGGCAGCGGAGCCAACTGGCTGTGGGCGTTTTCACACCTGAATCAGAAAGTCAACATTGCCTTGTCTCCTATTTTAGACTGGATTTTTTTTAAAAAAAATTGGTCATTGTTAATAATACACAGATATGAAGGTTGGAAATGAGAAACGGTCATCCTGGTATCTGCTGACCTAAGTAATGCCTTGCCCTGACCTGGATAGCCCAGGCTAGGCTGATCTTGTCAGATCTGGGAAGCTAAGCAGGGTTGGCCCTCGTTAGTATTTGGATGGGAGACTACCAAGGAATACCAAAGAAGTGATGTGGAGGCAGGCAATGGCAAACTACCTCTGAATGTCTCTTCCCTTGAAAACCCCACAGGGTTGCCATAAGGCAGCTATGATTTGATGGCAAAAACAACAATAAAAGCAACGCCTCGGTGATGCCTCCTAGCATGACTGGCCCTATGCAACAGTGACATAGAATCATCTTTATTGTAATTTATTGTAATTTATCTGTAATTTATCTGGAACTGTTTTATTATTACTGTTGAATTTTTAACTGTTTTATGATGTACTGGGTTGGCACTGTGCACCCTTGTGAGCCGCCCTGAGCCCGCTTGCGGAGAGGGCAGGGTATAAAAATGAACTATAAATAAATAATCTGTATCTGGTAGAGATGGCACAGAAGACTGAAATCCCCTCGTTTGGATTACAGCTAAAGAGATTTGTCTGTCTCTGTCTGGTCCACGCAGGCTGATCTGATCACACAGGAACACGCAGGAAGCTGCCTTATACTGAAAGAAACTATTCAACCATCAAGGCCAGTATCTGTTCCAACCAGTAGTGGCTCTCCAGGGTAGAGGTCTTTCACATCACCAACTCCTCAGTCCTTTTTAACTGGAGAGGCCAGGGACTGAACCTGGGGCTTTCTGAATGCCAAGCAGATGCCCTGCCACTGAGCCACAGTGCCTCCCCTCTAAGCCCATCTTCATGTGGCACAGCAGAATAGTGGCACTCCTGCGTCTTACTGTTGGGCTTTCAACATTCTCATTTTACTTGCTGTTAAATTCCTGTTTCTTTAGGTCCCCACCCCGTTAGTGCGGGTTTTGCTCCCTCTAGTGGTCAATTCAATATTGAACAGCTTTATTTCCAGTTTATCTCCCTGCAGTTTAAATCTGGAGGGAGGTAAACTGAAAGTAAAGCTGTTTGATATCAAATTGACCACTAGAGGGAGCAAAACACATACGGAATGGGACATCCTCCCCCCCTTGGAGAAACAAGAACTTAACAGCAAGTCAGATGAGAATGTGGAAAAGCCCTTTATGTAGAAAGGATGCTGGCAAAAATCAGCCACAGAAGAGGACTTCCAGTTTCACCATAACAGCATCATTCATGCCAATAACAAGCCAAACTACAATTCCCTGGGGATGGGAGTTTTGTGGTTATCCATTTGCATGTGGCCCCATCCACAGGGATGTGTCACTCCTGGCAGAAACTTTATGAGGTTTCCCTAAATGCTCCATGCAAAAGATTGTCAAATGTTGGTGCTGAATTGAGTTGAGGGGAACTCCTTGTCATTTTTGAGTTTTCTCCCAGACTTTTCAAGTTTTAGCACTCTGGAATGAATAAAGGGCATATCTGACTGAAAGCAAGCTTGCTTTATCAAGGAGGTTCCAACTTGCCACCCTCACAGCTATATTCCATGTGGGTCTTTAATGAGACCATCTCCACTCAAGTGCAAACCTCTGCATCGGTGTTCTTAAATAATCGAAGTTCGTAAAATTTCCCACACAACTTTTTGCCTCCCCCAGGAGTAGATCCAAATTTAGTGCTCCGTTACCCTACATTTTCTTAATCTACTTTTCCCACGATTCCCCCCATCAAATCTGAACTCGCAGTTTTCCAGTGTGGAATTCCCAATTTTGAATTTTGTTTCCTGCTGCCATTTTGTGTCATTAGTGTTGTGTGTTCTCCCCACCTCCCATCCCCCCTCAGGTTGTCACCTGAGCGATCTGCGAATTGTTTTTTAAGTGTAATGTTGACTGCATTGAAACACAAATTGTTTTCCATTATAACGTAGCAATCTTATATCATTGGGACAAAACGGGAAACAAAGTTTTATGTAGCCTTCTCCGTGCAATTACCCATCCATGGAGTTCCTTTTCTTTTCTTTCCTCTTTTTTTGGGGTGGGTGGGTGGGTAGTTTTTGTTTCCTTGCACTTGTATTGTTTCTTCATTCTCCCCCTCCTTCTCTTCCCCTACAGCTCCTGGTGTGTTTTCAGTGACAAGTCAGTCTTTTAAACAAAGTAATGAAATTATATAATTGATTTGATCAGGGCTTTTTTTGTAGAAAAAGCCCAGCAGGAACTCATTAGCACAATAGGCCACACCCAATAGCAGGAACTCATTAGCATATTAGGCCACATCCAACAGTAAAATGTATTAGCATATTAGGCCCCACTCCTGGCAGATTGGCCTCCCCAGGGGCCCCATGGCTTCTGGAGTGCATGGGGAACCTGAGGGAAGGAAGGTAGTTTCTGGCCTGGCTTCCCCAGGCGCCCCGCAGCTGGGCAGGGGAGGCAGTTTAAACTGAAGGAGGAGGAGAAGCAGTTTAAACTGCCTTCCTTCTCCGGATCAGCTTGGCTTCCCCAGGCGCCCCATGGCTTGCAAGGCGCCTGGGGAACCTGAGGGGGGGGGGGAGGCAGTAGACGTGGCCAACTCGGAAGCCAGCCGGAACTCCGTTCCTGTGTGGTCCTGCCCAAAAATAGCCCTGGATTTGATAATCATGGAAACTCAAACATGTGCAGTGTTTCCATTTAGCCTGCTTCATAATGATCGAATAACACTGTTATGAATTGGTGCATCTAGTCTGATAATTGCAAATGGAATACTATTTTTGTTAGGATTTGGTGGGAATCTTCTCTGGCCATTTTCTTAGTTGGCAACTAAGGAGGAGCAGGGGGCCTTTGAAATGGCAGCAACCATGCGGTTTCCCATGATATGTTTTTTACAGTGTTATGATGTTATACCATTACTGCATATGCATATACACGAAAAGGATAGAGTTGCCAAGTGGTACTTGCAGTTTAGCGGGGGGAGTCCTTGCTGGGTCCAGGAGTGTTTTGGTGCGCATGCTTTGTGCACGCGCAGTGATGACGTCACACAGAAGTGACATCATCGCTTTGAGCACGTTGGGGGCGGGACCTCTGTAATTTGAGGGAAAACCATAGAGTTTCCCCTCAAATTATAGAGCATCCCCCCTGAAATGTGCTTGACATGATGACATCACCTCCGGGTGAAGTCATCGCGCCAGGCATGTCTCTGCAGGCCGGCAATTTGGGGGTGGGGTTCCCCCTGGCAGCTCGATCCAGGCTGGCAGGGAGTGGGCCGATTGAGCGGGTTTTCCCTGCCCCCCAGGGGGACTTGGCAACCCTAAAAAAGGAGGGTCCGTTGCTGACGAAGTGCATGACAACACATTTAGTACGATCCATAATTTCTGAATAACACTGTAATTAATTGGTGTATGCAGTTCTAAGATTGTCAGCCATTTTCTTAGTTGGTGATTAAGCAGGAGCAGGGGACCTTTGAAACGGTGGCAACCATGCTGTTCCCCACAATACATCCACCCTTTTTTTTACAACGTTATGTGCAAAAACAGAAGAGGTTCCATGGCTGACAGAGTACACAACGACATGGCAGCACAACCCCCTTTCAAGGTAAGTGTGAAACACATGGCAAGGGTCAGATCCAAATTAAAGAAAAAAATCCCCCGAAATAAGTGCCCTTTTGAGGAAGGGGTGCCGCAAAGTCAAAGCATCAGCTGGGGATCCAATTCGCCTGGAAAGGCCTGAGACAGACAGTGTGGAATAGTGGCTAGAGTGCTATATGAGGATGGGGGGGGGGGGGGCTGAATTCAAATGACCCCTTGGCTGTGAAAGTGGCCCTGGGCTAGTCATTCAGCCTCAGCCCAGCCTACTTCATAGGGCTGTTGTGAGGATAAAATGAAGGAAAGGAGAACTGTGCATGTTATCCTGAGCTCCTGGGAAGAAGGGTGGAATAAAAACCAGTAGACAAATAACGTAATTTGTAGTTAAACCCCAGGAGGATAATATTTGACTTGTAAATGACTGTTTATAGGGTCTAGTAATATTCTATTGTATGACTGCACTCCTCTTTCTCATTCTTTCATTTCAACAATTATTGCTTGATTCATATATATATATATATATATATATATATATATATATACACACATATACACACACACATATATATATACATATATATACATGCATTTTGTTTCATTCTCTCCCTGCCATCACCTATCATCATTTTCATCCAACACTTTTGGAGTGTTCAAGGTGTGTCATGCCCATCACCTCTGTAAGCTTTACGACAACCTTAAAAGGTACAGTATAATTTTTATCCTCCTTGTATTGCAGATGGGAGCAAAAAGTGGGCTCCCTGAGGTTACAGAGTGGGTTTCTTTCAGGCTGACATGAGGAGATTTCATCAGTCACACTCTTAGCACCAAGCTACACATGAAAAGAGAGATCTCTGATTGCAGCTCCCGATGCAGCTCCCAAATTCTTGAAGAATTTGGATCAAGGCTATGGAGCTGGGGAGGGAGTATTTAACCTCCCCTCTACACCTTTTCCCTGACAGAAGTTGCACTGCCAACCATAGGTGTCAACTTCAGGGGGGCTGGGGAGCTGGAGCCCCCCTCCCGAACTTTTCCAGGACATGCTGAGCCTCCCCTGGAGACAATGGCCTGTAATGTCTCTGGCCCAGCCCCAGCCCCACCCCTCCCGGGGAAATTGGAAAGTCTACGCCCTTGCTGCCAGCCTCCAGATGGGGCCTAGAATTTCCCTGGAATTACAAGTGATCTTAGAGTTGCCAGGTCTTACCTGGCTTTTAGCAGGGGCCTCCCGGGTCCATCCCAGGATCTTCTTGCACATTCACAAAGTGTGCCCACTGCAATGACATCACCAGGAAGTAATATCATCACAGCAGGCACGCTGCATGTCGATGCTGTGGCATTTTGGTGAAGAGACAAATACCAGGGTGTTGATGTATCTGGCGTGATGATGTCACTTCCTGGTGGTATCATCGCTCCACCAATGTCAATGCAGGAGGGGGCTATTTAGGGGTGGGCCTCACCCACCAGACAAATGGGCGGTGGCAGATTGGAACCCCCAAAATCGGGGGAACCCCTGCCCCGATCGGGAGTCTGGTAACCCTAAATGATCTCCAGACTACAGAGGTGAACTCTGCTCTGCCCCCAAATCTCCAGGAATTTCCCAACCCAGATTTGGCAAACCTGCCTGGGAATACAAAAGAGGTAATTCAGCTCCTGAATAATGAATCAAATGAAGGTTGCCTACCTCCAGTTGGGGCCTGGAGATCCCCAGAATTATACCTGATCTCCAGACGACACAGATCTGTTCCTGGTGGGGGCTCTGGCTGGCTACGTAAAGATGTCACTGGCGACATGCTGATTTCAATCCCATGTGCCCAGAAGTGATCTCAGCACATCGCTGGGAGATGCAGGAGATGCTGTGGCATTTGCTGCTGATGTTCCCCTCCATTTCCCACCATGCTGGTGGCAGGGGATCCCCCGCGCCCGGCGGGGGGGGGGGGGGAATAGAACCCCTCTCAGTAAGAAAATGGCTGCCTTGGAAGGTGAACTGTATGACATTATACCTGTGGCAGAATTTGGGATTCAGTGAGCCTGGGCCTTTCTGTTTTTCTATGCTATGTAGGTTTTGCTATAACCAGGGGTCCGTTGGAGCGGGAGCGCACAGGAGCGCAGCTCCGGGAGTGAGGAGCCCAGGGGGCGGGCACATGACCAAGCCCCGCCCCCTCCTCGGCTTCCCCGAGCAGTGCAGAGGCACAGCGCCCCGGGGAAAGCCCTGCTAGGGTCTTTATTGTTTTTAATGTTTTGTTTTAATATTGATAATTTTATCATTGTTCCTTTTATGACCGTGTGCTGCTTTTCCAGAGACTTGCTCAAGGTGGCATATAAATTTTCTAAGTATACCATTTTTTATCTGGGCACATGGCACATAAGTACTGGAGAAATTTCACCAAACCCTTCAGCAGCTTCCACCCCATCAGTTTGGTGTAGTGGTCAGGAGTTGGACTCTAATCTGGGAGAACCGGGTTTGATTCCCCACTCCTCCACATGCAGCTGCTGGTGTGACCTTGGGCCAGTCTCAAGTTCTCTCAGAGCTGTTCTCTCATGAGCAGTTCTCAAAAGACCTCTTTCAGCCCCACCTACCTCACAGGGTGTCTTGTTGTGGGGAGGGGAAGGGGAAGGGGAAGGGATGGGTGGTGCACATGTCCTGGGTATCTCAAGTCTACTTGAAACCTGGTGGTTTCAAGGGAGCAGGAAGAGAATGTGGGGGTGTTCTTTACACTTATTTTTATTGTACAAAGTATTGGATGGGGAAGGGAATGGAGGAAGAGCAGGTCAGTTTCACTCACCTGTGGAGTGGAGCCTGAGGGGTGGGTGTTGCCTTCTGACACACTTCCGGTATGTTAGTGGGTGTGGCATATGCAAATGAGTTATGCTAATGAGCTCCTGCACCTCTTTTTCTACAAAATGACCCCTGGCTATAACTGACTTTGGTTTCTTGGTTAGGAAGTCCTGTAAGCCTTTGCTCTTTTGCTGGCAGCCTAGGCGTAAAAATGAAAGTCTTGCCCTGTCGACGTACCTTTGCCTGAATTCACATTTCACAGCCTTCAGAGCCTAAACATCTCTGTCTAGGGTTTCTTTTTGACATCGCAGTTAATAAACTATATCTAGGTGAAAGTTCATACTACCAAAAGTTCATCTTAAGGTGGGCTGGTATTTGGCAAGTTTGGTACATTTTAACTCACTTCTCCCTTGATTCCTATTGGCTGAAAGGAGTTTAAAGAGGAGGCTTTGGGCTTTGTTCGGGGCTGTTTGGCCAACACTCCACTTAGGCTTGAGTGAGGTCTTGGTCCACTGTCCAGGAATTCCTTGTTCTTTCTTAAGTGTATACTATATCAGGCATTTGGATTTTTCTATATGCTATTGGGTATTGATATTGAATATATGCCATTGACTGTTACTTGTGTATGGTTTTATAGAGTTAATAAATACTTTCAGTTTAAGGCTGTGTTTCTCTCCCTCTGGAGGCCGGAGTTCCCTAGCCAGACTCCACCCACCCATTAGGGCTGCCAGCCTCCAGGTGGGGCCTGGGGATATCCCGCTTTTATAACTGATCTCCAGCTGACAGAGATCAGCTCCTCTGGAGAAAATTGCTGCTTTGGAGAGTGGACTCTATGGCATTCTACCATGCAGAGGCCCCTCCCCAAACCCCACCCTCTCCTGGCTCCACCCCCAAAGTCTCCAGGTATTTTCCCATCCAGACTTGGCAACCTTACCACCCATAGAAAAGAACCCTATTGAAGTTGGGGATCCCTGGAAGAGGCCTGGACCCCTTAAATCCCCCTACAATACCCCACTGAGGTCCTTCCCCTAATTCCACCTCCCCAGGCTCCATCCCCGAATCTCCAGAAAGTTCCCACCCTGGAGCTGGCAGCCCTAATTTTAGTTGCTTCCTGGAACTGCCTTTAGCTAGATTTGGGAAATAAACTGGAAAGGAGGTACTGCTCCCCCCCCCACCCCCGAAGTGAGTTGCAGCTTGGGGGGTGGGTGGGATTTTTACCAAGGGAATGGCACAGGCCCAGATCACTGCCCCCTCCCCCTCCTCCCCCTGCAGTGATTGCTTTTAATGTTAACTAAAATACTGGGAGACCTGATCGTAGATCTTCCACGTAATGCATTTGGCTCTTAGCAATCCTGGATTGATTGATTTTAAAGCATTTCTTCTCGGCCTTTCTACTGACTTAAAAAAATTCCAAAGATCGCATCATGGTGGGGATCAGATGATTAAAGGAAATAAAGCCATTAGCTATCATGAACCTAAATCTAAGAAATATGCTACCTTCAAATTCTAAAAGCATAATTGAGCCAAAGAGAGAGAGAGACTGGGGAGAGGGGAGCCCAAGCAAAGAGCTCTTTTCTTTCTCCATTAGCCTGTATTCTCATTACAGTGAATATCTGTACAATTGGGTACAATGTAGACATAATTTTTTGTACCTCTGTTGAACAATGCTTGTATTAAATTCCACGCATGTACAGCTAAATGCCTGGTTTAAACCCCAAATGTACCCAGGTACTAGTCACCGGTTCTATTTTTTAAGTGAACAGGAACAAATTGGTTTGGCCTAATTGGGGCGGACTACGTGAATTTTGGATAGTTGTATGGGGAGAGTCTCTTTGCTGGGAAGCAGTATAAAATTCTGGGTTCTTATCACCTTGTATAAAGCGACTGGCTTCTATATATGTGAAATTTCAAGTTGAAAAGAAGGTGAGTAAAATTAGTTTGACTGGAATTTATGTTGTAATCACATTGTTATTTCAGGGATATGATGATCAAACTGAAGACGTATCTTGGATTTTGTGAAGTCCAGTTTGCTCCTTTTTTTACACAAGAGGAGAGCCTTAGAAGAACCTGGTACTTGGCCTGGAGAGTTGGACTTAGCTCAGGAGGGGCTGTGGCCCAGTGGAAGAGCTTCTACTGTGTGTAAAGAAGGTCCCAGGTTCAATCCCTGGCATCTCCAGTTAAAAGGACCAGGCAGTAGGTGATATGAAAGACCTCAGCCTGAGACCCCAGAAAGCCTCTGCCAGTCTGAGTAGACAATACTGACCTTGATGGACCAATGGTCTGCTTCAGTATAAGGCAGCGTGACATGTGTAATTTGGCTCACTGATATTTATTTATTTATTTGTTTGTTTCAATTTATACCCCGCCTAGCCAGCGGACCGGCTCTAGCCAGCGATACCAGGTTGTTTCAAGCAAGAACCAACTGCTTCCTTAAATGCATGGAGTCTGTATGTATTGGAATTCACAGTGGCTGTACCTGTTGCAAATTTCCATGTTTAGCTATATACATCTTTGTTGTATTGTTCTGTGTATTGGAAGATTTTTGAGTTAAGGAATCTTGTTGGACTTAAATTTGTCTTGCAAATTCTGTTCCAGATAGGCCATAGTTTCAGTGTGGGCACGTTGCCAAAATCTGAGGGAGAGAGTGGAGGAAATACAAAATGGTTGCCGGTAACACATACACCAGAATTAACAGAAATCTGTTTTGATGATACAGCTAAAAAGTATTTATTGTGCAATGAGTCCCCCCCCCAGCTTTAATTTTGTAGTGTTCTTCTGCTGAACTAGTCTGTAATAAGGCATGTGTTCGGAAATATTGTCATAAATTCTGCTCTTGTTTATTTCGGATTCATGGGCATTTTGTTCCTTGGCTGTTGGCTGGCATTTTATGCCTCAGTTCTCCGGGAAGACGAAAATGCTTTGTTTGCACTAGATCTCATATGGAAGGGCGGGGGGAACCCCTCTCTGACATTTAAACTTTTAGTACCAGTTTTGCCTACAGTGTTAATATCATTGAAATGGCTTACACAGATTAAAACAGCCTACAGTATATAATGCAAAATATGAACATAACATATTTGCTGAATCAAACACTTGAAGGAATTATTAGCAGGGAGATATTTAAGGTCACCTTTACAAATCCAATAAATCAGAAGCATGTCAAACAAAGAGGCTTGAAAAAGGGGGTCTATATTCATATGAAATTTCTGGTTGCCACAATGATGTAGCTTTTACAATGCAGTCAGGGCAAGACAAATGACCAGGGACATTATCCTTTTATGAGGAAAGGGTTAAACAGTTAAACCTATAAAAACAATCCAGGTCATTTAAAAAGTTTATTTAAAAGGCAGTACATGGATTTGGAGTTTGCTATGTGCCAATCTGGCTACTGATATTTTTTTTTGTCTACCATTTAATCTTGTTTTGGTATTAATTAGGGATAAGAAGATTTCCCCCATTCTTTTTCCAAATCATTCTGGAATGTCTCCTTTTGCTCTTTCTGTCTTCATTTTTAAGAAGAGATTGGATTTATACCCTTCACAACCCAAAGGAGTTTCAGAACGGCTTACAATCTCCTTTCCCTTTCCCTCTCCACAACAGACACCCTGTGAGGTAGGCGGGGCTGAGAGAGCTCTTTTGAGAACCGCTCATGAGAGAACAGCCCTGAAAGAACTTGTAACTGGCCCAAGATCACACCAGCAGCTGCATGTGGAGGAGTGGGGAATCAAACCCAGGGTGTTTTCTCACTAGCTTTCCCCCGCAGTTTACACCGAAGCTAGCACCGGAGCTTCTGGTCAGTTTCCCACCATTTGCTCCGTGCTCACAATTTCCTCCAGAGTATCACTGCACTGCTCCGGAGCTTCCCTGGAGCAAGAAAATCTTGATGAGAACACACCCACTCGCCCGCCCTCCATCTGGCCCGCCCCGCGGTGGGCGTTTCTTGAATTTTTCTTTTTGAAACGAGCCCTCCTAACATTATATTGAAATAAGGAGTCAGGGAGGCAAGATCCCACCACAGGGACTGTGTTGGCAAGGTGGATTTGCCGTTTCTTGGTAGCAGGAGCCGGGCGCCATTGGCCCAAGAGCTCCCTGTGCTTGCTCCCAGGTAACTGCTGCCCTTTGTTTGGGCTTCCCCGGCAACAGCCCGTGCAGAGCTGGCGGTGGGTGCTTTCCTCTAGAAACCCGTGGAGAAGCCGCGGCCAGCAAGTGGGCGGGCGGGCTGGGGACGCGAGTCTTCCTTCCCGCTCCCTGTGTGCGGTCCTACGATCCTGAAGCATAACTTCCCCGCCTCTTTTTTTCTTTTTTTTAAAGGCCCTTATAACGTTATAACATCATAATGAAATTTTGATGCAGCAAGGGAAGATGGCACAATTGTTGTTTTTATATAATACACACACGTTCACATCTATTATGGGGGGGGGGGGTTAATTTGCCGTTTATTGGTAGCCTTCCATTGGCCATTTGGGAGCCGGGTTTGCAGAAAAGTCACAGAAATAGGTTGAACTGTTTTCTAGGGGCTATAACTATTCCTGCGGAGCGGGGAGACTGGTCTGCGTGTCATGCTGCTCCTCCTCAGCTGCCACCACCACCACCACCATTTATGTAATTTTTTTTTACTTTACACGGACCAGCTGAAGCCATGTTGCCCATCCTCCATTTTGTTGCCTTCATCGGGTTAAGCACACGACATTTCAGTTCACATCGGAGAATCCACCCATGGGGGGGGGGGGTCCTCCAGTGACATTGGAAGTCCGTGTAGCCCGCCAATCGTTTTGCACCAACCCAGACTGGCGGGAAAATTTGAATACTGAGGAGGGACTTGATGAATTCTGGGAAGAGGAAGGTGGGTGATGCACTGTCGTCATTCCACTATGACGTTATAACGTTACCACGCATGCGTTTTAAAAAAAAAAAGGAAAAGCGGGGAACGAGGGAGGAGCAGGGGGGAGGGAAGGGGAGGGAAGGGGAGGGGAAATGGACAGGGCAGCAGCAGAAAACCTCGCAGCAACCACTACTGTGAACAGAAAACTGCGGGGGGGGGGGGGGGAAGAGGAGCTGATTGCTGTAGTGGAAAATTGGAGACGGTTGCTCAGGAGGAGTCTCGCAGGGGGAAATGAGGAGGAAATGAGAGGCTAATGGCATGTGCGAAAACGCCCTCAGTTTTCCCCGATTAGAGTCTGTGCTCCTAACCACTACACCAAACTGGCTCCTAACCACTGCACCAAAGCACTACTCCGAACTCTACCGTTCTGTTCCTATGTATTTTTCCTCATCGACCTGCCACATTTTCATCCCCCCCTTCCTTCAAAGAACTCCTGCATAACCATGGTTTCCCCACCTCTAATTTTATTCTCACAATAACCCTGTGAGGGAGGTTAGACCAAGAAAGAACGACAGGCCCAGTGAGGTCTCTGGCTGTTCCCAAGTCTCTTCAGTCTGAGTCAGATGTTCTGGCTACTATCCAACACCAGCTTGTTCCAATTTACAACCCCCCATGCTTGGGTTGTCTGGGAAGTCAGACTTCAGTGGATGTGGTAATGTGGATAATTGACCGTCCTAGACGATATTTACAGAGCTGTTCTCCATTTTTTTAAAAATAAGGTGTTCTGATCATTTTATTCTTAGGCACCGATCGCTTTGCTGTGGTCAGCAATTCATACCATCCTCAAGTTTCTCTTCTCGGCTTGACAGCCAACTCCTTTATTCTGCTAACTTCTGATGAAGTCGGTATTGGAGTGATTCAATGGCACAGAGCATAATACAGCAAACAACTTGGGCTCCTTGATATTTCTAAGCCAACTTAGTGCTGAATAGAAAGATGGGGTATCCTACTGAGTGTCACCCCTTTCTTATTGGTGACTGCTGCAAAAACGAGAATTCCCAGCTATTATTTCTGAAATTGTCTAGAGACTCACTTCTAGTTGCTGGACAAAGGAAGTGGGAGGCTGTGATGTATTCATAGGAGAGATCTGGGGGCTGTCCCGGGTTCATCCCAGACTCTTTCATTTCCCCCTGCTGGATTTACAGCAGTTGAGACCTCTGGACCACATCTAAGCGGCGATGTCATCACAGTTGCAATCTCATTAAAAATAACTCCTCACTATTGTAAAACCAAAGGGTAGGGGAAAGCCGATGCGTCTCCTGCATTGTTGACTCTCTCCCCCTTTGCTTTTACTGCTGCTGGCTGCTTTGAGAGACAGTGTGGTGTAGTGGTTACAGTGCTGAACTGGGATCTGGCAGAGCCAGCTACGAATCCCTGCTCTGCTGTGGAAGCTTGCTGGGTGACCTTGGGCCAATCACATGCTCTCATCCTAACCTACCTCACAGGGTTCTTGTGAGGATAAAAGGAAGGACAGGAGAAGAATGGCAGTTGCTTTGGGTCCCTACCAGGGAGAAAAGTGGAGTATAAATTAAGCAAGAAAATACAAAAATGATGATGATTCATTAATGCCTGCATAGCACCAAGAGCCACAGTTTCTGAGGCAGTATAGCAGTGCTTCAGATAAATGACCTGCCGTCTTGAATCTTCTGTCTTGCCTTTTAAAAGTTCTTGCTCCTACTGTACCTCTCACTGCCCTTTCTGAGCCCTTGAGTGGGTACGCGCACCAGCTATGCCAAATCTGATCGTTGTGGGCTTGTGCCAATATTGTATTCTGCTTTACTCCTAGAGAAGTCTCTGCCATGATGTGCTAGATTGGACTGTATAAAGCAAGGGCGTAGAGTTTCCAATTTCCTGGGGGTTGGGGCTGGGCCAGAGGAAAGAAAGAAATGGGAAAATGGAAAGAGAGAGAGAGAGAGAGCAAAAGAAAGAAAGAAAGAAAGAAGATGGAGAGAGAGAGGAAGGAAGGGGTAGAAATAAGAAGGAAAAGGAAAGAAAGAGAGGTCCCCTCTACTGGTGGGCAGCCATTAGATTGCTCAGTTTGGTTCCCCCCCCCCAAGTGGGGGGGGGGGAGCCAAGGGGAGGGCTGAAATGGCTGCCTGCTCTTTAAAGCCAGCAGCCTTGCGAATCCACCTGTCAGCCGCTGGCTTTAGAGTTTGGGCTGCCTTTTCAGAGCTCCCTTTCGTTTCCCCCCGCTTCTAAACAGGGGGAAGCAAGGACAGCCCTGCAAGGCGGCTGGCTTTAAAGGGCGGGCTGCGTTTTCAGAGCTTCTTTTCGCCCAGGGGTGACTCAGTCCCACCTGGAAAATTTCGGGGGTGCTTCAGCCCCCAAGCCCCCCCCCATAGTCTACGCTTATGGTATAAAGTCTCACATCCATTTACCAGTTATTTTTAAAAATACTAGCAGGTGAGAACATTGTGTGTGTTTAATAGGGTAAAGGGACTTAAGCCAAATTGTCCCGTGGCATATATCTGACCTATAAAAATACAAGGCTGGATTCTGGATGAATCAGGATCCTATCCATGAGTCTGCAATCAACTAAGACAATTTACTGTTGGAAAGGCCGTAGTGAATGCAACTGACTATTCCTGATGGCCAATACAGAAAAATCCTTTTGGAGTCCATCTGTAGTGGAAGACGTTCCTCATTAAGTGTTGGAGCACCTAATTTCAGAGGTCATTATAAGTTTCCATATTGACTACTAGTAGTGTTGCTATGGGGAGGGGCATTTCTTTTTCTGGAATTCACTTCTTTAGATGTAGCCATTGGTTTTTCTTGTTCTCTTGTAAAAGAGGATTTTCCCATTCATTCCTCTTTGATTTCTCTTTGTAACTTCAGCCCTTGCAGTAACTTTATGTTACACACCACAAAGGGGTGCTCTAGCTGAAGGATAGGAAGGTTTGGGGAGATTGTGGGCTTTTCCGCATTGCCATGAAATCAAACAAGAATCGAGAAGACACGGGGGAAATTGGGGGGAACTGCGGGTCAAAATGTGGCCATGCAGCAAATAGTGTGAAATTGACCAATGCAACCAGGGCAAATGGAAGAGTGTCAGCGGCACAGCTGCTTGTGGGAAATTGGTCCAAGTGTCTGCCTTGGTATAAGGCCATTTGATGTGTCAACACCAGGAAGCTGCAGTTAATGCTGGCTGCCCAACCGATGCACCTATATAATGCCTATGTTTGCAACTGTCTCTTTGGTGCCTTCACACACTACACTTTCAGCTGTACACTTAGCAGAAATATTAAAGGAAAACCTTAAAAAAAAGAGAGAAGGGTCTGAAATACCTAGCTACAGCTAACATTGGGTAATTTGATATCATTACCTGAAGACAATAATTTGTTCTTTTAAAAAATCAGGTATTTTACTAGATAAATGGAATGAAACGAAACAATCCCCTGCTTCTCTGTACTTCAGAAATAAGGTTGGAACGGTTGCTGACCACATTTTGATAATACGGGGTGGGGGGGGGCAATGTTTTGCAAGGCTGACTGACGAGCCGCTTGGTGTCAAATCAGGTACCCACGGAGGCGGAGTAGATTGGAGTTGACAGCGCCTGATAATTTACAACTTTCACCTTCAGCTTCTCATAATTTACATTGCAACCGCTGAAGAGAAACCTGGAGCCAGAGAAAATTGATGGAATCGGAACCCACATGTGACATCCCCGCAACTTTCAATTGCTCATTTATACACATGTGGATGATCAGTCAGGTGCCGGCGGACAGATCTGTTCTGTGACCCCTGCTGAACCGGCTAGGCTTCATCTCTCAGCTGTCCATCTCAGTAGATACTCCATGGTGTGTTTTAAATAAGCTTTGCACAGAATTGTTTTCTTCCATGTAATGGATCAACAAGACTTGGTCTAATTTACATTTCTCCTTGAATGCTGGGACTCACATCTGCCTGGAAGGCCAAGTTTGCTGAATTCTAAGCTCAGTCCCAGATGTTTGAGGGCTGTCTTCGGTTACGTGGCGGGGCAGAAAAACCTCTTTGTATATTCTCAGATACGATCTATCTAGCTGTTGTATTTTTATCTTGCCCATTGTGAAAGGAACTCAGGATGGTATACATGTAGGGTTGCCAACTCTGGATTTGGAAACTCCTGGTGATTTAGGAAGTAGAACCTAGGGAGGGGAGGGCTTGGGGAGAGGAGGGCCCTCCATGGGATATAATGCCATAGAGTCCACCCTCCATAGCAGCCATTTTCTCCAGTGTGAATGATCTCTGTCATCTGGAGATTAGTTGTAATTCTGGGAGATCTCTAGGCTCCACCTGGAGGATGGTGACACACGTGGTTTCCTCTTCCATCTTTGTATCTTCAGGATAACCCTAGTTCATAGTCTTGGGTGAGACGGAAAGTGACTAGCTAAGGTCACACACATAGTTTCTGGTTTTGCACCAGAAGTGAGATCACATGTTGGTGCAGTGCCAGTGGCAGCAGGGAAAAGGGGGCCATGCTGGGAGGTCTTCTGCTCTAACTGGAGACCGCCCCCCCCCACTGATGCCATGGGATCTCAGAAGTTGACAAAAGAATTCAAAGGGGGTGTGAACTGAGGTGCAGTCACACACACCCCTTGCATCCAGGGCAAATGAGGAACAGCTGAACAGTGGCCATGATAGATATAAGCAGGGGTCCGTTGGAGCAGGAGCGCACAGGAGCACAGCTCCGGGAGTGAGGAGCCCAGGGGGCGGGCACATGACCAAGCCCCGCCCCCTCCTCGGCTTCCCCAAGCAGTGCAGAGGTGCAGCGCCCCAGGGAAAGCCCTGCTAGGGTCTTTATTGATTTTAATGTTTTGTTTTAATACTGATAATTTTATCATTGTTCCTTTGATGACTGTGTGCTGCTTTTCCAGAGACTTGCTCAAGGCGGCATATAAATTTTCTAAGTATACCATTTTTTATCTGGGCCCATGGCACATAAGTACTGGAGAAATTTCACCAACCCTTCAGCAGCTTCCACCCCATCAGTTTGGTGTAGTGGTCAGGAGTTAAGACTCTAATCTGGGAGAACCGGGTTTGATTCCCCACTCCTCCACATGCAGCTGCTGGTGTGACCTTGGGCCAGTCACAAGTTCTCTCAGAGCTGTTCTCTCATGAGCAGTTCTCAAAAGACCTCTCTCAGCCCCACCTACCTCACAGGGTGTCTTGTTGTGGGAAGGGGAAGGGATGTGTGGTGCACATGTCCTGGGTATCTCATGTCTACTTGAAACCTGGTGGTTTCAAGGGAGCAGGAAGAGAATGAGGGTGTGTTCTTTACGCTTATTTTTATTGCACAAAGTATTGGATGGGGAAGGGAATGGAGGAAGAACAGGTCAGTTTCACTCACCTGTGGAGTGCAGCCTGAGGGGTGGGTGTGGCCTTCTGACACATTTTCGGTATGTTAGGGGGTGTGGCATACGCAAATGAGTTATGCAAACAAGTTATGCTAATGAACTCCTGCACCTCTTTTTCTACGAAATGACCCCTGGATATAAGGGGAAGCCTTTGGTGACGTGCTCTCACCCTGTGATACAAGGCTGACGGGAATTGTATTTTTGTAGCCTCCCAAATTGTTGGAGAACCAAGAAAGCTGTGATTTCCACCAAATCCCACAATCTCAGAAGTTTGGAGCAATCTCCGAGAGCCTTGGCTATCTGGCTGTCTAAGTGACAATAAACACTGCCAAGTGTAGACACGAAGACACTTTGATTTCAGCTCAGTTTATGTTAAGGATTTAGTAATGCTCAAATCGAAAGAAAACAGGCATTGCGAGAAGAGTAGGCTCAGAACGGACAAAAGGACTTGACACAGAGAGTGATTAAAATGTGGAATTTGCTGCCAGAGGATGTAGTGATGGCCACAGGAATAAACAGCTTTAAAGGGGGATTAGATAGATTCATGGAGGATAAGTCTATCAGTGGCTACTAGCCATGGTGACTTAGGGAAACCTCCTCATTCAGAGGCACTAAGCCTCTGAATCTCAGAGCCAGGAGGCAACCTCAGGGGAAGGCCTCGGCTTCTCTGCCCTGTTGTCGGCCTTCCAGAGGTCACTGTGTGAGACAGGATGCTGGACTAGATGGACCACTGGTCTGATCCAGCAGGGCTCTTCTTGTGTTCTCAAATCCAGTTTTTGAGCACGTTATTTTGAAAGACCACTAAACTGAGTGTATTAGAATACACTATCGTAAAGCACACTATCAATCATACTGTAGGCAACTTTCATAGAAATATAACCACAAAAAAGCAAGCAATCCCAAGAAAAGCAACTAAAAGAAACCATCTAAAACTAGCAACAGCAACGTGCAACGCAGTTAAAAGGCACCAGACTCTTAGCACAGGCAGTCTGGACGTCACTGGGCTCTGGAAGCTTGCAGGCATCCTTTTGGAGCTCCCTCTCTAGCCAGACAGAAGCCTGCTGACTCCTTCTGATTGTGCTTTCATAATTCACACAGGAACACACATCACAGCCAGACACATTATCAGAGTAGCCCAACTCAAGTGCTCCTGTTTGATCTAAAGGGTCTCGTCATTTGGCAGATTTGTAAGCGACTGATCTTGTGCGATATAAGTCGGCCGCGCACAGAAGAACAGAGACTTTGGCTGTTCTTGACAAATCTGCGTTTGTATGGCGGGCGATGCCAGCATTTCCAGATCTCCAGGAGCCAAAAACGACCTCGTCTAGACAGAGTGTGATTGGTTTGACTTTAATGCTGAGCAAGTTTCCTTGTGCAGCCACAGACCTCTTGTCGATTACCTGTTCTTCCCTGCCAGAGTTTCCAAGGCTGTTTTAACCATAGAGTTCTGGGTGAATCCTAGAGCGTCCGCCCTGACAGCATGATGTCACTTCTGGTTTTTCCCAGAAGTGCTGTCATGCTTGTCCCAGCTCCTGAAATCTCCAAGATGCAGCAAGTGAATTGCCAGAGGCACTCTCAGCCTTGTATCTGTCCCTGCTTTCAGGTAGTCTGGCCCACCCCACAGGGTTGTTGTGAGGAGGAAAAGAAGAAGGGAAAGCGTCTGCACGCTTCCCTCAGCTCCTTCAAAAAAGGGTGGTATAAAAATTAGATGACTGTAATAGATCTTTGGGGCTTTGTCAGGTTCTGGGAATAGGACTGTGGCACTGGAAAGGTGGGGATTAAGTCCTTCCCGCATGCCATTTTCCTGATTTAAATAACTTCCTGGCCAAATATGGCTGGATGGTCATCGATAGGAAGAAAACTTGGTTAGGTATGGCTAACCACAGACAAGTATGGATACAATCCATTAATGTATGGTTACATGAATTTATGTGTACCGTATTAAGCAAATTACAGTGAGATAGAATTTTACTGAATGTTGGGATATATTTTTATATACATATCAATGGTTGTTGACTGAATAATTATAGTATTTTTAGGATAGATTTATCTTGTAAATCTTAAATGTAGGTAATTTGTTTGGACCTGAGATGGTTTAATGTTTAAATGTTTCTTTTCATACTATTGGTCCGTCTGTTTGATGGCTGATCACCTTTAGCTTTGACTAGCTGCTGAGAATGTGATGGCCTTTGGCTAGCAAACACTATTTGACTTGAAATAACTTCCCCAAACCTTCCATTATGCTTCTCTCATGAGGAAATACAAACCGGGGAGGAAGGGTCTGTGTGATTTAAACTGGGAAAATCTCATAGGAGAAATAGGTAACCGCCCCTCATCTCCTGGAGATGTAAGCCCGGTTTGGTTAGCCCCTCCCTGTATTATTGCTTTTAACTTTAAAAAGGAGGGTCCTTGACCTGGTGGAGCCTGTGGGCGCTTTTGAGAACAGTTAACGGGCATCACAAAATGGCTGCCGTGGGAACTGGGGCCATTTATACCATTCCCTAATGGGAACATGTGCTCCCTGCAGACCCAAAGATGATGCCCCGGGGCTCTTCTGAAGCCATTGAAGGAAAGCTAGGGCTGGCTCTTTGCTTTGGGGAAGAGATGCTTGGAGGGAGAAGCAAGCAGACGCCAGGAAACACCTTAGTGTCATTCAGCTCTTCTGTTTACAATTATATCCCACTTTTTCTCCAGGGTGCTCAGCATACGTGGCTCTCCCGCCAACCATCATGTCCTCACAAAACCCTGTGATGATAGCCTTGGCTGAGAGTGACTGGTCCAGGATCTCCCAGAAAGCTTTATGGCTGCATGAAGATTTGAACTAGCGCCTGCCTGCCTTGTTTCAGTCCAGCCATTTCATCATTATTCCACACCAGCTGGACAGCCCAGCTGATGCTTTCACCATTTAATATCTGAGGTCTGCCTCTGAGCTGTCCCTGGACTTCTGCTTTTTTTAAAAGAAAAGTTTTATTGTTAAAATACAAACAACACAAACGTTTTGTCATAAAACAGAGGGAGTTACCCGTCGACAATAACACATGGCTAAAAACACTCCTATTAAGATCTGTAGAACTATACCACCATTAGTCTGATGTAAGGGGGGGAAAAACCCAAAAAACCTCTGTCCGACATGTTACTTAGGTGTTGCCTGAGAGTACCCACCAGTAGTAAGGACAATTTGTTTATTTAACTGTGTTATTGTGTAGTTTAAGCATCAGAAAAATTACTCAATTAAAGGTGAAGCCAAGATGTGTAGCTTGGGTTTTGTGGTAGAAGGTCATTTTCCGTCATGTATTGCAGGTAAGGAAACCAGGTACATACCATGTTAGAATGGCACTTATAAGAGTTTGAATGAGAAATGATCAGAGCGTCAGTGATTTTATCCATGATGAACAGTTCCCATACTTTATTTCTCCGTTCCATCATCGTGGGAGGTCTGGTCAATTCCCAGATGGCTGCTATAGCAAGTTTAGCTGCCGCCAATAAGTACGCTGTATGATGAAGGAGAGAATCCTCATCTTTTGAGGGCTCTCTAAGATGTAAGAGAATAGTTTCTGGTATCATTGGAAGCAACTGTGATGTTATTTTGGCAATTTCAACAACAACAGTCTCCCAGAACTGTCATATATGGGGGCAGCTCCACCAGCAATGCATGTAATCCCCGATTTCTCCACAGTTCTTCCAGCAAAAAGGTGGGTATGTACTATTCATATGATTCAAACGGCTCGGAGTGTAGTACCAGTGGGAGATCATTTTGAAAAAATTGAAACCTGATCTTGAATACTCTAGACTTGTTGATTGTGGTGGACCATATCAACGACCACTGATGTTCCATCAGATTGCACCCCAGGTCTCAGTGCTATGCAGCTTGGTATGTCATATTAAATGGGCTGTAATGATCTATGAGAAATGTATATATTTCTGAAAGCCAATGCTTTGAAAGGTCAGAGTATGATTCAAGTAGTATTTCAAAGTGTGTCTTGGTCCTCTTGAAGATCTCCCTATCTGACATATGTTCTGTGAGGCTTTTTAGTTGATAATACCTGAGCCAGGAGATTGGTTTGTTGATTTGATCTTCAAAGTCAGATTTTTGCAGTATTTCCCCCTTTGCATTAGGTCTTGAAGACAAAGGAAGTCTGCCTCTGTCCAGTCTTGAAATGCTCCTGGGTTTTGACCTGGGGGAAACCACTCTTGGTATGTAAAAGTAGAAAGAGGTGAGATAGAAGGTGTTAGGTGTTGTCTCTGAGCATCCCAGATCTTCAGTGTGTGTGACAAGTAGGGGTTATCTATGGTCTGCTTGGATCGCTGTGATTTGGAACTCCAAAAAGCTTCTTGGAGAGCGAGTGGGTCAACTAAGACTTGCTCTAAAGACATCCAGTTGGTTAGATCAGTGCCGTGCATCATCCGTAATGCATTACAAAGGGTTGTCGCTTGATAATAGCATCTTAAGTTTGGTAGGTTGAGACCACCCTTAAGGACAGGTTGAGACAGGATGCGACAATCAAGTCTTGATCTTTTAAAAGCTCATATGAATGAAGTTAGTGTGTCTTGCCACAATTTGAGGTCACCTTCCAGGATCACGATTGGCAGTGTCTGAAAGAGAAACAGGCAGCTTGGGAAGATAAAACTTTGTATTAAATGCAGTCTATCCGGCAGTGTGAGTAAGATTGTTCTACTCCTTTAGATGCTTTTGGGTGTCATTGTATAACTTGTAGAAGTTGAAGGACAGTAGGTTCTTGAGGTCGAGTGGTATTTGAACTCCAAAATGCCTCCATGAAGATTGCACCTACAAGAAGTAAAATCCTTTCATCAGATTGGCCTTCACTGCAGGCAGGGCTTTTTTTGTAGATTGCGGGGCACATGGGGAAACTGAGGGAAGGAAGGCAGTTTCTGGATCGGCTTTCCCAGGCACCCACCAGCATGGGGCATGGGGAACCTGAGGGGAGGGGGAGGCTGTAGGTGTGGCCAACTCAGAAGCCAGCCAGAACTCCTTTCTTGTGCGTTTCTGCCCCCAAAATAGCCCTGACTGCTGGAGGTATGGATATGGGATAAATCTCAGACTTTTGAGGATGGATGCGGAAACCAGAAACTGTTTCGAATTCACTTAGAAACTGGCAGATGGTTGGTATGGATTTTGGGGGATTGGAGACGTACAGAGTAAGATCATCTGCATACAAGGTCAATTTATGTTCCATGCCATTGATGGTGAGCCCTGAAAAGTCCTCTGCCCTACGAAGATTTTCTGCCAACAATTCAATTGCCAGCACAAAAATCAGGGGAGATAGTGGGTAACCCTGTCACCTTCCTTTTACTTGGTGGCTTGAATCTGTAGCCAACTCATGGTCCAGTTTCCTTGTTTGTTGAAATGAACAGATGACTGGACATCCATCCATCTGTCCGTCCGTCCATCCGTCCGTCCGTCCATCCATCCATCCATCCATCCATCCATCCATCCATCCATCCATCCATCCATCCTCTGCTTTTCTCCCCAAAGTAGACCAAAAGCAACTGACACATCATTCTCCCGCCTCCATTTTATCCTCAAAACAACACTATAGAATTGCCAACTCTGGCCTGGAAATTCCTGGAGATTTGAGGGCATTGAGTATGGAGGGGGGAATTTGAGGAGGCCTGTCGTCTAGAATCAATATAATCTGAAGCTGCCAGTTCCTCCAGGGAAACTGATCTCTGTTGTCTGGAGATCAGTTGTAACTCTGGGAGAATTCCAAGCCCCACCTGGAGGTTGGCATCCCTACAAGCATGTGAGGTTGGGCAGAGAGAGGGACTGGCCCAAGACCTTTGTGAGTTTCCTCGGTAGCATGGATTCAAGCTTGGGTCTTCCAGATCCTAATAAAGGTATGACATGGATTATATTCAGATTTTGATTTTGGATTTGTCTCCCACACTCCAGTCTGACACACTTGCCATTACACTGCTATCCAAGCGACAGAAACCAGTGAAACATTATACATCTCCATCTAGATGTGGAGACCTGTTTAACTCCTTCTGTCAACCCAGTGGCTCAATTTTTCCATTCATGGGGCAGCATCTCGGCCAGATGTATGGAAGCATCTTGAAGATTCGATTCTGGTTCCTCTGCATTGCCAACCTATGTCCACTGGAGACAAAAAATAAAATATGTACCTGGAGTTCAATGTTCCTGGACAAAGAAAAACCCAAAGAAATTTCCTGAAACAAAACATCTGAAATCTACTTACAGATGTTTCTCTGCATTACCAAAAATGGGGTGGGGTGGGGAATGGGATGGAGGGAAGTCCCCTGAGCTAAAATGAAAATTGATTGGGGGGGGGGAGGCTGAAGGATATGAGTGGATCATCGTAATTGGATCAACATGCTCCACAAGCTCCAGGCTACCTCGACTTCATTTCTTAGCTGACAGATTTCTTTTGGAATTTCGCAAACTAAATACAAATGGGTTGATTGCAATATGTGAAACATTTGACCACCGTATCCTTGACAGTCGGCCCTCTGCGGGGGAGATTCAAGAACTATTGTCAAATTCATAACAGCCATTCGAAGCCATGAAACCAACAGGAGCTGTTTGAAAGGGAGGGGGCAGAAATCAGACTAATTTACTTGAAGATTACACCTGTGGAGGGAAAACGCTTAAAATACAATAAAATTGCACACCAGTTTGTGAAAACGAGTGTCGAAACAACATGGAGACATCTACTAATCCTTAAATACAAATTGCACGGGGCCATTTGCAAAAGAAACCATTCGCTTTGCGCTCTGTCTTCACAGAGACAATAAAGAAATATTGCCTTGTGCAATTTCTTAATGTTTTATAATCAAATACCTTGATTTGAACATTATTAATGCATGGAATTCACTGTCTCATCAGACTGGACAGATTTTAAAAAATGGACAGGGAGATTTGTGGGGGATGGCTCATGCTAGCTAAATGGAACCAAGATACCTAGCAAAGCTGTGTAAAGAAGAGGCTCCAGTAACATGAAATGTATACAATTGTTATGGTGCCAAAAGTAATTATACATGTGCAAATAACAAAGGCAAATAAACATATACAAATAACAAATACAAATAAAGCCTAATGCACGACCATACAGAAGTACAGAAAGGCTAATGCATACAATCAAAAACAATTATAAGGATATCCAGGGGTCATTTCGTAGAAAAAGAGGTGCAGGAGCTCATTAGCATAACTCATTAGCATAACTTATTTGCATATGCTAAATCACCTGACATCACCAAAAGTATGTCAGAAAGAAAGAAAGAAAGAAAGAAAGAGCTGGCAGAGAGGGGACAGCTACTAATCCAAGCCTCAGAAAAACCACTATTCTGGGAGGATAGCTTCAGTGGTGGCTGAAGCCTTCAGAAGGCTGGTCGGAGGAACAAGGACCTTTCCAGGGGACGGGGTCATTTTGCTGCAGCCAGGACACAAGCAGGCATTCCCCCATTGTGGGGGCAGGCTGGCACCAACTCCCGGAGCTGAGCTCCCCTGAGCTCCTGTTCGAAATGACCCTTGAGGATATCATATAAATTGTCATTGAAGAACAGAATCAAGGATGTAGAAAGTCAGTATCTGAGGAAGTACTGAGGAAGACCTACGAAAAGAAGTTATTAATATCCGGATCCTTCATCACTATTCAGAAATGCCTCCTTGGACGCTGGACTTTTTTCTTTCTTCCTGGGCTGAGAGACCCACAAATGTTGTGTTGTTCACAGCTTTGGCAGCTCCCTGATGGTTTCAAGAGTGGTCTGCTACATAGTTTGTAAACAGCAAACAGGAGGGCCTCTGCCCGAAGAGCTCAATTCCAAAGCCCCACAGGGTACGTAGAGCTACACTCATCATTCTCTGGATCGTGGCCCATCTCACCAATCAGAAGATAATTAACTAATACTATTAAGAAAACACAACGAGCAAATTATATCCCATGTTTTGTTTAGAGTCTGGGATGGAGGTTTTTAAATATACGCTGTGGTTTTTTGAAGCTGAAAATTTGAGATCTTTATCTAAATTGGTGGGTGGGGGGAGAGATTATTTGTTGCTGGAAATTCCAGAAGATTTGCATTCTGCCCTAATCAGGACAATATGCTGTCTGCCAGGAGCCTCTCTAAAACAATGCCAGATTCCACAGCAGCTTGTTACCCACTGGATGGCGAAATGAATGAAGGGATGCTGCCTTAATTTTTGCTGAAAGCTAATCAGGATCCGGGTTTTGTAGCTGTTAAAGGCACCCTTTGGGGTTCGTCATCACCACCATCACCACCAACTACAACAGCTTTATTGCATTAGCTCATAGCCTTAGCAAACACCTCTTGGGGTTGCAGCACCTTCTATACGAGGAAAGGCTGAAGAGTCTGGAACTTTTCCGTTTAGAAAAGAGATGAATAAAGGGGGACATAGAGAGGTTTGTAAAATTATGCACGGGGTGAAGAACATTGACAAAGGCTGTGGTCACACACACAATTTGTGGCACTATAGTGGCATTACCTGAGTGGAATAAATGGGCCCCTCCAGATGAGGACATCTGCTTCCTGTGGTGCAGTCACCAGCAATGCTCCCTCTAAGCTGTGGAGTCTTGTGAGCAAAAATTCTACTTTGTGAGCTACTGGCATTAAAGTTGTGAGCGAGCAATTTGGCGGCTGCATACATTAGTTTGCTCTGGAGCCCTCCTCTTTGAGCTAGGGCAAAAATGTGTGAGCTCAAGGCTAAAAAACTGTGAGCTAGCTCACACTAACTCCACTTAGAGGGAACACTGGTCACCAGCAGCCCACGCTGTTCCGCAGTGGAAGTGGAATAAAAAGATACCGGGGAAAGTCCATGATGAATGGATTGTTCACGGTTCCCTCCGGGTTTTCTGTTGTCTGAACCAACACTCCCTCTAAGCTGTGGAGTCTTGTGAGCAAAAATTCTACTTTCTGAGCTATTGGCATTAAAGTTGTGAGCGAGCGATTTGGCTGCTGCATAAAGTAGTTTGCTCTGGAGCCATCCTCCCTGAGTGAAGACAAAAACATGTGAGCCGGAGGCTAAAAAATGGTGAGCCAGCTCACACTAACTCAGCTTAGAAGGAACACTGATCTGAATTCTCCTGCAGTGAAAAGAATCCGGAAGGGACATCTGAACTTGCAGATCCGTTTCTGCTGCTGTTTTTTTTAGTTGCTGCCCATATGTGCATGAGAGCATATACACATCCATCCGCCAGCATTTAAATAAAACCCACCCTTACAGCTCGTCCCATGGTTGAAGCACGACACTAAAGTGGATGCTCCTCCATGGGACGCCTGCATGAGTAACCCGCCACTGAGATGCATTGCTCCGCTACACTTTGTACCAGTACAATTTGAAGCACCACCATACTGTGCCAAGCTGCCGGTGTGACTGCAGCCAAAGAGAACTTCTTCTACCTCTCCCAAAATACTAGAACTTGAGGGCATCCAATGAAGCTGATGAGCAGCAGGTTCAGTACAGACAAAAGGAAAGAATACTTTACCCAGAGAGTGATTAAAATGTGGAATTCGCCAGGGGAGATAGTGATGGCCACAGGAATAAACAGCTCTAAAGGGGGATTAGATAGATTCATGGAGGATAAGTCTATCAGTGGCTACCACCCATGTGACGGTGGGGAACCTCCATATTTGGGGCACTAATCCTCTGAATCCCAGAGCGGGGAGGCAACATCAGGGAAGGGCCTTGGCCTGTATGCCCTGGACTAGATGGACCATTGGTCTGATCCAGAAGGGATCTTCTTATGTCCTTATGTTTTTAAGCAGGAAAAAAAAGATGGATAACCCTGGACTGCCTTCCTCTCCAGGTCAAGCTGTCACCTTTTCAGGTGAGATTTTCAACAACTGGCGAATCAGTGATTCCTCACGACCAACAGAAAATGACAGTAACCTTCTTACTCCACCCAAGTCTCTGTTCAGTAGATTTTTGCCATTTGTGGACCTGCAGCTTGCAGCTCCATTTATCTGTGGCCCAATCTCCAATCACACCAGCCTGTATTACTCTCTTCACACCATCAGCACAATCATTACTATTTTATCATAGTGAGCTTTGGATCTGGTGATGTTCCCTTGTAGTAATGTATAGTTATTTCAACACAGTCCCTTAAGGAAGACGACTTTGCTTTAGTTTCACTTTTCACTTGTTAGTTTAGTTGCTGGCTGTGGCTGGTTTACATTTGCCACCTCTTGCTTGGGAAACCCCTGGAGATTTGGGTGTGGAGCCTGGGGAAGGTGGGGTTTGGGGAGGGGAGGGGCCTTAGTGGGGCACGATCCTCCAAAGCTTCTATTTCCTCATGGGGAGCTGATTCTGTAGTCTGGAGATGAGAAGAAGAGGAGATTGGATTTATACCCCGCCCTTCACTTGGAATCTCAGAGCAGCTTACAAACTCCTTTCCCTTCCCCTCCCCACAACAGACACCCAGTGAGGTAGGTGGGGCTGACAGAGCTCTTTCGAGAGCTGCTCTTTCAAGAACAGCTGGTGCCTTGGTGCCCAAGGTCATCCCAGATTAGAGTCCGCACACTTAACCACTACACCAACCACTACACTTCCAGGTAATCTCGAAGCCCCACCTGGAGGTAGGGCTGCCAGGTCCCTACCTGTGACTCGTGGGGGTGGGCTGTCCTGGAGTCTTCGGCATGTGGTTACCATAGAGTTTTTTTGTCAGATGCTAGAGCATCCTCCCCACAATGGGCCCTGAGTGATGTCACCTCCGGGTGATGTCATCACGCCGGGCATGTTGGTGCAGATGGGGCTGCTGGGGATGAGGCTCCCCCCCGCCAGCCAGCTGAGTGGTGGAGGATTGGGCCCCCCAGAGCAGGTAACCCCCCGCCCCCATTGGGGGGATGACAAACCTACCTGGAGGTTCACAACTCTGGGCTGTTTATGACCTTGTAAGGCTCAGACCAGACTTTGTCTATGGTCCAATAAAGTTCTGAACTGCTCTGGTACTGGGCATTGTGGGATTATTACGGTTACATAATTACATTTTGTGGGAAATTCAGTTCTTTTGCTGTTTCGCTATTGCTTCCCAGTATTTGTTAATGTTGCCATTAGCAGTGATACTGGCAATGGATTCCCCACGGATGGTGGGGGTCTATGGCAGGGGTGTCAAATGTGCGGCCAAGGGACTGGATGAGGCCCCCGGAGGGCTTCTATCAGGCCCGCAGTTGAACTGACCATCTCCTGCTTCCAGTTCTGATGCTGCTGCTGCTGCATCATAGCTTGCTTCACCAGACTCTCTCAGTCGCTCAGCCATTTCATGTTTTCCCCTGGGTTTTAGACTCAGAACTCTGAGCTTGAGATTTCTGTGGTGAATGTCAATAAATCAAAAGTAGGTTTGCAGCTTACAGATACATACCTGAACAGCATACTCAACAGCACAGACATTTTGATGCAATAATTCAGAGCAAGAGGTGTCAGTGATCAGATACTGTTAAATAAAAAAAAAGCAAGAGTGCTAATGTTTTAAGCGTGTTTTTATTTTAAGTAAAAAAACCCTTTGTGTTTGTGTCCTTTATAAAGTTTATATCTCCACTACCTGGCATTACATTTTATGACACACATGGTCCAGCCCGACAAGGTCTCATTTATGTCAGATCCAGCCCTCATAACATATGAGTTCAACACCCCTGGTCTATGGTATAGTCTCTTTGAATTGTCAGCATCAGACATGTACGAAGTGAAGTTATTTTTTTAAGTTCAGAAGCTCGCTTCTCAGCATCGTGAAGTAAATCAGTCAGTCCCTGCCACATCATCTTGCTCTTTCAAAAAAAGTTTTATTTTGTGTTTTAAAAATGAGAGCTAGCAATGCTTCATTTGTTCTGTATCGGCAGTTCCCGTGTATATATTCAAAGTCGATGAATGAACAGAAGAGCAGAAGTGGAAACACCTGTCTTGGGAAGCAAGGACTGCAGATGCCAAAGAACTGGAAGCTTCTAGCCCAGGGGGGATAGTTGTCAATTTGGACTAGATCTTGTCTGTAGGACAGGCCAGTAAAAAAAATGGTTGGAATTCAAATGTTCCAAACCAAACCTGAACATTCGGAGGCCCTGGGATGAGGATTCCAAATTGGCTCTACTCCGTCAGGCCAATTTATTGTAAAGAGAAGCCACAAAACCACATCTCTCTGTACTCTCCAGTCAATCTGTCTGCCGCCTCCACTCCAGGTTTGCTCTGTGTTTCCGGCAGTTGAGGACTCAGCCTTGCCTGCATTTGCACTTGACCCTTGCCCTTCAAACACCTGATTCCTTTTAGTGTGCAGCCACAGAATCCTCACCCCATCTTTCTTCTGTTGTGGCAGCACAGCTTGGCAACTGAGCCAACGATATTCGCCGTTCTGCCATTTGTGTCAGCCACCTCCATTACCTGGCTCTGTGCATATGTACTTGGTAGGTTTCAGTGGGATTTATTCCTAAGTTAAGTGTGCACAGGATTGCAGCCTGTGAGTGTTGTGAGAGGTGAACTGTCAGAACAGACACCCAATTATTTAGCTAGTGTTTTTACAAAAGAAATTCAAGTAATGGAGCTGATTGGGCTGCAAGCATCTGAAGATTCACAAAGAGATTATTTCAGCATTTCATTTTATTTGGAAATTCGCATCTCTAGTCGGCTAGTTTGTTTGGTCCAGTCTGGCCTGGTTCCCGTGGGTTGCCATCCCCCTGATGGGGGTCGGGTTTCTTCTGATTTTGGGGGCCTCAATCCACCACCGACCAGCTGGCCGGCAATGGAAACCCACCCCCAAAGAGCCCTGCTGCGCCTTACATGCTTGGTGCAATGATGCCACCCAGCAGTGATGACATTGCATCAGGCACGTCACATGCGGCACGTGTGCTTTGTGCGCACACCAGAAGATCCAGGGGAGCAGGCTGGAGCTCCCTGCCAGCAGAAGGTAAAGACCTGCCAACCCTATGGTTCACACATGCCGGTAGAGGCTGACTGGGGAGTTAAAACTGTTGGAAGCAGCGAGGTCCACCGTGCAGCCTTATGAAGAAGATCCGAAGATCACCCTGTGGGGGGACAGCTGAAGGACAGCTAGTTAGCATAGCTAGAATAGGGACTGCCCACATTTTCAAGTGATGGCCTTGCTGCCTCCTGATTGGCTCTTCTGGAGACTTCCTGTTCCTGCTCCTGCAGAGCTTCCTTCTTATCGTTGCTCCTCCTTCAGCAGTTAGGCTGGACAGTTACCAACTAATGTAAGCCGCCATGAGCCTGCTCGCGGTGAGGGTGGGGTACAAATTGAAATAATAACAATAATAACAGAAGTTGTGGAGTTGTTGTGAGGTTGCCTGTTGCCATTTACAACATTGGAAGACCTCTTGCAAGCATCATCTCATAAAGCAGAGGGTCCATTTTTCACATATTCCTCCTCCCCACACACAGTGCATGGAAACACACAGCAAAAATGGTTATCGGGTGGGCTGCAATACACAGTAGGAGAGCTACAGTTGGTGTGATGGATGACAAAGGGTGCTATCACGAGGACAGATGTGAATTTTATTTGGTTGGGTCAGTCTGTTGGTTTTACTTTTTAAAACTTTATTTGGATTCCTTACAACCAGGATTAAAGGCACTAGTTCAGTGATGCCAGCTCTGGGTTGGGACATTCTTGGAGATTTTGAGGGGTGGAGGCTGGGGAGGGCAAGGTTTGAGGAGGGGAGGGATCTTCATGAGGTACTAGGCCATAGAGTCCACCTTCCAAATAAGGTTGTCGGCTGCGGTTTGGGAAATCCCTGGAGATTTGGGGGAAGGGAGCCTGAGGAGGACAGGGGTTTGTGGAGGGGAGGGACTTCAGTCAGTTATAATGCCATAGAGCTCATCTTCCAAAGCAGCCATTTTCTCCAGGGGAACTTAACCCTGTCACCTAGATCTCAGCTGTAATCCTAGAAGATCTCCAGCCACCACCTGGAGGTTGACAACTCTACCCCCAGAGCAGCCATCTACCCCCCCCCCCCCCAGAATGGATTTCTGTGATCTGAAGATCAGTTATAATTTCAGGATTCATCTCCCTGCTAGGTTTATTCTGGTTCATCCTGCGTTCTAGTTCATGACCCACCCCCCCAACTTGCTTTAAATGTGAACAGGATTCATGCACATACGCAGATACCGAGGGAACACCCATCTGACAACTCCAGCTGCCGGCCAGGACTTTCTCACACGAGGCTCCATACCTAGAGAGAAGACACAGAGACTGTACATAGAAGGAAAGGACACCCTTAATGTATGGCACCCATGCAAGCAAATAAACACCTGAGAGCTAATAATGAGGTTAGGCTTCATGGAGGCACTCAACTGGGGGCATCCCTCCCCCCCGGGACCTAATCTGGAAGGACTTCTGTATGATCTTGATGACTGATTTAAACCTGAATTTACAAAGTTGCTTGTCTTCTCTCCAGTCCTACATTGGCCCCTGACCCAAATTACCCACAGCTTTCTTAAAGTAAGATTAAGAGCTCCCTCTAGAGGGCAATTTGATATTACACCCCTTCGTATCTGGCATGCCCTGACCTGGATAGCCCCGGCCGGCCTGATTTCACCAGATCTTGGAAGTTAAGCAGAGTCAGCCCTGATTAGTATTTGGAAATCCAGGAAAGGAAATCCACAAAGGAAATCCAGGGCTGCTATCCAGAGGAAGGCAATGGCCAACCACCTCTGAACATTTCTGCCAGTGTGAGGTAGCGGTTAAGAGTGGTGGACTCTAAACTGATTGGACGTGGCATATTAAATAAATTAAAGACAAGAGGGGATTTGGTTCAGATTTTCATTCATTAATTTCTCAGTTGCGAGTTTCAAAAAGAATAATTTTAAAGTTGCATGTCTTTTGAAAGTAACCTTGGTAAAGTTTTTTTTTAAAATCCTTTTCTAAATGAGACTCTTCTAGTGACAAGAGCCACATGTGTTTTAAGAAACCTTAAAAGGATCAGGGTAACAATTGTTTAATATTGTCTAGGTGTAAATGAGGCAGGTGATATGAACAGTACTTCATCACTGTTATAAGACCAGATGGCCTTTCTTGACAAGTGGAAAATGTCTCTCTGAAGGGGACTAATCTTGAAATTTGCTTTTTCTCTTCTCCTTACGAGGCACCCCCAGCAAAGGAAACATTTTTGCATCTCATTTTACCAGGAGAGGGCACTTGTGACACTCGTTCTGCTGTAACAGTGTGTCGGGAGAAGAGTGCGTCAAAACTGAGACAGCCCTTTAAAACTGCAGCATCAGTGTTGTGTTTGGGAAATGGCTATTCATTATGAATCAAGGCGATTAGCAAGGGTAAATTGGCTGAGGTGAGGGACAGAGGGAAATCTTATTAAACATAACTGATAGTGACTGTAGGGGGGGAAATCTGTTTGCTCCTTTAAAAACTCTATATTTTACGGGAGAATCTCAGTTGTGTATAGGAGAATCCACGTAAGAGTTACAGGTTACAGGAGTGCACCCCTAGAATTTTGAGTTTACTGGTAGGGCCTTGCAGAATCTGTCTTTATTTCAAAATCCAGCTTTGTGTAAGCATAGATCGTGCACCTAAGGGTACCATTTTCCTGCTGCCACTCCTGTGGCAGAGCTATTTAAAAAACTGCTGTTGGTGATGCTTTGATGTCTCTTCCAGAAAAAAAGGAAATGACATCAGTTATCTCTAGGAATCAATGGAAACCTTACCACAGAGTTTCTGGCAATTCCTAGAGAGGCATGGTGTCAGTTCTGTCGCAATCCTGGAAATAATGCCACAACATCACTGACAGCTCTCCCCCGTGTCCCTGGCCCCTGAGTCTCCTGCTACCCAATGTGCACCCATAATCATGTTTCTGGACCTGAGGGGCAGTGAAGATAAGCTTGTGTTTTCCTTCCTAAGGACACATGCATGCATGTGCTTTAGTATCAAAGCCACCACAGAGCAATTTGGTCTCTAACCTTCAGTGGAAGTAGTTCAGATGTGCCCAGCCCCAAGGCACTGAGTTCTGAGCAGTCTGCATGCATTTGTGAATTAGTTACACGCAGGGGTCCTTTCGTAGAAAAAGAGGTTCAGGAGCTCATTAGCATAACTTATTTGCATATGCCACACCCCCTGACATCACCGGAAGTATGTCAGAAGGCAAGAAAGAAAGGAGAGAGAGAGAAAGAAGGAAAGAAAGAAGGAAAGAAAGAAGGAAAGAAAGCTGGCAGAGAGGGGACAGCTACCAATCCAAGCCTCAGAAATATCACTATTCTCGGAGGATAGCTTCGGTGGTGGCTGAAGCCAGGAGGAAGAAAAACCTTTCCAGAGGACAAGGTCATTTTGCTGCAGCCATGACACAAGCAGGCATTCCCCCACGGGTGGGGGGGGGGGGACTGGCACCAACTCCCGGAGCTGCGCTCCCCCAAGCTCCTGCTCGAAATGACCCCTGGTTACACGTGAGAATTCTTCGGGGGGGGGACTGTATTCTAGGGAAAAGAATAAAAAGGACTATATTGTGGCACGAACTGTCAAAGATGCTTGAAGTCGATTCTTAGGAGTATTCTGAGTGCTCACATATAGCACCAGTATCTTAGTGCTCATCTCCCAGATCTGAGGAAGATCAAATACCATCAGCTCTGGCTTCCAGATCCAATCCTAATTAGATATGTTTTCTACCACCAGGTAGCCAATGGGAATCTTCCAGATGGTCACTTGTTTTCCCTGACTTGATTGGGATAGTGAAGAAGGCATGTGCTAGGCAATGCGATAGCTTTTCCTGTGGCCATGGATACTCATCTATACATATCTTTAAAGGGTCTTTTTGTGAGCCGAGCATGCGGCCTGCAACCGCCTCGTCCCTCCCTCCTGCTGGATTTAAAGAACCCTCCAGCTGATTCATGGGACGTGTGGTCCCTGCCAAGCAGCTGAAGCCCTTTAAATCAGGCAGGAGGGGAGGGAGAGGGGTGTCTGGGCAAGTGGCCACTCTTGGGGGTGGGGCTTGGGGGGCGGGGATTCCCCCATTGCCAGCTTGCCAGGGGTAGATTGGAGCCCCCCAAAAGCAGGGGAACCCCCGCCTGGACCTGGAGGCTGGCAACCCAGCCCTCTCCCCAAGCCCTGCCCTCCCCAGGTTCCATCCCCAAATCTCCAGGAATTTTCCAACCCGGAGTTGGCAACCTCAGCCACAAGCAACATGCCAAAGAGTCACTGGATATCATTGACGTACAAGATCCTCAGCCAAATAATCAGTTTTCCCCCAAATTATTTCTGGCACAGACAGGATTGCTGGGGGTTAGCCCAGCACTAGCTGTCTTTTGATTTGGGGGATGCACAGAGCTGCCTGTCTGCTTTCTGAAGGTTCCCCCTTTATTTATTTATTTTTTTAAGTCTGCTGTGGAATCAGAAGGACACCCAGCCGCAGCATCTGCCCCCTGCCCCGGGCCTGTCACCCACCTTTCCCCCCTGCTCCTCTGTCTGCTATG
Organism: Lepidodactylus listeri; assembly: GCA_029233225.1. NCBI lineage: Eukaryota > Metazoa > Chordata > Lepidosauria > Squamata > Gekkonidae > Lepidodactylus > Lepidodactylus listeri. The sequence continues at coordinate 57,041,732 of JARCFY010000013.1, read as the reverse complement.
TAGCACACAAGCAGGTGACTTTTATTATAGCAAGTAAGGACGGAAAGAGGCAGAAGGGTCAGGTGAGAGAGGAAGACGGTGGGGGGAGAAGCCACAAATCTCTGGATCCAGCAGCAGGAAATCTCAGGATTGCAGCCCTGAATGGGTAAATTATGAAAATTCGTACCTTGGATCGCAGTGACTTCTGTTCATCTTGGTAGCTAGGATTATTGACAAGCGGAAGGACATTCAGAAGCAGCAAATGTATTAAGAGACCTGATGGGAATAACTGACATCTTTTAATCTTATCTCTTAAATATGTAACACTTCCAACTGGGGAACTGGGCAAATATTTGCAGACAAGAACAGTCTGGGAAGTTTCAAATTAATTGTGCGGAGTCATGAGGATAGAAATTATGCATATTGAAATGGAAAAGGGAGGGGCTTTGAAAAGGAGGACCTTTTGGCTGGTGAATTGGTGCTCACAGAATGGGTGGCTGTACCAGAGTGGAACAGAAATGGCTAAGGAGGAATTAACTGTGGGTTATCATCACGGCAAGAAGTGAAATCCCAGCATCGGCAAGGAAATATACCAAACGACCAGCGGTTCTGTAAACGTATATGTAAAAGTTAGCTCAATGATGCAATGATATGGCTTGAAAACTGTCTGTGTCAGGACTGGGGGGGATCCTGGGTGGACAAAGGAGACCCACATGTTGGGGCTGGGATCCTGTTGGGAAAGGAGGGGTGACAACAGCCAAGAGGAAAGCGCTGAAAATCAGCATAAGAAATGCTTGTAAATCACAGACAACAGAAATGCTGTGACAAAATAAATATCTATCCTACACTTTCAACAAGGGGCTCAGACAATAGGGATGCCAACCTCCAGGTGTGGCCTGGAGATTTCCAGCTATTACAATTGATCTCCAGATTGAGGATATCAGTTCCCTTGGAGAGAATGGCCGCTTTGGAGGGTGGGCTCTATGGCACTGTACCCTGCTGAGGTCCCCCTGCCTAAACCCCCCTCCCCCTGCTCCACCCCCAAAATCTCCAGTTAGTTCCCAATACAGAGCTGACAACCCTATCAGAACAGCATGCACAATTTCCCCTACTTCGTCTGCACAACAGCCCTATGAGGTATGTTAGGCTGAAAGAGAGTGATTGGTTCCAAATCACCCAATAAACTTCATCCAGGGGTGAGGGGGAATTGAATTCTGGTCTCCCCACTCCTAGCCTGCCACTCTAACATCTACAACATGTGAATCCGCTTTTGTATTTAAAGTTACAAATAGATATGCATGATAAAGACACCCAACACATACAGCTACTACCTATACACTATACATATCCAGCTACTAATGCAATGAAGGGTCAGAGGATGGCCTTTGGTGAGTCAGGAGAAAAGCCTGGCTATGCCATGTGGTTCTCCTTGAAGCCTGAGAGATATGATTAAGGATGGGCACGAACCGCATTTTTGTGGTTGATTTTGGTTTGTGGTTACATAAGAACATCAGAAGATCCCTGCTGGATCAGACCAATGGGCCATCTAGTCCAGCATCCTATCTCACACACTGGCCTCAACCAGTTCCTCTGGATGGCAAGCAATGAACCAATACAAACCAGGAGGTTGGTTTGCGAACCAAACTGGTTCGTATCTGTTTGTGACCCCTGCTTTCTGCTCCCTGCTGCTTTTAACAGAGAACAGATAGCAGGGGGTAAAATAGCTCAGAGCAGAGGGGAGCTCTGCCACAAACTGCCTTAAAATTCATGAAAGTTTGTGGCGGCGCTTCAGTTCATGAACTTCAGTTCCCAAACCACGAACTGGCTAAAATTCATCACGAATGTTAATTCATGAGCCGATTCAAGCCCATCCCTAGAGATGATGGCCAGAGTGACTAGTGGAAAATAGTTTGAGCCTTTGATTTGGACTCCTCACCTTGAGATTCCTCTCCATCCCTCCCCATGAGAAACCTTGAAACTAAAACCCAGGAACTTCCTGAGCCTCAGCAATCTTGCCTGCTTCAGTTTTGGGAAGTTCCAGGAAATTTGGGGGCAGTGCCCGGGAAAGATGGCGTTTCAGGAGGGGAGGGAGCTCAGCAGGGACATGATACCACAAAGTCCATCCTCCAAAGCCGCCATTTCCTCCAGGGGAACTATTCTCTGCTGTGTGGAGATCAGTTGTAATTCCAAGAGAACTCTGAACCCCACCTGGAGGTTATCAACTCTAATCTTAGCCTGGGTGGGCCCAGAAACCTCCAGCAGGGCTCTAGGCTGGTTAGGACTCCTGGTGACATAGGACAGAAAACAAGACAGGGCTATCTTTTAGGCTCCACTCCAACAAACAGTCCATTGTTTATTTCTGATCAGGCCTGGCTGTAAATTATTCCAGGTACTTTCTGGCTGTTTTACTAGAAAACAGCATGTTTGAGGCACTATCTGTTTGGTTCAGTACCATTTGTGTTGGATATTACATCTCAGCATGCAAGAGGATCTGGGAGGGAAAGAGTTAAGAGAATTCTCTCACTCGGGTGCCCTTGGTACTCAGCCCCACCCTCTCCTCGGTAAGACGCTGGACCTCTTTGGCCCTTGCTTGCCTTCTGTATTTCATCTTATGTAGGACCTCTCTTCTTTGCTCTCTTACCTGGGCTTGGAGGTGTAGCCGGTTAACCTTTCTGAAGTTAATCTGTTCGCAATAAGTTAAATGTACCTACGTGAATATGTCACGTAAGATGTGTTATTTTTGTAAGTAAAAATTTCATTCTCTTGTTACCATCAATGTCAGATCATCTTTGTAATTTGTTTGAACTGTATTTTCCTCTTAACTGAGAAATGTGGAGGATCGGTGATACTGAATAAAGCTTCTGTGCTTCCAAGGCTAATGTTTTTGGGGTTTTTTTTACATTTAACCAGGGGTCCATTGGAGCGGGAGCACACAGGAGCGCAGCTCCGGGAGTGAGGAGCCCAGGGGGCGGGCACATGACCAAACCCCGCCCCCTCCTCGGCTTCCCCGAGCAGTTCAGAGGCTCAGCGCCCCGGGGAAAGCCCTGCTAGGGTCTTTATTGTTTTTAATGTTTTGTTTTAATAATGATAATTTTATCATTGTTCCTTTTATGACTGTGTGCTGCTTTTCCAGAGACTTGCTCAAGGTGGCATATAAATTTTCTAAGTATACCATTTTTTATCTGGGCCCATGGCACATAAGTACTGGAGAAATTTCACCAACCCTTCAGCAGCTTCCACCCCATCAGTTTGGTGTAGTGGTCAGGAGTTGGACTCTAATCTGGGAGAACCGGGTTTGATTCCCCACTCCTCCACATGCAGCTGCTGGTGTGACCTTGGGCCAGTCACAAGTTCTCTCAGAGCTGTTCTCTCATGAGCAGTTCTCAAAAGACCTCTCTCAGCCCCACCTACCTCACAGAGTGTCTTGTTGTGGGGAGGGGAAGGGGAAGGGATGGGCGGTGCACATGTCCTGGGTATCTCAAGTCTACTGGAAACCTGGTGGTTTCAAGGGAGCAGGAAGAGAATGAGGGTGTGTTCTTTACGCTTATTTTTATTGCACAAAGTATTGGATGGGGAAGGGAATGGAGGAAGAGCAGGTCAGTTTCACTCAGCTGTGGAGTGGAGCCTGAGGGGTGGGCGTTGCCTTCTGACACACTTCCGGCATGTTAGGGGGTGTGGCATATGCAAATGAGTTATGCAAATGAGTTATGCTAATGAGCTCCTGCACCTCTTTTTCTACGAAATGACCCCTGCATTTAACCCAATACTTTGTGCTGCTTCCCTGCCTCTTTTCTGTTGGACAAATACTTTGACACTGATCCCAGCCACTAAGTGATCTAGTTTCCTCCAGTCCCTTTCTGTGCTGTGCCTTGAACCTCCTTTCCCGAAGCTCCCTCCCAATTGGCTGTCAGGTGTCCAGTCTAACAGGAGCCTATTTCTAAATGGTGACAAAGTTGAGTCTGGGTTTCAGCAAAAAAGATCCCTGATTAAAAAGAACCAGTGGATCGGGAGATTAGGTTTGAACCTCTGTGACCTTTAGTCTGTGTTTCAGGAATTTCATATGCCCCCAATAGGTAATTGTTTGTGTGCTTTTGTTATTACGTATTGCATGCTATAATAAACACCTTGCTGTAACTGTACTTTTGCTATGCATGATGGATTAGTGGGTGGAAAATAGCAGAATTTTTTAAAAAAGAACCAGGAGTAGGAGAAAGGGCTGGATGACCAGGAAGGAAATTTTTAAATAATATATTACTTTTATGGACTTGTCACTGATGATTAATAAAATTGTCATCAGAGAGAAAAGACTCCTTGGCAGAACAAGTGCTTGGAGAAGATCAGTTAAGTTTCAAAGCCTCATAAAATCTGAGGTATGTAAAACTGTGCAACTGACATGAGAACAATGCATAGAATGACCCCTGCCCCATTTCAGAATTTGGGGTTAACTAATGACATTGATTGGCAGTCGATTCAGGACAGACAGACAGAAAGAACTTCTTTAGACAGAGCACAGTTAGTGGATAGAATATGCTGTTGTAAAATACAGCGATGGTCACTTTAAAAGAGGATAGCTACTATTAAACCTCCATGTTCAGAGATAGGGTACTTATAAATACCTCTTGCAACAGTGGGAAGAAACTTGGGGCACTATGTCCTTCCTTGTAGGCCTTCCTGAAGCATCTGATTGGCCACTGGATCTAGATAGCCCAGGATTTAAATAGTCCAATCTTGTTGAAATCTTGGGCACTTCTGGAATTTTGAATCAGGTAGTGGGCACCACAACAAAATGGAAGCCATTGGGAGGAGGGTTCAACAAAAACAGTGATGGTTCAACAAAAGAAGTCCCAGTAATCCTCCTCAGATGGAAGCAGCCAAATGAGCGTTCCCGGCAGACATAAAGAAGATACCTTCTGGGCTCTTCTGAAGCCCCTTCTATGCCAGTGAAGTAGAGGAAATCCAGGACTGGCTTTGCAAAGTACTGGAGTCGGAGACGCGTTGTAGTGAAATCAGCAAGCATGTTTATTAGCGGGTCAGATGAAACATAATAACCCGGGCTCAGGGGCCCTCTTTTATTCCATCTGGAGCCACACCTTCGGCCTCGCCCAATTGTCCCGATAGGACCTTAATGTTGCAGTTACAGGTCATAGGTTCCCTAGAGGAGCCTAGGTGCTAGATTGGTGGCAGGTTACAATCCGGCCAGCTATTGCCCTTCCTGATCCAAGCTCAGGTCGCTGGCCTGGCCATGTGTGTTTGGCCACGCGGCAGTTGCCATTACAGTGAGCGCATGGCTACCGCCGTTACATACATAACAGGCTCTTTGCTCTCAAAGAAGAGGTGCTTCGGGGAAGAAGCCCAGGGGAGGCCAGGAAATGCACTGATGATCCCCATGGCACCTGTTGACACCAGCTTGATCTCACCAAGAGAGACCTGCGTGATGATCCAGTTGGAGTCTTGTTCTTAAAAGCCGCCTTGAGCCCATTCGTGGGGAGGGCGGGCTATAAATATAAATAAATAAATAAATAAATAAAATACCTGAAGATGGAGCCTCTGGTTCCTTTCCTTTTCTTCTTTGCTGACATAGGGTTTTCAAGGCAAGAGACATTCCAAAGTGGACATGCAGAAGTGTCCCTTTGCCTGCCTCTGTGTAGCACCACTGGTATTCCTTGGTGGTCTTCCATCCAAATACTAACCAAGGCCAACTTTGCTTCACTTCTGAGATCTGACAAGATCGGGCTAGCCTGAGCCAGGTCAGGGACTGCTTCCTATATTTTCCTAGATTTCTTTTGGCAGCCTGTCCCTGTTCAACCCCAAGAACTGCATTTACAAAAAAAACCCAAAACACTTCACAAAGCTGGCGTTGTTGGTTCTACTGTGCTTGAGAAATAATTGTAATAATCAAAAATGTCAAATGATGATAATTCAGCATAGGGGCCCCGATCTAAGACTCTGTGCTCAAAACTGCTGTATAATGATAATGTACAGGTGGTTATCTGGAGGAGAAATAAGTGATTTTTTTTAAAAAAAACCCACCACTTTCTATATTTTGTTTAGGAAAAGCGTTGCTGTAGCAACAAAGCCATTTCTCAGGATTTGTATCACAATTTGAGAGATGCAGAAAAGTGAAAGAAAGAGGTATGGCTAACTTTAATAACATCAAGCCTTTTTTGAGGAGGAGGGGGTGTAGCGCGCAAAGAAATGAGTGCATTTTCATTTTATGATCCCGCTCCCCCTCCCGGGCCTTTTCTTTAAATCAGCTTTGCCAACAACATTTGGCAGTTTTCCAGCCCTTGAAAAATATTGTGCTCATTTCAGGAGAAACAGAAGACACGGTGTAATTAACAAACACCCCGCCACAAGTGAAAATGCACACTCCCTTTTCCTTGATTGATCGCTGGAGGTTGCCTAAATTTGGGTGTTGACAATTCACAAACGACTCTGTTAAGACCTGTGCGCGAGAAAATGTGAGTGATTGTAGTAAATGAACAGCCATTAATCACGAACCATCGCCAGGCCTCCTGTAGTATCATACAGCGGCTTTTAATGTATGTTTCCCTAATTGGAAGTTACAGTGGTAGTGCAGAATCCCAAATGAATCACAACCTCTGTTGTGCGGTACTGCGCGGCGGCAGCTTTCTTGCATTTTACTTTGGAAGATCAGCTGAAAAGTTGGAGAAATTTATGATCCCCACCATTTATCCTCCTAAGCTATAAAAATATGCCAGCGGAAAGCCCTGGAAAGGTTTAACGCATTGTCAAAGCACTAATTTCATTCTTCATTATCCCCCCCAAATCTACATTTAAAACCAGGTCCTCTGAACTATGGCGGGCTGTTGTTTAATGCATATCTGTATGTAGATCCTTGACAGAAACCATTTTTCTTACCTCTCTGGTGGCTCATATAGGAAGATTTATACCCATTATGCATAAATTCTTTGTCTCATAATGTTGCTCCAGCATAATCAGCAGAAAATCCAGGGAAAGGCAGCCACAAAATATCTGAGAAAACTGGATCTAGGCCACCTTTGGTACTTTTCCAAAGGTCTTTTTCCATTAAAAAAAAATAACATTTCCCATCCTCCAGTGATACACTGCTATGTCAAGAATACCATCGGAGAGCTAACGCATTTAGTGAAAATCTGATTCTCGTATCTATTAATACCGGAATTTTTGATCCCATTAAAGCAGGTTTTGTTAATAATTTATAAAGACTGTAGATGTTAAATTTCAAATGTAGAGTCTGAATAAGAGTAAGGAAGGGGGGGGGAGTTGCTCCTATTCATCGTTCAGTTGCAATTCCGCTCATCCTGGGACATCTTGGAAATAATCCAAGATGGGAGGTGTGACAAACAACAAAATGGGTAGGGAAGATTTATTTATTTTATTCATTTATACTCCCGCCTTTCTCCCCAGTGGAGACCCAAACTGTCTTAAATCATTCTCCTCTTCTCCATTTTATCCTCCCAAGAGCCCTGTGAGGTGGGTTAGCCTGAGAGACTGGCCCAAGGTCAGCCAGCGAGTGCCCCAGATCCTAGTACAACACAGAAGGAGGAGGAGGAGGAGGAGGAGGAGATTGGATTTATACCCCACCCTTCACTACGTGAAGGAGTCTCAGGCCCCGTCCACACTGTCACTTTTGTCGCTCATTTCTCCCTATTGCTTTGGGTTCCTCCCCCTTTTCCACCTGTGTTTTGCTCCCTCTGGGACTACTAGAGAGAACAAAACATATGGGGGGTGGGGGAACCTGAAGCAATAGGGAGAAATGAGCGACAAAAGTGACAGTGTGGACGGGGCCTCAGAGTGGCTTGCAAACTCCTTTCCCTTCCCCTCTCACAGGGTGTCTGTTGTGGACAGGTGGGGCTGAGAGAGCTCTGAGAGAAACTGCTATTTTAAGAATATAGCTCTGACAGAATTGTGGCTTGCCCAAGGTCATCCAGCAGCTGCAAGCGGAGGAGTGGGGAATCAAACCTGGTTTTCCCAGATTAGAGTCCGCAAACTTAGCCACTACTCCAAACTGGCTCTAGCCACTACACCACACACTGGCTTTCAGATATTGGATTGCAGGTGTCTGCCAATATTGCCCTGATGAGCTTTCGATCAGATCTATCTTAAACAGGGTCTACTTGTGCCATGGGATTCCTACTGCCTCCATGCTGTGAAACTTACTGGAGGTGAGGGAGGCCAGCAAGGAGAGCTGCACTGATTAAGGCCATAGATGTCACCAGGGTTGATACACCATGCCAACCTATCACAATGATTCCCTTTTGAGTTTCCCCCCACACAAGCCAGGATTCTAAACTGGGTTTCATTCTAGCAAGCGTGTGCCCATGGGAGGGGGGATGAGCTCCATAGTGTTGGGAGGCACCTGCATTCATACTTTATGGTAAATTGGAGTTGAGAGCGTTTGATTAAGTGCCGCGTTCCAGATGAGGAGGCTGCAAAGCTTGGGGGGAGGGCACATGTGCAGCAAGTAAGCTGTGTTCAGGCTTAGGCTGCCAGCCTTCAGTGGTGGCTGGAGATTACAACTGATCAGGCAGCAGAGGTCAGTTCACCTGGAGGAAATGGCCACTTTGGAAGGCAGACTCTATGGCAATGTGAGCAGAGCTGTGCTAGATGAAGGCAACTTCTTCACCTCCCTCTATAATGGCAGCCTTCTGTCCCTCCCAAAACTGTGCTCCTAGGGGTCAGTAGTCCCCCAAGAACAACATGAGAAGGCAAAGTGGGAGATGGGAGACAGCAGAAATCACTCTCTTTCCTCCGTCAACAGAAATACCGTTTGGTTGGCAGAACTACAGTGATGCTGATGGAATGGTTACTTAGGATCCAATCCGATGTGTCTCAAGGCTCTCTGTACGACGGCTCTATTGCCCTAAAAGAGTCAGTTGTTGTGCACAGTTCACATTGTTTTAATGCAACTGGTCAGAATTTCTCCCCAAGCTTCCTTCTAATGGTTACCCTCACCAAACCCAGCTGAGAACACAGGCCAGAAGGAGGTCTTTAGATGACAAAGTAGCAGTATCATCTACATGAAGGGATGGGTCAACTAATGACTCCAACAGTAGCTCCCCCAGAATACTCTTCAAGTTGACAGGTTAGGACAGCCCAGATACTATACATGGAAGCAACACGCTTGAGAATTGGTGGCTTTTGTTCCTCAGAATGGCTTGTATGACAATAGGTGTTCCAGAAAATCGAAAAGCTTATTGTGATCCATGAAAGACATTAAAACTTGTTTGTGGTGGATCCCAAAAAATATTCTTTTAAATATCTTGCCAAGTCATGTTACAAAAATACACAGTAAATTCTGTAAGTACATGGTGATGGTGGCAAGAGTAATATTTGCAGCAAAATGGAAGGCAGAGAAATACCCAGACTTGAAGGAATGGAAGAATAAACTAAATGAATATGCTACAATGGCAAAATTAACATATTTTATACAAAATAGATCAGAATTTCAAGAAAAATGGAAAGTGTTTTTCAGTTATATAGATGAAAATCAAGAACAAGATTAAATTAAAATAGAGAATGATAAGAAGGAAAGACTTCCTGCAATACATGCTGATAAGAAAATGTTATTTAGATGTGAAACATTAAATGTTAAATGTAGAAGTGAAACATTAAACGTTAATTTAAGTAAGTTCTATATTAATTCATGACACTGAATACAAATGATTATAGTTTATATTTTATGTTTGTTTGTAAATTGAAATAAAAATTATATTTTAAAAAAGGGCTTATTATTTTGAGCTGTCCCCCCGCCTCTTGGCTTGCGTATGGCCAGAAGTGATACAGAAGTTCTGCAACTGTGGCTTTCTGCTGAGGGAATATATGTTAGAAGTCCAGGAGTGATTGCTTCCACCTTCACTGGAGTAGGATGAATGCAATTTGTGTCCATGAGATAGCCAAGGAATTTGATCTGGGATATGCGGAACACACATTTTTCATGCTTAGCTCACAGACTTCACACCCATGTCACAAGCTTCTCAGTGAATTTCCCAGAAATAAGGACATCATCAAAATATGGTACTGTGCCAGGAATTTCCATGAAGCTCTGGAAAATGCCAGGAGCCACCTAAACACCAAACTTTGTTCTGAAAATTTCATGGTGAATGGTCTGGACCTCAGTGACTGCACTATCATGACAGACACCCAGCACTGGTATAGTGGTTAAGAGTGTCGGACTAGGATCTGGAAGACTGGATTTTGAATCCTCACTCTGCCATGGAAGCTCACTGGGTGACCTTGGGCCAGTCACACAACCTCATACTAACCCACTGTGCCTCCCCCTGCCCCCCCGGCTGCAGCAGGACATCATAACTGACTTCCATAGCAAGCAGAGACCACCAGATGCAATGGTGTTCCTTAGCTGCCTCTTTATTGGGCACAGCAAAGTCCACACAGGCTTCCTTACGAGTGCAGTTCCTTTCACCCACCCATTCCTGCCCCTTCAGACCTCGGGGGGTTGAGCTGTGCCTCTGCCTTGCGGCAATCCCACCAGGCCTATCCTGGTTTGGTGGCTCTTTCTTGTCCACCCCCCCAGCTCTTCCTTTAGGTTTCCTTTTCTTCTTTCTTTGCACCTCCTCAGCTTTGCTCTGCCAGCTTCCATTCCTGCTCTCCTCTGTCTCTTCCGACATCGCCCTTTGCATAGGGCTGCAACTCTCTTCTTGCGATGTACCCTGCCCTATCCTGGAGTAGCCTTTTGCCCAGGAAGTGGAGCCTCCTCTGGCCTCCGCTGCTGCCTTTGTGCCACACCTGCCTCACAGGTTGTTATGAGGACAAATGAGAGAAGAATGATGTAAGCAGCTTTGGGTCTCCATGGGGGAGAAAGGTGGCATATAATTTTTTTTTTTGCCTTCACGTCACAACTAATTTATGAAGACCCTGTAGGGTTTTCAAGGTTTAGTGACTCTGGTATTCCTTGGTGGTCTCCCATCCAAAGGATGACCATGACCAACCCTGTCCAGCTTCCGAGGTCTGACGAGACTGGGCTATCCTGGGCTAGGCAGCATATAAATAAAGTAAACAATATAAATAAACAAAATCCACAGTCAGCTGCTGATAGGCCCATGCAAGGCCCAATCTGCACTCTCATTTTATCTGCTGTCAAGTTCCTGTCTCTTCAGGGTTTTCCCCCTGTGCTGCACATGTTTTGCTCCATCTAGTGGTCGATTCGATATCAAACAGCTTTATATCCAGCTTCTCTCCTCGCAAACGGGGTATAAAGCTGTTTGATATTGAATCGACCACTAGAGGGAGCAAAACACATGCAGAACAGGAAGAAAATCCCAAAGAAACAGGAATTTAAGAGGAAGTGAAATGAGAATGAGGAAAAGCTCAAAGGCTATCCCTCCTGCTAATGTACCAGGAGGTGACTCACCACTAGAGTTGGCTCTGAGTGCTGTTTCAGAGCCTTACTTATGTTACACAGATATGGATGTCACTGTTGACCTTCATTGGCCTTGCTAGGGTGAAACTGAGCACTTCCTAGTAAAGCAATCTGGGGGGTGGGGACTAATACACTACAATTTTATCATAATCTCAGAGGTCTGTCTATGGTAGAACTACAGCCAGGATATAATGATTGTAAATAAATAAAACAATGTTCTATAAGGTGGCACATGACTCGTGGGCATACTTCAGAGATAATGATAAACCCGGGTCAGTTGTTATAGGGAAAAACCTTGGGGCTACATTGGTTTGTCCCTCACTGACACCTGGCTCAAAAAATGAAGACTTCTGCTTTCACAGAAAACCACAGTTAGTCATTTTGATAGGTTTGTTCTCTTCCTTCCAAACCAGGGTTCCAAATTCTGGCTTCGTCTTGCTATGGAAAGAGTTTGTGGTTTGGCTATTATAACAAATTATGATTTTCAGTAAAGGTGGAAGTCTTTCATTACCAAGCTGGGGTGGGGTGGAGGTGGGAATGGAACACAGAAGCCTGAAAAAGCTCCACCCCCCAGCCTTGTCTTATGACAACACTCCATTGTCTGACATTGTGTGCGACCCATCACTTTTACCATTTGCAGTAGCCAGTGGAGTACAGTGGAGTTCTTCTGGACTAAGGCTGGAAAGATCTGGTTCAGCAATGAAGCTCACTGGGTGACCTTGGACCAGGCATTCTCTCACAGCCTGACCTACCCCAGAAGGCTGTTGTGAGGATAAAATGGAGGAAGGGAGAACCACATCCCATGTGAACGCCTTGAAAGAAAAGTGTGACAAAAATTTAACATTACGTTAGCGTTGTTCTTTTGAAAAAATCACACAATATATGATAATCCTGTTTATCATTTTGTTTGCCATTACGGCGAAAATAATCCATATTGTAATAAAAATGCAATCAGACAAGAGCAGTGTAGGAGAACTGGAACAGACTTTGTGCTTGAATGGGGAATATATATATGTATATATTTAAAAAATAAAGGTTAGAAATTCTATAAGAAAAAATTACATGGAAGATTAGCCTGCACTGTCACTTTCTTAAGATACTTCTCATTTCTTGGTTGTGGCTAGTTTTTGCAAATTTCCCTTCTCGAAATCACATTTCTTTCCAATCAGATTGGCTGCCCTGGGGTTGTTGACCTTTTATTTCACCCATCTGGAAAACAAATGAAGCAGGAAGGCTTGCAAAATGAGATACTAATCAGAGGTGCTGTTTGTTTTGGGGGGCGCTTGACTTCCAACTTGTATTTCTCCCTAGAGGCATTGCCAGAAATACAGTGGATACCTCAGCTATAAGGAAAACCAGCAGTTTGGCTACAAGCCTGTCTTCCTCCCCTCCCCCAGCACTGGTGCTGTCTTGCTAAGGGTAAAAGTGAAGAGGACAGAGATACACTCCCTGTTGAAACAGGCTACTCTTTTAAAAATGTCTTTAAACAGTTTTTAAATACAAATCCACCAGTTATGGGCCTAGTTCTGTCTGAGGTGATAAAACTGTGCCTGCACTACCAGCCTTAGCTGCCCACCACCCCTCTGAGAAGCAGCAGGAGAAAAAAAAATGGTGCTGTCTGTGCTGCTATGTCACTTCCAGGGAATACCCAGAAGTGATGTGGGGTAGCTCTATGAATCACCGGAAACTATGTTTTTTTTTTACCACAGAGTGTCCAGCAATGCCTAGAGCAAATCCTATGTCACTTCCAGGTTTCCCAGGAAATGACATAGTGGCTCAGATGACATCTAGGCCCCCATGTTAGGTAATAGAATGCTCCTCTAGGTAAAGAAGATTCCGGCCCTTATTAAACCCTTACTAAGCCCTTATTAAACATATGGCTTTGGCACTCCTACCTTGAGTGCTGGGAGACAGTGCTATCCATGATCCTCCCAATTTGTGCAGTTGCCATTTTGTATTAATGTGTAATTAATGTATTAATATTTTCCAGCCCCAGTCTCTGAAACTGGAAACCCAGGATTTTGAGGGTACATCTTTGCAAGCACTGGTGCTGGAACACATGTGCATTTCCTTCATGGTGGCTTCTTATATCAAGAAGATTGGAGGTAGCATGCTCTCCCAGCACATGAAATAGGAACTCCAAATTGTAGTGACTGAAAAGGGCTATAAGATGAATAGAGAGAAAGGCAGGTTAGAACACCTCTCCCTGCCACCTAGTGGAGTTTCCCCTCCTCATATGGAGAAGCATTGCATTGTACAAGTCCTTTCCTGCAGTCTAAAATAATCCAGGTGAACTCTATGGCATTATACCCCACTGAGGCCCTTCCCCTCCCTAAACCCTGCCCTCCCTGGGCTCCATCCCCGAATCCCCAGGAATTTCCCAACCCAGAGTTGGCAACCCTACCCCCCTCACTGAAAACTAGGTGTTTGAACAGACCCACTCACCACTCAGATCTGCATCAATTGCTATCTGAAATTCATGGGTAATTTGTAGAGACCAATGATTCATCATGAATAGCTTTGTAGAGACTAATTATTCGTCACACACAACATATAGTTGAACTGTTAGTGCTCGATTCTACATTCTGCATGCACAGTAGTTATCCCAAGCAGACATGCAGTGAGCACATAAAAGAAGCTTCGCTATGCGGGGAAGCCGCTGCCCTGACATTTCAGCCAGAAGACTTGGGGTCAAAATGTGAATCCTGACTGCCCAACATAGGACTTCCTTTGTTGAAGTGATCAGGTAGCTTCCATGGATGGCAGTGGCTTTTTGAGCACCGGAACAGACCGAAAGCTCCAGGTGAGACTGACTGACTGGTTTTGTGTGCACGAGTTATCATTATTCACCCTCAATTCTTCATCTGTACAATGAGAATCATTTTGATTTTCTTCACTAGAGGATCTTTTTATTTTTTTCCCAGCTTCCACCTAGATAGCTTTCTGAAGCTGAACAGACTCGAACTCGGTATTAAACTCTTCTGAAGGACGGGTTAATCGTATTCCATAATAGCAGATCTCATTTAAAAATAGCAAATGGCAGTCAGAGGACTAATAAAAGCCGGGGGAGAGGGGAAAAAAAATCACACCGTACCCACCCATATATCAAAGTCATTTTAATAGGCCTTAATTCAGTCACTGATGCCGAGAGTCCGGCGGTAAGGAGGGCACCGAGAAGATTTCTGATTCCACTCACATTGCATTTGAAAAGTTCCAGCCACTTTTTTTGCATGCACATTACGGTTAATGATCGCGCAAGGAAGAGGCCGCCCGTCGCTGACTCTGCAAGAATAGGGAAACTGGCAAGAGAGCACCTGAATAAATTCTTTGAATACACAACGAGCAAGACATTAATTGCTTGGAGATTTTCTTTTCTCGTTCCACCCCCCACCCCCCCACCCCAGATTCTTGGTTGGCTGGCATCCCTGTGACACAGCTCACTTTTCTTCGATATTAAAGAAATGGTTTTATGATAATAGGGACAATTACCATGGCACTGTTTTTTTTTTTAAAAAACAACACTGGCTTGCACCCTTCATGGTGATTGATAAAACTGTGGCTGGCCCCATGTCCAGTGGGAAAAAAGTCCATCTCTTGGGGCCATACCTCAGTCAGGTCATTTTTGGTTTTAAAAAGGAGCAATAGCGGAGATGGATTGGGACTACAGGGTTGGGGGGAAGAAGAGACAGTGCCCCAGCCCTCCTATAGGCTGCTTAAACCCCAGTAGATACCTGACTCTGCTTACTCTAGAGGCATTTTCAGATAGGGGTGATCAAATGATGCGGAGAGCAAACTGGGAATCTTACTTAAGGGGGGAGATTACAAGAGGGGCAAAGGAGGAGTTAACAAAGAGAATGAATGACATCATTATGGTTGTGATCATACACACAATTAGACTCAACATAGGCATGAATGCCGGGTGGATTTAAAGGGAGTGATCAGACAGCAACATCTGGGAAGCGTCCCACAGCCATTGGCAACCTGTTCTGCTCCGCTGCAGAAGCGGAGTTAAAAGACACTGGGGAAAATCCAGTAGTAAATGGGTTGCAATGGGCCACAGGTGGACTTTTCCTGTCTGATTGCTCCAGCGTGCTCTCATGCCATCAGGATGGTCTGATCAGGCCATCCTGACTCTGTGCCATTGTTTTATTTACCCCTTCTCAGTATGTGCATCATCGCAAACTCTATAGGGAGCCCTCAGAGTGGAGGTACAATTCATCAATTCCTCGTTTCAGCGCATGGGAAACAAACTGCAAAAAAAGAGACTCATTCGCAGTTGTGTCTGATCACACACTGATGGGCTGCGCCCGCAGCTTCAGAGAGAGATGTGATCTCACAACCGTGGGTCAAATTCCTCTGGAGGAAATAGCCTTGCTTCTCTCCCCCCCCCCCCCCCCCCGTATCTGGTGTGTGTGACCGCAACCTGTGTCATAGTAATATCATAGTAACACTAGGAATTTCCTCATGAATCTATAGTTTGTACCATAGAGAATAGGGGAAATTCCAAGAGCCTTACCCAGAACTGTCATCACATCCTCCCTCAAAATCTCCCAGATTTGCTGACACAGTGATGAGAACCCTGGTTATGTCCCAGGCTATGGTGATAGGCCACATTGTACCGTGATCTTGCTGAAGTTCAGCAGGTCTGAGTCTGGTCAGAGCACGGGAGGTTCCTGTGGCAGAGGGCAGTCCTCTAGAGCACCTTATGAGTCTGAATAGGAGTGAGCTATTTTCATTTCTTTTTGACTCTGAAGTTTATCGGTCATCTGTTTTGGTTCACTTTGTTCTTGCTCCAGTGATTATTTCGTTTTTGTTGATGCCAGGTTTTACAACCTGTATGCATTATATGCCATGGGTATATTATCAAGGCAAAAATGCAAAAAAAAAGTCAGCCTGAGAAAAGAGATAAGAACTGCTCTAGTGAAGACTTAATGGGTTTATTTCTCACACAGGAGAAATGAAATTGAGATGGGCTATCCAAACAGCGTCAGGCAGTGTTCAAAATCTGGCCTCACTGCTAATATTTAACTGAGACTCTGCCACATCACTCTCCTTAGCATCACTATGACCCATTATATGAGCATTTCCCTCCCAGCTTGGGACTGACAGAAGTAAGATGAACTGGAAGAATAACATTTGAAGCAAGGCCGTGCAAGTGGAGTAAGACAAGAAAGGATGCAAAGTCCAGCTCCCCTCGCCTGTGTACTCTATTCTGTTAAAAAAGACCCACACCTTTACTTTGCACATGAATTGGCAGGGAAGGGACTGAATGCAGAGGGGTCCATCTGTTGGACCATAGCACATCCCAGCATACAGTGGCAGGACACATGATACAGCAACTTCAGTGAAACTAGGCTGAGCTGGGTCTGGTCAGAGAACCAGGGTACGAGACCTCCTCAACACGCTAGGTGAACCACCTTGAGTACCTTAATGAAAGAAAGGAAGGATTATATCCCACGAATGAATGTCCAACTTGGCCCTCTGACAGTAATAAAGATTATAGAGGAGGGCAACCAAGATGATCAGGGGGTTGGATCACCTTCCCTATTATGGAAGGCTGAAGAGTCTGGGACTTTTCTATTTAGAAAAGAGATGATTAAGCGGGGACATGATAGAAATTTATAAAATTATGCATGGGGTGGAGAGCGTTGACAAAGAGGATCTTTTCTCTCTCCCCCCAAATACTAGAACTCAAGGGGATTTTATGAAGCTGGGCAGTAGATTCAGGATGGACAAAAGGAAATACTACTTGACACAGAGAGTGATTAAAATGTGCAATTTGCTGCTAGAGGATATAATGATAACACTTGCGGAAGGCTAGCCAGTTTGTTTTGATCTGCCTGCACAGAATGCCATGACCAGAAACTTTGTCAGAATCAGAAGACATTGCTCTTAGACACCATGTTGATGTTATAAGAAACCACCACCCAAGTTTTTGATACAAGGTTCCATTCAGAGGAAGTGTCAACGAAACGATACATCATTCCGGAGAATTTCATTAACAGCATCACGGAAGAACCGGACTTTCTTTATTCTTTATTATTATTATTGCACAATTGTTTATTTGTAGTTGTATTATGCTTATTCATTCTCTATATTATATAAGTATTTAGCGCACTATACAGAGCTTCCCCAGAGGATATAATGATGGCCACAGGAGTGAACAACTTTAAAGGGGGATTAGATAGACTCATGGAGGATAAGTCTATCAATGGCTACTAAGTCATGGTGACTGAAGGGAACCTCCACATTCAGAGGCACCACAAGCCTCTGAATCCCAGAGCCAGGAGGCAACATCGGGGAAGGCCTCGGCCTCCATGCCCTGTTGCGGGCTGTCCAGAGGAACTGGATGGCCACTGTGTGAGATGGAGTGCTGGACTAGATGGACTATTGGTCTGATCCAGCAGGGCTTGTCTTATGTTCTTATGCATTAGGGCTTCAACTGGTGATGTAAGGGACATCAATTCATGGAGTAACCATGCAACTATGGAGGGAACGGTGATCAGTCACACTAGCAGGAAAACTCCTTTACCCTGACATGCCAGAGTGGGTCAGGTGGTCCTAATTGGGGTCTTCCTATGAAAGGTTCCGGATCAAGATCAGTCCCTGCACTGGGCATCTAGAAAATTTTGCTCTTTCTGTTCTCCAGGGCTCTTTTTGTAGAAAAAGCCCAGCAGGAACTCATTAGCATATTAGGCCACACCCCTGACAGCATAGCTCGTTAACATATTAGGCCACACCCAATGTTCCCAGAAGTGTGCAATAGTGATTAGAGTGATCTGGGAAACATCCGTTTAGATCCCAGCCCTTCCATAGAAGCTTGCTGGGTGACCTTGGGCCAGTCACACCCTCTCAACCTAACCTACCTCACAGGGTTGTTGTGAAGAAAAAATGGATGACAGAATGATGTAAGCTGCTTTACGTTGCCATTAGAAAGAAAGGAGGGGTATAAATGAAATAAATATGGTTGCGTACGTGAAGACTGTATGCATGTGTTATGAGGAAAGTGCTACATAGATACTAATTTTTAAATTAGCATTATTTATTTTTCTCACCAATTGCTACTCACCAATGGGTGGTTGCTACTCACCAATGGGGCAGTAAAACTGAATGAATGGACGGATGCCAAAGTTCAAGGGCTCCACCTAAAATAAGTTTGGGATCTGCCTCTTTGAAGCTTGCGTTTCCTCTCTAGGATAATGAATATTGCCGTTGCTTATCGGTTTTGTTTTCTTCTCCTCTTGCCCAGGGGCCAGCCCAATTCACTTTGGAAACAGTCACTTGCCAGGCAGACGTGCCAGCTTCTAGGCACGATTCAGAGGGCATCTCCACAGTCATTTAAAAGGGCAACAGTGAATGGGATAAAAGCTCCACAGATTGTTTTGCCATTGGCTCGTTTGTTCCTAAAAAACGCTCCAGATGAGGAAGCGCCTCAGAAGGACATCTGCCTGCCAGACCCAGTTTTTTTTGGCCAGAGCTCCTGAAGCACAGAGAGGAACTGAACCAGATGTGCTTCTGA
Organism: Lepidodactylus listeri; assembly: GCA_029233225.1. Classification (NCBI taxonomy): domain Eukaryota; kingdom Metazoa; phylum Chordata; class Lepidosauria; order Squamata; family Gekkonidae; genus Lepidodactylus; species Lepidodactylus listeri. The sequence goes on along the minus strand of JARCFY010000013.1, from coordinate 57,022,851 downwards.
GCTGTAAGTAACCTGTATGCCTCCCCCCACCTCCCCCCTCCATTCACCTGAAGGAAAGGGTTTGATTCCTCTTTCCTGTATTAAATGAGGATAATCGAGATAGGCAACTGGCCGTCAGTCTCAGGCACAGCCCTAATCAGATGTACTTGGAAGTGAGTCCCACTGAAATGATGCCATTCGTTCTCCAAGGCTGATTCACACATGGATGCACGGTCAAAGTTAGGCCCATCAGGACGAAACTGCAGCTGCCCTTTTTCCTGACTGTGGTCTTGAAATTCGAGAGAAATTGTGCTCTTAGAATTGACAAAGAAGGTTCTGGGAGGAACAGCGGAATGAAAACATGGTCGCAGTTTCAACTGATGTTGCTAGGAAAGATACATTTAATTCAAATGGCAATACTATTGAAACTGTAGTTTCTGTTTTGGAATGTTTCTGTATTGGTACAGAAACCAGAGGGTTTTTTAAAATAAATAAATAAATAAATACAAAAATGTTTATCTAACTTTATCTGGAATTATAAGAGACCTAGGATAAATTTTCAAGATTTTCAAGACATCTTTTCCAGGGTTGGCCAAGTGCTTTTAGAAAGTGTGTAGGGCCAGGTAGGACTTATGCCCAGCAAGGCTTTTCAATCGATTATTGGAGATTTGACTGGCTGTGCAGATTTTTAAAAATATTGCTGTGGCAGCAGCTGCCAGTGCAGCACAAAAATCTATACTGTGTTACTGAAGTTAAGCTGTGGCAACCATTTTGTGGCTAGCTCCGCCTCCTGCAGCAGCCATTTTGGGCAGCCATTTTGTTGCTCGCCCGCCATGTTGTGTCAGAATTCCAAATATTCCTGCAGGAATTCCAAATATTCCCACAGACTCAAAAAGGTTGGGGGGCCCACTTCTAGGTGGTCACCTAGAGTTGCAGGTGGTCTTGCAGTCCCCCCCTCTTGGGGAAGAACCATATCCCTGTGTGCATTTTGATTATCATGTGCTGCGAGCAAAGAGCAGGGGGAACACTGGATCATTTACCATTCATTTTTCCTCCTTCTGCCCCAGTTTTTTTTGGGGGGAGGAAATGCCAAAAGGCGGAGGGAAAAAAATCTAATCCACAATATGGCAGAGAAGCAGCTCACTTAACGCAAGAGCTTTGAACTCATTGGAACTCTATTATACGCCTGAGCAACTCCGGGAACAATGGGAAGCTCTATGGCATGATTTTGTCGGAATCTACAAATGCGCAAGGCAGATGTTGGCCTTACTGCCGCACAATAAAATCTCATAACTGACCTAAGTACCAATTTCGGAGTGATTGTTCATTGGAAAGAGCCAGGCAGCAAAGAGGAGAGTGCGTCGTAATGATGCCTCCAGAAGCCAAGTGCCGTGTGTTCATGTTCAGGATTTGCTGATTCAGTTTGCCTGTTTGGTAAACTTTGTGAAAGCAACTGCAAACAGTGACAGCAAACAGCAGCCCCAGAAGCTCCAACTGTCCCTGTTTTCCTGGGAAAAAACAAAGCAACAGAAGAGTCTTGTAGCACCTTAAACACTAACAATTTTGTGGTTGCATAAGGGCTCCTGGTACAATAAATGGGACAGAGGGCAAAACAAAAGTCACAGTTCGAAGAACATAGAAAAGAGGACCAAAGAAAACTGCACAGTGACGCATAGACTGGAGACATTTTGTATGTAAGATGACATGTTATTATTTTGTATAAATAAGGGAGATATATATTTGTAGAAAGCTCCTATTGGTACATGTTCGTAATATTTATAATATTTATAATATCTACAATATTATATTTTTATAAGGAAGTAACTGGTCCTTGTTCAGAAGAAGTTTTCCTTGAAACGAAGAACCATTCCGGAGACTTTCGTTAACCACATCTTTGTTGGGCCACATTTTATGTTTTCTTGTATGTTAGTTATGCACTTTATAGATAATGTAATACACTTTAAATTTTGTTGATTAGCGTCGCTGTGCAGTTTTCTTTGGTCCTCTTTTCTATACAATAAATGGGACAGCTGCTACAGTGTCACAAAACTCTTCTGTTTTACTGTGACAGATGAACATGGCTACCCTGCTGGAATTTTGTCAGAGTAACTGGCAGAGGGAGCATCTGACGGAGGGAGCTTTGACTCCCAAAAGCTTATAGCCTGGGAATCTTGTTGGTCTTTATAAGGTGCTACTGGACGAATCTTGCTTTGCTACTGCAGACCAAGTGGCTTGACATTCTTGTTTTCCTCTTTGTGGCAGGAAAATCAGAACACTTCAGTGGGGGAGAGAGAGTTCTCCGAGGGAAGATTATAAATTCTCAGGACATGGGGAAGACGGTCTCTTATCTTTTAGCTTCTGACTGGGGAGGCACTGTTGGCAGAGTAATTAACACAGCAACAGAGCCTGACCTGATTAAAGAGTAGATAAAGGTTTATTTAGGAATTAACATACTTGGTCGGAAAGTGGAGAGACAGAGATAGGTTCCTAACTTCATCTCTAGCTGAGAGAGAGGGAAAGACTGAATGTTGAAGTTACAAGAAGAAGGGGGAAATTGCTGTAAGAGTAGCAATCTGGAGACAGACAAGGAATGACACTTAAGTTGCTGACCCCACTATTCTATGCCCCCTGCAAAGTCTTCTTCTCTTCTTCTTTGTACACCAGCCATTGCCTTGTCCAATGGGCACAAGCTATGAAGTAGGGCTAGGTTTTTATCTAGGGACTCCACCTTGTCTAAATAGCAAGGGACAATGGGGAGGTCCCAACTATGAGAACTAAGGTAATGCTGAATTTGAAACTACTGTCACTGTAAATCTAGCCTGTCCTAACTGAACATCATTTAGGATAAGTACCAAGTGTCAGGAAAGGGGATTTCTTTGTACCCTTGCTCTGTCTGATGCTTGAACAGACCATGTGTATTCTTTTTATTCATTTATTAAACTTGCTTATATTTTGAATGCTCTAAGCTCAGTCTCTACCCTGTCTGTTTGATCTTGTTATCTGAGGTGGGGTCAAAGGAATGGGCGGCTGTTAAGCTCACCATACCTTGAGCACAAAAGCTCAACACTGAGAAAGTGAAATACAGCATAGCTTGTAGGAGCAAAGCAGGAGATGCAGCAGCTTGGTGGAGCCTCCACATGGCAAGAGAGCTGCAGAGAGCTGAATGTGACTGTTGGCAGAGTAATTGACACAGCAATGGTGCACAACCTGATTAAAAAGTAGATAAAGGTTTATTTAGGAATTAACATACTTGATAGGAAAGTGGAGAGCGGTTAGCACCCAGTTTGTTTTTGGTTCCCCCCAAGGGTAAGGGGAATGGTGGCAGTGCCAAGTGAAGACTTGGGGTGTCCATAAGGGTTTCTGACTTCCTGGGGCCCAGCCTGAAGGAGCAGGTGGCATGTGAGTCTGTTCTTTAAAAGGTGGGATAAAAATACACAAGACAGAGTCAATGAATACAGCACACACCAGTTTGAAAACAGTGTTCCTTGATGTGTAACAGGGGCAAAAATGTAGTCAACCATGTGAGAACTGGGGAGGTTGTAAGTACATGCATGTGCCTTTACTTTCACTGCAGTCCTGTGAACATTTACTATGTTGGCAGCTTATGAGGAATGGCTGGCTGCAGCTCGTTAATGTTGGCTGTACATTTTACAGCTGCGTGCTTTATGGCTGAATGCTTTCTACCATGGCTGTCAGGAACCCTGCTGTTAGAAGTAGCCAACTGCTGCTGCTTTCATCTAAAGGACATGGGTAAAGCTAGCCTGAGGTTGCCGCCTGGGCAGTTTCCCACTAGCATGCTCAGTTTGCCCCTCTTCTGGCTACTAGCCAGATTTATTTATTTATTTATTCAATTTATACTCTGCCCTCCCCACCAGATGATATTTTATCAATAGAATGGGGGAAATAGGAAAAAATGCCTTTTAAGAGACAGTAACGTTCTATACTGCATCCTTCAAATCTCTACAAGATGGGGGTTGTGTCCAATTTTACATTTCATTATCAGCCCAGGCTTTTCTATGCCTCCAAAGCAGCTTCTCTAACTAGTGCTGCTGTCTTCGGCTGTCTTTTCTTCTCTTTTGCCTTTACCTCCTCCTGGTATCTTTGCAGTGAAAAAGAAAGAGGGTTGTATGCCTCGTTTTCTGATGGTAACTTCTCTTTAACCTTTTACTTCATCCTTTGATTCCCCCAGCTATGTCACTACACACATGGAATCCTCCTTCCCTTGCCCTCACTGACCTCTTCAGGAGCAAAATTACAATACATTATAATTAGAGCTGTAACAGTAATCAATTAAAAGTCTGAGGCTTGATTTAAAATGGGGCCCCTGATTCATTGAGCACTGCCCCTCTGGTGCTCTTGCTGATCCTTGGAAAGCAGTCAGGCGTCTTGCTAGCTTTCTTACCTTTCTGAGGTGAATTCAGGAGATTTGTCCACCTTCTGTAAAGTCAGCAGAGTCAGAGAGCCTAAAAAGCAGGGAGGGATCTTGCTGCTTTCTGAGGTTCTCCGGGCTCTGTGTGAGAAGTTCCCCTGCCCTTCCGTCACCAAGTTATGTCACTTCTCCTGCTACCTCATTGCAATGATATGGCTCATCCTTTCCAGCCATTGGTGCAGACACTCTTGTTAATGCTCTGGTCATCTTTCCTTGACTTCCTCTTCTCTGGCTGCACCTCAGCTCCTTGTCCAGATCTTCACAGCCCTCCATATTCTTGCCCCCTTCTCTCTAATAGCCCTACATAGAATCACAGAATTGGAAGGGGCCATGCAGGCCATCTAGTCCAGTCCCCTGCTCAATGCAGGATCAGCCTAGAGCATCCCTGACAAGTGTTTGTCTAGCTGCTGCTTCAAGACTGCCAGGGAGGGGGAGCTCACCACCTCCCTAGGCAGCTGGTTCCACTGTTGCACAACTCTGACTGTAAAAAATTGTTTTCTAATATCCAGCTGGTACTTTCCTGCCCTTAGTTTCAACCCATTACTGCGAGTCCTCTCCTCTGCTGCCCACAGGAAAAGCTCCCTGCCCTCCTCTCAGTGACAGCCCTTCAGATACTTAAAGACAGCAATCCTGTCCCCCCCCCTCAACCTCCTCTTCTCCAGACTGAACATTCCCAAGAACATTCCCTCAGCCTTTCCTCACAGGGCTTCTTGGTCTCTAGGCCCCCGATCATCCTCGTTGCTCTCCTCTGCACCTGCTCCCTTCTGTCCACGTCCTTCTTGAAGTGAGGCCCCCAGAACTGCAGACAATAGTTCAGGTGCAGCCTGACCAATGCAGTGTACAGCGGGACTATGACATCTTGTGCTGTGGATGTTATGCCTCTGTTGATACAGCCCAAGATTGCATTAGCCCTTTTTGTCGCTGTATCACACTGGCTGCTCATATTTAACTGTCCTTGTGTCCTTTGCTACTCCCCAGCCATCCAAATGCCTCCTGTTCCCTCCAGCAAATCTACGCTTTCTCTCTGGTTAGATGCCCAGTGCTCTAGGGTTGCCAACCCCCAGGTGGGGCCAGAATTACAAGTGATCTCCAGACAAGAGAGCTCAGTTCCCCTGGAGAAAATGGCTACTTTGGAGAGTGGACTATATGGCTTTATACCCTGCAGAGGCCACTCCCCTCCTGAAACAGCACTCTCCCCAGGCTCCACCCTCAGATCTCCAGGAATTTCCCAACGCAGAGTTGGCAACCCTAAGCTACCTCCCAAAAGTTACCTGCATGACGACACCTGTCGCAACTTTCAGATACCGCTTCAAAAGTCCACCTTTTCCATGCAGTCTTTTGGCACAACTCCTTACTTTATTTATTTAAGAATATTTCTCCGAACTTGTGGCTGAATAAAACCAGTCCTTAGGCTGATTAATTTCGCCTCCTTCACTGAAATGGAGTCCAGGTCTGTAAAACTGAAAAGATGGTACATTCTTCTCACAGATGTAGCATCAGGAATGCAGCAACGGTGCCGCATCCTGGAGCAGGGCCAGCCACAACTACCAGTCAGATCAGGGAAAGCTCAGTGGGTTTCCCAAATCAAGGTGCAAACAAAGGAGTCTGTGTTACTCTCGCATAGTAATCATCAGTGGGTGTCCTCGTGCTTGCTGATTCTTTTTGTGGCATCCATTTGCTTTACCCAAGAACCAACCTTGGCTCTCCTCAACCTCACTGAAGCAGAAGATACTTTAAAAGGCCCCCTGAGGATCTTTGGGGAGCTCCTATTTGGAAATACTTGCTCCTGTGACTCTTCTTCAAATGTCTGAAAATGCCCACATGGTCAGCAGTTTGGAGAAACACTTTGGAGGACCTCCCTGCCGTGTTCCTCTCATTTTCACCCTCTGCATCCAAGCTCTATGCCAATAAATCCTCAAGGCTGAGTCTCACTGATAGTAGCCACATCACTAGGCTTAGACACGATTACCTTCTCCTAAGGAGTTACATATGTAATACTGGGGGGGGGGGCATATTGCTGCAAAAAGTGGAGCACCCAACATAAGCAGTCACCCAAGGCCCAGAATTCTTCCTCTCTTCATCCCCACCTCTCCCACTTTTCCCATTTGCAGTTTCCTTCATCTCAGTTTTTAAATTGTACGCTCTTTGGGACAAGGACCTCATCCTCTCTAAAGTGTCATTCAAATTGATGGTGCTACATAAAACAATCAATAACAGCCTTGAGACTGGAGACCTCTAGGAAGCAAGCCCCACTGAACCAAGTGTGGTCTCCTTCCGAATAAACTGCTTCTGATCATGCTTCATGGCCCACAGAAGCAAGCCCCACAGAAGTCAACAAGGCTTGTTCCTCAGTAAGTATGGTTAGAGAGGGAAAGGTTGTTCCACCCCATTGCCTTGAGGCTCTGTGAGATGAATGATTACAGTAACACAATGGTCAACAATGTACGGATCTTTCCAAAGGCCCATCTGACTTGGTAGGGCTTTACTTCCAAATAAACAGGCCTCTGAACTGGGCTGCGATCCTGTATTGGATTAGACCAGGGGTCCCCAACCTCTTTGAGCCTGTGGGCACCTTGGGAATTCTGACACTGGATGGTGGGCGCAACCACAAAATAGCCACTGTGGGAGGCGGAGCCAACCACAAGATGACCACTGCCAGAGATAGGCACCTGCACATGAACAGACATGCGGGAAACCGAAATGTAGGGGACAAGGAGAGTAATTTTTTAAAAGGAGAGAGAGAATAAAACACACACTATAGTGGCAGCTTGTGCTGAAACAGTGCTATTTGAATCTGTACAGCCAATCAGATCCCCAACTAAAACCCCCCACCTGGTCACACCCACTTTCTTAAAACACTTTGGGGGTGCCAGAAAAGGTGTCGGCAGGTGTCCTGGTGCCACGGACAGCAAGTTGGGGACCCCTGGGCTAGACAGTTTCCATTCCATTGACCCCAACGAGATTTAAGATTCCGAATTGTGCTCAGCGACTGCAGCTCTCGCCATAGTCGCTGTCCCACTTCCTCACCACTTTCTCTTTCCTTTGCCTCTCCCCCCCCCACCCTGCCCACCTTTACTTCCATGCCTTGGTGGCCGCTTGAGCATTTGCCAGGGGCCATGTTTGAGAAACCAAGTGATAAAAAGAAAACATAACAGATGCCCATGGAAATGAAGGAGGAACACAGAGTATGGAGCCATTTAAATTATGTATCGTTTTAGGGTTTTTAATGGCTCAGCTGTGAATTGCGTTAGCATGTGTACGCAGAGGCCAGAGCAGATGGCGATGTTCTTAGGAAAGGAACAGCCATTAAAATTAACCTGTGATGTTCAGAGATTGTTGATGAGGAGCGAAAAGGGGGTTTGGGGGATCATGCTGGAACTGCTCTAGAAGGACAGGCGACTCTCCTAAGCTCTCTCACAGCTGGATCTTGGGGGGCTTTCAAGCAGGGAGAAACTCAGATTTCAAAAGCTGGCTGGTCCAATCTGAATAGCGCCATTCTGATTTTCTTCCCTCCCCCTTGTGTAAACAGACTTCTGAGTCTTTATTTCACACCACTTTTGCTGTCCTCACGCTGAATTTTTCCTCTTAATTGTGAACATAGTTTTCAACAATTTTTTTTGCATATAAACTCTGTATCAATGGCATAAAAGAATCTTCAACAGCAATCCAATCACGCCAGCTATTGTCATTTGCCTGTTATGGTCATTCAGCGTCTAAAATCATTCCACTCTCCAAGATATAAGGACGAATGGACTCACATTCTAGCTGTATCTGAAGAAGTGAGCAATGATCCATGAAAGCTCCTACCCTGCCACCAATTTTGTTAGTCTTCAAGGTGCTGCTGGACTCTTGTTCTTTCCTCCTGCTACAGATAAGCTAACATGGCTACCCATTTTGACCTATCAACAGCAATGGACATGAGGTGAACTGAAATGCAGGACGGCATACAAAATCAAAAAGAAAGGGAAAGGGGTGCAGCCATGGCTCAGTGGCAGAGCATACAGCTGGCATGCAGAAGGTCCCAAATTCAATCTCTGACATGTCCCTTGATGTGGCAGACCACTGCCTGAGGTCCTGGAGAGCCACTGTCAGTCGGAATAGACAGTAGTGACTTTGATAGACGAAGGGCCTTCAGTATAAGGCAGCTTCATGTGCTCATGTATGCAACAAATTCTCTTTCGAAGTGCAAGTTATATGGGGTTGTGTCCCCAAACAGAAACTCACAGGTGCTTTCTAAAAGATGAAACACATTTGCAGTCTACTCTCTGGATTCACATTTGCAAAATTATTGAACGTGACAAATTGTCCCATATGAAAACCCCTCCCTATATATTGATTTGACAGAGAGCGCTTCGTGTATACCCACTCTATATCGAGAGCACTGTGGTATAGTGGTTAGAGTTGTACTCAAGACCAATGCTCTCTCTAAGCGGTGGAGTCTTGTGAGCAAAAATGGTACTTTGTAAGCTACTGGCATTGAAGTTGCGAGCGGGCAATTTGGCTGCTCCATAAATCAGTTTGCTCTGGAGCCATCCTTCCTGAGCGATGACAAAAACGTGTGAGCCGGAGGCTAGAAACCCGTGAGCTAGCTCACACTAACTCAGCTTAGAGGGAACACTGCTCAAGACTGGTCAACGTATGCAGCAGTATGTTGTGATAGAATGGGCCGTGTCGTTTCACACTGCAGATGGAAAACACCATTTTTTAATCCTATCCTACCTTCCAAACCTTCCCTGCAAGTAAAAAAAACTAGAACATCAGGAAGAAAAGATCTAAAACATTAGTCTCCAGCATGATGCCCATGGGTGTTATGGTGCCCTCAAATGCTTTTACAGAGTGGTTGAGGCCAGGGGACTTCCTGTTGAGCAGAACTTCTGTCTGAAATGTTGAAGAGCTACTATGAGGCATAACCTCAGTCCCTGACATTCTGTGGCTGGCTCTGCCTCTTGTGGCAAATGTTTTGTGGTTGCGCCCATCCCTCTTTGTCAGAATTTCACAGGCTCAGAAAGGTTGGGGACCCGTGGTCTAGCACAGCCTGCTCCCTGTTGCACTCACTCTATATTTTTAAGGGTTGCTGCCCATTCCTGTGCCTTCTCCTTGCGGTAGTATAGGAATTTTCTCCTCAGGGAGCCCAGGGTCCATCCCTCCTTATCCCCAAGAGGAACATCATCCCTCCTCTGATTTCTCTTTTGTTTTTTTTTAAATATTTTATTTCAGTTTTTTTTTTTAACAGTTATATTTACAGAAACAAAAATAATTAATACATACTTTCAGAAGCCTGAATTAACTTAGCCATTCATAGAATTTGGACCAAGTTTGCTCCCTTTCTACTCTCGCATCCACATTCAAAAGAAAGCTCAATTTACTCATCTCTGCCCATTCCAATAGTCTAGCTACTATCTCTTCTTTTCCCGGTAAAAACTGTGATTTCCAACCCGAAGCCCGAGCAATCCTTGCTGCCGTTAATATATAAGCTATCATTTTTTTTTTCGTAACCCCTCAAACTTTCCGGTAAAATATTTAACAAAAAGGTTTCCGGAACTAACGCCATATCCAAACCCGTAATTTCCATGATCATCTTCTTCACCATTACCCAGTATTTTTTAACCTCTTTACATAACCACCACATATGGTAATAAGAACCAACACCTAAGCCACAGCTCCAGCATTTATTAGAGAGGTTCTTATAACATCTTTGTAGCCTATCAGGCGACCAGTGCCAACGGTAAAATAATTTGTATATGTTTTCTTTGTAATTAATTGCTCCCAGATATTTTATGGATTTCCATATTTTGGACCATTGTTCTATCTCTATTGTGTAACCAAAATCCTGCATCCATTTTATCATTGAAGGTTTAATTTTTTCCTCTGACATTTCTAACTTCAGAATTAATTTATATATTTTGTTAAGTTTATTTTTGGTCATCCAAATTTTATCTAATTCATATGGGGTCTCGCTAAAGCCTGCCTTTTGATCTAGTCTATATCTTGAGAGTAATTGGTTTTTTTCCCACCAGGACAGTTGCAAATCTATCTCATTTTTTAACAAATCCATATTCTTTAAGCCTCCCTTTTCATCTAACAACTTATCATATTTTGCTTTGTTTCTTGAATTCACTAAAGAGGGTTTTACAAAGGCCTCTAGTGGAGAGACCCACCTGGGGATTTTTAAATATACTTTATCTCTAATATCTAACCATACTCTTAAAAGTGCCGCTCTTAAGGTGTGTTTGCTAAAGTTCGAATGGATTTTATGTTTGTTGTACCATATATAGGCGTGCCAGCCCATATATAAATCATGCCCTTCTAATGCCAACACTCTATCATTCTCCAATGTCACCCATTCTCTTACCCAAACCAATGCGGCAGATTTCCCATATAACTCCCAATTTGGTAAAGCCAATCCTCCCTCTTCTTTCTGATCTTGTAAAAGTTTCCATCTGACTCTAGGTTTCTTTGGAAACCAAATAAATTTCTTCGTTATATCATTAATACTTTTATAAAATTTAGCATTACTCTTTAAGAGAGAGATCGTTTGAGCCAAAAATAGGAATCTGGGTAGAATAGTCATTTTGATTGCCGCTACTCTACCTAGCCATGATAAGTTTAATTTTTTCCAGTAATCTAAATCCTTCCTGATCTTTGTCAATAAGGGTTCATAATTATCTTCCACAAGAGAGCTAGATTTATTAGAGCAAATCACCCCTAAGTATTTCACTTTCTTCACCACAGCAATCCCATATTTTTTTTGAATATTTAGCTGTGTTTGGTTAGAGCAGTTTTTAGTTATAATTTTTGTTTTATGTAAATTTATTTTTAAACCAGAGGCCTTACCATAATCTCTAATTAGTTCTAACAGCTTACCTAACGATTCTTCAGGATCTTCTAGGATAAACATCACGTCGTCTGCGTACGCACATAATCTGTACTCCTGACCTTTGCATTTAGTCCCCCTTATATCTTTATTCTCCCTTACCATGTCGCATAAGGATTCCAGCGCAAATATGAAAAGCAGAGGAGACAATGGACATCCCTGTCTCGAGCCCTTCTCTATTCTTATTACATCCGTGATGTCAGAGTTAACCCTCAGCCTAGCAGATTGCTTTTTATAGATTGCTTCAATCATGGTAATAAATCTATCTCCAGGATTGTATTCTCTTAATTTTACCAATAGGAACTCCCAAGATAAATTGTCGAACGCCTTTTCGGCATCCATAAACATTAATGCAACAGACCTCTCAGAATGCACGTCATAATACTCTAAAACATTAATAAGTGTTCTCAAATTCTCTCTGAGTTGTCTATTTGGTAAAAATCCTACTTGGTCTCTTGATATTATTTGATTTAGAACTTTTTTAAATCTTTCTGCGAGAATATTGGCATAAATCTTGTAATCTGCATTCAATAGAGATATTGGTCTGTAATTCCCAATATCATCTAAGTTTGCTTTTTCTTTAGGTATTAGGGTTATCAGAGCTTCATTCCAGGATTCAGGGAGTACACCTGTACAACCTATATTTTTAATAAGATCTTTAAAAATCATAAATATTTGGCCCTCAAATATCTTATAAAATTCTCCTGGCAACCCATCCGGACCTGGAGCCTTATTTTTCTTCTGCCTTTTTATTGCCTCAACTACCTCACATATTGTAATTGGTTCATTCAGAATCCTCCTTTGATCCTCTGAAAACTTATCCGTCTTTATTTTGCCATTAAGGTACAACCTAGCAGATACTTCGCTCTTTATTTCTTGTTTATATATTTTGCTAAAGTAAACCTCCACTATTTTTTTAAGGTCTTTTAGCAAATATTTATTATCCCCATTGGCATCTTTTAAGGTAATAATAGTTTTCTTACTCTCATCTTTTTTAAGTTTATAGGCCAGCCATCGGGATGGCTTGTTCGCGTTCTCAAAAAAAAATAGTTTATTATATTCTATTTTCTTAGCCGCCTCTTTACTCAATAGAAGATTCAGTTTATGCTGGTAAAATAATAAACGCTGCTTACTACCCCCCATTCCTTTGTCGCTTAATCTATTTGCCTCCTCAGTTTCAATTTTTTTTACCAATTGATTATATTCTCTGTTCTCTTGCTTACGCTTCCATGCGGTGTAACTAATCAGCTTCCCCCTTATGTATGCCTTAAAGGCATCCCACACTGTATTAATAGAAATCTGAGGTTGGAGGTTTCTTTTAAAGAAATCTTTAATATCTTCTTTTAATTTTACAACAAATTCCTGATCTTTTAATACGTATCTGTTCATTGTCCACCTAGAGGCCTTCCTTATTTCCGCCAATGATAAGAGAATTGGGTTATGGTCTGCAAAAGTAAGGGGGCAGATCTCCACATCGCTCATCTCTAGCATTACTGCTCTGGTAATCCAGGCCATGTCTATCCTTGACCAGGAGTTATGTCTTCCTGAATGGTAAGTATAGGCCAATCTGTCTTTATTCTTTATTCTCCAAGCGTCTAGTAGATCTAGTTCCTCTGCTGACTGAAAGAAAATTTCAGGTAATATTTGACCTTTATTTCTACTTCCTCTTTTACTCTGAATTTTCCTATCGGTTCTTCTATCTACCACCGCATTAAAGTCTCCTACCAGACATATTTTATTGGAGTTTATTGTCCTCAATGCTTCAGTTAACTCTTTATAAAATGGGGTTTGATTAGTGTTAGGGGCATAAATGTTTGCAACTATGTATTCCTTTCCTTCTCTTATTATACTGATGATTATTATCCTACCGTTATTTGACGAATAGAGTAATTTAGGGTGCAAGTATTCTTTAGCATAGGTTACTACGCCCCTTTTTTTTTCTTTCTCATCCGTAGAAGCAAACATTATTCCTAACTTTTTACAGTTAAGAAATCTAGCATGGTCCTTCTTTATGTGGGTTTCCTGTAAACATGTAATTTCCGCTTTGATCTTTAAGAGCTGGTGATATATTCTTCTTCTCTTTTGTGGGGCATTTAGTCCGTTAACATTGGTTGAAAAGATTTTAAATTCTTTACGATTCATTTTCCTTCTGGTCGTTAGTTTCTTTTGGCTTATTCTTTAGCTGATTCCGGGTTTGAATCTGAAGCGGTGGTCTCTCAGTTCCTCCTTTTCTTCCTTTCCTGGTCTTTTCTTTCTTTTCCTCTTCCTCTCCTTCCCTCTGCGCACCTTCTGTTTCTTCCTCCTCTTCTTTATCATCAGGAACACCAAGATCCTCACCAAAAGTGTCCATGAAATCTTCTAGCTTAAACACCGAATTAAGCTTATGTCTTCTTCCTCTGTAATCAAAGAGAAGACCCTCTGGGACAAGCCACCTATAATCGATTTTATGATCTCGAAGCAAACTTGCTAGTCGTTGATATGACCTCCTTTTCTCTCTTACCCGCCAGGGCACTTCCCGCAGAAATCTTACCTCTTCTCCTTTTACAAGGACTTTATTCTTGTTGGAAGCGTTCAGAACTTTATCTCTCACCTCTCTCTTGTTGAACTTAATATGTACCTCCCTCGGGGTGTTGAATTTTCTTGAGTGCATCGTGCTTCTCCTAAACGCTCCGTCAATTTCTGATAAGATTTCTTGCTTGGTACCAATATTCAGCTGGTCTGCTATGACTCCGATGACTTCTTCTTTGAGATTATCCCCTAGGTTTTCCGGGATGTTCTGACATCTGATAACTTGAGCCGCCCTTTCCAACTCCAAGTTAATAACCGATTCCTCCAGAGATTCATTTCTTGCCCTTAGTTCCTGTAAATCTAAATCGAGGTCTCTTACTTTGGCATGAGTCTGTCTTCCTCCTTTCATCAGCACTTGTATATCAGCTTTATTTGCCAGGACTTGCGTCTTGATCTCTTCGACTTCTGTTTTAATCTGACTTGCCCATTCATCCATTTTACTGTACATGGGTTCCAACTCCTTCTTAATTACCACAGGGATTCTCTCTTCTACTTTGTCCATCAACGCTGGAAGAGTGGTTTCCATTACGGCCTTAGTTGCAGCTGCAACAGAATCCTCTATCATCGTCTTGATGTCCTTCGCTGAGAGACCGGGATTGTTTGAAGCTGGCTTCATCTGACCGATTCCACTGGCTTGTGAAGGAGAAGATACCGAGCTCTTCCTTGCTGCTCCCGGGTTTCCAGTTGCCATATATCTAAATATTTTGTGACCTTCCTAGAGTTCTGTGGAGTTTCTACTTATTTCTGTGTCGTTATTTGGTATATAGTTTTAATAGGCTATATCAATTAGATATAACCTCAGAGATCTTAATTACCTAACTTATTTCTATTTTAATTTATTAATTTGTTAATTTATTAATTTAATATTTTAACCTAGTATTACTGATTTATGAAAATTAGTTAATTAAATTAAACTAATTAATTACCCAACTATTGGCTGGTCACCTGATTGCCACCAAATCAATTATTCACATAAATAGTAGGCACCAATCACCAACAACTTAACTCACTTATTTCTCCACACCAACTAGTCCTCTAATAGACAGGTTTTCTTACAGCACAATCTGGTTTACAATTAAGCTAAACACCTTGCATTAAAGTACAGTGATTGTAATGGAGACTTTCCCAGCCTTCCCAAGTTTATTTCCCCTCCAGACCCCAGTCTCTTCAGTAACTTTAATTAGCACAATTAATTAATTACTTTCTACAATTGCTTAATTAATTATATTCTACAATTGATTAATCATACATAACAAATAATTACACCAACTCAGTCCCTTTGTCTCAATCTTCCCCACTTCTTCTGTCTTCTAATTGTTCCTTACGCCGTCTCCTTACGCCGTCTCCGTTGCTCTCTCCTTACGCCGCCTTCTTCCGTCTCCTTACGCCGTCTCCGTAGCCCTCTGCGTCTTTACTCCACTCCCCGCTCACGCTGCTTCCATTAATCACACCGACGATCGCTCCGAACTTTGCGTAGCTCTGCTTCTTTCGGACCGCCACCTTCCGGTCTCCGTTCTCCGCGCCTGCGCACTCAGCTGCCCCACCCGACGCCGAGCCTTCTCAGGAGTAGACCAGTCCTCGCCGTTCCTCGTCCCCTCAGAAACACCTTAGAACTCAGGACACACCGGAAAGAAAAGCAAACAAACACCAGAAAAGAGAAAGGTTAGTGCAGCTTCCTCTTAGAAATCTATGTGCGACTCCCCCCGTTTCTTCACTGGCTGCTTTCTATACGGAGGGAGCCTCCATTTCCTTTCTTGCAGTCACAATCTTTTACCGCATAACTTTTTTGGGGGGCAAGTATAAGTTAAATAAATAAAGTAAATACTCAACTTTTGAGTTCACTTCAAAGGTCCGCGATGCTTCTTGGCTCCTCAGGTCTCTCTTCCCTCTTCTCCCGTCCGACACCAATAGTTGGTGTCAGCAGTACAGCACGACGGACCCTGCTCAGAGCACAGTAGTTTCTGGGGAGTTTTGCCTCACTTCCCCTTCAACTGCCACAAGCTCTCTGCTCCCCCCAACCCCACAGGTTAGGAGAAAGGCACCTGTAAAGCCTAGGAAACCGAGGTGTTTGGTACAAACACGGGAGCTCACTCTCCCTGCGTCTGCACCCAGGGAAGGCGGAACCGGAACTCTCTTTTGTTGTTGTTGTTTGACTAATGCCCTGTTGTGCTATTCTTTCGCTGTTCGTAAAATGCATAACTCACATGTGGAATTTGCCACTACAAATCTACCATGCAGTCCTATGTAGAGTTATTCCAGTCGAAACCAGCTGAAATGAATGGTTGCATTCAGCTTGTTGTGTCATCACAACAGAGCTTTCAGGCCTAGTCTAAAACAGACTGCTGTTTCGTAATATGGTATCTTCTTACCTATTTAGTCCTCTACCCCACTGTTCTTCAATCTTTCCAGTCTCAGGACCCATTGATGAATGGACTCATTGAGCTCCAAGCATGTGACTTCAAAGTCACGTGACAGGAAGAGGAGGAACCACAGTTATGACCTTACTGGTATCAAGACTAGGACCAAAAGAGCAAGGGACAAGAACAGCTAATGTGAAATACACTCTGGAAATCATAACGAATAGTCAGGACTACATGGGATGTGCAATGGTTATCTTAGTAGCTCCTCCAACCAATCAGCGGTGAACACATGAAACTGCCTTATAGCAGCCCTGTTCACATCATACAGTGAATGTAGGGTTGCCAGGTTCCATCGTCGCACTGGCGGGGGATGGGGGGGGTGTTCTGGGATGTCCCCGATGCAGTGATGACATCTGGAAGTGATGTCATCACATCAGCAACATCGGGGGTGATGCTCTGGTTTTGGGGGAAAACTCTATGGTAAAACTAGCTTCAAACCGTAACATTTGGTCCACAAACCAGAGTGTCACCACACGACATCCCCAGTCTGATGATGTCATTTCTGAGTGATGCCATGACATTGAAGACGTCACACGGCAATGCCACTGTTTGGGGGTGGGGCTCCTACACTGGCCAGCTGGCTGGCAGTGGGCAGAAGCTCCAAAAACTGGGGGGATCTCTGCTGGGACCTGACAACCCTAAGTGAATGTGTGAACACACATCTGTCTGTTTGTGAAAGTGAGCCAATGCATGTTCACTTTACAAAAAAAAACCAGGGACCAGAACTTGGATAAATGTGGGCTTTAAATCTCATGTCCTCCTGTACCCAGGTTTAATGTGAGAATTAACTCAATGCATGCATACAGAAAACCTGTACACAGATTATACATGCATTCACTGTAACTCGTGAGCACAGCTGAGTTACCTAGGGCTGCCAGCATCCAGGTAGTGCCTGGAAGTCTCTGGGAACTACAACTGATCTCTAAACTACAGAGGTCAGTTTCCCTGGGGGAAATGGCAGATGTCATGGCATTGCATTCCTGCTGAGTTCCCTCCCTCCCCAACTCCACTCCCCTAGGTTCTACCTCTAAATCTCCTGGAGTTTCCCAGCCTGGAGTTGGCACAGTTTTAACAAAATGCTAAAGAATCCACCATGTAACTTCTGGTTTTCACTGGAAGCGCCCTAAGTGTGCTGGTGCAACACCAGTGCACACCCCTCACCCCCACTGGTATGGGGGGGGGGGGAATCTGGCAATCCGAGGTTCACTGGACCCCACCTCCATTTCTTCCTGGGGGTGCAGGCTGCTGCCTGGTAACCCTAATCGCTTGTCGCCTGTTTGCAGCTGACTGAAGGGTTGCTGTCCACCCAGCACAAAACATCACAATCAGATCTCCCACATGGGCATTGCCATACAATCCAATGGAGCCTCTCCCCCCCCCCCCCCGCCCCCCATTACTACTTTGCAGCTAAAACACACCATTAAATCAATCATCAAGTCTACGCACTGCTGGCAAACCCACACTTTAAAAAAAATCCCACTCTCAAACAAATCTTGCTGGTTTTAACAAATTTAATTTAAACAAATCCTGTCCTTTAGTGGTGGTAATAGCTGCTGATCCCTTTGGATCCAGAGGGTTTTGCGCTTAAGCAGTTTTGACAGGCATCATGGGAACTGTAGTTTCCCGACTCATATTTCTTTTTTGTGCCTTTAAAAATAAAGTTTTAAAAAAATTAACATTGAAAATATGCACCCCCCCAAAAAGAAAAGAAAAATAAAGAACATTTTAAAAGCAAGCACACCCTGATTTTTCTGGATAAAAAAAATCGTAAGCATCATCTCTATCCTGGAGGAAAAACTGTTTAGGATAAGCCCTTCCTTGCACTTGCTAGTTTCTACTAGGCAACCAATTGTATCATGAGCAAGGAATGTTTTGATTGGCTGCCTCCATGTTCTCAGGCAACTAAATGCCAGCCAGCACAGCTGATACACAGCTAGACCACTTTGCAAGTTGATGGTTAACCATTTGCTGCCAAATCAGGGGATTTGCTCACCTTGATTGCACCTATTGAACCAGGTAAACATGCTGAATATGTTTCTAGTGCAATTTGTTGCATTGACACCACTGTCTAACCATCTCACCCTCCACTGGATGTGTTCCATGGGGTTGCGAACAGTCGGACTCGACTGTGTGACTGAACAACTATTTATATTATTGTCTATTTTAATTTGTTGTGGTTTTTTAAAAACTAATATCAGTTATAACTTTGTGGAGCGTTTTATGGTAGTATTTTATCTATGCTGGTCTTTAACCATACAATAAAAAAAAGGGAGAGTGAACCATGATGAGCTCCATGGAGCACTGGAGACAGACGCGATAGACGATAGGTTACTCCAAGCAGGCGTGCATAGATGTCTCGGGTGACGCCATCAAATGCATGGGTTGGTCTTCAGCTCTGACAGCCAAACTTTAAGACCAGGCAACCTGTGCCACACCATGGGATGTTCTGGGCAATGCTTCTCTCCAACATGTGTCCTCCTGTACAGTGTACAGAGCATGGGCGGTGTCGAATGAAACACACCGCGTTACCCTTGCCACTAAAAGTGAACAGTTCAGCCTGCAGCATCATGCCAGGCGTGATTAAGAATGATACAGCACATCCTCATTGTCAACACCATTCAGCCAATGTAAACCTTACTTAGAAATGTACTTGTCAGAGAAAAATGTGCCTTTGATTTCTATTACACTTCCCCAGTAATTGCTGTCATCAGTGGCAGGTTATTATTACAGTTGAATAGAGTTTCAGTAATTACTTTTGCACAGAATCTAACAGCTTTTAGATTGAATGATATTCTGACAGTTTGAATACTCTTGACAACAATTACCTTTTTCCTGGTTAACACTGATTCAGGAAAATTAAAAATTAAATCTGTTCAGAGGAAACACTTACGTATGACACTAGTAAGTGGGTTGATACAAAAATGTGTAAATTGCAGAATGTCTTTTAACAAAAAAAGTTCACTTGCTCTTGTCACTTTTTTTTTTTAAACTGACATTTGGGACTCATCGAGTCAGAGGGATCCTAAAGAGCAAAACGAAATTTACAGTGTGATTTTTTTTTTTAAGTCATTTTGTTAGAGAATGTTTTAAAAGTTCTTACTGCCATGCAAAGGGGTATTTAACGAAACCAAAGTTCAGTCTGAAAAGGGTACCAAATATAGTTTTAGTGGGTGTGTTTTGCTAAAGTTAGCAAAATCAACTCATCATACGTTATTCCTTATTTATACAGTGCTCATAGTATACAAAGTGTGTTCTTTTGATGGAATCCCTCCAACAGCTTGTGTTTGTGCATGTGTGTGTCAAGGGTCAGCAAGCCGCAGCCGACTTATGGTGACCCCTTGGGGTCTTCAAGGCAAGAGACGTCCAGAGGTGGCTTGCTATTGCCTGCCTCTGCGTCACGTCCCTGGTATTCCGTGGAGGTCTCCCATCCAAATATTAGCCAGGGCCAACCCTGCTAAGCTTCTGAGATACGACAAGATTGGACTAGCCTGGGCTATCCAGGTCAGGGCAGTAGCTTATAGGGTCGGCCAGTATTATTGTCATAAGTAGAGCCATGCTGGCTCAGACTCAACGGCCATGAAGTCAAGCATTATGTTCACACAGTGGCCAACTGGCTACCTCTGGGAAGCCCACAAGGAGGATGACAGCAACGCCATCCTTCTGCCTGTGCTCCCCAGCGACTGGTTCAAAGAGGCATACTGCCTCTGGTACCGGGGGAAGCAGAAATCCATCATGACTAGTAGCCACTGACAGCCTTGTCCTCCATGAATTTGTCCACTTCCCTTTTAAAGCCTTCCAAATTGGACTCCATCACCACATCCAGTGGAAGTGAGTTCCACAACTGAACCACGCGCCGTGAAGAAGTACTTCCTTCTTTCTGTCCTGAATCTCCCCACATTCAGCTTCATTGGGTGACCCTGGGTTCTAGTATTATGGGATACCAAACACGGATGTGGGGTGGAGCAGAGAGGAATGTCCTTCATCTTCAGGTAGGATCCCACCCAGTGACTTCAAACTTTAAACAGGGATCAGAAACAAGACTTTAAACTGGAGATCTCTTGTTATCAGGCATCATTCTCTTTGCTTCCATGGAAACCCAATGTGGCTTACAACATTGTTCTCCTGCCCCTGTGAGGTAAGTTAGGCTGAGAAAGAATGACTGAGCTGCAGAGGTGGAGTGTGGATTCAGATCTGGGTCTGCTGAATCCTAGCTTGACATTCTAACTACTGCACTACACTCATTCTCACACACCACACTGGCTCACAGTAGTCCATTAAACATTACTGGGGAGTGGACTGAATTTGTCTGTTCCCCCATCATTACATTCATGGCAGGGAATTACATAAGCATTCATGGCTGCCTCTGTGATGACTGGGAGTAAAGAGCAAAAAATCTGGACTGCAACAGTGAATCACCACAAATACAAAGAACGCGAGAAAGTAGATCCTAGCCATTTATGCACGCTTTGCAGTGAGGATTTTAAAAAATCATGTTTAGGTGTGTATGTTTCTTTAAATGTTTAGTGTGACTGCAGTAATGTAAGAAGAATGATAGGGGAGAGAGTGTGGGAGGAGAGATGATTCTGTTTTTGTGTGTGTGAAGTTTTAGAGAGAGAGCCTAGTTTGTGTGATTATGGGAGTTTGAGTCTATTCTGTGTTAATTAAGACAAAGAATTTAGTCTGTGTGACTATGAGAGTTTAAGTCTATTCTGTGTGAATAAGACAAAGAGTTTAGCCTGTGTGGCTATATATGGGAGAGAGAGAGAGAGAGATTAAACTGAATGTCTAAGTCTGTCAGAGTGGAGTTTTGGAGTCTGAGAGACTGTGTGTGATGCCAAACCTTGTCAGTTATATTTCCTTTCTTCAACAACAGTTCAAAATACCCAGAAACCTATCTTGTTCTTTTATAAATAAATCATTATTTGTTTAAACTTATCCCAGAATTCAGAACAGTACTTCCTCAGGGCCACATAGACCTCTGAAGCAGCCCAGACACTGGGTCATTCTACCAAATTAGAGAGAGTTGGAATTTTTAATTCCTGGTGGCAGCAGCAATCTACCAAGTACATGTACACAGAGAGTGTTTTAAAGGAGAAACAGGCTCCCAAATAGCAAGCACGTCACAAGAACATTTGCATTGGGTGAGCTGAATCACTAGGCTTCCCAGCTCTGGGTTGAGAAATACCTGGAGATTTTTTTTTTGGGGGGGTGTCCGAGCCTGAGGAAGGCAGGGTTTGGGGAGGAGAGGGACCTCAGCAGAGGATAATGCTGTAGAGTCCACCCTCCAAAGCAGCCATTTTCTCCAAGGGCACTGATCAATTATAATAGCGGGAGATCTCCAGGTGCCACCTGTAGATTGGCAACATTATGAACCCCCATATAGGTAGATGGATTAGCTGAGCAGAGGGATGCTGGATTTACTTTGATCAGAAAGCCAGGAATGGATTCTGCAGTGTACTGAGATGTATGGTGGAATGATCTGAGTTTCAGTCTACGACTGGGGGAGCCCAGGGTTGAAATTCTCCTTTGGCTATGAAGCACACTTGGGTCAATTACTAACTTTAAGCCTGACCTATGTGATAATAGCACTGTTCTCAGCAGTTCATAACAAACCACATGCTCTTGGATTCTCCCCCCAAGCGATTTTGAGTATGCATTGGGATGTAGCGAAATCAGCCCTAAAACAGAGAATGATGGACATGGAGAGGCAGGCAGATCTTGGTAGATGTCCTAAGTTTAGAGCCCCGGATTCTGTCAAATATCATGTGCAACCCATGTCCTGTTTATTGCAGCTTGACATTCACAAGTTTAGGAAAGCCTTCACATTAGCCCAGGGGTGGCCAACCTTGCTTAACGTAAGAGCCACATAGAATAAACATCAGATGTCTGAGAGCCACAAGACAGGAACAAATATCACACACATGTTTTTATTTTTTAAAATATGCAAATTTGCTTTTTATTAACGTTAAATGGGACTGCCAAAAATAAAGACAAACAAGGAAAACCGGTTATTGATAATGATATTACTTGTTTGCTAATGATATTGAGAGAGAGAGAGAAAAAGAGAGAGGTGGAAAGAAAGAATTAAAGAAGTGGAAAGAAAGAGAGAGAGAGAAACTAGGAAAGCAAATAGATGGGAGGGAGGAGGGAAGGAAGGAAGGAAGGGAGAAAGAGAGAAAAAGCATGCCTCCCCTTTGCTTCCCCAGCTGCCCTGCCAGGAGCCGCACAATATGTGTGAAAGAGCTGCATGTGGCTCCCGAGCCACAGGTTGGCCACCCCTGCATTAGCCAGATGTGAGGCTTTCCCCTCAGTGCTGCTTGAGGGCAGATTCAAAAGGATCCCCACTGAATATAGATTTTGCCGATGTGGCTCAGGGGAGATAGAACTATCGAGCACATGATGCTGAGATGTAGCCGGTATAACAAGATCCGTGACAAATATATTACTCCGCTCATAATAGATATGGTGGGACAAACAGGTGCTGAGCAGTGTAACTGATTGTTAATCAATGGGAACCGGACAATTACTGAATCTGTGGCAAAATTCTGGGTGGCGTGTTATTATATTCGAAACACACAATCAAATATGTAACAATAGCTCCCTAGTAGTTTCTGATTTATGTTCTTCTTTCTTATTTTATTACATATGACTGTATTTTTACATAGTTTTATTTTTATAGTGGTTTTTATATAGATACAGACAGGGGTCCGTTGTAGCAGGAGCACACAGGAGCGCAGCTCCGGGAGTGAGGAGCCCAGGGGGCGGGCACATGACCAAGCCCCGCCCCCCTCCTCGGCTTCCCCGAGCAGTGCAGAGGCGCAGCGCCCCGGGGAAAGCCCTGCTAGAGTCTTTATTATTTTTAATGTTTTGTTTTAATATTGAGAACCTTATCATTGTTCCTTTTATGACTGTGTGCTGCTTTTCCAGAGACTTGCTCAAGGTGGCATATAAATTTTCTAAGTATACCATTTTTTATCTGGGCCCATGGCACATAAGTACTGGAGAAATTTCACCAACCCTTCAGCAGCTTCCACCCCATCAGTTTGGTGTAGTAGTCAGGAGTTGGACTCTGATCTGGGAGAACCAGGTTTGATTCCCCACTCCTCCACATGCAGCTGCTGGTGTGACCCTGGGCCAGTCACAAGTTCTCTCAGAGCTGTTCTCTCATGAGCAGTTCTCAAAAGACCTCTCTCAGCCCCACCTACCTCACAGGGTGTCTTGTTGTGGGGAGGGGAAGGGGAAGGGATGGATGGTGCACATGTCCTGGGTATCTCAAGTCTACTTGAAACCTGGTGGTTTCAAGGGAGCAGGAAGAGAATGAGGGTGTGTTCTTTACGCTTATTTTTATTGCACAAAGTATTGGATGGGGAAGGGAATGGAGGAAGAGCAGGTCAGTTTCACTCACCTGTGGAGTGGAGCCTGAGGGGTGGGCGTTGCCTTCTGACACACTTCCGGTATGTTAGTGGGTGTGGCATATGCAAATGAGTTATGCAAATGAGTTATGCTAATGAGCTCCTGCACCTCTTTTTCTACAAAATGACCCCTGGATACAGATACAGATATATATACTGTCTAAACTCAGTTATATGAATGTTTCATTTAAGTATGTGCATCTTATGGCTTGTTGTCGTAATAAGAAATGAACCTGAACCTGTTCTCAGGACAAAATGGAAAAGATACTTATACTTTGAAAACGTGTCAATGGACAGCCAGCACTTCAGGAGGAAAGGGTTGTATCCACTTTTGCTTGTTGTGCTAGTTCTCTGTTTTCGAGGTGCTTGCAAAATAGGGAAGCATTTTAAAATGTGATCCTAATTGATTCTCCACATGCTGTCTGAAACTATGCTGCTATTTCTACTGCCTCTGACCCTTCAGTTGCTTGTATGAGAAATCTAGGCTTGCCTTCTTCAATAATTTCGAAGTGACTATTTGTGAAAACCAGATTGGCCAAACACCATAATGAGAGAGCCCACGTGATGTATTACACAGAAATCAAGACACCCCAAATTCTCACTCTGATTGGAAGCTCCAAAGTGTGGTTGGCATTAACTCAAAGTTCAGAACCCGAACTATGAGTTACTCTTCCAGCTGGGCAACACAGGCAAACCCTCACCTAAATATGCTTGTCTGGTCTTTCTTCCTCTTGGGTTCAAAAGCTCACGCTTGGCTCTGTGATTCAGCAGCCTTTTCAGGCTGAATTCCCCACGCCTTCATGTTTTTCAGTCAATCCATTTACCAAGCAAACTTGTTGAAAAGGAGTAAAGCTTTACGAAAGAATTATGATCCAAAAAAATTCTTCTTACAGTATAACAGGGTTAAAAACCCACCACATAATTCGCAATGACTTGTTCCCTTCCCAATCCAACTGATAAACGTCTTGAGTGCCTTGTAAAACCGTGATCAAAACAGCTAATTCCTGGACTTTCCCGAACCATTCCTATAACTCTCTGCAGGCAGAATGATGACTGTAACCATGAGTTAAGTTAGCATCCCAATGTATTTTTGTGATCTAACAGATCCTAAATATAGACATGTCTTTATGTTGGCGCGCCTTAACACTCTACCATCTGCAGTCTTGACTGGTAGATACACTGGTATTCTGTATTCAGAGAGAACATGCAGTTGTGACCTTCATTGCACTGAATCTTTTGACGATGTACTTTTAAGCTGCTCTGAATGTTTAAAACTTGGACAGGAGCTGATTTCCCCCCTACTTAGTAAGGACTCTGCTTCTTCAGCTTCTGAGACTTCTAAGCTACTGAGCAATGTAGATGGATGGGTTACGTACAGGGTCACTAGATTTTTGGCTGCCATTGTAGAAATACAGAAACATTCTAAAACAACTTGCATAAACAACCCTATCATATTTTGTCATAGGCGTAGAGTATGAGGGGCTCGAGGGCTTGAGCCACCCCCGGGAAAACGGAGCGCCTGCCGCCGCGCCTCCCCGGGTCCTTCCGAGGCCTGGGCGCCGCTGCTGGAGAGGGAAAGGGAAGGGGTGGCGGGGGGGGGGAGAGAGAGGCACCGGCAGCAGTGGCTGGCGGGCCTCAGAAGGGCCCGGGGAGGCAGGGTGGTTTCGGGGGGGGGGGGAGAACATCGCTCCAGTGAGCGCGCACGCTAAAGATCCCCCCCCCCGGATTTCCAAAAGTCTACACCTCTGTATTTTGTTGAGGAGGTCCCATTATGTGGGTAGCTCTCCATTAGTTGCTTAAACATAAACCCTCTATGGCTGTTCGAGACAACTGGGTTGAATGAACAGTAATAGAAAAGAAAGAAAAGAAAAGAATGTAACCATGTGTTATCAATCCAGACCTCACGCCCAACTCTAGTTAGTGCAAAGCACAGCTTGGAACCAATGTTCCCTCTAAGCTGTGGAGCCTTGTGAGCAAAAATTCTACTTTGTGACCTACTGGCATTAAAGTTGTGAGTGAGCCATTTGGCTACTGCATAAGTCAATCTGCTCTGGAGCCATCCTTCCTGAGCTAAGACAAAAATGTGTGAGCCAGAGGCTAAAAAACTGTGAGCTAGCTCACACAAACTCAGCTTAGAGGGAACGCTGCTTGGAACCCTGTTTTATATTAACTTTATATTGATTTTTGTAACAGAATTGAGTTCCTTTTTTTTGTAAAGATTTTTTTTTAAATTTCTAACAAACATACATACAAAAACAATACATAAAACTTGTGGAGGACAAAATAAAAGGAAATTTACCATATATGTTATCTAGTTATCAGATTCGTAAGTATATAAAGACAAATACATTGGTTGACCTGAAAAGAATAAAACAATTCAGATGATCTACGATAATTATCTATGTATTAGTGTGACTTGATTGTAAATAGAGTCTATAAGTTCAGTTTAGTTTATATAATTCTCCAGCCATGTATAGAATCTGGACCATGTATTGTTGAATTTTTCTTCCTGTAATCCTTTCAAAAATAAAGTGATTTTCAACATTTTTTGTAAGATTCCATGAATCAAAGCCCAAACTTGTGAGCTGCCTTTGTTGGGTGTCTAGACCTGTATAAAATAAATAAATACATTAAAATTTCAAACCATGGTTTCTGGCTTGCCAGCGGATTGTCTGCCAATCAAAGTTGACACCCGCCCTTCCTTAACCTTGGTGTGATGTCTGGACTGAGTCGTAGTCACTCTGCCTAACACACTTTATGGGAATATGATGGATTTATGTTTGGTGCCATACAGGCTGCCCTGAGCTCCTTGGAGAATGGATGAGGGACAAACCCTAGTTGCAGAAAATAGAAATTCACTCCAGGTTATGGTAAATTTGTGAAGCTCTTATGCTGAGCCATGCTTATTTCAGCCCTTCCACTGAGACAGTAAGTAATTTGCTGCTGCTTCTGAAACTTCTGAACGGAGGTGGGATTGCAGAATATGGAAGAAGAAAAAAAACCCTGGAATGCCTTTCAGATTGATGACAGTTCATGAAATCCATCAACTTGAAATGAGCCGCTCACTCTCAATTACCTTCTGGAGAATCTCCTCCACGGAATCACATGTAATTGTGAGCTATTCACTCTGTCTCGGAGTTCATCCCTCATTTGACAAAATAGTCATACAGGCATGGGTTCATAAGATTTGTAGAACTGGGCCTCAATAAAGGGTGGAAGGTACTGAAAAGAAAAGAACTAGGTGCTTAATTGTTACTAATAATATTAATCTTCCTTCAAGGAGATCAGATTAGCGTACATGATCCTCCTCTTCATTTTATCCTCACAACTACCCTGTGAGTTAGTTTAAGCTGAGGGTTGGTGTTGTTGGAAGCAAAGGCGCTATCCCCAGTCTCAGACCTCCAGAAGCAAGTGGCAAGAGAGACTAGACAGCTAGATAGGCACACTGACCTTTCCTTCCTGTGTTTTTTGTCACTGTCCCCTTTGAAATGCAGACTGCGTTCTCAGGGACAATTTCCTTCCTTCCATTCACCCTCTCAGACGAAGCTCCCCCTTCTCTCTGCACACACCAAGAGGAACGACATGCTGTCCTCTCTTGGCACCATAAGGCAGATGGCCCTCTTGCCATCTGCTTCCATCCTCAGCTAGTGTTAGTACTCTGTGTTGGAAGTTCCAGATGCGATGTCCCCTATCTCAGACCTCCAGACTGAGTGGCAAGGGAGGCTAGATAGCTAGACAGGCGCACTGACCTTTCTTCCTGCATCTACTCTTCTGCCACTGTCCTCTTTGATATGCAGAGTGTGATCCCAGGGACCAATTTCCCCTTCCTATTCTCCCTCTCTCTCTGGGTGAAGACGAGCTCTCTACCTGCACGCACCAAAAGAGGGACATGTGGTCCTTTCTAGACACCATGAGGCAGATGGGCCTCTCGCCAACTGTCTCCATCCTTTAGCTAGTAAGTTAGCAATCTACCAGTCTCTGCTCTTTCCTAGCCAAAGTGTGCTTCTCAAATAAAGAGAGAAGTATTTCTCTTCTAATCTTGCAATGTGGCTCTGTGTGTAGCTTTGTAAACTGAATAACCTGGTAAAATGATTCTCCTGCATTTGCAGCTTTATTTAAGCACTCTGCTAACTAATGGTGACTGGACTAAGCACACCAGTTAACCTCAATTCTCTATCTTGTCTCTACTCTTTCCTATCTAAAGTGTACTTCTCAAATAAAGAAGAAGAAGAGAAGAGATTGGATTTATAACCCACCCTTCACTACCCGAAGGAGTCTCAGTGGCTTACAAACTCCTTTCCCTTCCCCTCCCCACAACAGACACCCTGTAAGGTAGGTGGGGCTGAGAGAGCTCTGACAGACACTGCTCTTTTTCAAGAACAGCTGTGCCAGAACTATGGCTTGCCCAAGGTCATCCAGCAGGTGCAAGTGGAGGAGTGGGGAATAAAACCCGGTTCTCCCAGATTAGAGTCCGCGCACTTAACCACTGCACCAAATAAACAGAGAAGTATTTCTTTGTTGAACTTCCAACATGGCTCTGTGTAGCTTTGTAAACTGAGTAACCTGGTGAAGAGATGCTCCTGCGTTTGTAGCTTTATTTAAGCACTCTGCTAACTAATGGGAACTGGACTAACCACACTAGTTAACCCCCAAAAATGTTTGGTCTAAAGCAATACTCCCTCTAAGCTGTGGAGTCTTGCGAGCAAAAATCCTACTTTGTGAGCTACTGGCATTAAAGTTGTGAGTGAGTGATTTGGCTACTCCATAAATTAGTTTGCTCTGGAGCCATCCTTCCTGAGCTGAGACAAAAATGTGCGAGCCGGAGGCTAAAAAACTGTGAGCTAGCTCATGCTAACTTAGCTTAGAGGGAACACTGGTCCAAAGTTACCCTGGGAATCTTCATGGCTGAGCAGAGATTTCAATGCAGGTTTCCCCAGTTCTAGTCCAACACACAAACTGCTGTACCACACAAGTTCTAAGAAGGGAGAGAAGAGAAAGCAGAGGTGGATGGATGTTCATTTGGGGAGAGAGGTTTTGGGAGAAGGTGGGTCTAGAGGTTTTGGCTTGAGGGTCTGCATAGACTGAATTCAAAGCATGCATAATGGCTTTGTGTCTGTTGCAGCTCAGGTTACATGAGATTGTCAGTTACAAGCTACTAATGTAAACAGAAGGATTTATTCCCAGGTTTTTTGGGAAAAAATTATATCCCTTAATGGTTCAGAATCTCTCTCCAGTCCTGAGATGGCAAAAGTGGGAGGGGCTGTGAAACAGCTTGGTGGTGAATTCTTGAGAGAAGGAAGTTGGGGGGAGAGAGAGGAATTTCTACTTGGAGATTGTTAATAGTGGTGTTCAACTTTGGGACAGGAGGGGTGTGCAAGTTGATTCTGGGAAACTGATAACAGGTTCAGTAGTTTTGCTGCCTGCAGTTAGGAGTCAGCTTGCTTCTACTCTGCTCTACATGTGTACATGTAATTTTTTTTAAAAAAACCCCCACAAAGATGGTCCAAGTCTCATCCAAAGTGACAGAAACACTTTTAGCACTACCCTTCAAGCTTCTCACTACTGGGAAGGAGTGTGTAACATCATGAGCAAATAGGCATATGTACTTTTTAAAACAAGGAGGTTGTACTTCCAATCCTATCATAGTTTAATTCAGGGCTTTTTTGTAGAAAAAGCCCATCAGGAACTCATTAGCATAATAGGCCACACCCAACAGCAGAAACTCATTTGCATATTAGGCCACACCCTGACAGCGCAGCTCCCTCTCAGGATCGGCTTAAAAACATAGAATTGCATTTGCATCTCCTGCTCCGTTTGCATGACAGAGGGGACCAGCGTGCTTAGATGAAAACTCTAGGGGAGTAGAGTTTAACCACTACCCCTTTCCCTTTCTGCTCCTGGTACACATGGATGGAACAGGGGCTTAACGTAGATCACCAAGAGCACATAAAAATGAAAGGAAGTTTAACAAGAAAATAAAAGGAGCACACTGCTTCTGCAAACACAACAGGCTTAGCAAGGATAAAAGAAAAGGTGATATAATGAAATCCTTGATTCCCTAACTCTGTTCATACCCCTACAGGTGGTAATACAGCATAGTCTATATAATTCTTGAAGCTGCAAGCATTTAGAAATCATCCATCACCTAGGTTTCAGTACCTAGGGATCTATGTGTCCCCCTCTCCAATGATATCAGGACCATATGCTTAAAGCTACTTTTTGGAGTCAAGCACAGTGTAGGTCGATGCAACCAATATGAGGGGACAACTAATCAGCAGTATACTAGGACTACTGAAATCTGAGTGAGCAAAGCATACTAGGCATATTCAGGGCTCTTTTTCTAGGAGGAACTCCTTTGCATATTAGGCAACACACCCCTAATGTAGCCAATCCTCCAAGAGTTTACAGTAGCCCCTGTAAGAAGAGCTCCGTAAGCTCTTGGAGGATTGGCTACATTAGGGGTATGTTGCCGAATATGCAAAGGAGCTCCTCCTAGAAAAAGAGCCCTGGGCTTATTACAGAGTGGGGATTTAATGCAGAAAACTGGTATTGCATCCATAGAAAACAATAAGAACAGGATAAAAACATGCAGCAAATTAATAATACATCCAAAACACAGTGGTATAATCCACAGTCCCTTTCCTTTCATAAAGTGCCTTCCTGAACTATTCTGTTGTGGTATACCCCTATTACATTTATAGAAAAGCTCCCCCTGAACAACTCCATCTTACATAGTTTGTGGCATGACAGGAGTGCTGGCTCCCTCCTGTCCTCTTCAGGCAGACCCTTACACACCAGAGAAAGCACATGTACTGGTGGTGGCTCTTGGTGGCACCTGTAGAAGGCCCTGAACAGATGAGCAGAGCTGGTATGGTGGAACATAGGAACAGAAGTGGTCCTGCAAGAGTCCAAGGCCATGCAGGGCTTTGTATGTGACATCCAGTACCTTGACCTGAATCCCATAGCTGGTGGGCAGCCAATGTAGTGGCTGCAGAAGAGGTGTAATGTGCACGCTCTGTCTAGCTCCTGATAATTAAGTGACCTGTGGCACTCTGTACCAACGAGAAAGTTTAGGCTGGCTTCCGGGGCAGACCCAAGTAGAACAAATTGCAGTAGTCTAACCTTGATGTTACCATGGGATCCAAGTAGCTACACAGATTGAGTCAAGGTAGGAGGCCTCTTCCAGCCTTAACAAAGTTTGAAAAAAGCATTCCCCCCCAGCTTCATTAAGTTGCTTCTTTAGCAGTAACACTGAATCCATTAATAACCTATGGGCTCCTAACCGAGTCAACAAGAGAAAATTGTACTCCATTGTTGAAGCTTCTAAGTAGAATGTCCTTCAAGGTCTCAGCTTTCCCAACTAGCATTACATCTATCTGGTTGGGGACCATTTTCAATTTATTCACTTGTCGCCATTTAACCACAGCAGTCAAGCAGTGGCTCAAAACCTGTTCAAGAACACCAGGAAATTTGGGTAGAGAGCTATAGAGCTGGGTGTCATCAGCATATTGATGACAACCAGTTCCAAAACTACAAATGATTTCTCCTAAGGGCTTTACATAGAGA
Organism: Lepidodactylus listeri; assembly: GCA_029233225.1. NCBI lineage: Eukaryota > Metazoa > Chordata > Lepidosauria > Squamata > Gekkonidae > Lepidodactylus > Lepidodactylus listeri. Next base: position 56,991,603 of record JARCFY010000013.1, on the reverse strand, counting down.
TTGAACAAGAAGGGAGACCCGCGATACTTGCGGGGAGGGGGAGTATTCCCCACAGCTCCCGGCCTGCAGAAGAAGGAGGAGCTCCACAGGAGGAGGAAGCGGCACCAGGTAAGCCTTCTCCCTCCTCCCCTCCAGCACCGGCGAGGCTGAGCGGCTCACAGCCGCCGGCCCACAGAACCTTCTCTCACCCCCCCTCCCCAACAGCAGCGGCGGTGAGGCCTGCGTCCCGCCGAGCCTTCTCCCACCCCCCTACCCAACAGCAGCAGTGGCAAGGCCCGCAGCCTGCCAAGCCTTCTCTCCCTCCCCCCTCCCTGACAGCAGCGGCAGTGAGGCCCACGGCCCACCGAGCCTTCTCCCACCCCCCTCTCCTCCCTGATGGCGGCGGTGAGGCCTGCAGCCCACCGAGACTTCTCCCACCCCCTCCCCAACAGCAGCAGTGGTGGTGAGGCCCGCAGCCCGCCAAGCCTTCTCCCCCCCCCCACAGTGGCAACAAGGCCCGTGGCCTGCCAAGCCTTCTCCCACCCCCTCCCCAGTGGCTGTGAGGCCTGAGTGGCTTGGCTCACAGCCACCAGGCCCACTGAGCCTCCCCCCCCCAACAGCCAAAGCGTTCTCTGCGCATGCACAGGGAATGCTTTCACTTTGGGGGGGATTTAAATATCCCCCCAAAAGAGTTTTTTACTTTTAGGATTTTTGTGCACACCGGGGGAGTCTCCCAAGTGTGCAGAAAAATCTCCCTGCCCCCCAAGTGCCCCCTCCATGTGGATTTAGATATCCGCATGGAGGGGGCGACTTCGCTATTAGTATATAGACAAGAGGGGACCTGCAACAAAACGTTGCATAATGTGTTGTGGCCCTTCCATAGTCTTCGTTGCCAGCAGTCCCCACAAGGAATTTGTGGGGAGGTGGAATTCCACCACCTTTGTTTCCCTCTCCCACCTTCTGTCTCAATAAGATGGCACAATCCATTGTATAGATATATTTAGCAGGAGCAACAAAGAGGTTGGTTGGTCCTCCTAATAAATGATGTATACTTTTTTTCCTGGGCCAAGGTCTCCCACTTAGTTTTGCAGTAAAAGGCTTGACTATACATGATGTTTTCCTCAGGTGTTTCCTGGATCCAGGTATGCTTCCAAGAACTCATTTCCTAGGAGTATGAGGTTCATTTTGGAGCAAGACCATGTGTTCAAGGAGAAGAAGCTTTAGCTCCCTTCACAGCTCCCTACCTGAAATGGCTCCAGAAGTTGCCATTTGCCTCACTGGGGTCTCTACATGTACTGATGGGGTACATCAAGTTTTCCCCGAGAGGGTAAATAGTGCTCCCTCAGGGCTGTTTTAGGTCAGGAAACAACATGGTGGGTATAAGCGCTTTTTCCCTGAATACTGCAGTCCTGATCTGAATTGGTCCCCCCACACCTGAGAAATTGAGTTCTCACTGGGGAAGTTACAAGCACACGTCTGACTGGCAGTCATCACGGCAGATACAGACCCAACTTATACATGACTGTGTATTGTGTATCAAGGTGGGCAGCCGTGTTGGTCTGAAGCAATAGGATTTGAACCTGGATCTTCTTGGTCCCAATCTCTCTAAAACGCTGCACAGTACTGGCTCTCTTGTAGCTTGCTCTTTGATATGATGCTCCAAGGAAGCAAATCCTGAGGACTTAAAGCACATTGAAATCCCGCTGGTAGGGGGGAAAAATCAATACAATTTAAGCACACCGTTAAGTCTCATTGATTTTAATGACTATTACAGAATGAACAACGGCCTGGGTTTTCAAGTCAAACTGGGAAGTACATTTCTAAACACAACAGCCAGACAATGCCAGTCCTGTCTAGGAAGCCTAACTGTATTTCTTATTATTTATTCCATATAGGGCCTACCAGATGCAAAAGAATCCGGATCAGTGTTGCAAGCATTACTAGCCGTTGCATTAGTTGTATTATCTTTTAATACTATTTTATTTATGCTTTTAAAAAATCATTCAATGATGGTTGAAATCAATGCAAAATGTTCCTGGGGTGTGTATTTTAAATAGATATGGATTTCAAGCGCGATCTTCCACGCATTGCACTTTCCCTATTCCACATCCTCTGTCTTGAGAAAACCCTTGCAAAAAAAAAAAAATCATATCAGTGCACGAAGCAATCCGAATGATTTTTTTCATCTCCTGAAAGAGCAAAACATAAAAATAAACTCTGTGGGCATAAATTATTCACCCGTACACCACATTACTCACATCTTCTTTTCCCCCTGGAATACTGGTCTGCAGCTTACTACAAGAGTCATGTATTAACACATTCAAGTTAACACATACAAGTTAGACAAGTTAACACGTTCTTCATTTTGCGTGGCTGAAATCACCAGCAGTGTTCCCTCTAAGCTGAGTTAGCAGGAGCCAGCTCACAGTTGTTTAGGCTCCGACTCACACATTTTTGTCTTCGCTCAGGAAGGATGACTCCAGAGCAAACTTAATTTATGCAGCAGCCAAATCGCTGGCTCACAACTTTAATGCCAGTAGCTCACAAAGTAGAGTTTTTGCTCACAAGACTCCACAGCTTAGAGGGAGCATCGATCACCAGTATCCTATTGAGCCCAAAGAAGCTAATTTTTCCCTTTTCTTTCTGGGCAGATAGGGCTTTCAAGGCAAGAGCCAAACAGAGGTGATTTGCCATTGCCTGCCTCTGCGTGGCAAACCTTGTCTTTCTTGGTGGTCTCCCATCTACGTACTAACCAGACCTGACCCTGCTTAGCTTCTGAGATCTCATAAGATTGCAGCAATTAAAGAATTTGACTCATCTCCAAAGGCAACCCCATATAAAGTTTATTACAGTAGTCTAGCACATTTTAATCCCAGCATCCCTTCAAGGTACTCGGGACAGCATACATAGCTCTTTCTCCCCAGTTTTATCCTCACTGCAGACCTATAAGGTTGGTTAGGGTAAGAGAGAGTCTTTGTCTGAAGATGAGCTTTGGGTTTCATGCCAGGTCTCCAAATTCTGATCTGACGCTCTGACCACTACACAACATTGTCAATTGTTCCAGGAAGGTACAGAGCCTAGGTCAGCATAGCAAATTAGTGATGTCATTGCATTGGTGACATCACACATGATGGTCTGGTTTGGGGGCAAACTCTATGGTTTTGGAGCCAAAAAAAAAAAAGTTTTCGCTCCCAAACCAGAGTGTTGTGTGCAACGTCACCAATGTGATGACATCACTTCCAGTTCCGGGTGAAGGTCATTGCATTGGGACATCACCTGACAACATTCTGCCCACCCCGGAACACCCCCCCAAATCCCCCCACCATAGGGTTGCCAAGTCCTACCTTCCTTGTTGCCGGGGCGAGTCCTTCCCAGCCCGGGAGTCTTCTGGCACGCGTGCGAAGCATGCGCACCGCAATGACGTAACCCGGAAGTGACGTCATCGCATCAGGCACGTTGGGGGTGGGACTTCTGTAATTTGAGGGGAAACCATAGATCGTCCCCCCCAAACGTGCCCGATGCAATGATGTCACCTCCGGATGATGTCATTGCGGTGCGCACATCGCCGCAGCCTGGCAATTTGGGGGTGGGGTTCCCCCTGACGACCCAATCCGGGCCGGCGGGGAAAGGACCAATCCAGCGGGGGTTTCCCTGCCCTCCGGGGGGACTTGGCAAGCCTACCCCACCATGATGGCAAGGGGACCTGGCAACCCTACTGCTTTGGGGGGTGGAATTTCTGCACTATAGCCCACCGAGGTCCCTCCCCTCCCCAAACCCCAGGCTCCACCCCCCAAAATCTCCAGGTATTTCCCGACCTGGAGTTGGCAAGCCTACTGTCAGGTGGGTTAGGCTGAGAGAGAGTGACTGGCCCAAGATCACCCAGTATTCTTTAGTGGCAGGCTGGGGGTTCAAACCTGACTCTCCCAGACCCTTGTCCAACTCTCTAACCACTGTGCCATATTGGCTCTCCCAGTCATTGTTCTGTGTTTTGATTTTGTCAGCCTCTTGGCACTTGGGAGAGTTGGTATGAAACATTTTCAATAAACACGACTCTGTGACAACTGAGAGTGACCCTGGGACGTGGTGACTCGATCCATAGTCACCTAGTGGGCTTCGCAAGCAAACAAAAGATTTTAACATGTCCCTAAACCACAGTTGTTCCCCCAGCAGGCTCTCTCTGTCACAGGGTCCTCAGCACTGGGTCAAAAAATACCTGGAGATTTTGGGGGTGGAGCCTGAGGAGGGCGGAGTTTAGGGAAGGGAGGGGCTCCAGTGGGGTGCAATGCCATAAAGTCCTCCTCCCTAGGGGGCCTTTTTCTCCAGGCGAGCAAATCTCTATCACCTGAAGATCAGTTGTAATCCCAGGAGATCTCCAGCCACCACCTGGAGGCTGGCAACCATACTCTGTCAGGTCGTTATGTCTGTGAGAGACGGACCATGTTCCAGAAAGAGTAATATGTACATACTGCCCTCGAGACACTTCTCCTTCAGACACCCTTCTAATCCTTCTGGTTAACAGATATAAGCAGATGTATAGACTTCAAAATAATTTTAAAAATGACCATTTTAAAAGTAGCATGTGGCATTTCCGCTCCTTTTAATTTGAAAAACACTTACCATGGAATGATTAATGGGGTCAGAGAGTAATACTCCTTACTTATGGGCCTTGTCTGTCTTCTTCCTGGCAACCACAGGTGTTGGATCGGGACCAAAAAGAAATGAAACCCCACAAGCTACTGAAACCTAGCAGGCTTCTCTGCTCGCCAGTATTAGGTTGCTCTGCCTTTTTTGCAACTTGCTAAAAAACTTGAATGGATAAAATCTTGGGGGGGGGGGGGGATAGTAAACTGATGTGCCAAGAAGTTCTCCATGCTCTAAGGCTGCATCATTCAGAGCATCCGCCTCCCCCTCCCCTCTGAGGATCTCACTAAACGGTTCCCAAACGACATGAGCAACATGCTCCCAAACAGCTTTTTAACACTGAAAAGCAGCTGGAATGGGGTGGGCGGTGGGGTGGGAGTGGAAACGAAAAGCACCTAGAGAAGAGGTCTTAATCCTTTCCCTTGCAGGCTACCTTGCTTCTCCGAATTGCACTGAGGGTTGCCATCCTCCAAGTGGGGCCTGGAGATCAACCGCTTTATAATTCACCCCCAGACTGCAGAGGTCAGTTCTCCTGGAGAAAATGGCTGCTTTGGAGGGCGGACTCGATGGCATGAGGTCCCTTCCCTCCTCCAACCCTGCCCTTTCAAGGCTCCACCCCCAAATCTTCAGGAATTTCCGAACCTGGAGTAGACAACTCTAATTGCACTGCAGGTTTCCCCCCCTCTTGAAGTGATTAAAAACTCTAGCTATCGAGTCAGATCTTGGAAGCTAAGCAGGGTCGACTCTGGCAAGTACTTAGGTGGGAGACCAGCCGTTGGGAGGGGGCAGCAGGCCTTATTCAGCCACGTCTCTGAATATCTTCCAGGCTCCCAGTAGGGGTCAGTCACCAGAGGTCGCCATCACTTACAGGTGCACACACACACTCTGACATGTACATATAAAAAAATACAAAAAACCCCCACACCAAAACCCCCACAACTCCAGCTATAGCTGTGTACATCTGTTTCTCCATTTGTGGAAAAGCTGTGTGTGGGTTTTTTGTGACGTCAAATAGAAAAAAATGTCTGAAGGGGAAAGGGATGAGCAACCAAGTCCGTGCTGCCATGCCTCCCTTCATGCCCACAGTTTCCTCTTTTTTGAGTGAGCAGATTTCCCCCACTCCATTTTTTTATTGTTAAACGTCTTCAGACAGCGCTGGCTCTTCGGCTTGGAAACAGAGATGAACACCACTCCCTAGATTTGGATTCGACTGGCTTTCAAGAAAGGGAAACCTTTACCTTTACTTTACAGCTCACTTTATGCTGTGTTCACCTCCACCTTAACTCTGGTTTAAGCAGAAGAATCTGTTAACACTGAGAGCCACTGTAATGTAGTGGTTAGAGGGGTGAACTAGGATTTAAGAGTGTGAATCCTCAGTCTGTGATGGAAGCTTAATGGATGACTTTGGGCCAGTCACCCACTCTCCGTAGGGTTGTTGTGAAGCTAAAATGGAGGAGAATGATGTAAGCCACCTTAGGTCCCCATTAGGGAGAAAAGTGGGGTATGAAGGAAGTAAACAGTAGATAGTGGATAGCCCAGTGGAAGTGTCAACCCAGTTTGCTGCAGTGCTGAAAAAGGCAAACTCTGTATTAGGGATTATTAGGAAAGGGATTGAGAATAAAACAGCTGATACTGTAATGCCCCTGTATAGATCTATGACGTGGCCTCATTTGGAATACTGGGTACAGTTCTGGTTACCGTATTTCAAAAAGAACACTGCAGAGCTGGAAACCGTACAGAGGAGGGCAGCCAAGATGATGAATTAGGGGGTCGGAGCACCTTCTCTAGGAGAAAAGGCTGAAGAGTCTGGGACTTTCCAGATTTGAAAGGAGATGACTAAGGGGGGGGGACAAGATAAAGGTTTATAAAATCATGTCAGAGAGAGTTGGAGAGAGTTGACAAAAAGTAGGGCTGCCAAGTCATACTCACGCACTGGCGGGGGGAAGTCCTTCGCCGCCCGGGAGCCTCCGGGAGCCTCCAAATGGGGCGATTGCCAGAGCGTCGCCCTGGCAACGTCTCCAACATGGTGACGTCACTTCCGGGTGACGTCACTACGCTGGGGAAGTTGTCCAGGCTGGACGACTTTGGGGGTGGGGTTCCCCCCGCCGGCCGAATGCCAGCCGGCGGGTCGGGAACCCCTATAGCGGGGGATCCCCTGCCCCCCGGGCTGACTTGGCAGCCCTAACAAAAAGAGAACTTTTTCTCCATCTCCCAAAATGGAGGGCATCCAGTGGAGCTGATGAGCAGGAGGGTCAGGACGGACAAAAGGAAATACCTACGTTACACAGAGAGTGACTAAAATGTGGAATTCGCTGCGAGAGGATGTAGTGATGGCCACAGGAACAAACAGCTTTAAAAGGGGATTAGGTAGCTTCCTGGAGGATAAGTCTATGGTGACTGAGGGGACCCTCTACATTCAGAGGCACTAAACCTAAACCTCTGAATCCCAGAGCCAGGAGGCAACATCAGGGGAAGGCCTCGGCCTCTCTGCCCTGTTGTTGGCCCTCCAGAGGAGCTGGCTGGCCACTGTTTGAGACAGGAGGCTGGACTAGATGCACTATTGGTCTGATCCAGCAGGGCTCTTCTTATGTTCTTAGATAAAATGAATTAAATAATATCAGAGTCAGCAATTTATTCACATGTTTCTCCCTGGGATTCACAGGTTCACAGGGATGTAGAGACTGTAAACAAAGCCACCTGATGTTACGGTGTGGTCAGTGCATAAGGATTTTTTAATACACTGTTTGACCAATATGCACTAGTAGGCATGGGCACAGACTCTTGATTTAACTGCCCATCAGTCACATTAAGGCCACTTCCGCACTGGGAAGTGGAATGCCAATGCACAGCCTCCCAGCATCTGAGAAGCTGCCACAGTAAAAAATGGCTGCTTCCCACCAACCCCAAAACTGATCATGCTTGAAACTGCTTTCAAATATCAGGCCTGAACTGTTAAAAAAACTGCATAATAGTCCTTCAGGTTTGTTCTTTGAAATGAAAAACAGTAGGGATCCTTCCAAATTTCTCCCTGGAGTCTGGAGTTCTGAATTACTTGCCCTCATTTCCAAAGTGGAACTGATGCATTAGCAATTCTTCATCAAACACCCTTTTCTTTGGGTATTGGGCACACCACACTGAGCATGGACAGTTCGCCACTGCATTCATCTGCATCTTCTTGATTCCCCTATATTATTGCTACACATATATGCCTTGGCAGAAACCTGTCAAAAAGTGATCTTAGGCCACTTCCACACTGTGGTCTGTACTGCTGTGTTGCGGGCACACCCAGGCTTTGGGCATGAAGACGAGGGGATGGGACACAAGGGACGACCTCCACCCATGGAGACCAGCCCCCCCGAAATGACACTCACTGACAGCAGGGACGGTGTTCTGGCAAAGATGGAGGCAGCTGGAGGCAGGAGAATGGCGTTGTCGTCATGGCAAGTCCAGCTGGCCACCCAGAGGGCCCGCAAACTGGCCAGAGTCCCAAGCAGCCCTGGCAGAGAAGTGACAGTGGTGGGCGAGCTGGGCCCCGCCCATGGCAGGGGCCATAGGAGATACAGAACCGGGAGGTGGAGCCGAGCCTGACAAGGCAGGACAGTGGCAGTGTGGGAGAATGCAGTGAAGGGCCGGAGGAGATAGTGGGAGATGCCCCAGCCAGATGAGTGAAGGTGGAAGAGGAGGCAGGGTGGTGCCACTGGGCCCACAACTTTTCAAGGGAGGCGGGGCTTCCAGGGGGGCGGGAGCCCAGGAGGCTGGGGGCTATAAAAGGGGAGGAACAGGAAGGGCCAAGGAGGATGAGACAGGCAGAACGGCCCTGAATAAAGAGAGAGCTTCTCAGAGGGCAAGCCTGCGGAGGCAGACAAGGGGGGTGAAGAAACCACCCCTGCTGCCCTCCGTTCTGAGGCCCTCCTTTCTGTAGCTTGCCCAAGAGCTCGCAACCTCCCAGGCCACCCCCCCACAAGGGGGGGGTCTATCGAGGGGCAGGAAGACAGCGACTGGTGGGCCCCTGCTGGTGGATGACAGGGGGCTCCACATGCTGTGTTTAGCTGAATGTAAATAGGAACCTAATATAATAATTTCTCTACTGTTTAATGTGTCATGTTCATACTCATGCTATCCTCCAGTTCTTTCTGGTGGTTCCAGACTCCTAAAATCCTAATGCATTTGGTTATTGACTGTCTCATTTTTGTCGAGTATACCAATTCACTCTGTGTAATTTGCCTTGAGAAAGGTGGACTGTAAATAATTAAATTAAATAAAATAGTCATTGCTTCCCTCTGTGCCACCTCTCTCTGAGCCACAATCCAAACTGGGAGTCCTACGCACAGGCTACTTAAAAGAAAAAAGAACCCCACACAGGTCCATAGCCACAGTGGGGCATCTCGGGGCTAGGCCCCCGACTTCCTGACAAGGCCCCTGACTCCCCATCCAGCCCAGGACGTCATGGCCTTTTCTCTTCAGGAGACGCAGCTCCAGCCGAAGGTCCCTGGGGAGGGAGGAAAGCTAGATGCTTGCAGCTGCAGCAGGAGGGAGACTCCAACTTGCCGGTGGCCAAAGCCGAGACCAGCACAGCGCAGGGTTCCTGTGCCCCACTTTCTTTAATTAAATTATCTTTAATTCGATCAGCCGGTGCCCCCTAGGAAATTTAAATGCCCCCTGACTTTAAAAATCCTGGCTACGGGCCTGATCCCACAGGGAGCATCATACATAGAAATCACAGGATTTGGCCTGGTTTGGCAATTGGATTGTCTACCTCCAGGTGGTGGCTGGAGATGTCCTGGGATGACAACTGATCATCAGGTAACAGAGATCAATTCATGTGGAGAAAATGGCCGCTTTGGAAGGTGGACTATGGCCTTATACTCCACTGAGGTTCCCCCTCCTCCCCAAACCCCGCCTTCCCCAGGCCATACCCTCCAAACCCCCAGTTATCTCCTAACCCAGAGCTGGCAACACTATTTGTCAATAAGAAGGAAAAGAAAAATCTCTGTGGTTCCTGGCTACCTCAAAATGCCTCTTGAGAAGATTTAACACTGAAGAAGCGGCAAGCTAACCTCCTTCATCTGTTGAAGAGGGAGCAGTCTTGGATCAGAGAGGCGGCCATTTGGGCTGGTGGGAACAGCCGTGGCTATTTCTCGCTCAAAACATTGGCTGCTCCTCTCTGTTGCTTTCTATTTGACCCAGTCAGACCCATTTCAGTCACAACCATTTCCATTAATTGGGGACGAGTGCTGTCTCTGGGAACGTGACAAGAGTTTTTGTTCGGTTAATGAACCAGAAAAAGAAATTGGAGACATTACAGGGGCGAAGGAGGTCTGTGCATAACAGCAGTGGATTTTCCTTGTGGTAAGACTGCTTCCTTTCAAGTCACAGCAAGGGCTGCATCTTGCGTTCATAGCGTTTACACACTGTTAACGTTTTAAAGGGAACACATTTCTGTGGAGTGCAGAAGACTGACGGAAGACGCCTGGCCGTTCTGATTGGTCTGCTAATGGCCAAAAAAGGTAATTGCTTAAGGAAAAGCTTTCTTCCTTGCAAAGTGGTGGTATAAGAAGATGCAACCTAAGGAGGCTTTTCTGGAGGGAAGATCGTGAGTAGATCTGTTTAGGATTGCTCTCTGGAAAAAAGGAAGTATCATGAGGGTGCTTTCACACATGCCAAATAATCTCCGGCTGAGGTCATCACATCGCCTTTAGGGCCAGTTGGGGTGAGATTTCCCCCCGCTGGCTGATGGTAGGGAAGCACCCCCCAAAAGTGGGGTTCCCCTGCCACCGACGGAGATCTAACAACCCTAACTGGAGGGAGGGTTGGGGGGCACAGCATCATGGAAGGATTTTTGTTTTTTAAATGTCACTTAGTGTATTTACTGGAAGTTCTTGCTAGAAGAACAAAGGGTAGCTCTAGGAATCGCTGGAAACTGTATGGTAAAGCCTTAGAGTGTCTGGCAAATCTTAGAACTACCCTTTGCCAATTCCAGTAAGAAATTCTGGTTAAGTACCCATGGCTGCATTTTTAAAGCAGTTTCTCCCACTGCTGTTCCAAGTGATGGTGGGTAGTGGGATATGGGGCAGGGGATCCTCTGCCCCTACCAGGGGACTGGCAATTCTGTCCCCAGCTGAGGAGCAGGGAGACCACCCCTTCCAGTTCCAGGCATCATATTATTATGCCTTTTTGGCCCTAAAGCTCTGGGAGGGGCTGTGGCTCAGTGGTAGAGCATCTGCTTGGCATTCAGAAGGTCCCAGGTTCAATCCCCTGTATCTCCAGCTGAAAGAACTGGCAGTAGGTGATGTGAAGGACCTCTGCCTGAGGCCCTGGAGAGCCACTGCCAGTCCGAGTAGACACTATTGACTTCGATGGACCGGTGGTCTGATTCAGTAAGGCAGCTTCATTTGTTCATATGTCAGTTCACTCTTTTGACATACCTAATCGCGGAATAACTAACTACAGCTAGAAATGGATTTGTTAAGTAAGCATAAGCCGAGCTTTTTACTGCATGTAACTGGGAGAGAGGATGGCTCCATGGCAAAGCATCAGCTTTGCGTACAAAAGGTCACAGGTTCAGTCTGATAAAGGGAGCTTTGACTCATGAAAGCTTCCGTCCTGGACATTTTGTGTTGGTCTTAAAGGTGCTACGGGACTTTATTTTGTTCAGTTATTGCAGACTACAACAGCTACCCATCTGAACCCGGGTTCGGTTCCTGGTATCTTCAGATAACAGATGCTTGGTAGCAGGTAGTGGGGAGGAGGTTTCTGTCCCAGAGAAGGAAACTATCGATGGTGTTGCCACAATTCTTTTCCTGTGGCTATCCCTGACTTTAATGGGTGTGAAAGGATCTGTTTAGGACTGCACTGTAAACGACCAAGTAGGGGCCCCGGTATGTAGTTTAGCCCTGACAGTCTAGAGAATGGTTGATAGTTGGCATACGCAACAGACAGCTAGATGACTTGGTAAAAGACAGGTTCACACTGTAACAGAAGATAATTGTACATCTTGTGTGCATCTGCAGAGACTGCTGAAAAGCAAAGGGTCCTGAGAGCAAGACTGGGTTTTAGAAGCAGAAGGGCCTGTGGTTAGAGAGAGAATGGTCCCCTATTTTATATTTCTGGATAATTATAAATCATCTCTTGTTCTTGCTGATTGTCATCAGCCAGCCCATCTCTGAGACATCTTCTCTCTGGTTGACCTGCTGAAATAGACCACAAAACTACATTGCAGCCAGTGTTCCCTCTAAGCTGAGTTAGTGTGAGCTAGCTCACAGTATTTTAGCCTCTGGCTCAGACCTTTTTGCCTTAGCTCAGGAAGGAGGGCTCCAGAGCAAACTAATATATGCAGTAGCCAAATTGCTCGCTCACAACTTTAATGCCAGTAGCTCACAAAGTAGGATTTTTGCTTACAACACTCCACAGCTTAGAGGGAGCATTGGTTGCAATGTGTGGATACCTCCCTCTGTGTTTTAAAAGCATGGTTTTTCTTCCTCCTCTCTGGAAGTGACAAGAAGCCAGTTCAATTGCCTGCTAGATTACTTCTATACATATACTAATTGCCCAGGTTAAAAAAAAGACTTTGGTGCAAGAAAGTCTCCAGGCAGTTCCTGGAAATTTCCCAGAAGGCCTTCCAGGAGGGCTCCCAGGATGCACCTGCGACCTAGGTGGACTGGGTCAAGATGGTGGAGGGAGTGATGTAAAGGAGGCGGAGACACAGGTTTGATAAAAGCCCTTGTTCCGAGGTGGAAGGGTCTCGGTGCTGATTCTTCAAAGGGAACAGACTTCTAAGCGATGGTCAGCCATGGCGGCCATCTTTTGCTGCCCATGCAGTCTCCCAGGTAATAGGACTAGATGGGAACTTTGTAACTTTTGAAGATCACTAGTGCCTGCCCTATTTCAACATCAGTTAGGGTATATCTAGAAAGGGGAAAGCGGATTGTATTTATGACCTTTCTTTTGAAATCCACTTGCTGATCTAGTGCTGTGCTTAAGGATGCTTGTAAATATATTTTTTTAATAAATCTTTTTTGACTAGCCTGTTCTGCCACACAAGACAGAGTTGGGCAACTGCTGTCGAATATGGTTGAGAGTTTGGCTTTGGATTTGGCTGAAGAGGAGGAGGAAGAGATTGGATTTATACTCTGCCCTTCACTCAGAGTCTCAAAGCGGCTTACAGTCTCCTTCCCTTCCTCTCCCCACAACAGACACCCTGTGGAGTAGGTGGGGCTGAGAGAGCTCTTTTCAAGAACTGCTCTTTCCAGAACAGTTCTGACAGAACTATGGCTTACCCAAGGTCACCCAGCTGGCTGCATGTGGAGGAGTGGGGAATCAAACCCGGTTCTCTGAATTTGAGTCCGCCACTCTGAACCACTGCATCAAGCTGGCTGATGGGGATGTTTGTTTATTCATTCATTTATTTATAACATTCATTAACTGCCTTTATTTATTTATTATTTATTAATTTAACTTATACCCTGCCCTACCCGCAGGCAGGCTCAGGGTGGCTCACAATGGTTAATAACCATTAAAATCCACATAAAAACATAAAAACATTTCAACCGTTCAATTACAAACATAAAGTGCTGCTGTGTATCCTTAGTTACAAGGTGGCGTGCTGAAGAGTGCATATGGTTTTTACAGTTTTTTTGCTCAGTAATTTTCCAGTTCCGCAGCGGCAAAGGCTAGATGTCAGAGATGACAGAGATGAAGGGCCAGGATCCGTGCTACAGTTGTTGGTGGTTGTAGTGGGGGCGGCTCCTTAGTTGAAAGCCTGGTGGAAGAGCTCCGTCTTGTAGGCCCTGTAGGACTGTAATAGATCCTGCAGGGCCCTGATCTCTTCTGGGAGCTCATTCCACCAGTATGGAGCTCTTCCTTACAGAGCTCAAGGCAGCTTACAATATGTAAATAAATATATAAACAAAATAAGTCGAATGCAAAAAATCCCAGATTTTAAAATGTTCTCGTTTCTGCAACTCCCCTTGGTACCAGCAAAACTCTGTGGTAAGGAAGCAGATTACAGAGCCACCGTAAGTCTTCAGTGCTCTCTCCTTCCCCAAAAAGCTCACCTTGTAAGGCTGTCCTGAACTTCCCACCAGTTAGCTAGACAGTGGGCTGGTTATTCCCTGTGGGTTATTCCCTGTGGGTTATTCCCAGTGGGCTGGTTATCCCCCAATTATTCCCTGTGAATAATTGGGATGGGGAACAGAGCAGCTTTGTTCCCCGCCTCCCCGACAAAGAAGGTTATGCAGTTGATCGGAATGGATAAAATCACTCCATGAAATCATAGAACAGTCAATGAAAACCAGCACTGAGGATTCAGTCGGCAAGCCAATCAATTGCAAGTGCCAATTCAATTATATTAGAAAACCTGTTCAAACAATTAGGGATGTATTGCAAAGATGAAACCTCTGTTTCAGTATGTTGTGCTGTTCCTCTACAGCGTGACTGACTTGCATGGTAGACTTTTTCAGGGGAGGGGATCTTACTCTGAGGAAGGGTGGGCCAGGAGGCAAAAGAGGCTCAGGGAAAGGGCCCTGTCTCTTGATGGAGTGGGGAAATGAGGGAAGACAGGCCCCGCTGAGGCTGGGGGCATCAGCCTGCCGAGGCAGATGCTCACACCCACCCTATCTGGGTCTCACAGCAATGACTCTCACAGAGGGTCAGGGCCACCACTCACTTGGGGCCGAGGTGGCCCCAGTTGTCATCAGCTCACCAGGAAATTTCCCAGTGGCCTTAATGGCCAATCAGCTTCTGACACTAAATATGGGAAGAAGTGGGTAGGGTCTGGTCTAGTGTGTTAGGTGAGAACTCAGCTGAAGATTTCCTCCCTCAGCTTCCACCAATGAAGTCTATTGGAGGTCTACCTTCCATCATCCCTGAATTCAGCTCTCCTGAACATTGCTGAAGGTCACCAAAGGCCCCTAGGAGAAGATTCACCCCAGGTTTCCCTCACATCACCCATTCCCTACCAATCGTATGGAGGCAAATCAGACTCTCTAGGATCCACAGCTGCTAGAGTTTGTCTCCCTGGCCTTCCCTTCCTGGTAGGTTTATGTTTTCAGGATGTTCCCTGTGCAATGTCTTTGCATATGCACTTATATTTTTGACAACATTTCCAGATCTTGCCTTTTTGCTCTTGGTGATCCAGAGTGATTGATTGGTACTATGCATGCATTTGGTGCAGTCTTTCTATGCAGATGATGTGGTATTTATCTGTATAATATATGTCATTAATATATGCAACATGCACATGATTTATTAGTGCGCAAATGATGTTGGAAAATGCATTCATTTTCTGGGGGAAATTTAGGGTGAAACAAAAATATAGGCTCACATGGACAAACTCTCAGATAAGTTATCCTCTTGGGATGATCTGACAAAACACCAAGATTTCCATTCAAAATGGCTTCCGTTCTTGGAATTTCTATTTAATGATGCTTCGCCATCGGCTCAAAGCACTTCCACATAAATATTACGATGTACTTCATTATATGTGAAATATTCGGAGTCTTTCAACAAGGCCTATATACTGTATTTTTTGTTTGGTCTCAGCTGTTTTATCGATACTATACTTATTTTTGTTTGGTTCTTGTTTATTCTGGAAGTCATGTATGTATTTTGAAAAACTAATACAAATTTAATTAAAAAAAATAAGGGGGAATTCTTGGCAGGATCTCCATTGCCCTTTGCACAGCTGAAGAGTTCTTTGCCTCTGTCTTAAATGGGTTCTGCTATATGTTACAAAGTAATTGTGTTTCCTGATGCACAACTCAAGGACTTTGTAACAGGCCTACAGTGGAAGTTTTGTTCTTCCATGGCCCCAGCTAGGACAGCCTGAGTGGGGTTGCTTCCCCATGGTGTCAGGTGGCAGGAGAAACAGAGCAAAATCATTTGCCTAAATTGACAAAAATCACTGGGTTTTTGCTAATGAGGCCTTTAAGTTCAGCTTACACTGGAGACACTGCACTATGTCACCAAAGGTGTTTTTGTACCTACTGATCCAGCCTAGGGTTGCCAGTCCATGCCTAGCCACTGGTAGGAGCTTTGGGGGCAGGGAAATGTACACCATAACATCACTTCTGAGGAAATCCAGAAGTGATGTCTGGTAGCTCTAGGAATAACCAGAAACTCTATTGTAAAACCACAGAGTTTCCAGCAACTCCTAGAGCTACTTGATGTCACTTCCCCTTTCCTGTTAAATGCTGATTTTTTTAAAAAAATCTCCCACTGTTGTTCAACATGGTGGTGGGTAATGAGGCAGGAGGCCTCTCATTATGGCAGCCCAAATCTAGCCACTATTCCCACCCTCTGTATGTGGTTCTGCCATGACATCATAACTCAAGCTTCAAGATCACTACTATTTATTTATTCATTTTAAATATCGCCCCCTCATTTTTGATCTCACAGTAGAACTTTTAAAAATGCAATGAGTCAACAATGAAAATGTAAACCGAAAGCCAAGTTTTCCAAAAATGCAAACAAAGCTGCCTCAGAAGGTGAAGATAGCTGGCAAGATAGGTCCAAACCCCTTCCCATCAAAACCTCATATAAAGACAATAGACTGAACTTGTAGCTGGGAAGAAAAGATAAGATGCCATGGGGAGGGCGTTCCATAGGCTGGGTGCCATCACAGAAAGGGCCCTGAGTCAATCCAGGTGGGAGCTTTCTATCCGCCCCTCTGATGATGGCCTTGGGAAATGTGATGGTTTCATAGGAGCCTAGCTAATAATTTGTGTGAGTCTTGAAGCCTTTCTCCATTATTCTGATTTTTTTAAAAACTGAGGACTATAAAGTGGTATTTAACAAAAGGGCCTGCAAGACGGCGCTCTTCCGCCAGGCTTTCAAATAGGGGCCGCCGCCGGGGAGAAAGCTGATTATACCATCTCCCTGGCCCTGATGATCGCACCCCATTGCAGCTACTCACCGGAGCGCTAAGAAGCCGCCATCTTGTGTATTTATTCAGTATTTTTAAATGTTGATGTTTTTAAATTGTAAATCTGTTTTTATGATTTTATATGTTGTTAGCCGCCTTGAGTCGGTTGTATAACTGACAAGGCGGGATATAAGTGAAACAAATAAATAAATAAATAAATAGATAGTGGTATTTAACAAAGATCTGATGTTCTGTAGAATATCTCTTAAGTAAGTTTATGATTCCAATGAGGATTTGTAAAATCACAGGAACGCTTTGTCCTCTATTGTCCTCTCTTATGTCGCAATGAAAATAAGAGCAAATGGGGGGAGGGAATATGAAGCACATATGTCCAAGCAATCTATATTTTACTACATACGAATCCACATTTTAAAATTCTCTTCCTTTTTAAATCATTGAAATGGCTCCTCTTTTCTGTCCGAGGAAACAGCATTTCACCCTGGAGGTTCTCTTTTAACGCGGGGAGGAAAACGCGGCAGATGAACGCCGCCTTCCATAAGCCAAGCACATGCATTTAAATCACTTATACTTTACTTTTTTATGATGCGATTGTGAATTATGTTGTTTTGCATTTGTAATTAGGGGCTGAAGCAGATGGTAAAGACTCCGTTTAGTGATGTACTGGAGTCAGATATGCGTTCCACTTCCATCAGGCCTTTGGCTTCCCAAAAAATGCTGAGAAAGGATGTAGAATTAGGAGGTGGTCTGAGATCCAGGTATTTATGGCGGACGATAGTAACCTAAAAATAGAGAAGCACCTGATCTACAGAAAAGTCATAGATGTAATAGTTCTGCCCACAGGAAAGCCTGGTTTACATGGCACCGATGTACTGAGATTCCTTAGTGGTTGTTGCCACCTTTTTCCATTGGCCATATTCCTGTGCTTTTGCAAGCAGCAATGTTCACAAAAGTCACTTATTTCCCTGACTTGGATGGCCCAGACTAGACCAGTCTCATCAGATCTCAGAAGCTAAGAAGGGTCAGCCCTGGTTAGTACTTGGATGCAGGGGTCATTTTGTAGAAAAAGAGCTGCAGGAGCTCATTAGCATAACTTGTTTGCATAACTCATTTGCATATGTCACACCCCCTAACATATCGGAAGTGTGTCAGAAGGCAACACCCACCCCTCAGGCTCCACTCCACAGGTGAGTGAAACTGACCTGCTCTTCCTCCATTCCCTTCCCTATCCAATACTTTGTGCAATAAAAATAAGCGTAAAGAACACACCCGCATTCTCTTCCTGCTCCCTTGAAACCACCAGGTTTCAAGTAGACTTGAGATACCCAGGACATGTGCACCACCCATCCCTTCCCCTTCCCCTCCCCACAACAAGACACCCTGTGAGGTAGGAGGGGCTGAGAGAGGTCTTTTGAGAACTGCTCATGAGAGAACAGCTCTGAGAGAACTTGTGACTGGCCCGAGGAGGAGTAGGGAATCAAACCCAGTTCTCCCAGATTAGAGTCCAGCTCCTGACCACTACACTAAACTGATAAGGTGGAAGCTGCTGAAGGGTTGGTGAAATTTCTCCAGTACTTATGTGCCATGTGCCCAGATAAAAAATGGTATACTTAGAAAATTTATATGCCGCCTTGAGCAAGTCTCTGGAAAAGCAGCACACAGTCATAAAAGGAACAATGATAAAATTATCAATATTAAAACAAAACATTAAAAATAATAAAGACCCTAGCAGGGCTTTCCCCGGGGCGCTGCGCCTCTGCACTGCTCGGGGAAACCGAGGAGGGGGCGGGGCTTGGTCATGTGCCCGCCCCCTGGGCTCCTCACTCCCGGAGCTGCACTCCTGTGCACTCCCGCTCCAACAGACCCCTGCTTGGATGGGAAACCGCCAAGGAAATCCAAGGTTGCTACACACGGGTAGGCAATGGCAACCACCTCTGTTTGTCTCTTGCCTTGAAAACTCTACCGGGTCACCAGTGTGGTGTAGTGGTTAAATTGTCAGATTAGGACCTGGGAGACCCAGGTTTGAATCCCCACTCGTGCCGTGGGAGCTCACTAGGTGAACTTGGGCCAGTCACACACTCTCAGTCTAGCCCACCTCACAGGGTTGTTGTTGTGAGGAGAAAATGGAGGACAGGAGAATTATGTAATCCACCTTGGATTCCTGGAGGGGGAAAAGATGGGGTATAAATGTAATAAATAAATATCAAAATAAACAAATTGGCTGTGACTTGATGGCAAAAAAGGGTCTGTCAGGGGTGGCCTCATTGCACCTCGGGAGCCACATGCTGCTCTTTCACACAGTCTAATTTAATGTTAATAAAAAGCAAATCTGCATATTTTTTCAGTAAAAATGTCTGTGTGATATTTGTTAATGTCTTGCAGCTCTCAGATATCTGATGTTTATTCTGTGTGGCTGTTGCGTTAAGCACGTTGCGTTAAGCAAGCCACCCCTGGTGTGTGTGGATCCAACCAGCTTTTTCCCCAGTGAAAAATGGATGAGCGGGCTCCCCTTTGACCACTTCAGAGGCTATCCTGGGGCTCATGGGATCTGCATGGGCAAAAGCCACATGGGACAGGGTCTGTGGTAAAGAGGAGAACTGGGCAAGACTGAGCAAAAAGAACCTGTCTGGCTCTAACTATCTTCATGCTGAAAAGAGCTTCACTGCCTACATTTTTAGGGTAAAGGTAAATGTAAGTGTAATGAAATCTGGGCAGCCATTTCAGTCAGGGGAAATATAAAGTACTGGGTCCAGAGATGCGTTGCAGTGAAATCAGCTCATAAGTTTTTTGATGGTACGAATCACAACTGGAGAACGGGGCTTGGGGGGTCTGCTTAAATGTCCGTCTAAACCGCACCCCTGGCCTCGCCCAATCTCCCCGACAGGGTTAATTACAGGTGACTCTATGGCATAGGTCCCCTGGCGGATCTTGGGTGGCCGATTGGTCTGATTTACAATCCACCTGGGCTATTGTCTCCTGAAGCAAAGCTCCGGTAGCCAGCCTGGCCACGTGTGTTTCTCTGACTGCATGCATGGTCACCATTAGGACATAACAGGAAAGTAATTGGGAGAGGGGTGATGTGGAGTAGAGAAGGAGCAGGCAGGAGGAGCGCTTAACTCTTCCCCTGCCTATTGCTTTTCTACTCAACAGTCTCCCCTCCCCCCGCTGGAGAGGGATTTCAGGTGCATGTTTGCCCCTGCAAACATGAAAATCCCAACTGAGGAATGGATAGGACTGCCAGCTTCAGGTTGGAGATTTTGGGGTGGAGCCTGAGGAGGGTGGGGTTTGGGAAGGGGAGGGACTTCAGTGGGGTATAATACCTTAGAATACACCTTCCAAAGTGGCCATTTTCTCCAGGTGAACTGACATCTATTGCCTAGAGATTAGTTGTAATCTCAGGAGATCTCCATCTACTACTTGGAAGTTGGCAACCCTAGGAGTGGGAGATGCCATAGGAAAGTAGCAGGCAGGGTAAGAGCTGAGCATCATGTAGGCTGCAGTCACAGAGGCTGAGGACAGACTGGATATGTGGCCCGCTCTGCCTCTGCTTTAGAAGCGGAGGCAGAGAGGGCGTCCAGATTGCCGCAGCTGATCCCCGTTGGCGGGCCGCACTACCCGTCAGTGAGGCGCTGTCCACACGCTGCAGCTGGAGACCCCTTGGATCTGGTCTCTGGCCGTCTGGGCGCACGTCCCTGCCACTTCCCGGCAGTGTGGACGCATCAGAAAGCGGTGCCGGAAGTGGGAGCCGGCTGTTCCAGCTGTGCCTTGCTGGAACAGCCACACGCCACTCGCCACCCCAGTGGAGGCTCCAGAGGCCGGCTGCCGAAGAGTGGACATGCCAGTCCATCTCCTTCCAGGTAAGGTCCTGCAGCACTGGAGCCAGTGTGAACGGGCAGCCATGGGATGGGTTGGCCCCGGGGCTTTTTCGCCCACTCGCGCTGCACTCCAGATCCCCAGTCTGTCTTCAGACAGACACTAAATAATCCACTTTCAATCCACTTTCAGTGCACTTTGGAATTGTATTTTACTGTGTGAACTGGCAAAATCCAGTTGGAAAGTGGATTGAAAGTGGATTATTTAGTGCTTTTCTACTCCAATTTGTCTCCGTCTAGCTTTTCTCTAGTCAAGCCAGCTGGATTTCTCTAGTCAAGCCAGCTGGATTTCCTCACTTCCTTTTGCATGTGACATTTAGTTCTGCCATTGCCCTCTATCAAGGGAACTGGGGCTAGGTCAGCAAAGAAAGTGGCGATGCTCTTTTGCAGCTGGGGATGAGCATATTTCTCCTCTTAGTGAACGAAGAATACATTCTCTCTCTCTCTCTCACTCTTTTTCTTTCATTGTCATTGTGAATAGTTTTGGTCTACCCATTTACATTGCTAGTGTTGGTAATCTCTTTGCGTCTTTCACACATTTTAATATAATTTTGATGCAACTGAAATGCAGTTTATATGGTATTTATGAGTTATGTAGCTTATTATACATATAATGATGGCTAGGGACGGGCACAAACCAGCTCATGAACTAAAGTTCATCATGACTTTTGGCTAGTTCATGGTTCATGAAGCAATGTTCATGAACTGAAGAGCCACCACAAACTCCCATGAATTGTAAGGCAGTTTGTGGCAGTTCATGAAGAGTGGAAAGCAGGGGTTTAAATGGCTCCAAGCTTTCGGTTCACGGACCAACATATTGCATCAAACCAACATATTGGTTTGTGGTTCCATCACAAACCATGAACTGAACCACAAAAAGGTGGCTTGTGCCCATCCCTAATGATGGCTTATACATACATATGATATACGAGAGCCAATATGGCATAGTACTTAGAGTGTTGGATGAGATTCTGGGAGACCTGGGTTTGAATCTCCACTCTGCCATAAATATTCACTGGGTGACCTGGGTCCAGTCACACTCTCTCAAACTAACCTACCTCACAGGGTTGTTGTGAGAATGAAATTAAGGAGAGGGCAACAACATAAGCCTCTTTGGGTCCCCACTGGGGAGAAAGGCGGTGTATAAATGAAGTAAATAAATAAGTAAATAAAATATACTGCTGGTTTATTCAAACACAAATAACATTTTAAAAACATACCCTTTTACAGGATTGCGTGGGATAGCAAAGAGAGCCGGCTTGGTGTAGTGGTTAGAGTGCGAGATGAGGATCTGGATCTGGAAGACCCAGGTTCAAATCCCTATTCATGCCATGGAAGCTCACTGGGTGACCTTGGGCCACTCACACACACTCTCAGCCTAGCCTACCTCACAGGAGGAGACAAGCATATTGTTGTAAGCCACATTGGGTCCCCATTGAAGTGAAAATGGGGGTATAAATATTGAAATAATAATAATAAAGTGACATGAGAGGAGCATTTGATTCTCTCAAGGCAGCAGCAACACTGAAGGGCAGATACTCAGATCGAATCTTCAAGCACGTAAAATTTAATAGCTCCCCTAACATCCAGTTACATGAAATGTTCAGGGAAACCAGACTGATCGTCTCTGGTTTCCCCCCCCCCAAACCCCCCCTCCAATTTCCCTAAAGAATTAACACTAAAGGAATGAAAAAATGTATATAAATCAGATTCTTTCCATCTCCTTTCTCGTTGTGACATAGCGGGATGTGGCTGAAATAAAACATGAGCATCTCCTGTGTTAAATAAAATGAGTGGTAGGCGACTCTATTTTTTTTCCCAAGGAGGCTGGAATAAAAATCGGAGAAGGAGAGAACCGTATACTCAGCTCTGAGCTCTGTGGAGGAAGGGCACAGTAACAGCCTAAGAAAGAATGGTTTCCTCTGCTGTTGGTTTACTACCCTTTGTTCCAATGGCACCTGCAGAAGAGGCATTCTACACCCTCCATCTTTAATAGGCTCTATCTACCCTAGCTGACAATAGCTTAACCAGGGTTGTTACAGTGGCACACATACAACAATCCAGCTGCTAGTGTGTGGCACACAGGTGTTTGCCGACGAACACAGCATTAGCCAGGCTGAGAGGGGGAGGATGAAAGGGGAGGGGAAAGGTGGGCACCGCATACTATTATTTGACGTAAACAGAGAGATTCTAGTCTATAGGCACAGTCAATTACTATAATTTGCACGCCTATGGCACTTTGCATTCAAAGGACTAATAATGCTGTGCAAACATTAAGTAAAGAATGCTCAGATGCCACTTAGGAAGAAAGCATCAGGAGACGAGACTGGGAGAAAGAAGCTGATGATGGGGTGTTCCGAGAGAGGCCTTGTTCTTAGTGGTCCGGCAGAACTATGGCCCATTCTGCATCTAGCATTTGCTCCGTTGTTTTACCAAACCCGCAATAAAACAGAAAAAGATGCAGCTCAAAGCCACCTTCAGGTACCCGGGGCCAATGCTGTACTGACTGCAAAGTCACCCCCAGTGGCCATAAATCTATGCAGACAGTAACCATAAAACCGAGAGATCAAAGATCCGACAATCAAAGAAAGTGAAAGTGGCAAGCAATGCAGAGGGGAATTTCTGTTCCAATGTGGGTTTGGTAAAACAGCGGAGCTAATGCTAGATGCAAAATGGGCCTTTGTCTGGGTTTGTATTGATTTTAGACTTCAGGAGATGTTCCGTGGTTTAATGGTCTTCATAGCACCCCCCCCCCCCATCCCATCACACAGAAAACAATATATCAGGGAGACGGCTGTTCCAGACCCTCTTTTGTACATTGAGTGTTCTGCTTTTGGTGTGGAGGTCCATTCCTTTACGTGAACCTCTGCCTACAGTCTTAAGTAGGTCGACCACTTCAAGGAGAGCTAAACCCTGGAAAATAATTTTGCTGCATGGGATGTGTGCTTTCTGTTCAAAAGTCTCAATCTGGGTCCGTTGGAAGGTTGCCTTATACTGGGTTGGACCGTTGGTCCAGCTAGCCAAATATTATACATTTTGATTGGTGGCAACATTCCACAGCTTCAACAGAAGACTCTTCCAGTCCTCTTACTGGAAAGACTGGTAAGCAGGCATGCTGAGTGTTGAACCTCAGACCTTCTGTACATAAAGCATGTGGTAGAGGGACCACGGCTCAGTGGCAGAGCATTTGCTTTGCAGGCGGAAAGTCCTAGGTTTAATCCTTGGCATCTCCAGTTTGAAAGATCAGATGAAAAGTCATGTGAAAGACTACTTCCCAAGATCCTGGAGAGCTGCTGCAAGGCAGAGTAGATGATGCTGACCTTGGTAGACCAGTGGTTTGGTTCATGTGCTCATGTGCTCTACTGAGCAACGCAGAGATAGATGGTAGTGTTAAAAGAACAAATTAATATACCGGCAGTCTGGAGTGGTGCAGGATTTGGGTGTCTTTAAAAGGGGGTTAAACAGATTCATGGGCAGCCGCTGCCAGTCAGAAAAGACCATTACTGATCTTCATAGATCAGTGTCTCAGTAGAAGGCAGCTTTATGTGTTCATCTGAATGGGATGCAGATACGCAGGTTGCTTATATTGATCTATGGAGATGAGAGTGATGGTTGAGTCTTCGTCCTTTGCTTACGATGGTGATGGTGGTGCTGTTTAAACTACATAGCCTTCTGGCTTCCGACTAGCCTTAAGGTAAAGGTAAGGTTTCCCTTGCTTGAAAGCCAGTCGAATCCAAATCTAGGGGGCGGTGCTCATCTCCGTGTCCAAGCCGAAGAGCCAGCACTGTCCGAAGATGTTTCCGTGATCATGTGGCCAGCATGACTAGATGCTGAGGCACACGGAACGCTATTAACTTCCCACTGAAGCAGTACCCAGGGCTATTTTGGGGCAGGAACACACAGGAACGGAGTTTTGGCTGGCTTCTGAGTTGGCCACGCCTACAGCCTTCCTCTCCCTCGGGTTCCCCAGGTGCTTTGCAAGCCCACGGGGTGCCTGGGGAAACCAAGCTGATCCAGGGATGGAAGGCAGTTTAAACTGCCTTCCCTCCTCAAATTCCCAAGGAGCCCCACAGCTGTGGGGCCCCTGGGGAAGCCAATCCAGAAACTGCCTTCCTTCCCTTGGGTTCCTTGTGTGCCCCGCAAGCCACGGGGCACCTGGGGAAGCCAATCCTGGGAGGGAGCTGTGCGGTCAGGGGTGTGGCCTAATATGCTAATGCATTTCTGCTGTTGGGTGTGGCCTATTATACTAATGAGTTCCTGCTGGGCTTTTTCTACAAAAAGAGCCCTGGTGGTACCTATTTATCTACTTGCAATTTCTTGCTTTTGGACTGCTAGGTTGGCAGGAGCTGGGACCAGAGATGGGAGCTCACTCCGTCAGGCGGCACTCAGGTCTCGAACTGCTGAACTACCGACTTTCCGGTCTGCAGCTCAGCATCTTAACCACTTCATTCCAAATATAGATCCAGTTTTAGATCTAGTTAAGAAGCTATATGGATGCCACGTTCCCTCATACAGAAGCTGCTGAATCCCAAACATTTGAAGCTACCTTTCACTGAGTCTAGCTAGTGGTCCATCCAGTCCACTATTGCCTATTCTGGTTGAAACAAATTCCCTTTTTTAGTGAGCATGTCAAGGACTGAACCTGAATTGTTCCATACGCAAAGCAGACGTGCTACCACTGAGCCGTAGATTCTCCCTTTGTTCTATTGCCTTTTTGCAGAGATTCCTCAATATCTAGGTGAAAAAAAATCCCTTGATCCCTTGATCATGCGAGTGCTCTCCCACTGAACTGCAACCTTCCCCAACTTGATTTTAGTCCAGTAGCATCTTAGAGTCTAACAAGATTTCGGGAGGAATGCTTTGACTCTTGAAACCTCATGCCCCCACTAATCGTCTTGGTCTCTGAGGTGCTTTTTGTGTTTTTTTGCCATCAAGTCACAGCTGAATTATGGCAATGCCATGGGATTTTCAAGGCAAGAGCCAGTTTGGTGTAGTGGTTAAGTGCACGGACTCTAATCTGGGAGAACTGGGTTTGATTCCCCACTCCTCTGCTTGTACCTGCTGGATGACCTTGGGCAAGCCATAGTTCTGGCACAGCTGTTCTTCAAAAAGAGCAGTTTCTGTCAGAGCTCTCTCAGCCCCCCCCCCCACCTCACAGGGTGTCTGTTGTGGGGAGGGGAAGGGAAAGGAGTTTGTAGGCCACTCTGAGACTCCCTTGGGTAGTGAAGGGTGGGGTGTAAATCCAATCTCTTCCTCTTCTTCTTCTTTTAGTTTGCCATTGCCTGCCTCCACATTATAACTCTGGTATTCCTTGGGGGTCTCTCCCTTTTCAATACTGACCAGGGCTGACCCTCCTGAGCTTCTGAGATCTGATGAGATTGGGCTAGACTGGGCTATCCAGGTGCTGCTGGACTCAAAGTTAGCTGTTCCACCGTAGACCAACAAGGCCACCCTCTGAAACTGTCTTCCCCAACTTGTTGCCTGTGTTGCCAACTGGTGTTGAGAATCCCTGCTCCAGAACATAACATCTTTATGGAAATGGGTAAATCTTGGGCAGGATTAACCATGAAGATAACTCAGTGTGGGACTTTTGCCTGTGATGCACAAGAAGACAACCAAGATGACCTCTGTAAGAACATGGTGGCTCTTTACGGTAAAAGAGAGGTCAGACAGTATTACATTTACAGAGCTGCCTTGATGTGGCTTTCCATCCTTCCTTTTCTCCCAGGCTTTCACCCCACCCTCTCCCCACCACACCGAATCTGCTGTTGTTACACCTGACACACCAACCGCCTGATTACAAGACATGTTGCAACACTGAGGAACCATCATTGTATCCTTTTGACATTGATACTGATTGCAGCCTTTCACACAACTGTCACAATATCAACTGCCTGTTTTCTTCAGCACGCCATCGGAGCTGACAAACCTTTTTGTCACTTTTAGCTATTTAAGTGTTGCTAATTTTGATGAGGTGCTATTAATAAACTGGGCAAGCACAAGCAACTGACTGTTGTTCTGACGAGTGGCTAGCGTTCATTAAGGAGAGCAAATGCCTTCACGGGAGACCTTTGGGGCTATTCTTTTGGCTTATTGGCCTATCTTGGGGCATTATCTTGGGGGCACACACACACACACACCCCTCAGCCATTTCTTTCTATCTAATTTTTATCCCATCTTTCTTCCAAGGAGCTCAGGGTGGCCTACACAGCTTCAAAACTTCTCCATTTTGACCTCACAATAACCTTGTGCTGTGGGTTAGGTAGAGCTGGTTGGGAGAATGACTGTCCCAAAGTCACTGAGCATGCATCATGGGTGCGTGGAGATATAAATCCCCCAGACCTAGCCTGACACTCTAAGCATTACACTGTCTCATTGCTGTTATTAGATACAGGTATAACTGCAGGAACCTTCAGCCTTTTTTCCTTTTGAAGACCATTCTGGTCACAGGCCAGTCAACAAGGTGTGGGTTTGTTTTGCATACTCAGTTATTATACCTTCACCTTAAATAACCCCCGCAGTATAATTATGTTCAGGGCTTTTTTTGTAGAAAAAGCCCAGCAGGAACTCATTAGGCCACACATCTGATAGCACAGCTGCTTCCTAGGATCGGTTTCCCCAGGCACCCCATGGCTTGTGAGGTGCCTGGGAAACCCAAGAGGGGGGAGGCTGTAGGCATGGCCAGCTCAGAAGCCAGCCAGAACTCTGTCCCTGTGCGTTCCTGCCCCAAAATAGTGCTGATTATATTGATGTTCTTTGGCCCAAGGAAATAATTTTTTACCAGCTCAGGAAACCATATCACAAGTGCCAGGTCATCTAAGATTAAGGGAAAGTGCACTGTTGAGTCACAACCAACTCGTGGTGACTCCATGAAGTTCCATCTTGTGGGTTTTTCAAGGCAAGAAATGAGCAGAAGTGGTTTGCCATTGCCTTCCTCTGCATAGCAGCCTCAGTTTTCCTTGGGGGTCTCCAAGTACTGGCCCTGCTTACCTTCCAAGCTTGGTGACATCGGGCTAGTCTGGGGTATTAGGGATGCTACAGCCGGCAGTGGAGGCTGAAAAACCCACAGTCCCCCAGATTTTGCTAAACTCAACCCACAATGCATCAGGTTCCACACTGGCTCTGACTTTGAGCCAACAGTCTTCCACGCTCTGCCTATCGGGTTAAATTTAAAAAATTCATTTGCCTTGGAAGCACAGAAGCTTTATGTAGTATCCTCGATCCTCCGTGAACACATGGAGGTTTTTTTTTTAAAAAAAGTTTGCGCATGTGCAAAAGCAAAGCCTCTGAAAAGTTGAACAAACACCATGACTTCCCCGCCATAAAAGAACACATCCCTTTAAACTTCTTGCCCGAAACTGGCCTCCTTGGGATCCTGAACGCAGCGGTAGTGGCCATTTAATTTTTTTTTAACCAGGGGGTGGGAAAGCGCTTGTGCGCATATCAGTGAGGCAAAAAAGAAAATGGCGGGCAAAAAGCGGAAGCCAGAGGCTTCTGCAGGGTGTGTGTTAAAGACTTAGAGGTGGCTCGACAATGGCTCCGCGATCAGACAGGGAAAAATGCAGCTTGAGCTGGGAGAGCACAGAAAACATCACCTCAGGACCTGGTATCAAAAAACCCACACACTTTGATCCAGTATTTGCTCTGGTAAATGATGGCTGGGAACGGGAGGCAGCTGCGGCTGTCTGATCGCGCACATATGATCCGTTTTGAAGCATTTTGAAGCCAAATCAAATGTGCGCATCTGAACGCACCCCAAGGGTCTCGATCCCATTTAGAACACTCAATCAACAGCAACTTGTTGGGTTTAGGGAATGGACCCTGCCTATAGCTCCTTGAAGGAGGGGTGGAATACAAATGTGTTAGATATATTATGGGCACAATCCACAATGAAGTTCTGCACAGAATCCACTTAAATAAATGGAAGTAGCCAAAGACCATGTAGGGTTTCCAGGTCTCCTGTTATGTGGGACAACCTCACGCCAGAAACTCCCTGATCCCTGCCCCTTGTTAGTAGGCTGGTGAGGGGAAAAAACAAAACAAAAACCATGACATAGACTGCATGATGTCATTTCCAGGTTGAATCCAGAAATGACATCACACTGCTCTAGGATTCAGTGGGAACTCTATGGCAAAATCATAAAGTTTCCACTTAATAGAGAGGCATGATGTCCATTCTGGGTTTGCCCCCAAAACAACATCCTGCCATCAGTGTGGCAGAGCTTTCCATGTTCCTGCCTCCCAGTCTCCCATCAAGTGCCAGCTGGCAATCCTATGACAGGGGCTCCCAGAGAGACTTGAGGAAGGAGCTGGACCACACTCAGGGACAGGAATGATTTTTTCTCCCTTGAAAATGATCCAGTGTTGCTCTGAATTATTGAGCCCAAATTCTCCCATCACTTGAACAAGTCACTTTGATGACCTTTGGTGGAAATGTAACATGTAGGCAGAGATTTGGTTTTTTTGCAATCAAGTCACAGCTGACTTATGGCGACCCTGTAGGGTTTTCAAGGCAAGAAGTGTTTAAGCGTGGTTTGCCATTGCCTGCCTCTGTGAAGCAACCTTGAATTTCCTTGGTGGTCTCCCACCCGCATTCTGACCAGGGCCAACCCTGCTTAACTTCTGCAATCTGATGGTGAGATCAGGCTAGCTGGGGCTGTCCAAGTCAGGGCACAGACAGAGATACAGAGAAGTAAATAAAACTATATACTAAGTCACTTTGGGACTCTGATAGCCGGCAAAAAACAGCCACACAACTAGCAAGCAAAGGTTGAAAACTTCCTTTTCTGCTCTCGTTCAGCTGAAAGTTATTTTTAGGTGCCTAAACCAGAACAATTATAACCCCAAACTACTTCACTTAATCCTTTGCCTTATCTCCTGAGGGAGTGGGGGGGGGGGAATTACCAATGCTGTTCTCAAAACCTTTAAATCCCAACATGCACATATAAGCAAGAAGCAAATCTGTTCCTTGCCTGGCAAACCTGAAGGGTTTGACTGGCATCTTTTAATTAAAATGACCCAATAAGTTGTCCTGTCTTGCATTTTAAGCATCAGATTGTCAACAATATTGTGGGGGTGGGAGAACAGGCTGGATTCTGACTGCAAAATAGCCCCTCTGACTTTTCTCATATACCCTTCATTTCTTTAATCCATTTATTTAAAACTTTTAGATGCCACCTTCGTGCAATTTCAGGAGCCTCGTTCAACATTTATTTTGTGGTATTTCTATGCCACTTTTCTCTAGTGAGACAGAAGTGGCTTACAGAAATTTCTAAGGTGAACACTATGAACGAAATAATCAAAAGAAAACAAACAATACACTCAGGACAGGTATGGCCAGGCTCTATTTCACTGGGCTGGCTATTGTAGGTCTCTGAACTGTGAGCCAAAGGCCAAGAGCCAAGGGTCAGGAGCTTAAAGGCTTGCTTAAGGACTTGCACCTCTGGCCACTCCCAGTTTAAGGGCTTGTACCTTTGGCCAGTCCCAGCAGGGAGGCAGGAGTGAACTGTTGTGCAGCTGGCAAGATGAGGGTTGCCAGACCCCCAGTTGAGGTGGATTTCCCCCTAATTTTGGGGGCTTCAATCTGCCACCAGCCAGCTGGCCAGTGGGGGAAGCTCCACCCTGAACAGCCCCCTCCCATGCCGATATGTTCAGTGTGATGATGTCACTTGGAAGTGATGTCATCATGCCAGGCACATCAACATGTTGACACTCTAGCATTTTGGTCAAACTCTATGGTTATCATAGAGTTTTTGGGCAAAATGCTAGAGTGTTGATGTGCCCGGCATGATGACATCCCTTCCAGGTGATGGCATCCCAAAAGCACATGCAAAGAAAACTCCAGGACAGGTAAGGACAGGACAGGTAAACTAAAGGTAAGACCTGGCAACCCTAGGCAAGATGTTCCACACCAATTCCACAAAAATACATAACAATCATGACAGAAACCAAGAACACAAAATGAAACACATGCCTGTTCCAGCAGAAGAAACAAAGACTGCAGGTAGCCATGTTGGTCCTCTTAAAAAATCCAGCCACAATATCAGAAAATGGTATGTAGCCTTTCAGTTTCCCCAGAACGCTTCAGCTGGCTCGCTGTTTTAAAAAACGGTTGGGGTGAACACAAAAACATTTCCCACCTTGATCTTATGGTCTCACATTTGCAAGAATGTCCAGGAGATCTGAACAGACAAAGTAGGTTGGAGCTGGTACTGGTTGTCATTCTACAATCAAAAGGCCAAAGGTGGAACTTGGTGAGGGAACTTTTTTTTTTTTTGCTCTCAAGTCACAGCTGACTTAAGAAGACCCCATAGGAGTTTTTGAGGTAAAAGAGCCGGTTTGCCATTGCCTGCCTCTGCATAGCGATCCTGGATTCCTGGGTGGTCACCCATCCAAATACTGACCAGGGCATACTTAGCTTAGCTTCCAAGATCTGATGAGATTGGGCTAGCCTGGGCTACCTAGATCAGACCACTGTTAGCTCTACCTAGGCCACATTTTTTAAAAAAAAAAGTTGCACAGCTTTTACTTTTATAATTTTTAATGTTATTTTTGCAGCAGTTATGCATAAGTGGCATTAAAATGAATCGAGACCATCAGCAAGAGAGAGGGCAAAATGAAAAAGGGTCATAGCAACATGGTGAAGATCCCCAGAAGCTTTGGAGTGGGTTGTCACAGGGTGGACTGTTTTGTTTTTTGGTTGGGTTGGGTGTTTTCAATTTGAGTGTTGATTTTATTTTGTTAATGGAATCTTATGTTTTGCATCCTAGCCCTTTGTTGATGCTCAGGAAATACAGTGGGGTATAAATAAATGGCATATTTGTCCATCCCAGAGCCAGTTTGGTATAGTGGTTAAGTGCACGGACTCTAATCTGGGAGAACCAGGTTTGATTCCCACTCCTCCCCTTGCACCTGCTGGATGACCTTGGGCAAGCCATAGCTCTGTACCAGCTGTTCTCTCAAGGACAGTTCTCTCAGAGCTCTCTCAGCCCCACCTACCTCACAGGATATCTGTTGTGGGGAGGGGAAGGGAAAGGGAAAGGAGATTGTAAGCCGCTCTGAGACTCCCTTGGGTAGTGAAGAGCGGGGTATAAATCCAATCTCTTCTTCTTCTCTTCTTCTCCTCCCTACTTAATAGAAAGGAAACAAGTCCAAATGAACTCAGTGGGACTTACTTTAATGTAAACATGCATGGGATTGCACTTAACATATCAGTAGTATCATATACCTAATAGCAAAGGGTGTTCCCTACAGTGCAGATTTTTTTAATAACTTTATTTTTAACTTTTTTCAGTTTTTTTAAACATTAATACTAATAAGTATTCATACATCACTTCCCCCAAAATACTTAATAAATAAAAATAACAATAACTTCAAAAATCTTAAATTTTAACTTTAACAAATAATACAATAAACAACTCTAATAAAAACAAAATTAATATATTTCTTAAGTAAGGCAGAAAAAGAATCTTTCTGTTTAGTTATATATTCAAAGAAAGTGAACCATTTTGCAACAAAGCATGTATTTTTTGATGTAGATTCCAATAGTGATATTTGCATGGCCAGTTTGTCCATAGCCACTATGTCCCATAGCTTTAAAGACCAATCTCTAAGAGATGGTAACTTATCTCACTTCCATTTTTGTGCCAGGTGAGTTTTTGTGGCGATCAGCATTAAAGCTAACAATTCTCTAGTGTTTATGGTGAATTGTTGGGTTTCCCAATAATTAAGTAATATTCCTTCAGGAGTAAGTAGGGCTGCCAAGTCAGCCCGGGGGGCGGGGGATCCCCCGCTACAGGGGTTCCCGATCCGCCGGCCAGCATTTGGCCGGCGGGGGGAACCCCACCCCCGAAGTTGTCCTGTCAGGACAACGTCCCCATCATAATGACGTCACTCGGAAGTGACGTCATCATGTTGGGGACGTTGCTGGGACGACGCTCAAGCAATCGCCCCAAAACTCTATGATACCATAGAGTTTTGGGGCGATTGCCAGAGCATCACCCTTGCAATGCCCCCAATGTGATGATGTCACTTCCAGTGACATCATCATGGTGTGCACGCAAGCGCGCGCGCCGGGGAAGCTCCCCCCCCGCCGGTAAGTTTTTAGGACTTGGCAACCCTAGGAGTAAGCGGAATCGGAACAAGTATTTCCCCTATTTTTAAAAAAATTAGTGTCCAGTAAGATTGAACTTTAGGGCAGGACCACCAGCAGTGAAACAGAGAACCTACCTGTCCACAGCCTTTCCAACACAGTGGGTCCTTTTTCGCCTTTGCGTGAAACAGCTTTAGAGGTGTCATATACCACTTAGAAAAAAGTTTGTGATTTTGCAACCTTATGTTTAAAGATTTAGTTGTATATATACTAGATGTCCAACTATGTAGCCATTGATCCTGAGTTTGTACCCTTTCACAGTCTTTATGCCAGGCTTGCTGTTGAGATGAAGGTTTAGACCAATGTTCAAAAGCCAGGGTTTTATATAATTTAGAAATTAGTCCTCTTTGGTCTATTATACCTTTCTCTATTAAGATTTCAAATACTGTTTTGAGCCGTGAGGCATTTTCTATAATATTATTTGTTTTAATCATATGAGACAATTGTTGTGCATGGAACCAAGGTATTTTAAATTATGTTTGATTTCCAGTCTTTCAGAGGACCAATTGTGACCTTGCAGGAGTAAGTCTCCTATTCAAAAAATGCCTGCCTCTCTCCACTATAAATAGGAAGAGTTTAATTCACCTGGTGGGAACCACTTTTGACCTAAAAAAGAAGCCAAAGGCAATGTTCCTGACGCTAATATATTTCTATGCTTGTCCCATATTTCTAAGGTGTTTGCCAGAAAGGGATTGTCATAAATGGTTTTAGGTCTATTTTTTGATGCTTCCCGAAATACCTCATATAAAAGTTTAGGAAGAGCATAAGTTTTTTCTATTTGTACCAAGCTTTTTGAATTGTTGGGTGGGTATATTGTAATGCACATTTACAGCTTTTGTAGTGCTTTTCTCTCTCCATATTTCATGTGTTTCTTTTCTAATTTTGTTATATTTTCCTTCAGTTCCTTTATTAATTTATTTCTCTCTTTTTTGTAGGAAGAAGCTAAGGATATTAATTTCCCATGCAGAACTGCCTTAAATGAATCCCAAATTATGTCCTGTTGAATTTCCTCATTGGCATTATAAGTGAAATATTCCTCTATGTCCTTATCTATTTTTTCAACAAGGGAAGCATTATTCAATAAAAGTTTATTTAAAGACCAAGTTGGGCCTTTGTTCTCTCGTGTCATTTCATCCATATCACACACTACCCAAGAATGGTCTGATATTATTCTAGAACCTATATCAGCAGAGTTTATAGTATTAAGCAGTGATTTTGAAACTAAGATAAAGTTGATTCTAGAATAGGTGTCATGTACTGCTGAGTAATAGTAAAAGAAATGAATTCTTTTACTTTTGGGTTCAACAGCCTCCAGATGTCAATTGGGTTATTTTTTTTCAATAGGTCTTGCAGACTTGTAGAAAGGGTGTGTTTTTTGGTCTGAGGAAATTTTTTAAGTTTCATCCAAATTAGTATCTATTATCAGATAGATTATCAGATAGATAACACCCAATTATGACTTCTCCTTGCTGGAAGGATGTAAGTTGATCAAGTACTGATTTTATAAAATGCACTTGGTCAGTATCTGGAACGTAGATAGAGGCAATAGTTATTGGCTTCCCTTCCAGTTTTCCCCTTATAAAAATGAACCTACCCAATGAATCACTTTTTGTCTCTTCTAGTTGAAATGGAAGGCTTTTTGAAAGCAGGATTGCCATGCCTCTTGATTTAGAACTACCTGGGGATTGATAAGATTGCGAGAACCAAGTTGATTTTAACACTTGTTTCATTTTGCTTTTATAATGTGTTTCTTGCAAGCACAATATATGAGGTTTTACTTTAGTGACCACATTTGAGAGTCTTCTTAATTTGATTAAATTGTTTAAACTTTTACAGTTCCGTGTCATAATTTTGTATTTACTCATCTTCCTACAACTCTATTGCCGAACCTAATCCTAAAAAAACTACTAACAATTTCCTAAAATGAGCCGCAGCTCACCATCAAAAAAATTAATACAGTCCTAACAATAACCTTTCTAAAAGGTCAGATTCACAGAAAGCCTGCCAGAACACTGGCAGGTAAGGGAGTTACCCTTGAACTCCCTGTCTGTCAATCACTCCCCCCCCCCAATTTAGAATAATACAAGACATAAATTTTCCCCCATCCCCCCCCCCCCGGCTGTTTGCTTTAAAAATGATTTTAGCCAAATTTTACAATTTCATACCATCATTTATGGGCTTTCCTTTTAAAATAAAGTTTACAACATCTCAAATAAAGCCTTAGTTATAAACACTACAAATATATCTCAATAAGCTATATAAACATATACCATTTTACTTCAATATAATTTAATACCCCCTTTACTTTAACTTTTAGGCCACAAAAGAAGGGAAAAAAGAGGGTTTTTCTCCTCAGGATCCTTCTTATAAAATAGATTTTACAATAACGTAATTACAAAGAAACAACACTGCAGATTTTCAAAAAATTCACATTTATTCATTCATTCACATCTTCCCAGGGTACCACTGCTCTCTGCAACCAGTGTTTGCCATCATAAATACATACATGGTCATTCCTATGTAGGGATGCAAGGTCTTTGGAGCCTGCATCATACAGTTTTTCCCCACCTTATTGCTCTTCGCATTTGCACCTTCTTTCAATTCTGCATACCCATGTCAAGCAAAATGGGCAGTCTTGTTCTGAGTTTTCTACTGTATAAAAGCTCAGGAGGGGATAAACTATGTTTTTTTTTAAAAGCAGGGCTTCTGTATAATTCAGATGGGCCAAACAACTGGGCAAGTGGCCACCCAGGAACCATCTCACCCTGTCACTGCTCATACAGTGGCTGCGTTCAGACTGGCAGTTTGGCCTGATATAGGCACCTTTCACAAATGGATTAAATGGGCCTATCCATACAGCCACAGCTGTCAGGCATTCCCCGGGGCATACTCACCCCGTCAGAGGACGACTTGGAGCTGGGTTAAAAAGCCACCCCCCCCCCCCAAAGTGGAGTTTTTGTTTCCTTGCGCATTCATCGCACATGGCCAGCTGTCTGAACATGCCGGAGCATGCGCAGAACAGCTTTTTCTTTTCTTTTTTTAATTTGCCCATGTGCACGCATGAATTTTGGCTGTTTTTGCAGTGCACTCGTGGCTGATGCGCTACAATAGTGTGGATTCTTTCCCATGGGATGTCTCTGTGGGTAACCTGCAGTAGGATGTGCTGTGTGGCTGATACGTCCCGCAACGTTTTAAACTGGGTCTATTAGAGGCAGCACTATATTGTGGCAAGCTGCCAGTCTCTCTGCAGCCGGTGTCCAAGTTGGTATGGTTGTGAGAGATTTTATCTGCAAAGTGTTGAGCTGAGCAATCAAAGTGGGTTAGCTAGCAGTCCACATTCTCCTGCAGGCCAGATCCCAAAAGATCTCTGTCCACCTGGAATAACTCTGCCGGCCCGACACTATGGAGATGTCGTGGTGGTGGGAAAGTATTGCTTCTTTGCTGCCATCACTGCTGTGAAGTAGGCTCAAAAGTTAGTTTAAGCCTTTATCTTATCAGATTCATTCTGAGTCTTCCTCCATTCTTTCCCCTTGTCTTTACATCGCCCATAGTTCCTCAGTAAACCAAGGGGCTACCTGGACTTCTGAGAGAATGTGCCTGGGAGTGATCATGTCAATTGGCCTGGTCATTTCCTCATTCCAGAGGACAAGCAGGTCATTAAAAGGGATACCAACCATATCAGTAGGAAAAATCTCTTAGAGTCATCAGACGGATTCTGTAGAGCATCATTCACAGAGGAGACTGCTACCCATGGTTAATGGAAACCTCCATGTCCAGAGCTAGAACTCCCTGTGCTAGAACTCAACATGAGAGGCAGGAGCTGAAGCAAGCACAGGGGTAGGGATGGGAATGAACTGGCTCACAAACATAAGTTCATTATGAATTTTGAGTGGTTCGCAGTACATGAACGGAAGTTTGCAAAACTGAGGAGTTGCCACGAACTTCCACAACATTTTAAGGCTATTTGTGGTGGTTCATGAAGAGCAGAAAAAGCGTCATGGAACATCATGAACCTCTACAAGCCAGTTCGGTTTGCACACCAACCTCCCTGTTCGTATTGGTTTGTGGTTCAGCTATGAACCATGAACTGAAATGAACCATATTTTTGTGGTGCCCATCCTTAAATGAGGGTGGGCACAGAGGAAGGGTGAGGAAAATGGGACTGCAGAATAGAGCAGGGCAAGGAGGGGAACCATATAAGAACATAAGAACATAAGAGAAGCCAACGTTGGATCAGGCCAATGGCCCATCCAGTCCAACACTCTGTCACTCAGTGGCCAAAAATACCAGGTGCCTCAGTTTTGGGACAGCATATCTTAAGGACCTCTTTCTTCCATATGAACCTACTCTACAACTATAGTCATATTCTGAGGCCCTGCTTTGGGTGCTCTCACCTTCAGAAAGTGGCTAACCCAAGAGAAGGCCTTCTCCACTGTGGCAGCATTATTATGGAACTCCCTCCCCCACGAATATTCATCTATCTCTTTTCTATTACCAACTTTCACCAGTGAGTGAAGACTTTTTTGTTTCATCTGGTGTTCCCTCCTTGACCCTTCCCTGCTGCCCAGGTATTTTAATTGTTGTTCCTGCATTTTTACACATTTGTTTACATTTCGGCTTTTAATCGATTTGTTTTAATCGATTTGATCTGTTTTCCTGACGTTCCGTTTTTAATGGTTCGCTGCCTTGATGGCTCAGATTGGGCAAAAAGGCAATATATAAATTCGGTAAATAAATAAAGAGATCACAGGAAGCAAATCGGCATTAGGATCATGGCAACACCAAAACGGGTCATTAAATCCAAGATGGTATAATTTAGCAAGCTGCCTCATAACCAAATGTTCTGATAGGTAAGCCCAGGGCGTTATAATATTGGATCTGTAGATAAGCACTGTTCTTAATCATGAAAAAGAAAGGCACTGCTACAATCCCGATCAGCGAATGGGACTGTCTTTGTTTAATAAAGGAATTCAGAATTCCTGTTTTCAGCTGCAGCAGTGGGGTGTGTGTGTGTGTGCCCCAACTAGCTGAGACAGCAATTAACTGGCATACTTGAGAGCAGAGAGCCTGTCAATCGGATGAGTTATTCTTTTGAACCAGGGCAGCAGCTCAAGCATAAAAGCTCTTGTAAACAATTATTACAGGGATGCATAGAAACACAATTAATCTTTCCTAAGGTGTTATCTTGAGGTATTTCCCCCACCGATTATGTGCCACTTGCCCAGTAAATCAGTTTTCAAGATAAAGACATCCACTGTTAGTGTCATTAATAATTCCATTTGGCTGAACATGGTGGTGGTGTGTAGAATCTCAGAAGATTCGATTACATTTTGGACAAACCACACAACAACAGTCTGGAAGAAGGGGAGAGGACACAAGCTGTGCCGCACCGAAGCAGGATGTAGCGCTAATGGAGGAGCCCGAGCAAGAGGGCAATCTCTCAACCTGCAACTGAATTTTGCCTGAAGTGAAATTTCAAGGACTGTCTATGAAGATTCCTAGGCAGACCAAACATCCAATCAACGAGACAAAAATCCAAAAAGATTCATTATATTTCTTGCATAGAGGGTAGGCGGACATGCCGTATCTTGGCTTGGCTACCCACCCTAAGTCTTAAGAGTTTTGTTTTAAAAATACACAAAATATATGTAAAGGGCTGTGAAAGTGCTATAACATGCTAAGTATTATTAGATCATTTAAGATCATCAATAGACAGGGGCAGGTCTCTGTTGTCGCCCCGATTTCAGATGGGTAGTTTTCCTCTGCTTTTTTTCCTGATGTTTCTGAGCTGGCAAGGCAGGCTTTCCCCCATTGGATCTGGTGAAGGATCGCATTTCTGCTACATCAGTGCTATCGTCATTTCGGAGGCAGCAATATGTCACCCCCCCCTTTTGTTTTGCCCCTGTACTATATCGACCTAGCACAATAACGCAAGGTGGTGTTCCCAGCGCAACCGAGAACTCCACTTCTTCTAGACCTGAGGTTGCATTTTTTCAACAGCTGACCCACCCCTCAAGTAAACCTGTGCAGGCTTACTGTGACCCCTATTAAAGCATAAGGGGGAAAGAGGACCAGATTCCATGCCTCCCTTTCACTCACACCTTCTTCCTGTCTCACTTTCCAAGCCTTTAAGCCCCATCTATGGGAAAGCCCCCCGTCGTCCCTTTGGGATTAAATCCAGTGTTCCAGTATCCAGGATACATTTTTATGCCACCCCCTTTCCAGCCACTCTCGGGGTCCTCAGTTCCGTAGAGCATCTGGCACTGCATTTGTGCTTAAGCGAAAAAGACAGACAAGTGTGAAGCCGAGTCCTCTTCCCTCCTCCTGCTCTGTAAGTAGTCCCCTTTGTCTGATCAGCTGGGAGCTGTCCATTTGCAGCCAGCACATTAAAGAGTGTGTGTGTGTGTGGGGAAAGACCTAATAGCTAAGCATACAATTCTACTGTAAGACACCCCCCCAATCCTCATTGTGGACATCTGCTGCAGTGATATATCGATATGCCACAAAGTGTTTTTTTTTTAAACAGTGGCACTGCCCACGGAATCGGCAGCAGCTAAGGGGAAAACAGGAAGGTAGGAAGAAGAAGAAGAAGAGATTAGATTTATATCCCGCCCTTCACTCACTTGGAGTCTCAGAGCAGCTTACAAACTCCTTTCCCTTCCCCTCCCCACAACAGGCACCCTGTGAGGTGGGAAGAAGAGGGGCATGGAAGTGGCTGGATGTGGGCAGGAACTTTAAAAGTGCAGCAAACTGTACAGACTCCACCCAAAACCAACAACAACAAAACCTTTTGATGCATTCATTCCAGAAATATCGACATAGAAGTGGTCTGGAAAAAAAAAGGGGGGTGGGGTGGGGGGGGAAGACAGGCTGGAAACCAGCACAGCAATGACTGGTAAATGAGGCTCTGTGTAAGTTGGGGGGTGGGAGAGGGGGCAGCCTCTGCTTTGGATGCAGAAGGTCCCACTTTCAATCTACATTTCCAGCTAAAGGGACCAGTAGAAGCTGATTTGATAGGTCCAGTACCTTTGAGACCTGCTGCCAGTCAAAGTAGACAGTTCTGACCTTGATGGATCAATGGCCTGATTCAGTACGAGGCAGCTTCATGCAGTTAATATTTCCTTTGGAAAGGCCATAGCTCAGTGGGAGAGCATCCGCTTTGCACACAGATGATCCCGGGTTTGGTCACTAGATCTCCTGCTACAGAAGGATCCAGTGGCAGGTGGAGTGAAAGATCTGACACTGACAGTCAGGATGGGCAATACTGATAGCCCAGTGATCCAACTCCATATAATTCAGCCTTTGCTTGCTCATTTCACTATCCAAAAAATTTTCCCCATGTCTGCTGCTGTGCATAAGCGAATACTTCTGTATATATGGCTTTTTACTGAAAGTCATCACAGATTACAATAAACTGGCTGTGTTGGGAGGGATAGAGATGGCAGACGCTTCAGGTCAAAGATGTTGACCACTAAATGGAGCAGCTGGACTTTCTGCCACAAGTGCTCTGGGTTTATCTTGACACTTCTAGGCAAATGGCTCGCAAGGCATCAGAGAATCAGCTGCCGCCACTAGATCATTTCCTGT
Organism: Lepidodactylus listeri; assembly: GCA_029233225.1. Classification (NCBI taxonomy): domain Eukaryota; kingdom Metazoa; phylum Chordata; class Lepidosauria; order Squamata; family Gekkonidae; genus Lepidodactylus; species Lepidodactylus listeri. The sequence goes on along the minus strand of JARCFY010000013.1, from coordinate 56,951,495 downwards.
AAACATAACAAATTCGGCCGATTCTGCCCACATTATTGGCTTATTTCCAATACTCAATGATAGATGGCTCCAAATTGGATATAACAAATGAGCAGGAGGGTCACGGCCTAACAGCTCCTCAACCATGGCTAGCGGCAATTACGGGAACAGCAAAACCATTTTTAGAGTTTAAGATAAGGAAGAAGAAAAAGAAGAGGAGAAGAAGAGACTGGATTTATACCCCACCATTCACTTGGAGTCTCAGAGCAGCTTACAAATTCATTTTCCTTCCCCTCCCCACAACAGACACCCTATGAGGTAGGTGAGCCTGAGAGGGCTCTGACAGAAACTGCTCTTTTTCAAGAACAGCTGTGCCAGAATTGTGGCTTACCCAAGGTCATCCGGCAGGTGCAAGTGGAGGAGTGGGGAATCAAACCCTGTTCTCCCAGATTAGAGTCCACGCACTTAACCACTACACCAAACTGGCGAGAGGGCAGAGAGGCCAGCAGATGAGCTGATCGAGGCCCTCAGGATCTTGTCTTCTTCAAAGACCCATCCCAGGACCCCTGAAGCACTCAAATCAAACTTTTAATAACTTGTGCCTAAGACAACTTGAATTTATCCCACCCAGGCTGGCTCTCCAGTCCAGGATCAGCCCCCAAAGCAAAATAATTGAAATCTAGACTTGTACCTTGTATTTTTATTGCTTTGGTGTTTATGATCTTTGAGGTTTTATTGCTTTGGGGTTTATTATCTTGACAATGCATGTTGTTGTGCGAGGTTTCTAGGAAAAGCAAACTAGAGATGTTTGTTTAAATAAACATGGAGTTTCACTTCATATCTCAAAGCTCATGTGGAGATTCCTGTTTGAACGAACGCATGAGAAATTCAAAGAGGAACTCTGAGATGATTTTTCTTGGAGAAATGTGGTGTCCATTATCCCTGTGGGTTTCTTATGAAAAATCTGTCACATCTTTATTGCTGTGCTGGATAGGGATGGGCATGAACTGAACCAGGAAGTAAAATTTGACATGAATTTCACCCTGTTTGTGGTTTGAGAACTGAAGTTCATGATGGATTTACTGTCATGAACTTGTAAAGCAGTTCGTGGTGGTTCATGGATAAAGTAGAAAGCAGGGGTTTAAAGGGACTCTGGGTCCCTTTAAACCCTTGCCTTCTGTTTCCCACAAAAGCTGCAAAAACAGCTGAGTGGCATGGAGTGCCTCCCGCACTGCTCAGCTGTTTTTCGGTCTTTCTTGTTTAGTCCCTTTAAAGAGACTGCACAAGAAAGTGAAACAGCTGAGTTGTGAGGAGTGCCCCTCACCATTCAGCTTTTTTTTTTTTGGGGGGGTGTTCTTGTGCAGACTGCAGCCCCTTTCAACAGGGTTTGCAGGACCACAAAGCACAAACCAGTTCATGAACGAACCTCCCAGTTCAGTTTGTGGTTCACTTTGTAGGTTGCCCATGAACCACAAACCAACATGAACTTCCATTATTCTGGCTCATTCCCATCCCTAGTGCTGGAGCCATGCAGTATTCTAGAGCACTCACTCACTGGCTCGGCAGCCTCATATGGCTCTTGGACGCGCTACCTGTGGCTCTTCTGAGCCATGTTCCCCTGTATGGCACCTGTCCCATGTTTCGGGAAAGTGGCCAGTTGGGCTTTTTGTGTTCGGCAGGTGGTTCTCCGCTTGAAACAGCCTCCACTTTAGGAAGAGGTATGTTGTGAGCTTCCCTGATGTGCAGTGTCTCATGCCAAGGGTGGAATTCAGTGTTGCCCTTTTGGTTGATGGCAATTGCAAATGCAGCTCTTTGCAAACTGTAGAGTGAGTAACCACTCTTCTGGAGGGCTTGGATCCAAATCTATTTTTCCACCAGCAAAAGAACACTTCTACCAGTGTGTGTGTGTGACGGAGGGAGGGTGATCCTCTCTTCGAAGTCCCATCTTGGAGAGGAAGGGGGCAGATTAGAGCCCTATATGGCTTGGGGCTGGCATACCTGAAGGACCGACTTCTCCCATATGAACCCACCCATCTACTCCAATCATCTTCAGAGGCTGTGCTTTGGGTAACCCCACCATGCCAGCCGAGGCATGTGGCAGCCTGAGAGAGGGACTTCTAGGTTGCAGTGCCAAAACTTTGGAGTGCCAAGAGACGTCTGCAGAACAGCAAAGGAACCCTAGAAAAGGTCACATCTCTTGCTTTTACAGAGAGCCAGCATGGTGTTATTGGTTAAGAGGGACAGACTCTAATCTGGAGAACCGGGCTTGATTCTGCACTCCTCCACATGAAGCCAGCTGGGTGAACTTGGGTCAGTCACAGCTCTTTCAGAGCTCTCTTGGCTCCAAAATAAGTCTAGTTTGCAACTGAAAGAGTTAGAACTTAAGGCTACCAGACAATCCTAGGACCTCCTGGCTATACTACACACGATGTCGTATAATAATTAATTATTAATATTATTCTTGCTCTTGCACCACCCACACATCATAAGAATGTATTAAGTGCTGTATATTGTAACTGCGTGCAAGAAGACCTGGGAGGGAAAGGGTTAAGAGAATGCTCTCACTCACTTGGCAGTTGGCCCCACCCTCTCACTGGTTAGATGCTGAGCCTCTTTAGCCCTTGCTGTGTTGCCTTCTGTGTTTCACCTTATATAGGACCTCTCTTCTTCTCTCTCTTACCTGGGCTTGAAGCTGTAGCAAGTTAACCTTTATGAAGTTGATCTGTTCACAATAAGTTAAATGTACCTACATGAATATGTCATGTAAGATGTGCATCTATTTTTGTAAGTAAAATTTCTTTCTCTTGTTACCATTGGAGTCAGGTCATTTTTGCAATTTGTTTGTACAGGATCTTTCTCTTAACCGGGAAACGTGTCCTTCCAAGGCAATTGGTTTTTTTTACACTTAATCCAATAAAAAGAGCCCTGCTGGATCAGACATGTGGCCCATCTAGTCCAGCATCCTGCTTCACACAGTGGCCAACCAGTTCTTCCAGCTCCTAGTCTAGTGCTATAGCCACTACACCACACTCTCTCAGCACATCTGTTGAAGCAGTGTTTCAGTTATGTAGTATGATAGTAACACATTAATATTGGTGCTGGTGCTGCATATACCTGCAGAGAAAAGCTGATGGGTTTCAGTGCTTTGTTAGTTAAAAAATGTGACTGCTTCTGGGTTCCTGGATTGCAGCCACAGTTCTTTGCTAGGTTATGCAATTCCAGTGCCATTTAGGTAGGGCAAAACTCCAAGCAATAATGGAAGGAATTTACATAAATTCTCAGATGAGGTCACTGCTGAAGAATTGTTCACTTGCCTGTGCATGGGGGGGGGGGGGGAATGACTCTCATGCATTGAGATGGACCCCGTATGATTGCTGCCTTTCCCGGCATTTGTCAGTGTAAAAAGCAGGTAGGAGAGCTGAATAGAAATCACAGAGCTTGTTAAAGACTTTCTCGATTAGGCCCAGTCTGTGTTCATGTTGCAGTACTGAATTGTAAGGGACTCCGTTAAAAAAAAAAAATCTAAATCAGACGACAGGGTGTTTATTTCATCCAGGGAGGCTGACCCGTATCGAGTTGGTGGTGGCATTGCGGATCACTGAAGCCGCAGGGGAATTTGGGCAAAGCTGCGGGTCAAAATGCGGTGCGGGGCAAATAGTGGGAAATTCAAGCACGCAATCGGCGCAAAGGGAAGAACGATGCCGGAGCAGTGCCTCATGGGAAATCGGTCTGATTCTTCTTTCAGATGATTCCTCTTTCAGATGTCCTGTCTATGACGTTGATTAAAATCTACTTATTTTAGACTTTTTGTACACCTTAGCGTATAAAATTCTACACAAAATGATAATAAGTAAACACAAGATTGGTTAAATTGAGTTTATTCAGTGTCTTATTGCAGTGCTCTTGTAGTTACTTAGGCTCCAGGTGGGGCCTGGAGATCTTCTGGAATTACGAATGATCTCCGGACTAAGAGTTCTCCAATTACCCTGGGGAAAATGGATGCTTTGGAGGGTAGGCTCTTAAATAGGGTTGCCAGCTCTGACTTGGGAAATACCTAGATATTCTGGGGGTGGTACCTGAGGAAGGCAGGGTCCATGGAGAGGAGGGGCTTCAATGGGGCATAGTGCCGTAGAATCCATCTTCTACTGGGAGCGTTTTCTGCAGGTGAACTGATCTCTGTTACCTGGCAATCCCAGAGATCTCCAGAAACCACTCACAGGTTGGCAGCCCTAAGCATGATGCTCCACTGAGGTCTCTTCTGTCCCCAAACCCTGCCCTCCCTTGACTCTACCTCGAAATCTCCCAGAATTTTCCCAAACCAGAATTCGCCACCCTACTTGAAAGCCCCTTGCTGGGGTCCCCATAACTTGTCTGCAACTTGATGGCACTTTCCTACGTATGTATTTCATCTGAGGATGCCGAAGGGAAGAATATGCACACACTGAATGTTGAGCTACTTGCCTCATGCATTGCCCTCCACAAGGCTTCATGGAAACCAGGGCTCCTTCTTGGAACCTGCTTGGAAAGCTGTGGCCCACGTGATGCAAAAGTGCCCTGGAGGTCACACAAAGGAGTGGTACAGTCATGAAGCCAGGGGTTGTTGAGGGTTCCGTCACCCTCAAGCAATAATCCAGGCGGTCCCCATTAGCTTCCCCCTCTTTTTCAAAAAATAAGTCTCTTGTCCTGGTTATGAGTAGAACCAGGAGGAAAAGCTGTCTGAGTCCTGATTTGAGAAGATCCTACCCCACTCCCAGCCTGCTGTGAGCCTCTGTCCTTGTGAGGCCACACCTACCAGCCCCAGCACAGCCACACACCTGCTTTGTGAAGTCTGTGGATGGCTGAATATACACCACTGGGCTATGTACATTTAGGTTCCATATTGATATCCTCCCTGAGTACATCAGGCAGAGTTTAATCTAAGCATTTCCCCCACTATCCCCCTCCAATAAACAACAGAACTTTTTCTCAGGGGTGAAAAAATAAAGATGTTCAGGAAAGACAAAGGGAGGGAGGGAGAGAAATGATAGAGAAAGGCAAAAGTGAAGGACTTTCTTCTCCCTTTGTCTCTCACCTTTTGTAGAATTACTCACCCTGGATGAGGCCTGAGGGAGAGGGGGTCAGGTGGCCCAGCAGCCTGATGGAAGAAGCTTTCTTCTCCCTTCCTGTCCTTCTGGAGAAAGGCTGCCCAGCTAATGTGGAAGAGAAGGTTGCAGTGAAAACTGACTGATACTTTTGCTCAGGGGTCATTTCGAGCAGGAGCTCAAGAGAGCTCAGCTCCAGGAGTTGGTGCCACCCCCACCCCCACCCCCACCCCCACAGGGAAATGCCTGCTTGTGTCATGGCTGCAGCAAAATGACCCTGTCCCCTGGAAAGGTCCTTGTTCCTCCGACCAGCCTTCTGAAGGCTTCAGCCACCACTGAAACTATCCTTCCAGAATAGTGGTATTTCTTAGGCTTGGATTAGTAGCTGTCCCCTCTCTGCCAGCTTTCTTTCTTTCTTTCTTTCTTTCTTTCTTTCTTTCTTTCTTTCTTTCTTTCCTTCTGACATACTTCCGGTGATGTCAGGGGGTGTGGCATATGCAAATAAGTTGTACTAATGAGTTATGCTAATAAGCTCCTGCACCCCTTTTTCTACAAAATGACCCCTGCTTTTGCTGAATCTTAGCTGCAAGTTGCCTCAAAAAGATCCCAAGCTGTGAATTTAGAGGGTAAAAATATCTTTAAAAAATAAATAAAAGAGAGGCCCTGGCGTGGGCTGGATGGGTGCTGAGCACAGTCACATTGATGACACCCGCCCCAGGGACACTGTTTGTACCTGTTGCAAGTCCTGCCCCGCCATGTATCAACTGGAAAGCATTTCTCTGACCAGCCTCAGGGACCTGTCTGTGCCAAGAACCTAACTTGCGCTCCAGCCCTTTCACAGATAACAGCTGATTTCTTTGATTGCCGGGGCATCTTTCTGAGTGGCTGCAGTCATGGAGATTGCTTCTGGGAGGCTTTGGCTGGAGCCACGAAGGGCTCAGTTGCATATTAAAGTCTCTGTTCAAACGCATCTTCCAAGACACTTTTTTTTTTTTGCATTAATACATTTTGGGGTTGCAACACGTTCCCCCTCGCTAGGAGAGGCCGTAGCCTTGATTCTCAGCATAGCGCTGCCATGAGTGGCATCTCATCCTAGCCCGATGCAGCCAATCGCAGGCAGCAAACATCTGTTCGGTTTCTTCTTATTCAAAACGATCAACTTGACCTAAGTGAGCAGCGAGATGTGCAGCCCTCTCATTAAAAACACCCGGCCTCCGGTGGGAAGCTCTTGCATGCCATAAGGGCTTCTCAGTATCCAGTCTGCATCGCTGTGCGTGTGTATTTTCTTTCCTGTTACACCTGCGGAATAATAATCAGGTGGATGGCAAGCTATCAAGGGCAGCATTTCCTAAGTGGGACCACATTTACCATGAGCAATCTGCATCCTATCAAGGAACATCAAGGTCTCCAGACTGGAAACGCAGCATGGAGCTTCCCAGACAGGCTTCCGGTACAGTGTTTAGGTCTGAGCCGTGTCACTGCATATTGCAGGATCAAGGAAAGCAAGCCAAATGCCCCGATGGGAGGAGGTGGTGGGGAGAGAGGTGAAATGAACTGGGGGGGGGGGGGAATGACAACTTTCAAGATGATTCCTTTTAATGCCATTTTTTTGGCACCAATTTGAATGTGGGCAAATTTTTCAGTAGCACTCCCAAGGACGGCTGTTGTCGAATGGAGACATTATTTTCTTTCGTACTTATTGGAATGGTTTCGTCAGTTGTTCAGCCAGCTTGTGGCTTATCAGGATAAAACTCTTTCTACAGGTTTACAATACACAGATTCATTTTGCTGTTACCTGTTTGTTTTAAACTTGTATTGGTTTTTATGTCAAATGCTTTTATGGTTGCTAACCAATCTATTGCTACCTTCCCTGAGCCCACTTGCGGCATAGGGCAGGATACAAATCAAATTAAATAAATATATATTTTTTTAAATTACAGGAAGAAGGAGAAGAAGATATTGGATTTATAACCTGCCCTTCACTTGGGCTGAGGACAGACTGGCAATCTGGAGTGGGATGTATGCGGAGGAAACTGCTGCGGGGGAAAAACTCCCCGGGGCTGGCCGTTCACACCGGCCGGTGTATTGCGCAACGGTGCCGATACAGAGCGTTCAGACTGCTGCGGAATGGCCCCATGTGGGCTGGCCTCCGCAGCTTGTGATAGGGCTGTTTTGTCAATTTGCGCATGTGCGCTCATGCGCAAACTGCCAAAACGCCGCGTTCACACTGCCGCCTCCGCTTGCCTCCCGCCTTCTTCCGGTTCACACTGCCTGGAAGCGGAAGGCAAACGCAAGACGGCCCCTGGACACCGGTTTCTCCCGGTGTCCTGTTAAAGCGGATGGAAAGCGAGTGGGAGACGGGTAAGTGCGAAACGGAGCCGATGGACAGATGCGCATGTCTGAACGCGCTCCCTTCTTCCACTTCCAACGCGGGGCTGTCCCGCTTTACATTGCCAGTCTGTCCTCAGCCTTGGAGTCTCAGAGTGGCTTACACTCTCCTTTCCCTTGCCCTCCCCGCGACAAACACCCTGTGAGGTAGGTGGGGCTGAAAGAGCTCTTTTGAGGACTGATCTTGAGAGGAGAGCTTTGAGAGAACTGTGACTGACCCAAGGTCTCACCAGCAGCTGCATATGGAGGAGTGGGGAATCAAACCCAGCTCCCTCAGATTAGAGTCCGCTGCTCTTAACCACTACACCAAAACAAATGAAACACAGAGATGGCTCTCCTCCAATGCAAAGCTCAAAAAATAAAAGTTGGATACATTGAAAATAACCATTTTGCCTGGTTTTGTTTTAATGAATAAAAAAAATCAGCATTTGTGGAACTCCATCAATTAGGGTGCCAATGTTTGGAGTGACAATGTTCTGAGGGGAAAGACTGTGGCTCAGTGGCAGAGCATCTGCTTTGCATGCAAAAGGTCCCAAGTTCAATCCTTGGCATCTCCAGCTAGAGGGTGTCCGATGAAGGTGTTGGAAAGACCTTTGTCCTGAGACCCCAGCCAGCTTCTGCTGGTCAGATAAGACTGCAGTGAACTAGATGGACAAATGGTCTATCTTAACAGAAGACAGCTTGGTATGTTCCTTTATGTTTGACCTGTCATTAAATCAGGCTGGTGACCTGAACTAACACATAAACTTCTAACCCCCAAATCTGAACAATGAGCAAGTTTCTTCTGACACCAGACCTCCCTCCTCATCACTGGCTATCTGCTGACACAGAGGCCCTGTGCTCCTGATTCAGCGTCTGCCAAGTTCCAGAAACAGCAGAGTCCAACCCTCACATCACGATGACCTCCCAAATTGTCACTTCTTCATCCCCTCAATTTCAGCAAATTCTCTGGCCGGCTACTTTTTTTTGAGAGAGAGAGAGAGAGAGAAAGGGAGTGAGAGTCTTTTCTTGTATAGAGGACGACATCTAAACAGAATAGTTTTACCATGTTCCCAGTTACAAAGAGATGCCTGGTGTGAGTACTTGCTATGCATAAGTTGATGGTTGCAAACATTAATCAGCATCGTGTGGAGTAAAGGTTTTTGTTTGTTTAACAAATCCATGCTTTCCCCCTACTCTCTACCAGAACTCTGGAGGCTTCGTATCCCAGGAGTCACGGCCACATTTTAAAAGAGGTCGTAGAGGGCAGCATTTTATTTACTTGTTTGTTTGTTTGTTTGTTTTATAGGCCACCTTTCTCTCTTAGATTCAAAGAGGGTTACATAATGCAAAACGGTGCAATCAAATAGCATTCACGAAACGATGCAAGAGGACTAGGATTACAAGCATTAGAACCGTTGCAAAAAAAGGTAACAGACTTGATACAATTTTGTTTGTCATGAGCAAAAGGCCATGCTGAAAGAACATGACAAAACACACAGTAAAGAGTGGAATAGACTGTAGTCCTGTTCCTTTTATAAAAGCGTCCTCCTGAGCCATTCCATAATACTACAGGTCTATCCCTACAGGTCTATCAGGTCCTTTTCTTCTGCTGGCGGGGGGTGGGAGAGAGCTTCCTGGGAGTTGGGGTGGGGTGACATTGCCACGCACTACGTCCCTGGCATGATGACACCACATGGATGTGGTGTCATCACACCAGGGACGTCATGCAGGAACACTCTGGTATTTTGGGCAAAACTCTATGGTCACCATAGAGTTTTGCCCCCAGTACCAGAGTGTTGCTGTGCAATGCCCCTGATGTGATGACATCACTTCAATGGCTGTTAGGGGCAGGGCTTCCCCCACTGGCCAGGTGGCCGGTGGTGGGGTGAAGCCCATAAAATTGGGTGATCCCCCACACCCACCTGAGGGCTGGCAACCCTATCTATCCCCTTTATAACAATGATCTCCTGAACAAGTCAGTTTTACACAATCTGTGGAATGATAGATGTGTGGAAGCCTTCTGGATCTCCTCAGGCAGGCCATTCCACAAAGTGAAAACCACAGAGATAGAAAGCTCCTGTCTGGGAACCTGTTGAATCTTACCCTTTTCCAGGGTAGCACCTTCAGTCAGATAAGCGAAACTATCATGGCTAAGCATAGTAGGACAGGCTGTCCTGTAGGGATGAGGCTCCAAGGCCATGAAGGGCTTTGTAGGTGATAGCCAGTACCTTGAAGTGAACCCAGTAACTGGTAGGGAACCAGCAGAGAACTATAGGCACAAGTAACAGGATAGTCTCCATTCTCCCAGTCAACTGCTTGAAGTTTCCTCCTTTAGCCAAATACTAATCAGGGTGGCCAGCTCTGGGTTGGGAAATAACTGGAGATTGGGGTGGGTGGGTGTAAAGCTTGGGGGAGGGAGGGGTTTGGGAAGGGGTAGCACCTCAGTGAGGTATAATGCCATAGAGTCCGCCCTCCAAAGCGACCATTTTCTCTAGGGAAACTGATTTTGGTCACCTGAAGGTCAGTTCGAATTCCAGGAAATCTCCAGGCCCCAACTGGAGATTGGCAACCCTAGCAGGTGACAGGGAGCTGGATCCTGATTTGCAGTGCTTCTGATCTGAGCCCCAGGCAGCTGGTTCTGCCTGGCTTGCTGGCAGACTACACTACAGGCTACATTTTAGATCTTTACATTACTCCATTTAAGATCGCTATAACAAATATTGTTCAGCTTAAAGTACTCACTGATTTCCACAAATATTTTGGCAGAATTAAAAGCACCCATTCTCCCCACCCCACCCCACCCCAACCGCTCCCCAAACGTTCTCCTGTTCAACAAATGTTGCCGTCACTCTGAATTCACTGTTTACCCTCCATAACCTCAGTGGGTAGCCAAATCTGATTGGATATAGTCCATTTCTGACATAGTCCCATTCACCGTTTGATCTTGATTGGCTTAGATCTTTCATGTGACTGAACGAGGAAGAAGGAGAAGCTGTAAACAGAAGAAAATGAATGCAAAGGCAGCATCAGACAGTATAAATGACAGCAACAAACAGTATTCTCTTTTTAAACAGAGAGAGACAGAGAGACAGAGAGAGTTCATATTTTTGCTGGCATAAATGACTCTAAACACAAAATGACAGAATATTGGCACAGTCCTGATAATACGTAACAGCTTATTATTTGATGGCTTTCCATATTGCTGTTTATGCAATAGGAAATATGAGGTCATACTAAGGACGCTGGAGTAACCAGCAAGGTAGCATCTGGAAACAGGCCGTTCAAAACTGATGTTATTTCAAAGGCTCCTCCCCGACCCGGCTGCCTTTAATATAAACTCTAATGGAAAATAGCTACATCTGCATGGAAGCGTATATATCTGTAGGTGAAATGGATCTGTAAAACACGGGGAATGACATCCACTGAGTTACATTTTTAGCAACACAGAAAAGAGATGATTGACAGAACAAAGCATATGGAAACGGAGAAGAATCTAACCCACATTTAGATCTAAGAAAAAATATTTGCCTGAAGGGAAAATATTAATTAGTTTGTCTACATGCAAGATAAAAGTCTGGAAGACATATCCATCAAAAGGCAACTGAATAAACAGCAAAATGGAAATTATTTGTAAATTGACAGTAAACTTGGCAAACATTGAGGGGGTAAACAACTTATTTGGCATGCAAAGCACTCAGAAATCTGTCAGGAGGCATCTGTGCATACATGCACTTATTTGACAGAAATTAACATTTTGCGGGAATCTTTGTTGCATGCAAAAGATTTTTTCGCCCTCCTTAAATATTTTAATTGCTGCTTCTGAATGTTCCATATAAACGAGGGGTGGGGTGGGGTGGTAGGGTGGGGAGAGAAGAGGGATTTGATAGAATCAACAGAATCTAGGTCCAGATTCCCAGCAGCGGAGTCCAACTCTGTGCCCAAGTTGGACGCAAATCATAATGATACGTGCAATGTTTACATACAAGAGCTATATTGGTTGGCTTCAGCTGAAGCCTAAGAAACCCATATGTTTCTAAATATATGTGGCTTTCAGTACTTATAGAGAAAAATTAATACATGAATAACATTCGGTTAATACATGAATAAGACTTGGTATAGTTCATTTACAGGTGGAGCTGCGCACGTACAGGGTGTGAAAATCCCTGCTGGATCCCCGTATGGCAAAGAGCTCCCATTATTGGCCATGATCAGGCATTTTGGGGTGGGGTGGGTGGGCTTGTGGGTAGAGATGTGAAGGCTTGGGAAAAAGTGGAAAAATTTGGAAAAAAACCAGTTTTCCCCCATTTTTTTCCTGAAGCCTTTTTTTGTTTTTTTCCAAAAAATTGGAAAATTTGAAAAAAGAAAAGAAAAAAAATTGATTATGGAACATTTTATTTTAACATGATGAATAGAATATTTTAAGACAAGGTGTTCAAATATTTTCCAAATCATTTCTAAAAAATATGTATGGTATAGATTAATCTGATTTCTGTGCACTGAGGACAAGCAAGTCCTAGGTTACAAACTGAACTCTCCAATGCAAGAACAAGATGCATTTCTTCCTTTAGGAGGTGCTGTTGTCACAAGAAAAGAAAAAGGTTTCAGTTTTGTTTTTGCATGTGGGTGAGTATACTGGCACTCAGGCTTCACTAGGCCTCAAAGCATTGGAAGAAAATACAGAGCAACAAAAAGGACCTGAAAGTATAGCTTTTAGAGGTCCGTAATAACTGTTATAATTTCAGACACAACAGAGTAGCTGCAGAAGCAGAGACTGAAACTGATAATCACAGCTCAGAAAATGATTCTGATTAAATTTCATGCCCATTCATTGAAACTTAATCCCACATTCCCTTCTATACACTTTCCGCCCCTTCAATTCTTTTTATGAGAATGGGTTTTTTAAAATTTTATTTAGTATTGTAGAGAGAAAATATGAATAATTGTTACTTCTGGATTTTTAAAAATTGTTTTGTGGAGGGTTTTTTTTTTTTGTCTGTTCCACATAAACTAGTAAACAGTTCAGGAGATTGTTGCTCCATTTGTTATAGGGTTGCCAAGTCTGGGTTGGAAAATACCTGGAGGCTTTGGGGGTGGAGCCAGGAGAGGGCGGGTTTTGGGGAGGGGAGGGGCCTCATCATGGTACAATGCCATAGAGTCCACCCTTCAAAGCAGCCATTTTCTCCAGGGGAGCTGATCTCTGTCAGCTGGAGATCAGTTGAAAAAGCAGGGGATCCCCAGGCCCCACCTGGGGGCTGGCAACCCTAATTTGTTACAATTACAAATAAATATTATTTAAAAAGTAAATTCTGTTTGTAATAATTATTTGGATATACTATATTTTTAATATGCTAGCTGTGATAATTTCATGCCAAGTAAAATTGTCCAGAGTAATATTTTATGTTCCTAAAGTAACAGAATGACTTTCAATCTGCAAAAGAAAAAAGAAGTGCTAATGTAGCATTTTTTTCAATTTTTCCGAAAATTTCCAATTTTTCCTGAAAAAAAGGGAAAAAACTGGGTTTTTTTCCCCAAGCTTCAAAATTTCCGGAAATCTTACATCTCTACTTGTGGATTTCTATTGTCATTGGATGTTTTAATTATGTACTGTAAACTGCCTTGAGCGATAAGGAAAGGCGGTGTACAAATGTTTAAGTAAATAAATAATAAAGTATTGGTACCTGACAAAGGCTCAGTGGAGCAGAAGAGGGGAAAATGAAACATTAGAATGGATGTCAAATAGGGGTGGGTACCCAAATGACACTCCTTTTACATTCCTTTGGTTAGTTAATCATCGCACGCACTTGATTTTCATTATCACACAAATTTGTTTTTCACTGAACTGTACAAAAATATTTGTTTCCTCTTGTTGCAATGAGAAGAATGTTTTTGGCCATAACTTTCTGTTCTCTTCCTGACTGGGATAAAAATTTCAGGGATTAGGCTGCTTCCCTAAGGAACCTTCGTTGCCCAGTTTCGGGCAGGCCGGAGGAAGCCTTCTGATTTTATTGGCGATGCAATTTCATATTTGCACAGCCAGCACAGAGAGTCATTTGCTGAGCCTAGAGGTAGGCAGAAGCACTGAGGAGGCAGAAGGAGGTGTTTGGTACCACAAAAAAGGCTGGTTGAAGATTACAAAAGTTCTTTGCAACCATTCCGGCCAGCCCAAATAACCCAGGCTAGCCTGGGAGCTAAGCAGGGTCAGCCATGGTCAGTACTTGGATGGGAGACCACCAAGGAAGCCCAGGGTTGCTATGCAGAGGAAGGCAATGGAAAACCACCTCATCTCCTGCCTTGAACACCCTATAAGTCAGTTGTAACTAAGGTTACAACTCTTCATTGCTCCGGCAGAGGGATTTGGGGGGCATTCCGGGATGTCCCCAGTGTGATGATATCACCTGGAAGTGATGTCATCACGCTGGAATGTTATGTGAAGATGCTCTGGTTTATGGGCAAAACTCTGGTTTTAAGCCGGTTTTACCATAGAGTTTTGCCCATAAACCAGAGCGTCCCCATGCAACATCCCCAGCGTGGATGATGTCATCACATCAGGGAAGACACAGGGGGACATGACTGCTGAGGGCAGGGTTTCCCCCACTAGCCAGCTGGCCAGCAGCAGGCAGAAGGCTCCAAAACTGGGGGAAGCCCCGTCCCAGCCTCGGGACTGGCAAGCCTAGTTGTAACTTGATGCACATTCTTCTTCTGGTCCCAGAAGCAACCACGTTGGTACAGAACAGTGTGCACATTTTCAGCTCCTCCAGATCTCTTCATCAGGCTTGATGACAGAAGATGGCACAGAGGAGCAAGCCCAGAGGCTTGCATCTGAAACGCAAGAAAGTAGACCCAGGCAAGGGAATAATGAGGCTTCGTGTTTTTAGCAGCTCCATCAATCATTCCCTGGCATTACAAGGACTGGTGGAAACCTTGTGCTCAGAAACCTACCAGGGCACTCATCTTTGGTGGCGAGAGCAATATAGCCTCTGCTGGTCAGTCACCGTGCCAAATGAGAGCCAGTTTGGTGTAGTGCTTAAGAGCAGTGGACTCGAATCTGGAGAATGGGTTTGATTCCCCACTCTTTCACATGAAGCCAGCTGGGTGACCTTGGGTCAGTCACAGCTCTCTCAGAGCTCGCTCCCACCTACCTCACAGGTTGTCTGTTGTGGGGAGAGGAAGGGAAGGTGATTGTAAGCCTCTCTAAGACTTCTTCGGGTAGTGAAAACTGGGATATAAAATCCAACTCTCCTCCTCCTCCTCCCATTGCCTGCTGGTACTCTTAGCTCCTTGGAAGGAGGTAGACTCCAGAGGTGGTAGAATGGATTGGACGACTTTGGAATTTAGCTGTGAATGCATCCTTACATTTTAAAAATTCCCTGTAAGCAGAAAAGTAGCACAGCAGGACTCAAATATATCTCCCTCTTGTGCTAGCCTTTTAATTACCAAGAATAGTTTATATAAGGGTGTATTCATACATAGATAGCTTTAAAGGGAAGGGGGGGGTTAAGACAGAATCATGGAGGAGAAATCTGCTCGGTATGATGACTAAAGGGAACTTCCACATCCTGAGACGGACAAACGGAAACACTTTTTAATTACGTTGTGGAATTCACTACCAGGGAAAATAGTGATGGCTATGAGCACAGACAGCTTTAAAAGGAGAGGTAAGACAGATTCATGGAGGAGAAGTCTGTCAAAGCCATGATGACTAAAAGGATCTTCCATCACCAGAGACAGTAAACCTTTGAATATCAGTGCTAGGAGGAAAAATCAGGGGAAAGACTCGGCCTCTTTGTCTTGCCTGCTAGCCCTGCAGAACAACTGGTTGACCTCTGTGTAAAACAGGATTTGGGATTAGATGAACCACTGGTCAGATTTAGCAGAGCTCTGTGTCCTGACGTTAAGAACATAAGAGGAGTCCTGCTGGATCAGACCAGTAGTCCATCTAGTCCAGCACCCTGTCCCACACAGAGGTCAACCAGTTCCTCTGGAGGACCCACAACAGGTCACAGAGGCTGAGGCCTTCCCCTGATGTTGCCAGGTGACTCTGGGATTCAGAGGATTATCTGTGATTTTTGACATAGTGATCATTTCCTCCACTTATAGATTTATCTTCCATGAATCTATCTAATACCCCTTTAAATCTGTTTATTCCTGTGGCCATCACTATATCCTCTGGCAGCAAATTCCAAATTCAGCTAGAAATGGTATACCTCATTTTGCTGCATAGCTAGGCCATGTGTCATTGCTTTCTTTCCTTTCCTTTCCACCTTCTTCGACTGAAACCCGCTAGGGGCCAGAGTACCAAAGATTAATGACTTCACCAATGGTCTCTAAATGTCATTACAATTTTAATTCAGGTTATTTATATGCAGAAAGGAAATACATACAGTATGGGGTTTGATCAGTTAATCCTACCTGACCCAACCAAACATCCCATAATACAAAGCTCAGCCCTACAGGCACAGGTCTGTACACAAGAGAGTGGGTGGAGCCCAATGTTTATTTGTTTATCTGCTTTCACAAAGACAGTAGTTTTCCAGGGGAAATGAAATTTTCAGTGGAAATGGGATGGAAAATGGAAATTAGATAACATCTGTGATTTTTGACATAGTGGCCATTTCCTCCAGAATGCATGTTTGTGTTTTGTGTGTCATGAATCATTTATTTAGATTTTTATAGCTCACTTTTCTCCCATTTTGATTAAAAGAGAAATTCAAAGAAAAGGGGGGCAGGAAAGGATTACATAACCCCCCCCCCCCTTTTATCCTCACAACAGTCCTGTGAGGTACTTTAGGCTGAGACACAGAATGCAGAACACTGTTGCTACTGAGACGGGGTAAGGAAAATTGTATGGACGTTGTTGGTACTCTTGGGCAGGGTTTCTGAAACCTTGAGCATACAATCTCATCAGGGTACGTTATGTTTGGATTTTAACAACTGTTAACAGGGCTATTTTGGGGCAGGAAGGCACAGGAACGGAATTCCGGCTGGCTCCTGAGTTGGCCACACCTACAACCAAAACCTCTGGCATGCCTGGCTACAGAGCACACTGCCCTCCCCACGTCAAGGGCAAAGACTTCCAATTTTTTTGGGGGGGGGACTGGGGGGGCTGCCAGCTCCCTCCCTCTCCCTCCTCCCCTGCTCCCAGAGCAGCCATTGGGCACCACCTAAGCTATGGCTGCTGTGCTCTGGGGTGAGTGACCCTCGTGCTGCTGGGGCTGAGTGGCGGGAGACCTGCAATAAGTCCCTGGGTGGGCAGTGATGGAGCCAGCGGCGCTGGCGCTGAGTGCCTCGGTGTAGTCAGTGGCATTTTGGCAACGCCTGTCCGGCCCAGAGGAGCAGCAGGCACTGGAGCTGCTGAGCTACTGGCTGGTGGCTGCATGACGGTGGCGGTGCTGGGGTGCACCTTCCGCATGCCGTACGGGCGCTATTCAGCTGAGCTCCTTACCTGCCTGGCCTCCCACCCTGGGCCAGAAGTGTGGTGTCTTCCCTCCCCAGTGGGCCCCCTAAGTGTCAAGGTAGGCGGAGCTCACAAGCCAGAGGAAGGCCCGCCTGGCCCCCCTCCCCTCCCTCCACTGCACCCATAGGCATAGTGGGTGAGGAAGAGCACCAGGAGGAGGCGGTTGGGCCAGTGGTGGAGCTAGGCCCCTCACTGCGAAGGATGAGGAGGAGCGGCAGCAGCCAGGAAGGAGGGCGCCTCCTGAACTACCCAGGCAAGGCGCGCCAGTACTGGTTGGCCCGGGGGGGTGGGGAACTCATTCACCCTTGGATAAGCTCCTACCCTGCCACAAATTTTGTTAGTCTTTAAGGTGCTACTGGACTCTTGCTCTTTCCTACTGCTACAGACAGACTAACACCAGGCTACCCACCTTGATCTGTATTACTATTTATGTATATTTATTAAAATGAATTTAAATACATCATTATCATATATGAGAGCATCTCTAAACAGGATAAGACTCACAAGCGCTCTCCCATCACGAGCGACACCAGGTTTCCCCTGTTCAATTGCTGTGTTGGTCCCCCACCCCAATGTCTTTCTGAATTGCACTCTCTCCATAATTTCAGCTTAACTAGGAAAATTTCTGAAATTAATTCTGGAACTGGAGGGGCATTCTGTTCTTTCGCTCGTATCTTGGTCAGGGCTGGTTCAAAGTATTTTGCTGTCCCAAGGAAGGGAAGTCATCACACCTACCTGTGTGGCCACGGTCTGGATCGGAGCCTGCTCTTGCCAAAGGGACTCAGCTTGGATCCGGTTGGCAGAAATGTGGGACCAGCAGTTGATTTCTGTAGCTTCCCACAGTGTTGATGGCCCACGGAAGCCTTGCTGTGTGCCAGGACCAACGCCACTGTGCCACCCGAGACCATCACTTGAATGGCTTGGCCAGAGAAAATGTCCTGATTATAAAGTACTCAGTCCAGAGACGTGTTCAAGAGAAAGCAGCTCATGGTTTATTAGGAGGTTCTGGAACACATGTCTGAGCTGGGCTCGGGGGGGGGGGGGGTCTGCTTATATGCACATCTAAACTGCACCCCTGGCCTTGCCCACACACTCTGATAGGATTACAATTAAGTCTCCTCAGATCATTGGTCCCTATTTGCATCCTGGCTGACCGATAGGTCTAAATCGCAATCCGGCCAGTCTATTGTGTTCTGGAGCGTAGCTCTGTCTGTGCCTGGCCATGTGCTTGCCCCAGACTGCCGCATGGCAGTCGCCATTAGAACACAACACGGATCTTGGTTTCTCTTCCACATTACCACATTATGTGTATTGGTAGAAAAGGCAAACTTGACATGACTGTAACCTGACTGCAGCGACAGCCTTTTTGTGCCGTGTTTGACTGATGCGCATCAGTTAAGCACCACACAAAAAGAATTTGTGCTTAACTGTTTTATTTGTCTGTTTGCTGATACCCCACCTTTTTCCCTCATGGGGATCTGAAGCAGCTTACAGCATCCTTTTCTGCTCCATTTTATCCTCGCAACAGCCCTGTGAGGAAGGCTAGGCTGAGTGCATGTGACTGGCCCAAGGTCACCCTGCAAGTTTCCATCGCAGACTAGAGGACTGAAAATGGGTCTCTTGGATGCTAGTCCAACACTCTAAACATTACACATTGAGGTTTGTTTTTACCCCCAGTGTCTCACAATGAGTATGTACACAAAAGTAACACAGAAGGGGTGGGGGGGGGGGGAGAGAGAGGCGTATGAAATAAAGGGTATGAAACTGCATACTCAGCACTGTGTACAAAATTCAGAATAAAGCAATCGAACGACGACAGAGTCCTACTCTATCAGCTCCCCTTCAGAAACAAGACCAGGTAAGTTAGAACGCCAAAATGTGGAGATACAAGGAGGAGACTGGAAACCGCATCTTCCACTGAGCATTGCCCTGACCTGGATAGCCCAGCCTAGCCTGATCTCATCAGATCTTGGAAGATAAGCAGGGTCAGCCTTGGCTAATATTTGGAAGGGGCGGGACACGGAGGCAGGCAATAGCAAACCACCTCTGAAATGTCTCTTGCCTTAAAAACAAGTCTAGTTCACCACCTAGTTGTGGACCACCACCTAAAGAGCTAGAACTTCTGGATGCCAGACAGTCTTAGGATCTCCTGGCTATACTGCATACAATGCCACATGATGATGATGATGATCCATTGAGCATACCTTGTCCTGCATAGCTTTAATAGTGGAGCAGTAACAGATTCCTTACAAACAGGACCCTGGACCTCTCCATCTACACATCTAGTGAAATAATGTTACAAACCATGGCACAAATGGTTAAATCCAGATAATCATTTCTTTACAAGAACATCCTGACTTCCTTTGCGAACTTGGGATACAAGCTGCAAAATCCAGATATACCCTAGACTAGGAAGCATCTACTAGGTTTTACATCAAATGATCTGATTCATAGCATTCAGCACTGTCCTTTGCCCCCTATTCCTTTGCCATGAAATTGGAACATCTCAGCATCTTGTAAACAGAGGCATATTTTAGGTAACAGTGAACATGGCAACTGGGTCTCCGGGACTTCCCTCTGATCACAATCAGTGTTGCTGATTTTTGCATTTGTGTTTCATTAAAACAGCCACGGCAGGAAGGGCTGATTCACATACAATCCAAGAGCTGTGGAAAATCTCATGGGAGCAGACTAAAGCCAAACACAAATAAAAGTCCTGAACTTGGCCAGGATTTTGCGCTTCTGAATTTCAAAGCCTGCTTACTCTCACCCACCTGCTCACCCCTCATTTAAACATGCTACCTTTCATTTTTTGGATACTTTCCTGTACCAAAACCTTTTGCTGTTTAACTTCAGAAATCTTCTAATTTCTAAATTTTGAAATTTTTCAGGCCCATTATTTAAATCTCAGTTTTGTTCACAAGTGTCCATTCCGAAGTTATCAATGCTTTTTCTGAATCAGCTAAGAGCCAGTTTATGGTATGGCATCTAAAGCAGGGTTTGGGAAATCCCAGGTGCCTAGTTGCCATGGTGCCTAGAAATTTGATTGTGGTGCTTTGTGGGTGTTTTTGGTGTAGTAGTAATAATGAGAAAATATGATCACACATAAATAGGATTGCCAGCTCCACCCATCACTTTAACATCTAGGATGACCCTGGTCCTGCACGGTCCTGCACGGTGGGGGGGGGGGGCTATGCCTGCCATCAAGTTGCCATCAGAAATGATACTATGGAAGCTTTTATATGTTTTAACTGTATTTATGTGAATGTTTTATTGATTTTATAGGTTTTAATGTTTGATTGGCCGTGGGCCCATGTGAGCCGCCCTGAGCCCGCTTGCGGGGAGGGCGGGATATAAATTCCAAAAATAAAATAATTAAATAAATAAATAAAATAAAATACCTGGAAGTTTTGGGGGTGGGGCCTGAGGATGGTGGGGTTGGAGGACGGGAGGGACTCACTGTGGTTAAAATTCCATAGAATCCACCTTCCAAAGTGGTCATTTTTTCCAGGCAAACCAATCTCTATTGCCAGGAGATTAGTTGTAATCCCAGATCTCCAGCCACCAGCCAGAGATTGACAGTCCTATAGGTAACCCTGAAGGCTAACATAGGAGTCTAGATCCTGAATTTGTGGACTGCTTTCTAGAGCCAAAGAAAATTTGTCAAGGCATGATCTAAAGTATTTTACATCCAATCTCGTTGTTTTACAAGAGTAAAATAATTAGGGATATGTCTACACAGCAAATGTACTCTGGTTTTAAACCAGGGGAAATGTGATCGCTTTCCCCCAAAGCACCCTGGGAATTGTAGTCTGGTGACTACACAGTTATTTGCCGATCCCAAATTCTGCCCTGCCCCGCACAGGATTAAAACCCACAGAATTCTCTGGGGAAAGGGAAAGTCAGACAAACAGTTTGCTCCAACAATCCTGTAAAAACACAGATTGCCTTTGGAGTACATTTCTACCCCAAGCCAAATTCCTAAAGGCTCTTGGGGTAAAAAATTTCGCACATTTTTTTTCTTTTGTGGTGACAGGCCATTGTGTTTTCTAGTACTCAAACATCCAGAGCTTGAAAACATACTTTCACATGATGAGAATGTTTATTTTGCATCAATTCCTCCCACCTCTTTTGCATAAAAGAATAAATAACTCATACCAGTATGGCTATCTATATAGAATGCCTAAATCCCCTTCATTCTTTTCCCCCCAGGGTCTTAAAGGAGCCTAATTCTTTCTAATCCTTTTCTTCTTCTTTTTGTATATGTAAAATGGTACAGTTTAACGCTCCCCAGTTTAATATCTATGAAGTTTTATCTGTATTTGTTGTTATGTTCTGTTTTGTTTTATTGAGGGGAGGGGGGATGTGAGTCGGATAGCCACCTACTGTAATTTTCATAGAACAAATAAGGGAGAAAGGGCAGTCCATTTTCATGCAAATCCCACCAGCTGTTTCGCTGAGCTAGGCCCCCCCTCCCCCCCCCGCCTTCTGACGCGAGGATCCGCATATGAGCCAAAGTGGAGATATGATAAAATATCAAAGGCTGACAATAACATGCAAATCAAAATCACTGACTGGAAAACTGTGGACTCATTGTCATCAAAAGAATTAGGTGGCAAAGCAAAACAAAAGAGACCTTTCTGATAAAAGTAAAGGGGGGGTGGGTTGTGAAATGGCTTTTTTCCCTCCTCCGAAAAATAAAAAATCTTGGCGCATTTAATGGGAGCTGAAATTAAGCACCTCTCTAGAATGTTTGCTTTTAATCTTCCCCTTTTCAGAGCTTTTTTCTTGTCATATTCTCCGTTAACTCTTTATCAAAGGTCATGGGTAATCATATTTAGAAGATAAATCTTTTTTATAAATTAAATTAAGTTCATTGTGCATATTTTAGTCATCAAAGGTGAAGTGAAAGGGATGCCAGAAGATGCTTCAGAGAATTAGACATCCTAGGATGTGCATATATTTGTGCACACACACAGACACATACATACACACATATACATTCATGAACATGAACCTGCCTTACACTGAATCAGACCCTTGGTCCATCAAAGTCAGTATTGTCTGCTCAGACTGGCAGCATCTCTCCAAGGTCTCTGGCAGAGGTCTTTCACATCACCTACTGACAGATTTTTTAACTGGAGATTCTGTGGATTGAACCTGGGCCCTTCTGCAAGCCAAGCAGATGCTCTACCACTGAATCACAGCCCTTCATATATATACACACACATATTTTATTTCATAAATATAGAGAGGTGTGTGTGTGTGTGTGTGTTTGTTTGTTTGTATGTGTATGTGTGTGTTTGTATTCCCTTGTGATTAGCACTCGAGCCATGAGATGCCAGGAGTGAACAAAGGGACATCTGTGGGTATTGTAATTTACTTTATATTATATGAACTAAAATATCCCCCTGCAGCACAGTCCTGTGGCTGCAGATATGTAGAGGAAGTAATATATGAACTGATGGGACCACACAGCTTCCTGGTGGACCACACAGCTTCCTGGTGATGGGACCACACAGCTTCCTGGTGATTTACACTAGCATGATGTAACACATTTACTTTTTACGTCCTATATACACCTGAATTGCCAGTGAGAGGTTGACTTCTGTACAAAATCGTCCATCTAGCGGCAGGCACAGAGGAGCTTCATGGAAGGCCATTGCTAAGCATTCTAATTACAGTTACCAACTGCAGCTTGGGAAACTCCTAGAGGTTTGGTGGGTGATACCTGGGGAGGGCAGAGTTTGGGTAGAGAAGGGAACTCAGTGGGAATATGATATCACACTAGGACTTCCATGCCTCTTAGTCTCTATGGCATACCAAAGCTTCAGAGGGCATACCCTGTGGTATATACCATCAGCAGTGTTCCCTCTAAGCTGAGTTAGTGTGAGCTAGCTCACTGTTTTTTAGCCTCCAACTCACATATTTTTGCCTAAGCTCAGGCAGGATGGCTCCAGAGCAAACTCATTTATGCAGCAGCCAAAGCACTTGCTCACAACCTTAATATCAGTTGCTCCCAAGGTAGAATTTTTGCTCACAGGACTCCACAGCTTAGAGGGAGCATTGACCATCAGGGGTCCTTTCAAACAGGAGCTCGGGGGAGCACAGCTCCAGGAGTTGGTGCCAGCACCCCCTCCACGCGGGGGAATGCCTGCTTGTGTCATGGCTGCAGCAAAATGAACCCATCCCCTGGAAAGGTCCTTGTTACTCCGACCAGCCTTCTGAAGGCTTCAGCCACCACTGAAACTATCCTCCCAGAATAGTGGTATTTCTGAGGCTTGGATTAGTAGCTGTCCCCTCTCTGCCAGCTCTTTCTTTCTTTCTCTCTTTCTCTCTCTTTCTCTCTCCCTCCCACCTTTCTTGCCTTCTGACATACTTCTGGTGATTTCAGGTGTTGTAGCATATGCAAATAAGTTATGCCAATGAGTTATGCTAATGAGCTCCTGCACCTCTTTTTCTACGAAATGACTCCTGTATACCATAGAGTCTGCCCTCCTTAGCTGTCTGTTCCTTCATGGGAACCGATCTCTGTAGCCTAGAAGGTAAATCATAAGTCAAAGAGAACTCCATGCCCAATTTTGAAGTTGGTAACGCTATTTCTGAGTTCAGTAGTAGTACTGTGCTAAAACAACAGCCCATAATGAAAACATTGAACAGTTTTAGCACACTAAACACCAAGCACACAACACTGATTCACTATGTGCCCTAACTCAGCCACATTTATTCACCCACTCCCACGTTTCAAACCCATGTTCAGAGCATGATCGTTTCACTGTAAGGAAGCCAAAGGTGATGGTACACACAACAAAAGTCATGTTGGTACATGCACGTGGCCATTTCAGCATGCACTAAGGCTGTTTTTACATCTGACTTTCCCGCTGGAATCATTCTAGTTCCAAAAAAACCTGCCCATACTTCTGTGCGGTGTGAAACCGTGCTGCCACTGAAATGTCCACATCTACTAATTGCCCTCCTGTGGTCAAGCTAGTATGCAACCGGCTTCATTCTGCTTTAAACAATTGCTGTTGATTAGTGCACTTAGACCCCCTGGAGTGAAATTTCACACCACTGTGAAATCAGCACAGGAAAAGACAGCAGTCAAACTACTTTAGAGGGGAGGTGTAAAATGACCCTAAGACAGTGGGAAGTCAGCATGGCATAGCCTATTCCCGTGGCTGCCATGTGCTAGAATAATCACTTATTGAACTAGACCAGTAAGATTTAAGCAAGTACAGCTTATTTGACATGTTTGGTCCATAGATCCACTTCAAAAGGGTTGTGAGGAAGGTCGTACTGTAACCAGCAAGCCATGTTAAAATAAATAAATAAATAAATAAATAAATAAGAAATCACGACAGCATGTTTTCAGCTAGTCGGGACAATCAGGAAATGAAAAAGTGTGCTTGTTTTCTGAAATGCTCAGCCTTTAAGGTACTATAAAAATAAGGAAGCACTTGGTCCTTGGGTCGATTAGAGTCTTAGGCTAGCAGACTGGGAATGGAAGTTCTCATGACTTTACAGCTTTGATCCCTCTCTGTCACAATTAGGACTGTCACCCAATCAGTTAATAGGCTGATTATGTCTGCATTCATTTGCATATGAAGAAAACAATGTCTCCAAAGAGGAAAAAAAATATTAATTTCCTTATTTCTGAAGGATAGACACGGATGCCCGCAGCAAGTACCAGTCCTTACCTGTGAGGTCCATCAGGATCCCCTGTGATCAAGGCATGGTCTACCGTGGTCCAGGCTTGGGCTTTTTCAGGGGCTGCCCCATGCTTTGGAACACCCTCCCAAGTCAGGAGGATCCAAGGCTGGTTCTGCATCTGGCATTCGCTCCACATTTTCTCAACACTGAAGAAAAGGTGCAGCTCAAAACCACATTCAGATACCCCAGGACAAGGCTTTGTGACTGTAAAGTCACCCCTGAATGGCCATAAAATGACCATAAATCTATGCATAAAACCCGATGATCAAAGAAAGTCAAAGTGACATGCAGTCTAGAGGGTACCATAAAATCCGGTGATCAAAGGAAGTGAAAGCAGCATGCATTGCAGAGGGGAATTTCTGTTCCAACCTGGGTTTGCTAAAACAATGGAGGGGAAAGCCAATGCAGAATCCCTCCAAAAGTGCTTTCAGTGTGGATAATTCAGCATAGATTCGGGGCACTTTCACAGGCCCATTCTGCATCTAGCATTCGCTCCGTTGTCTTACCAAACCCACACTGGAACAGAAAAAGATGAGGATCAAAACAGCATTCAAATATCCCCGGCCAAGGCTGTACTGACTGCAGAGTCACCCCTGAATGGCCCTAAAACAGCCATAAATCAAGGCAGATGGGACCATAAAACCAAGAGATCAAAGAAAGTGAAACTGGTATGCAGCATGGAGGTTTCCATAAAATCCGACAAGCAAAGAAAGTGAAAGTGGGATGCTATGTAGAGGGAAATTTAGGTTCCAGTGTGGGTTTGGTTCACTTTGCAACTCGGTTTCAGTGCATGAAATGGCAATCGTGAAATGGCAAAATTCACTTGCAGACAATCACTAAAGTGCCTTGAAAGTGGATTAAAGGTGCACAGTTCAGCATGTGTGCAAGCACAGAGCTTCGGGGGCAGCCTGACTCTGAACAAAGGGGGGAATATCCTTTTAGTCGCTTTAAAGTATTTTATATCTGTTGGTGTAATTGGTTTTTAAATCCTTTTCTAAAAACCCATTGTTGTTACTCACTTTGGATCCTGAGACGCTGGGGAGAAAGATTGGTATATAAAAATTTCTAATAAATAGATAACTGCGTCTTTGGAACGAAGAGACGAAATGTCTCCTCTACAGTGCTTCCTGCCATTCTCAACCTATGAACTCTGTTAATTCTTGGCAATGTTTTGAAAACTGGCTGCATGCTGAATCTGGCATACCTCTCTCTCAATCAGAAGGTTTTAAACTAATTTATCTAAAAGAGTAATCAACTAAATATTTAGGGTTGCCAAACTTGGGAGGTTGGGGGTAGAGATATCCAAGAATTACAACTGATATCCAGATTACAAAGGTCAGTTCCTTGGGAGGAAATGGCTGCTTTGGAGGGTGGACTCTATGGCATCATACGCCGCTGAAGTCCCTCCCCTCCCCAAAACTGGTCTTCCCTAGCCTCTGTCCGAGCCCGGAATGTGCAACCCTACAATGCTGCAGCTGTATTCCAAAATCACAAAGCACGTGAACAAAGAAGTCCACTTCTAAATTAGAATAATAGAATCAGAGTTGGAAGGGGCCTCCAGGGTCATCTAGTCCAACCCCCTGCACAATGCAGGAAATTCACAAATTAGCCTCCCTGCTTGGCCCAGGATGTGACCAAACTTTGCAATCCCTGCCGTTTTGACTTGAAAATCCTCTCTACAGTGATAGTTCTTCCTTGTACAAATCAACATCTTGAATTTTTATCTTAGTGCTCTGTTTCCTAATAGTAAATTTTGTCATTACATTTACACAATTTTCCATACTATTTTGTGACAACTGCCTGTCGACTCATATAATGGATGTATAAAGGGGATGAAAATAATGTAAGAGAAACAGATAGGGAATCTCTCCAACAAAAATGGATAAGACAAGAAAGTTCATGTCAAAATATGAAACTGAAAGGGCACATTCATCCATCCCTCTTGGCCACCAAAAGAGCCAGTTTGGTGTAGTGGTTAAGAGCTCAGACTCTAATCTGGGAGAACCGGGTTTGATTCCCCACTCCTCCACATGCAGCTGCTGGTGTGACCTTGGGTCAATCACAAGTTCTTTCAGAGCTGTTCTCTCGAGGGCAGTTCTCGAAAGCTCTCTCAGCCCCACCTACTTCACAGGGTGTTTGTTGTGGGGAGGGGAAGGGAAAGGAGATTGTGAGACTCCTTCAGGTAGTGAAGGGCGGGGTATAAATCCAATCTCTTCTTCCTCCTCTTCTCTTGGCCACCGAAAGATTCAGAAACCCGATGCAGGCAAATTTAATGTTGCCTTTCTGTCTTTAAGAAGCTCATCTTTTAGTGATCTGTTTTATCCTGTCCTTCCTCCAGTGGGCTCAGGGCAGCATAGTTATTTATTTATTTCTACATTAAATTTGTTAATTGCCCAATCCCTGCAGTGCAGGACTCTGGGTGATGTACATCATTCATAGAAACATCAAGATAAAACAATTAAAACATTAATAAGATATTTCTTGTTTCCTCTGGTTGATTCTCGCATCATCCCTACGAAGCATGTTAGGCTGAGAAAGAAAGTGATTCACCCGAGGAGTTTCATGGTAGTGCAGGGATTTGAACCCAGCTCTCCCACATCCTAGTCCAGTGGTCCTCACTCTATGATTTGTGGAGAGCCACACTGGCAATTACCATCAACCCCCACAGCCAAGTTTACTTCTATCCCTGCCATCAGGTCTGCAGCTTAGGGAGGTGTTATGTCCGCTGACCGCCACCAGGCACCAGCGACAGGCAGTCCGAGCTTGGCTCTTGGAAACAATAGGGGCCAAGGATCCTGGACCTCCAGGAGTACACCAATAGGGACTTTGGCGGGAAATTCAAACCCTCCAATAGGACTGTGGGTGTGACCCAGGGGGCTGTATATAGTTGGCCGCCTTGGCCGGTTTGAGTTGTTGTTGTGCAGGGCTCTTTTCCTAGCAGAAACTCCTTTGCATATTAGGCCACACACCCCTAATGTAGCCAATCCTCCAAGACCTTACAGAGCTCTTCTTACGGGGGCTACTGTAAGCTTTTGGAGGATTGGCTACATCAGGGGTGTGTGGCCTAATATGCAAAGGAGTTCCTGCTAGAAAAAGAGCCCTGTTGTTGTGTATGAATAAACTAAGAGCTGATCATCACGCTGTTGTCCTTCTTCTCCATGCATCAAACCCAGTACACAACACGAGGCCTGGAGATAACCCCTCCCTCCAGTGGTAGCTGTTTCACAGTTGAAACCTGCCTTGGAAAGGGCCTTGCCCACACTTTTGAAACAGGGAAGGGAACACATTAGAAGGCAGCACTCAGAAGAGCTGCAGGTTGCGTGACAAAGAGCCAGACTTGACTTCCAAGCCACCGAGTGAATATCACCGTCCGACACTCTAACATATGTATTTTAAGCTGGTCCTAGTTAGAATATAGTAGTTGTCTGTCAGCCTTCTTTGGGGCACATTCTAAATATTCCATGTTTTCTTAAACATTCTCAAAGAGTGATTAACACGTGGAATTCACTGCCACAGGAGGTGGTGGCGGCTACAAGCATGGATGGCTTCAAGAGGGAATTGGATAAGCATATGGAGCAGAGGTCCATCAGTGGCTATTAACCACAAGGTATAGATAGGATCTCTCGGTCTGGGGCAAGTGATGCTCTGTATTCTTGGTACTTGGGGGGGGGGGGCAACCGTGGGAGGGCTTCTAGTGTGGACCTCCTGATGGCACCTGGTATTTTTGGCCACTG
Organism: Lepidodactylus listeri; assembly: GCA_029233225.1. Lineage (NCBI taxonomy): Eukaryota > Metazoa > Chordata > Lepidosauria > Squamata > Gekkonidae > Lepidodactylus > Lepidodactylus listeri. The sequence goes on along the minus strand of JARCFY010000013.1, from coordinate 56,923,167 downwards.
TGTGACACAGAGTGTTGGACTGGATGGGCCATTGACCTGATCCAACATTGGCAGAGCATCATAGGTGTAGACTACGGGGGGGCTCGAGGGCTTGAGCCTCCCCTGAAATTTCCCGGGGGGGGGACTGAGCCCCCTCTGGGAAAATGTAGCGCCTGCTGCCACACCTCCCGGGGCCCTTCCGAGGCCGGCAGCTGCTGCTGCCGCTGGTGCCTCTCCCCCCCCCCACCTGGCCACTCTTCCATCCTTCCCTCTCCCTCCCTCTTTTCCCGGCGAAGGAAGAGGGAAGGAGTGAGGGGGGGAGAGAGAGAGAGGCCCTAGCAGCAGCGGCTGGCGGGCCTCGGAAGGGCCCGGGGAGGCGCAGAGGTTTCCCGGCGGGGGGGGGGGACATCGCCCCAGTGAGCGCACACGCTAAAGAGCCCCTGCCCCCCCAGATTTTACAAAAGTCTACGCCCCTGCAGAGCATCACTTGCCCCAGACCAAGATCAAATGGATGCTTTGGAGGGTGAACTCTATGACATTGTACCCTCCTGAGGTCTAGGCTCCATCCCCAAATCTCTAGGAATTTTCTGAGCTGGATGTGGCAACCCTACGTCCCGCATTCCCCGCTGGTAACCAGGGGGGACCTGGCCACTCTAATGCTGTTAGTAGTAAAGCAAAGAAGGAAATATATGGTGGGAGATGGACAACCCAACTGAATCTTTGCCAGTTTCGGGAACTTTCATGTCCCTTGTCATCACTTAAGGTCTTTATAACCTCCCAAAACATTTCATTTATCATTTCTGTGCTCCTGCTATATACCCAATCCTGAACGTTTTGTGCATCCCCTTATCCTCCAGACAAGTGACGTATGACTATAACTGAATTGGGATAGTCACACATCAGGCGTCTGGAGGATAACAGAAGAACAGTCACTGCCTCAGTTCCGTCTTCCTCATCTCCCCTTCCCCCTCCCCCAGCACCCTCGAAATAACAAAAGCTTCCTGTTATTTATGCATGTGTCTAAACCTTCGCCTGCATATTGAAAGTTTCAAACCCTGATTACATTAGAAGACACGGCTTTAAAAATACAGATACCTATTAAGGCCTCTATCTCTGTGGATAAAAAGGTGGAAAGGGGAGGTATTTGCTCTTTCTTTTCTCTCCTTTTTGCATAAAGCCGGCAAAATTCTGCATGTTAATACTTCAGTTGGGGGGGGGGGAGAAAAAATAAACTTGTGCAAAGATTTGCCTTCCCCCAAGTACAGTATAATTTAAATTTAAATCCTTTCCAAACCCAAAGCTTTGTGTTTATAATATGCGAACAGCGGGCAGTCGTGCCCTTGACTGGAGGGCATGTCATCCGGTTCTCTCGTTCTTTGCAAAACCATCAGGGTGGCAGTGGTGACAGATGATCAGCTTAACATTAATTTCTTTCCTTTCATGCCTTCAATCCAAATGGTGCATATTCTCCACGGGGAGGCATCAAGGTCTTTGCCTTTATTTCTCTGCCATACTCGCACTGACTTATAAATCAAGTGCAGATAAGACGAAAGAGGGCAAATATCAATCTCTCTTTCTGGGCTCCCCCCCTACCTCTTTCGGGGCCAGCACCCACTGGCATGCCGCTGAGGTCTGACGGGAGGGTTCTCTGGATGCGAAAGGAGCTGTCTGCGCAGACAAAAACAAGACGACGGCCTTGGAGAGCCAGCTCTGGACGCGTTCAGAAATGAGAAGCTCTTCTCCGGCAGCTCAATGTGGGTTAACTATATATATATAAAGTGGGATTGAAATGGGTTTTTCTTTCTTTAAAAAGTAACGCATCTCAGAATAGAAAATGAGACAGTGTGTCTCAGCATATGGCTAGCAAAGCAGCTGCTACAGAACTGGAATTTATTGTCTTCCTAATATTGTTTTTATTATTCCAGTCATTGCTTAATTTTTTGTTTTTGCAATGAAAAAATCCAGGCCCTTGAAGAAAACCAGTGTTGTAACCACCACGTGGTGTGCTGTGTTTGTCAACTGGTGGACGAGGAGGCACACACGATCAAAATTCTGCCCCCATGTGTCCTCAAAACTCTGGTTTTGTGGACTGGAATAAATCCTGGAAATTAAAGAAATAAAGAAATAGGCAAACGTTTACAAAACCAGTACCGTGTACTGGGTGATATAAAAATATGCAAGATGCTCCTGGAGTTTATAAGGCACATTTTCAATGCTTAGCAATGCCAGATGTGGGTTGGGAAATACCTGGAGGTTTAGGGGGTGGAGCCTGGGAAGGGTGGGGTTTGTGGGTGAGGGGACCTCAGCAGGGTATAACAGTGCCATAGAGTCCACCCTCCAAAGCAGCCATGGTGAACTGATCTCTATTGTCTGGGGACCAGTTGTAATTCTGGGAGATCTCCAGCCTGTACCTGGAGGTTGGCAAACCTATATGAATGCTGTCTTCCAACCCATGAGGACTAGTGCCTTTGAACAAAGCGCTGCATTTCTCAGGATGCTAAATTCTGTGCCCAGGTACCAAGTCTGACGTTTGCATCATGTTATTGGAGAACTGCTGATTACATACACACATTAAACTGTGAACACATTAAGAGAAATAGGATTGACTCATATGAGGCCATGAAATGCCAGAAGTACAAATAAACATCCTAAAACCCAGCAGAATTACTGCTTTGCAATGGCATAGTGCCACAGAAGAGCTGTGTTGCAAGGATTATGAGAAGCAAAAGATGGTCCTTGGCTTATGGGGCTCCCTCACCCATTTGGTGATGGGAACAACAGAGACGCGACCCCTAGGATGTGAGCACAGCAAACAGATTTCTTTGAGGGTCCCTATGAGAAAGCAGTCAAGAAAGTGGACATGTGAAGAGAAGAGGATGGATGTACTTCATTGTGAATACGTTACTACAGGAAACCCCAGCTAGGGTTGCCAGGTCTGGGTTGGAAAATACTGGAGATTCTGGGAGTGGAGCCAGAAGAGGGTGGGGTTTGGGGAGGGGAGGGGCCTCAGCATGGTACAGTGCCATGGAGTCCACCCTTCCAAAGCAGCCATTTTCTCCAGGGGAGCTGATCTCTGTCAGCTGGAGATCAGTTGTAAAAACAGGAGATCTCCAGGCTCCACCTGGAGGCTGGCATCCCCAGGGCTTTTTTGTAGAAAAAGCACAGCAGGAACTCGTTAGCATAACAGGCCACACCCAACAGCAGAAACTCATTAGCATAATAGGCCACACCACTGACAGCACAGCTTATTAGCATATTAGGCCACACCCCCATGTTACCAGAAGAGTGGTCATCCAGCCACACTCACCTTTTGCTTCTTATTCTGTTTACCTTGTTTGTTGTCAAAACCCAGGGCTTTTTTGTAGCAGGAATTAATTTGCATGTTAGGCCACATACCCCTAATGTACCCAATCCTAATGAGTTCCTGCTGTTGGGTGCGGCCTATTATGCTAATGAGTTCCTGCTGGGTGTGGCCAACTCAGGAGCCAGCCGGAACTCTGTTCCTGTGCGTTCCTGCCCAAAAATAGCCCTGGGCATCCCTAATCCCCAACCTTTTTGAGCCTGTGGGTGCCTTTGGAATTCTGATACAGGGTGGTGGGCACAACTACAAAATGGCTGCTGCAGGATGTGCCACCATCCACAAAACAGCTGCGAAAACAGGCAGAGCCAACCACAAAATACCCCAGGGTGAGATCATGCATGATGACTTTAAAATGACCATATCATTTAAAAACATGTTCTTACAGGCAGACCGTGGACGTTCAGTCACACGGGGAATATCCTGGTTTTGTGGTGGCAGCTGCTCCCAAAGAAACTTTTTCGAAAACCCGAACAGCCAATCAAATCTCCAGTGGCCAATCAGAAGCCCTGCTGGGCAAAAGACCCACCTGGCCCACTTTCTAAAAACACCTGGAGGGCACTAGGAAAAATGTCAGTGGGAGCCACAGTCCTATTGGTAACACGTTAGGGACCCCTGCATTATCATAATTTGGTTCTTTTTGTAATTTCAGAAATAAAATAGGCTTAGCCTTCCCCCTCCCCCCCCCGCTTTCAGAACTCATGAGATTCTATGCCTAGGCAGGGCCAATCGGGAGGGGAGGGCCATTGGATCTAGGCCTGGGGTTGCCAGCTCTGGGTGGCAAAATACCTGAAGATTTCTGGGGGTGGAGCCTGAGGAAGGTGGGTTTGGGGGAGGGGAGGGACTTCAGTGGGGTATAAAGCCATCAAATCCACCTTCCAACGCAGCCATTTTCTCCAGGTGAGTTATCGCCTGGAGATCAGTTGTAATAGTGGGAGAGCTCCAGCTACCACCTGGAGGTTGGCAACACTATCAGAGCTAGTTTGGTGTAGTCGTTAAGTATGTGGATTCTAATCTGGGAGAACTGGGTTTGATTCCCCACTTCTCTACTTGCAGCTGCTGGATGACCTTGGGCAAGCCATAGTTCTGTCAGAGCTGTTCTCTCAAGGACAGTTCTGGAAAGAGCTCTCTCAGCCCCACCTACCTCACAGGGTGCCTGTTGTGTGGAGGGGAAGGGAGAGGAGTTTGTAAGCCACTTTGAGACTCCGAGTGAAAAGCGGGGTATAAATCCAATCTCCTCCTCCTCCTCCTCTTCTCGTTTAAAGGGAGCTTCAGGGAAAAAAATTCCAATCACGTCTCCCTTTTTTGGAGGGGTGCCTTTTTTTGTTTGCATGTGTTATCGTTATTTATTTTGTATTAAGGCTAAAAACCTCAAGCGGGAAGTGGCCCTCTGTGCGGGCCTGGGCATAGGATGGAAATGTCGATGTATGGCGGGGGAGAATTTTACAAGCTTGTTCTGAGCCCACAGATAAGATGCCCGGACCCTTCCCCTCAGGTGACTTGCTGATGACTGCAGATGGCATTCGTTCCACCTCCCAGTTTGGTCCGATGGGTTGGCCAAAGGAGCAGCACTCCATTTGCCCATCCTGACCACCTTCCCTGACCTCACAGCAGTGCATTCTGACACCAGGGGCTTCATTGTCTCAAGTAAACTGTCACCACTTCCAACTACTATGTTCTGACGGCTTTCATTCCACAATAAATCCCACAGCTTTAATGAACTTGAATAAGGGTGTAATGATTTCATGTTTTGGTGTGTGTTTCTTTACATGTTTAGTTTGACTCCAGTAATGTAAGAAGAATGATAGAGGGAGATACGTGTGATGTGATTGGTTGATGACTGAAAGAGTGGGAGGAGAATTTTCTCTGGAGTGATTCAATATTCAGGATTCAGAGTTCTTGAAAGACGAGTGTGGAGAGTTTTTGTGAGAGCCTGTGTGGCTAATAAAGGCAGAGTCTAGTCTGTGTGGCTAAGACAAACAGTTCAGCCTGTGTGGCTATAAAGGAGAGAGATAAGCCTGTCAGAGTTGAGTTTTGGTGTTTGGGAGAATGTGTGTAACACCAAGCTTTGTCAGTTATTTGTTCTTTCTTCAACAACAGTTCAAAAATACCCAGAAACCTATTTTGTTCTTGTATAAATAAATCCTTATTTGTTTAAATTTATCCCAGCAATCAGAGCAGTCCTTCCTCGGGGTCACATAATCCTCTGAAGTGCCTAGACGCTGGGTCATTCTACCAAAATAGAGAGAGTTGGAGTTTTGAATTTCTGGTGGCAGCAGAAACCTACCAAGTTCATGTACACAGAATGTGTTTTAAAGGAAAAACAGTCTCCCCAGTAAGCAAGGATGTCACAAAGGGAAACCTTTGCTTTTTACAATGTCTTCTTTTGCCAGTGATGAATTTAGAAAATTCACTGGCAAAAGAAGACATTGCAAAAAGCAAAGGTTTGTACAGTTTTGTTTTGTTTTGTTTTTAAAAAAACCCTTTTGAGATTTGCCATTTAAAAGGCTTCCCAATGTCTTAAAAAGAAGTCCTCTGAAGACCTGCTTACTAGGGATAAACGGTTCAGGGCTATTTTGGGGCAGGAACACACAGGAATGGAGTTCTGGCTGGCTTATGAGTTGGCCACGCCTTCAGTCCCCCCCCCCCCCGGGTTCCCCAAGCCACAGGAAGCCTGGGGAAGCCAAGCAGATCCAGAGAGGGAAGGCAATTTAAATTGCCTCCCCTCCTCGGGTTCTTCAGGTGCTCCGCAAGCCGCGGGGGTGTGGCCTAATATGCTAATGAGTTTCTACTGTTGGGTGTGGCCTATTATGCTAATGAGTTCCTGCTGGGCTCTTTCTACAAAAAAGCCCTGGATAAATCTTAAGCAACCCTGGGCCATTATTTGGCAATATATTTATTTTTATTTGATTTAAATCATTTTAAAACAGACTTTAAAGCAGAATGAACGGTAACAAAACATACGTACTGGAGTGTATAGCAACAAACCAATCACGGAGTGGCATGCGGATGATGAGTACGGTTCCCAGCTTTCGGTTGGGAAATTCCTGGAGTTTCAGGGGTGGAGGCTATGGAAGGTGGGGTTTGGAAGGGGAGGGACCTCAGTGGGTTATAAAGCCATAGAGGACACCCTCCAAAGCTGGCATTTCGTCCAGGGGAACTAATCTTTGCAGTCTAGAGATCCACTGTAATTCTGGGGGATCTCAAGGCTGCACCCAGGGGTTGGCAACCCTAAGTGATGATGTCCCATGTCAGCACATGCTGATGCTGGCGTGCCTCCCTGACATCAGCCTCTTGCCATGCACACATCGAACACAAGAAGGGAAGGAACAAAGAGGACACTACCCCACTCTCTCTAGGCTGGAGCGTGGTGTAGACCAGGCCCGTAGCTACGGAAGGAACAAAGAGAACACTTAAAGGCACAGCCCCACAAGAATTTTTTTAAAGGCGTGTGCTCCTTTAAGCAGAGTGGGGTGCTGTAGTTAACGAATTCCCACACTGAGCAAGGGGGTTGGAGTAGGTGGCCTCTAGGATCCCTTCTAACTCGTCAAGAAACTGGTCTCCTTTCCCCTACCCCCTTTCCTCCTTTTGTCCCCTACCTTTTTTCTGAGAAAATAATAATAATAATAATAATAATATATTTTTAAAAAGAAACTGGTCTCCTTTAAGAGAGTTTTTCTGCCCAAGGGTTAGCTTTCTTGATTACAGAAGTCATCACCTGCTGGCTTGTTCTCAGAATAGTTGCTTAGGCTGGCAGAAGTGATTAACTTGCAGCAGCTGAGAACTGTCATCGAAAGTGGTTGATAGCTTGCAGTTTAGAGTTCTATCCTGGTAACAGCTTTCTGTTGGCTAAACGGCTTTTCTTTCTGCACTGAGAACTTCAGCCCCACCAGAAAAAAAATTTGCCCCACAAGCCACAAAATCCTGACTACAGTTGCAGAGCTGGGACAAACACACTCTAAGGAGCTTGGTGTGAGCACCCCACAACCACGTTTCCTTTGGCCAGGTGGAGGCACAGGGAAAGAACATGGCTGCTCCCAGTTTATTCCTCGACAGCTCACTTGGCAAAAGGACATAAGAACATAAGAGAAGCCATGTTGGATCATCAGCCCAATGGGCCATCCAGGCCAGCCCTCTGTGTCACACAGTGGCCAAAACCCTGGTGCCCCCAGGAGGTCCAGCAGTAGGGCCAGAACTCCAGAAGCTCTCCCGCTGTCGAGGCAGAGGGAGGCAACCCTGACAGAATGGCCGTGACCTCCTCCTGCACAAGGGTTTTGGGGGTTGGTTTGGGTGGGGAGAGGGGTGCCTAACCAGGGGGCTGCAGACACTAGGGCAGCAACAAGGAAGCACAACCAAACATTCACAGAAAGAATTGCTGTCATTCCCCCAACAACTCGCTGAGGGAAAGCAACCATGGAATAAACAGGAGGGAGAGGTTCCAGCCTCCCAAAGGCACAGCAGGAGTCCCACTGGAAGCAAATCAGAAAGGAGAGGCCAGAAGGTAGAAGCCTCACCCCCTTAGGAGCAGACCCCTGGGCAAGGGAGATTGCTATAGTGGGACCTGCCCCAGACCCCCTCTTCCCTGCTACTGCTCAACAAAGTGGGGGGAGGAGGAGAAATGGGGATGCAGATCAGTGCTCAATCACAGAGTTTGAGGTGAATCCCAGAGCAGCCTGCCATTGTCATGACATCATTTCCAGTTCATGACAGAAGTGACACTGCAGTGTTGGTGTGACACTGATCAGGTATAGTTGCCAGCCTCCAGGTGGGGCCTGGAGATCTCCCAGAATCACATCTGATCTCCAGAGCACAGAGGTCAGGTTCCCTGGAGGAAACGGCTGCTTTGGAGGGTGGGCTCCATGGCATTGTACCCCACTGAAGTCACCCCCCCCCCAAATATCCCTCCCTCCCAAATCTCTAGGGAATTCCCAACCCAGAGTTGGCGACCCTAGGTAGGGTCACTGCCTAAGCTTGCCAACTCTGGGTTGGCCACATCCTGGGGATTGGGGGGTAGAGCCTGGAGAGAGTGGTGCTTGGGGAGGGGAGGGACCTCCACAGGTGACAATGCCATAGAGTCGGAGTCCCCAACCTTTTGTGGGCCTCTTTGGACCCAAGATGCTGGAAGCAACCACAAAATGGCTTCCACAGTAGGTGGAGCCAGCTACAAAATGTCGGTGAGTGAGGTCATGCATATCTCTAATAGTACCTCTTCAACATTTCAGGCAGAATCTCCATTTAACAGGGTACCTTTTAAAAGGAACAGACTGTTTTAAAGTAGTTGCTCGCTTGCATGCAGCTAAACACAATTAGATACCTTGTGCTGTGGTGGCAGTTGATGCCAAAGCAATATTTTTTGGATCTGTCCAGTGCAGCCAATCAAGTCTCCAATGACCAATCAGAAGCCCTGCTGTGCAAAAATCTCACCTGGCCCTGCCCACTTTCTATAAACCACTTGGCAGGTAGCAGGAAAGGTGCTGGTGGATGGGTGCCATGGTGCCCACTGGGTACTCCTGCCATAGAGTCCACCCTCCAAAGCAGCTGTTTTCTCCAGGTGAACTGATCTCTGTCATCTGGAGATCAGTTGTAATTCCAGGAGCTCTCCAGGCTCCACCTGGAGGCTGGCAACCCTATTTCTGCCTTTGCAATTGGCTGCTACATTCCAGTGCTAGGCTGGCAACCCTAAATAGAGATGTTTCCTTTCCAAAAAAAATTAAGCAATAAAAAACCTCTGTCCCCCCCCCCCCACACACACTTTTTGGAAGAAATTCCAGAGAAGCTGAAATCCGTGCAGTTCTTTCTTATAAACGTAAGCTTAAATTTACTGCTTTGACAACAAAAAATGGATCATTTTTATCTTAGCATATAAGATTATGCTATTTGGCATGTTTGAAATGTTTAAGCATAACTGCCGTAGTTTTTCACAAGCAGAATTGCATGTATGCTAAAAAGAGAGCAAGCAGCAAACTGCAGCACCCAGTGGTAATGTGACACATTTTCCACAGGTTTTTTTTCTCCATTTTTTTGGGGGGGGGAGCCGGAGTTGAAACCATAACGCAGATTTTGTAGTAAACAAAAGTGAGTGTCTTATTTGGACAGCAGCCGCCTCTCATGCCGTCACAACAGCAAATCTGGATATGACATTAAACTTCAGATCATTGAAAACGCTGCAGTATTCAGTACTCTGTTGTCATACACATTATAGCATATTCATTGTGAACAAAATTGCTTATAAACAAATATATGCTTAAAATATATTGCACAAGCGTATAGTAAATACACAGGGACAGAGGTCTGTTGGAGGGGGAGCGCACAGGAGCGCCACTCCGGGAGTGAGGAGCCCAGGGGGCGGGCACATGACCAAGCCCCGCCCCCTCCTCGGCTTCCTCGAGCAGTGCAGAGGCGCAGTGCCCCGGGGAAAGCCCTGCTAGGGTCTTTATTGTTTTTAATGTTTTGTTTTAATATTGATAATTTTATCATTGTTCCTTTTATGACTGTGCGCTGCTTTTCCAGAGACTCGCTCAAGGTGGCATATAAATTTTCTAAGTATGCCATTTTTTATCTGGGCACATGGCCCATAAGTACTGGAGAAATTTCACCAACCCTTCAGCAGCTTCCACCTTATCAGTTTGGTGTAGTGGTCAGGAGTTGGACTCTAATCTGGGAGAACCGGGTTTGATTCCCCTTCCCCACATGCAGCTGCTGGTGTGACCTTGGGCCAGTCACAAGTTCTCTCAGAGCTGTTCTCTCATGAACAGTTCTCAAAAGACCTCTCTCAGCCCCACCTACCTCACAGGGTGTCTTGTTGTGGGGAGGGGAGGGGAAGGGGAAGGGATGGGTGGTGCACATGTCCTGGGTCTCTCAAGTCTACTTGAAACCTGGTGGTTTCAAGGGAGCAGGAAGAGAATGAGAGTGTGTTCTTTATGCTTATTTTTATTGCACAAAGTATTGGATGGGGAAGGGAATGGAGGAAGAGCAGGTCAGTTTCACTCACCTGTGGAGTGGAGCCTGAGGGGTGGGTGTTGCCTTCTGACACACTTCCAGTATGTTAGGGGGTGTGGCATATTCAAATGAGTTATGCAAATGAGTTATGCTAATGAGCTCCTGCACCTCTTTTTCTATGAAATGACCCCTGCATAGGAATGATCCCTGTTGATGCTGCAGATTGTCCGACCTACATCAAAATATTCATACTGTACTTTTAGTCCCAGCTTATCGGGAGCACGGCTCCCCCTCCCTGGCTTACTGTAATGTCTGTAATGGGACGGCCATGTGGCCGTCATGGCACACATGGCTGGGTTTGAGCAAGGGCTTCGGTCCGGGGAATAATAAACGGACCAGATCGTAATTTTCCCCTATGGGATGCAGAGGATTTTTGAACGGTCCTATATGACATGCAACCGCGGGAAATTTAACCTATCTTACAGACTGGGCAAAGTCGGGGGTGCGGCTTTTCTGTGTATATAAATGGGCCCCTGACCTCCGTTTGAGTATGTCATCTGATTCCTGCAATAAACTACATGCGCTGATTTCACCGAAAATGTGACTCCGACTCCTGTACCTTTCACTTACCTATTAGGGTACGTTGATCTTGCCCCCACAGTTAGAGGAGTGGAGACCCCGTTTGGATTCCATGCTCCAGCGCAGTTTAGAATAGCAGTCAGGATACGCTCTACTTGCAAGGATTCTAAACAGCGCTGCACTGGAATGCTGGAACAGTAGTCTTCAACTCAGAGGTCAAGACCTGCAGGTGGGTTGAAGCTCAGTGGATCCTAGTGAGGTTGAAGACCAGTGTTCTGCAATGCTGGCTCTTGTTTTTGGCTACACTTGTGCAAAGTGTACACTTTTAATGTGAACTGCTTTTCCTCCTCTAGATCCCCAACAGTGACCCACCACATATAATCTAAGGCCCAGTTTACACCTCCCCTCTGAAGTGGTCTGACTGCTGTCTTTTCCCAAGCTCGTTTCATGCTGGTTTCAAATTTCACTCCAGGGGGTCTGAAGAGTACTAAGCAACAGCATTTGTTTAAAGCAGTATAATGCTAGCTTGACCACAGGAGGGCAATTAACGAATGTAAACATTATTTTTTAAACTAGAACAAGTATGGTTTGAAACTAGAAACAGGTATGGACAGTTTTTTAAAAAACTAGAATGATTCTAGCGGGAAAGTCAGATGTAGATTTGACCTAAGTGCACTTGAAGCCAGAGAGATGCAACCTCTCGCCATGTCCCCCGTCGGCTGGTCTATGGGCGTCCTCCAGACTGAGATTTCTTGGGAGAGCTGTGATTGGCTGCAGACCTAATTGGTATTCTGAACTGTGTTGTAGTATGGAGGCATGGAATAGATGTGTGTGTGTGTGTATCTCTGTATCTCTATCATCTATCTATATTCCTCTCCATTACTTCTATGGGCAATTTTTCCAGTTACACCAGGTTTGTTGCTGGCATAACACTTTCCTGCGTTGGCAAACTGGCTGAAGAGGCTTAGGATATCAGCTCAACCCTGCTTCTTCCTCCTGACTAGAGTTGCCAACTCTGGCTAAGGAAATTCCTGGAGATTTGGAGGTGGAGCCACGGGAGAACAGGATTTCAGGAAAGCAGGGACCTCAGAGGGGCATCATGCTACACAATCCACCTTCCAAAGCAGCCATTTTCTTGGGGGAACTGACTTCTATAGTCCAGAAATTAATTGCAATTCCAGGAGATATCCAGGCCCTACCTGGAGATTGGCAACCATAACACAATACATCCCTAACACTGCATGTGCATGTGGCCTATGGAGGGCAGGGTTCAGGGTGAGGAGGGACCTCATAATAGAATCTACCTTCTAAAGCAGCCATTTTCTCCAGAGGAACTGATCTCTGTAATCCGGAGACCATTTGTAACTTCAGGTAATCTCCACCTGAAGGCTGGCAGCCCCACAGTTACCCATTTACAACAAATGCAAGAAGTTCACAATCACAGAAGGAAGGAATAAAGTGCAGATTTGTACATTTCTCAATACTTCTATCAACGTTCTAGCACGTTTCCTGCCATCAGACTGGATCTGCTTCATCTGCCAAATTATTTTATTTATTTTATAAAAGTTATATCTGCCTTTCTGCCCACCACAAGGACCACCAAGACAGCTTACCAATTAAAACATACATAATAAAAAAAAATAGCACCAACCAAAATCAACAACAATAACACGGCATTAAAAAACAATTAAAGCTGTAATTAAAATACATAAAGACACAAAAACAACAATTAAAACACTGAGCAGGGATGATGGATCATGGAGGGAACATCAAGCAAAATCAAAAAGCCTTCAGCCATTGGTGGAAGACGGCAATGACGGCTCCATCTAAGTTCACCAGGAGAGGGTGGACCCAGGAGGAGGCAGGTTTTGGGGAGGGAAGGGTCCTCCGGGGGGTACAATACCCTAGAGTTCTACCTTCTAAAGCTGCCTTTTCTCCATGGGAACTGATCTCTGTAACCTCCAGACCCATTATAATTCCAGGAGATCTCCAGCCACCACCTGGCTGGAGACTGGCAACCCTCGTTTCACCCAGAATGGAAGACTCTTTCTATGGGTAGAAGGCCACCTTTGAATCTCAATTAATTTGCCATGTTTTAAATTATTTATTTATTTATTAAATTGATGAATCGCCCAACCCCGTGAAGGGGCTCTGGCTTCTGGCTTTGCGTATTAAAATTAAGAAGTACCTCATAACACACCGAACACCAACCTTTTAAACGTTTTTTGCCCTGAATTTGTTTGGGCCGCGAACATCATTGTCCTCAGTGAGCTTTCTCCTCAGGCCAGCTGTTTCTTGACCTGGCACTTATCCTGCCCGCGCCATCATCGTTCTGGCTACCATAACATTATTACGTGTCAGGAAGGTGGGAAGGGGGGGAATCTATCTTATGATGGCTGTTGACAAATGGCTGTATTCTTTCCAGCTGAGTACGAAGTGTTAATGTTACTAAACGGCTTGAAATATGAGTTTGGGGTAGCCTGCTGGCCATTTGTAGGTGACATATCTTGGGATGGGGGAGGGTCTGGCTTCATTTTCAAGCCTTTTTTCCCAAGGCGGGGGGGGGGGGGATCCATAAATTACAGCGGAGGACAAAAGCAGAAGCTAACAGTGGAAAATTAGGCCCAAAGGCAAAATAATTACATATACAGCCTTTAGCAGTGAGGGAGAAAGCCATCAATCAGCTCCCAATTATTCACTAGTTAATCAGTTCTGCCCTTCCTTTATTGAAGGGTTACAGTGTAATTAAGTTGGCAGCATCCTTTTAATTCATCAAACATACAACACATGGCAGTATTTGCTACAGTCAAGGGATAGCACCTTTGTGCCGCTGACCCCTGGCGCTGCTGCAGGAGGCGAGGAAAACTTCAGAGGTAAAGGAGGGAATATTTATGCAAAGGCATGCCACAGGCCGAGGGAGCGTTGGAGGTACCTAAAATAAACAGAGGCTGTGAAATGCTGGGAATGGGGCAGAGAGACTTTCAGAAGTCCCCACCACTCGATGCAAAAGCCAACGGAATTTGTATGTACAGATTCTCCCTAACTGTGGGACTAATTTTTTTAAAAATCTGGCGAGATGCATCCCCAAATTATTTTTAATGTCCGGTACAGATCAGTGGTGAGGAGGATGGGCTTTCACCCAAGAGGTGCCTTGTTCGAATCTCATCTCCAACAAGAACTCACTAGGTGGCGTCAGGCAAGGCGCTCTTTCGTCCCCAACCTTCCCATCTACACTAGGGGGATAAGGTGGTGAACCTACCTTACAAGGCCAGCGTGAAGAGAATGCCAAGAAAATGGGCCTGAAGTTTTTTGACTGCTGAACCTGCTACTGAACCTGCTATTGATTACTTTTTTACTCTGCCCATTCTTCCAAGGAGCTAAGGGTGGTATTCAAAGTTCTCCTTCCTCCTCCATTTTATTCCTCACAACAAACATGTGAGGTAGATTAGGCAGAAAGAGAGAGAGAGTGTGACTGGCTCAGAGTTACCCAGCAAGTTTCCACTGCAGAGTGGAAATTAATTTCAACCAAGGTCTTCCCAGTCCTAGACCAGCATTCTAATTACTTCAACCACACTGGTTTGTTACTTTACTTTTAAGTGAAGTACTATTAAAGCCCATCATCACGGCTTCCTGCCTTCTCCTCCATGGAAATTCTCAGAATAGGGTGGCCATCTCCCCAATGGGGGCAGGGTTTCCCCTGCTTTTAGGGCCCCAATCCACCACTGGCCAGCTGGCCTGTGGGGCAGCCCCGCCCCTGAAGAACCCCATTGTGCCTGATGTGCCCTGTGCAATGACATCACTGAGATGTGATGTCAGTGCACCAGGCAGGTGGCACAGGGGGCACTCTAGCATTTGGCTAAAAAGTCTATGGTGACCATAGAGTTTTTGGCCAAATACTAGAGTGTCCCCTGCATGGCACGCCGAGCACGATGCCACCACGTCCGGATGATGTCATTGTGATGTGCACACAAAGTGCGTGCACCATAAGATCCAGGAACCTGGGCTGGAGCCCCCTGTCAGCAGTCCGGTAAGACCTGACAACAGAAAAAGTGACATAGCAGGGAAGTAGAATCCAAACTCTTTTCTAAATTCAGCTGGACTTTTTGCCTGCTTGGCTCATCAAGAATCTGCTGGCTTATGTACAGATTCCATGCTGGTTCAAAGGACAAGGCCCAACTCCTCTCTAGGTTTGCCAGGTCCCTTCGGGCAGCCAGCAGGGGATGGGTTGTTTTTTTTTGGCTTACCAGGAGTTTATCCCATGTTTCAGCGATGTGCCCATGTGACTTCAACCTGACCCCGAAGTGACATAGGTACATTGGGGGCATCAGGGTGATGCTCTGGTTTTTGGGCAAAAACTCTGTGGTAGAATTAGCTTCTACCATAGAGTTTTTGCCCAAAAGCCAGAGCGTCATCCTAACATGGCTCTGTAACTACCAGGTTACACTGAAGTCATGTAGGCACATGGATGAAATGTCCAGTGTGCCTCCCTTTTGTGAGGGGGGGGGGAAGTCCCCCCGCCAGCTAGCTGATTGCTGGCAGAGTGGTGGGGACAGTGGGGGACCCCCGCCCCCACTGGGTGGTCTGGCATCCCTGCTCCTCCCAGACTGCCTGATCTGTTGCGCCTTCCAAGTACCTCCATGCGAAATGGTCCGGAAGAACCAGCAGCCTCCACTCCCAGTCCATCCCAGTCTGGCCTTCCTTCTGCTTCCTTCCTGTGATCTTTCATGGTGACCTTGAGCCATCAGCTAGGCTCTGCCACTCCTTGTGCCTTCTTCTGAGTTGGCTGCTTGCTTGCCAGTGCTCACCCGTGACATGATTTCTGGGCACTGCCAGCTGCACCTGTGTTGGATGTTCTTACGTTGCATTTCACCTTCCAGTTAAAACAAAAATATTTCATGGCGTTGAAAAACAGAAGCCCCATTGTGTGGAGGCTGTACATTGTATTTACAATCATGTGTGAAGGGGTCCAAATTGTCATTTACCCTTTTGAGTCATGGTGCTATTTCAGTTTAGTAGTACAGTATGAAGGACTTGTCTTTGGCAGATGGTGGACTTTCAAATGTGGGGAAGAACACAGGATGGGATTTTAGTGAGTGTCCCACAACTATGGGATTTTATTCCCAGGACCCTCATCAGCTCCCCAAAGAGATTTTACCTGAAAATATCAATTCTTTCACATACGTTGAAGGCAGCCAGCACACCTCCATTTTGACAGTGCCTAGCTACCCATTATATAAGAACATAAGAAGAGCTCTGCTGGAGCAGACCAGTGAGGGTCCATCTAGTCTAGTCTCCAGTCTCACACAGTGACCAACCAGTTCCTCTGGAGGACCAACAACAGGGCAGAGAGGCCGAGGCCTTCCCCTGATGTTGGCCCCTGGCTCTGGGATGCTGAGGTTTAGTCAGGGGTCCGTTGGGGCTGGAGCGAGGCGGAGCAAAGCTCCGCCAGCTCAGGAGTAGCCACTAGGGCAGCCACGGCCGAATCAGATTCTCTAATCTGATTCAGACTGCTGCCGAATTGCCGCCGAAATTCGGCAGCAACTTTAAAAGCAACTGGAGGGGAGGGGGTTTGAGGGAGAGGCTCCAAACTTGCAGGGTAGCTGCTGGAGCCTCTTCTCGAAATACCCACCAAGTTTCAAGAAGATTGGACCAGGAGTCCCATTCTACAGGCCCCCAAACAGGTTGCCCCCTTCCCTCCATTGTTCTCTATGGGAGGAAAAAAGTTTAACATTTTTTCCCACCATAGAGAGCAATGGAGGGGATGAGACAACCTGTTTGAGGGCCCGTAGAATTGGACCCCCTGGTCCACTCTTCTTGAAACTTGGTGGGTATTTCGAGGAGAGACCCCAGCAGCTACCCTGCAAGTTTGGAACCTCTTCCTCAAACCCCCTTTTCTTCAGCCCTTCATATACCCTATGAGTTTTTGCCATTGATTTCAATGGCCCATAGGGTATAATGGGGCTGAAACTGACATTCCCTTTCTGACACACTTCTGGTGATGTCAGGGGATGTGGCATATGCTAATGAGGTATGCTAATGAGTTATGCTAATGAGCTCCTGCACCTCTTTTTCTACGAAAGGACCCCTGGGTTTAGTGCCTCTGAATGTGGAGGTTCCCCTCAGCCACCATGGCTAGTAGCCACTGATAATCTTCCATGAATCTGTCCAATCCTCTTTTAAAGCTGTTTATTCCCGTGGCCTTCATTACATCATCTGGCCGCGAATTCCACGTTTTAATCACTCTCTGTGTAAAGAACGATTTCCTTTTGTCTGTCCTGAATCTACTGTCCATCAGCTACATTAGAGGCCTTCGGCATCTAGGATTTGGAGAGAGGGAGAGAAATTTCTCTTTGAAAACTCTCTCCACTGCATTCATAATTTTATAAATCTCTATCATGTTCCCCCTTAGTTGTCTCTTTTCTAAATGGAAAAGTCCCAGTCTCTTCAGCCTTTCCTCCTAGGGAAGGTGCTCCAACACCCTAGTCATCTTGGCTGCCTTCCTCTGTACCTTTTCCAGCTCTGCAATGTCCTTTTGAGATACAGTGACCAGAACTGTACACAGTATTCCAAATGAGGCTGCACCATAAGAGCTATACAGGGGCATAAGATCTATACATAGTTTGCCTTTTTCACTGCTGTAGCACCCTGGGTTGACACTTCCATTGAGCTATCCACTATAATCCCAAGATCTTCTACTGGGTCACCATTGTCTACATGCTTGTTCACTTTCTCAAAGAACTCCAAAAAACTGGTGAGGCAGGACTGTCCTTTGCAAAAGACATGCTGATTTCCACATCAGTACATGCAGGGCATTTTTTGTAGAAGAAGCCCAGCAGGAACTCATTAGCATAATAGGCCACACCCAACTGCAGAAATCCATTGGCATATTAGGCCACACCCCTGACAGCACAGCTCATTAGCATATAAGGCGGGGGGCTAGGAAAGCACAGGGCAGGCATAGAAGCTTGCCTCTCCCCCCCCAGCTTCTCTGCCCCACTTCAGCATCACCTTTCTAGTCTACCTCCCCCCCCTGCCCGGAACCAGACGGCCAGGGAAAGGCACTGCTGAAGTGCCTGGGATCTGAAAGTGCCTGGGATCTATTGCGGAGAAACTCAGGGAAGTGTGGGGAGGCATGGTTAAATGCCTTTCTCTCCCACCCCCAGATCGGGGAGGGAAAGAAAGGCGTTATCAAGGTGCCTGGGTTCCCTGCCTGCCCTTTTCCAGCTGCCACATGTCAGCTAGAGAAGGGAAGGCAGAGAGAGGCTTTTCCTTGTCAATTTCACTCTCAGCTGACTGGCAGGGAGTGAAATTGACAAGGAAATCCGGAAAGGCTCCCCAGAGACCGCATTTTAACATCTCCGCCTCTCCCTCTTGTGTGTAACGTGGGGAGGGCAGCGTGCTCTGTAGCCATGCATGCCAGAGGTTTTGGTTGTAGGTGTGGCCAACTCAGGAGCCAGCCGGAACTCCGTTCCTGTGCCTTCCTGCCCAAAAATAGCCCTGAGTACATGTTAAATTTTGCAATGGCACGTGTAGCAGCTCCCTAGGGACATTTCAGGCTGGAAAAATAGTGCAAAACGTGAGGCTTAACTACGCATCCCAATTGCCTGGGCCTGGTGGGAAATTCCCCACCCCAGGCCCAATCTCTTGGGGACTGAAGGAAGGGGGGAGGATGGCCTCCATGGTGACACTCTAGGAATTTCCCCTAGTCTCTATGGTCTTTACCTGGAAGTGACATCACATCCTCCCCAAACTGTACCATCCTCAGGCACTGCCACCCCCAAACCTCCTGGGATTTGCCTAGGCTCTGTTGGGAGCCCTAAGATTAAGCCCCCATTCCCTGCATGCCACAGTCCCGGTCCATACTGGGACCACACGTGCCTGGGAAGCACAGAACTGCCAGACCACATCTACCGACTCAATCCAGAGACAGACCCAGGAAAAGTGTAACATGCAGTTGGGCACTGAATAACCATTTGGCAAAAGGAGTGATGGATGCAGATCCTCTTTTTTGCATTCTTTTCCTATGGGTTTCATGTTATGTTACCAGTATACTTTTTTTCTCTGGTTAATGGTAAGCATTTTGCATTCAGTATCTGGGCAGTATATATGACTTTGTAATGAATTAAGTGCTTTCTGACCCACTGTTCCTTGGTTTTTGGTTCCATTTTTTTAAAAAATAGGATGAAGCAAATTCTGCTCAATAGTAGTTATGCTTATTACATAAACATGGAGTTTCCTCATCTCAGTGAAACTGGTGAAATCAATATGTAGTATTCAATGAATCTAATACACGGTATGTTTGTACATTTTTGCACTTTTTGAAGTTTTTGTCTCATATATATTTTTGTGAATGTTTAATTGATCATTAATGATGTTTTTCATTTTAAGTCTTCTGACAAAGATTTATCGAAACGAAGAACACAATCCGGAGTCTTCGTTGGATTCAGCTGGATTCAGCTGTGTTATTCATACTTTTGGCTTTAATAGCTGCTGTTAGTAAGTTTCGTTGATGTCTGTAAAATAGAATGATAATGACATGAGTTATGATAATGGTCTATTGAATTGTTAAAATATACCAGTAGTTATATCTATATATTTGTTTTGTTTGCGTTTGAGTGCAGTGCTTGTTTCCTAATCCTACCAGTACAAGTAACTTTATGATCTACTTTTGATTGCAAAACTTTATTATGGATTTTGGTTCGATAAGCATCCGGTTGCCTCCAAAGGAAAAAAAGTATCCCAAATTGTCATCGACTTGTCATAATTCAAGGCAACACAATCATGACATGATACAATTTTATGCCATCTGATTTCCCTGAATGGTTATCAAGGGCCATTGGATTCCGTCTGCTGGTGTTATGTTCTTGAATAGTCTCAGCCAACATTTGCGGCTGATTATCATACAGCGTGCATTTAAAAACTCCCACATGCTCTGTAGATAGGTTAGTAAACAAGACAAAGCAGCCTACATTGTGATCCAGATGGGGGCACGTGTGCATGAAAACAAAGTCCCTTTGCTTCTCTGCGCATGAATACTCAAAGTTTTGTACAAGCAAGTAGTTGTGCAAGAAAAGGTGCATGAAGAGACACTCCGTTGTGCAAAAATGTTCTGCACATAAAGGATTCTTGAGATGCCCTTTTGATTTGTCACGCACACCATTCTTGCACACGTGGCTTGTGCAAAATACATTTGCATCTTGTTTTGGAATGTTGGACAGGTAATACCATGAGGGACAAGTCAGAGGTCTGCAACGGACAGGGGAACTGGCGAAAATCACTTCCCTTTCCATTAGCAGAAATCTTCCACTAGATGCAGTCCAGGAAGTGTACATGACGGAGGAGCCACATAAAGAGGGGAAGGTATTTCAAGGGGAGGAATTAAATAGTAAGGAAGGGGCAGGCCAAGGGGAGGAGCCAAATAGTGAACATGGGATAAAAAGAGTGCTTTTCCACATGGCAGGGTTGGAAGGCACCAGGCACTGTGGGAGGGAGGGAGGGACAGCTGAAGAGGATTGTGAAGAAATAGGCTGGGTCCCAGGAATGTAATCAGGGGCCCTTGCCTCTCACAAGGGGCACATGTCCAGTTGTGGGGCTAACTATGAAGAGGGCTTGGATTTCAATAGGGTTGCCAAGTCCGGGTTGGAAAATACCTGGGGACTTTGGGGGTGGAGCCGGGAGAGGGCGGGGTTTGGGGAGGGGAGGGGCCTCAGCATGGTACAATGCCATAGAGTCCACCCTTCAAAGCAGCCATTTTCTCCAGGGGAACTGATCTCTGTCAGCTGGAGATCAGTTGTAAAAGCAGGGGATCCCCAGGCCCCACGTGGAGGTTGGCAACCCTAGATTTCAACCTTCAGGGCCCACCCAAGGCTAGCATTGCAAGCTCTGGATTGTGACATTCCTGGAGATTGGGGGGGCAGAACCTGGGAAGGCCAAGGTGTGGGGAAGGAAGAGACCTCAGTGGAGTATAATGCCATAGAGTTCACCTTCCAAAGCAGCCATTTTCTCCTGGGGGTCTGATCTCAGAAACTGATCTCTTTTACTTGGAGACCAGGTATAATTCTGGGAGATCTCCAGACTACCACCAGGAGACTGGCACCCCAACGTAAGGGTAATCCACCATTAGGAGTGTCCCCATTAAGAAGACCTTTGACCACCCAGAATTCACCAGACAGCCTGGCAGAATCGCTCTTCCTACTCTGGGGACTTGCTGTGGCACCTCTGGAACTGACAGCCTGTACTGGACCCATAGGAAAGATGAGTCTTGCATGCCCCCTAAGCCCACTAGTGATGGTCAGGCCACAAGGATTGCTCTCCACTCCTACTAGGGACTTCTCCCAGCACAAAATGGGAGATTGCCCCAGGGCCTCAAGTAGTGTTGCCAAGTCTGGGTTGGGAAATAACTGGAGACTTGGGGGGTGAAGCCAGGAGAGGGCAGGGTTTGGGGAGGGGAGGGGCCTCAGCATAGTACAATGCCATAGAGTCCACCCTTCAAAGCAGCCATTTTCTCCAGGGGAGCTGATCTCTGTCAGCTGGGGATCAGTTGTAAAAGCAGGAGATCCCCAGGCCCCACCTGGAGGCTGGCAACCCTAGGCCCAAGGCACACCATGGGAAACAACTCCCAAGTGGGAGTAGGCTGGCCAAACGTCTTTTTGGAACCTCTGCTGTGCCATAAACCTCTACGGAAGTCTCACCATAGTGACCCTCGAAGCTTACACAGGTCATTCCAACTTTCGCCCTTTCCCCTTCACCATCATGCATTCCAAACAAAGAGTTGCGTTCTGCACATTTAAGCAACCCCCGAGAGCTCTTAAAGCACCCGAATGAGCAAACACAGAGTGCATTTGACATGCAACATCAGAGGAAACCAGAGCAGGCAGAAAAGAGGACCCGGAAACAAGGTGCTGATAATCAATCCATTTATTGATACTGTGTTAATGAAAAGAACAGACTTCAAAACGTTTCGAGGCGTTAGAAAATCTTTTCATTTCTTTCCAAACAGCTGGTTTCCTTGACACTTTCAATTATCCTAGAATGTTCCAGCAATTAATATATGTGCCGTTCACCCAAATATTCTTACTGGAAATGAGGGAGGGAGCAGCATCACAACAAGGATGGGTCTGAAATGCTCCTCTTCCAAACCCCCCCCCCCCAATTTTGGAGGTTGGAATTACCTGGTAGTGCTTCCTAAGTGGAACCGGTGCTTTTGGAATCTTCTGTTGCTCTTTTGTGGGGCATTCAGTCCCTTCGGAAGATAAACGTAATAAAAAGAGAGGAGTAGTAACATATATTAAAGAACACCTTCACCCACAATTAGTACATGACTCTGAAGATGGCAGGATTCTGATGGTCCACATTCAGAGACAAGCTAAAACAATGCTGATTGCCAACATATATGCACCAAATCAGGACCAGGAAAAATTCTACAAACTGCTACAGGAGACCAGGGCTATTTTGGGGCAGGAACGCACAGGAACGGAGTTCTGGCTGGCTTCCGAGTTGGCCACGCCTACAGCCTCCCTCCCCCCGGGTTTCCCAGGTGCCTCGCAAGCCGTGGGTCACCTGGGGAAGCTGCTCCTGGGAGGGAGCTGCGCTGTCAGGGGTGTGGCCTCATATGCTAATGAGTTCCTGCTGTTGGGTGTGGCCTGTTATGCTAATGAGTTCCTGCTGATGAGTTCCTGCTGGGCTTTTTCTACAAAAAAAGCCCTGCAGGAGACTATATCAAAACAAAAATTTGAATAATCTTCTGTTGCTCCAGAAGGAGGGAGGGAAGCCTTGGCAGGGGTGTGGGGGCAGAGAGAGAGAGAGAGAGAGAGAGAGAGAGAGAGAGAGAAAGAAAGAAAGAAAGAAAGAAAGAAAGAAAGAAAGAAAGAAAGAAAGAAAGAAAGAAAGAAAGAAAGAATGCTGGGGAGGGTGCTGGAAGGAGAGACATTGATGGGTAGAAGGACCGAAAGAGAGTGATAGGGGCAGAATGAGAGACAGAGATTTGGGTGGGGGCAGACAGAGTAAGAAAAGTGGTGGCAAGGTGGAGAAAGCCTGAGAGACACAGAAGCAGGGGCTGAGGGGAGGGAACAAAGGTGGGGGGATAGACCCAGGTTTAGATCCCCATCTTGCTGTGGAAGCTCACTGGATGATTTTGGCCCTGTTACATACTTTCAGCCTAACCTACCTCATAGGGTTGTTGTGTGGATGAAAAGGGGGAGAGAATAATGTAAACTGCTTTAATCCCCACTGAGGAGAAAGATTTTCCTTAGTAAAAGCTGCAGGGGGAAAGGAGATGGAAGACAGAGGGACAAATAAAGGTAGGTTGGCTGGGAAAGGAGATAGGGATGCCAACTCCAGGTTGGGAAATTCCTGAATCTTTGAGGGGTGGAGCCTGGGGACAGTGGGGATTGAGGCAGGAAGGGACTTTGGACAGATATAAGGCCACAGACTCCACCCTCCAAAGCAGTCAGTTCTTCTGGGGGAACTTACGCTGCCAGACTCCAGGTGAGGGCTGGAGTAGTGGGAGACCAGGAGAGTGAAAGGCAGGGAGAGGGATGGAGCGGGGACAGAAAAGAAGTGACAGGCATGGAGGGGAGAGAGAGAATAAGAAAAAAAGTGGCAGGAAGGAGAAAGCATGTGAGGGAAGCAGGGGAGAGGGGACGAAGCAGAGGTGTGTGTGTGTGGGGGGGGAATGGGATAGCCACTGCCACAAGTTCCTTGCGGGTCTCCGCTTGTGCAATTTCTAAAGCTAATGACGATTAATCAAATCACTAAAATCTCCTATTATGATTCCTGAAAAAGTACGTATTCTTTACAGTTCAGGTTACATTCACCCCAAATTTGTAGTAAGTATAATCCATTATTCATGAGCTTCCCTTTTCACAGTTCCTTTTCACCCATTCATAAAATGGTATCTAATTTTCTCTCAGGTTTTGTTTACTTTGGTCTTTCGACAAGTCTGTCGATATATCCATTCCCGCTGTTTCAAACCTACTGCTGTTCCCATAGCCCACTGTTTCTGAACAAGACATTTAGGCCCATTACGTACGCACACCTTACTGTAGATTTTCAGAGCAGTAAGCCTTTAATCTTGACTTTGGGTCCTGTGCCTGCCTTATGCACCGTTCTTTTTCCTCCAGTGTATTTATTCTGCAGCTACATTAAAAAACAAACAAACAACAACTTCTAAATTGGGGTGGAATGTCATTTGTGTTGTGGGGTCGGGGTGGGGTCCAAAGTTTTATTTTTAAAAAGGTTACTTAATTGCCCTATTGAAGCTGCCCAGCAGCATCCAGCAATCGCCATCCATTTAAATCCTCATGTGTTCCTGAGGGCTTTCATGGCCGGAGTTCATTAGCTGTTGTGGATATTCCGGGCTGTGGGGCCATGGGCTTGGCATTGTAGTACCTGACGTTTTGCCAGCAGCTATGATTGGCATCCTCAGAGGCAGGGGTCCTTTTGTAGAAAAAGAGGTGCAGGAGCTCATTAGCATAACTCATTAGCATATGCCACGTCCCCTGACATCACCGGAAGTGTGTCAGAAAGGGAATGTCAGTTTCAACCATTATACCCTATGGGCCATTGAAATCAATGGCAAAAACCTCATAGGGTATACGAGGGGCTGGAGGAAAGGGGGTTTGAGGGAGAGGCTCCAAACTTGCAGGGTAGCTGCTGGGGCCTCTTCTCGAAATACCCACCAAGTTTCAAGAAGATTGGACAATGGGGTCCAATTCTATGGGCTCCCAAACAGGTTGTCCCATCCCCTGCATTGTTCTCTATGGTGGGAAAAAGTGTTACTAATTCGGGTATTTCGAGGAGAGGCCCCAGCAGCTACCCTGCAAGTTTGGAGCCTCTCCCTCAAACCCCCTTTCCTCCAGCCCCTCATATACCCTATGAGTTTTCACCATTGATTTCAATGGCCCATAGGGTATAATGGGGCTGAAACTGACATTCCCTTTCTGACACACTTCCGGTGATGTCAGGGGGCGTGGCATATGCTAATGAGTTATGCTAATGAGTTATGCTAATGAGCTCCTGCACCTCTTTTTCTACAAAAGGACCCCTGCAGAGATCACTTTACATGGAGCTAATGGCTGCTATGGACTCTATAGCATTAAACCATGCTGATCTCCAGGGCTCATTTTGTAGCAGGAGCTCCTTTGCATATTAGGCCACAGACCTCTAAAATAACCAATTTTCCAAGAGCTTACAGAGCTCTTCTTACAGGGGCTACTGTAAGCTCTTGGAGGATTGGCTACATCAGGGGTGTGTGGCCTAATATGTAGAGGAGCTCCCGCTACGAAATGACCCCTGCTGATCTCCCTCCCCTTCCCAAACTCTGCTCTTTCTGGGCTCCACCCCCCCCCCCAAATCTCCAGGAATTGTGTAGCCCAGAGTTAGAAACTCCAGTTGCCCTTGATGCCAACTTTTTATTTATTGAATCTTAGAGGAGAACTCTCGCACCCAGATTTGTCACTGTAGTTAGTTTTTTTTAAAGTTCTCTAATGGCCAGACTTGTAACTCATCCATTGTTTTAAATTTAAATAAACAGAAATACTACGGTTGCAATCATATGCACAATTAGCCCTGACATAGGCACGAATGCTGGGCAGATTTAAAGTGCACGATCAGACATGAACATCTGGGAAGCATCCTGCAGCTGGCCGCAACCCATGTTGCTCTACCACAGAAGTGGAGTAAACAGGCACTGGGGAAAGTCTGGTAGCAAATGGGTTGCTATGGGCCAAGGGCAGACTTTCCCCTGTCTGATTGCTCCAGCGTGCTCTCATGACGTCAGGATGGTCTGATCAGGCCATCCCGACTCTGTGCCGTTGTTTTTTCCCCTTCTCAGTATGCGCATCATCGCACACTCCATAGGGAGCCCTCAGGGCTGAGGTGCGAATCATTGATCCCTCATTTAAGTGCATTGGAAACAAACAGCAAAAAAACCCTAACTCACCTACGGTTGCGTCTGATCATGCACTGGTGGGCTGTGCCTGCAGCTTCAAAAGACTGTGTGGTCATGCAACTGTGGGTCAACTTCCGCTGGAGGAAATAGCCTTTCTCCCCCACCCCCACTTTATCTCGTGTATGTGACTGCAACCTATATCTTAAAGACTAACAAAATATGTGGCAGGGTAGGAACTTTCGAGAGTCACTGCTCGCTGAAGAAGACTCACAAAAGCCCCTGCCCTGCCACATATTTTGTTAGTCTTTAAGGTGCTACTGGACTCTTGCTCTTTTCTACTGCTACAGACAAACACCAGGCTACCCATCTTGATCTACAACATCTTACTGAAAGTGCCTGTATGAGGATTTTAAAGGAGGAGATACTTGGTGAGATCATTTAAAATGATTCAGTAACAAAAACGTTAAAGCTGTCTTTCTCATGGCTTTTGCATCGAGGTTGGAAATATGCCATGTTCCCTGTTATAGTAATAACATGCCCTCAGAGCTTTAATTAAAAGGGGGGGGGGGAAGAACAATGGGGAATTACTAATAAGTCAACTTCGCTTTGGAACTAAGACCAAGGAATGCAGAACTCTGGAATCGATGGGAAAATTTAGATGAGGAGGATTTTGGAAACATCCCTAACTGGGGGCCCAAATTAATTTTGTAATCAAGGCTGAGTTGATTAATTATGTCACTAGACTCAGGGGACTGTTGGAGCGGGAGCACACAGGAGCACAGCTCCGGGAGTAAGAAGCCCAGGGGGCGGGCACATGACCAAGCCCCGCCCCCTCCTCGTCTTCCCCGAGCAGTGCAGAGGCACAGCACCCCTGCTAGGGTCTTTATTGTTTTTGATGTTTTGTTTTAATATTGGTAATTTTATCATTGTTCCTTTTATGACTGTGTGCTGCTTTTCCAGAGACTTGCTCAAGGTGGCATATAAATTTTCTAAGTATACCATTTTTTATCTGGGCACATGGCACATAAGTACTGGAGAAATTTCACCAACCCTTCAGCAGCTTCCACCCCATCAGTTTGGTGCAGTGGTCAGGAGTTGGACTCTAATCTGGGAGAACCGGGTTTGATTCCCCACTCTTCCACATGCACCTGGTGGTGTGACCTTGGGCCAGTCACAAGTTCTCTCGGAGCTGTTCTCTCATGAGCAGTTCTCAAAAGACCTCTCTCAGCCCCACCTACCTCACAGGGTGTCTTGTTGTGGGGCGGGGAAGGGGAAGGGATGGGCGGTGCACATGTCCTGGGTATCTGAAGTCTACTTGAAACCTGGTGGTTTCAAGGGAGCAGGAAGAGAATGAGGGTGTGTTCTTTATGCTTATTTTTATTGCACAAAGTATTGGATGGGGAAGGGAATGGAGGAAGAGCAGGTCAGTTTCACTCACCTGTGGAGTGGAGCCTGAGGGGTGGGCGTTGCCTTCTGACACACTTCCGGTATGTTAGGGGGTGTGGCATATGCAAATGAGTAATGCAAATGAGTTATGCTAATGAGCTCCTGCACCTCTTTTTCTACGGAATGACCCCTGACTAGACTGATTAATTCTTCAGGACCTAGTTTGAGTCCAGTGGCACAAACTTTGTTCTGCTGCTTCAGACCAACAAGGCTCCTCTCCTGAATCTATCTTTAGGACCTAGTCTGGCTACTTCCCCCAACTGAATGTCAATTTTCCCTGTCAATGAAGAAGCCACGGATATCTGTCTTGCTTACCAATCAGTGATTGAGGAGACCGAGGTTTTCTGATTCCTTCACACATTCCAGTTCCATTGGATCCCCACTAATCTGCATGTGACAAACTGAACTCTTTTGGGGAAGAAATTGACCACCTGAGTCCAAGTGGAGTCTTACAGTCGTGATTTTCACTGAGTGGCTGTTTGACACGCCACCTGTGCCTCTTCTCTCTTTCTCTGTCCTTTATTTATACCCAGCCTTTCTCCCCAACGGAGACCCAAAGTGGCTTACATTGTTTGGTGTAGTGGTTAGGAGTGCGGACTCTAATCTGGGAGAACCCCACTCCTCCACATGCAGCTGCTGGTGTGACCTTGGGTCAGTCACAAATTCCTTCAGAGCAGTTCTCGAAAGAACTCTCTCAGCCCCACCTACCTCACAGGGTGTCTGTCTGTTGTGGGGAGGGGAAGGGAAAGGGGATTGTAAGCCACTCTGAGACACTTTTTGGGTAGTGAAGGGCAGGGTATAAATCCAATCTATTCTTCTTCTCCTTTCCTCCATTTAATCCTCCCAACAATACCCTGTCAGGTCAGTTAGTCTGAGAGAGTATGACTGTCTCAGGGTCATCCAACAAGCTCCCATGGCAGAGTGGGGATTCGAACCTGAATCTCCCAGATCACACTTAACCACTCCACCATGCTGGCTTCCAAGCACTGTCCCCCAATTTGACACCTGACCTGCATTCCAGAAAAGTAAGCCAGGCCCTTGCCCGATAGGAATTATGGTTGGCAAGTGGTTCCCCCCTTGTCACAGCCACCAGTGGAGGAATGAGTAAGCTTTTTGTGCATGAGCATTTACCTGCATGTGAGCTAGAGAGAAGAGGTATCATGCACATACATATGTACCTCAGAGATTTACCTTTTGGAGAGTTGGACAGAAGTGGATTGAAAACTGAAGAATGACAACTGCGATATCACAGTAAAAGGGCAAAACTGGGACAGTGACCGGAAAGGCGGGACACTCCCTGTTATTAGTTGTTGTAGATTTTCTGTGCTGATTGGCTGTGGTCTTGGCATAGTAGTACCTGACATTTCGCCAGCAGCTGTGACTGGCATCCTCAGAGTCATAACACAGAAAGATCGAGTACTCTCTGTCTCAATGTGAGAAGAAAAATGGTAGGCAGGTAATTTATATCTACTCAGGAAGGTGGGGTAGGGCTGAGTCATTATCTTGTAGGATTTTCCCAGGCTGTGACATGCTAATAGAGGAGCTTTCCTGAGGAGGTTCTTTTGCATATGGATTGGCTGTTGAAATTCTAATCTTTTCTGTCATGCTGTTGTAAAATGCAGAGCATTTTGTGTTTTTCAGGACTGGAAACCATGCCCTGTTTATTTTTAAACTCTCTTCTTTCCTGTTGAAATTGTGTTTATGTTTATGAATTTCAATGGCTTCCCTGTGTAATCTGACCTGGTAACTGGATGTGTTGTCCAGCTTTTCAGTGTCTTGCAATAAGATACTGTGTCTTGTTTGAGTTAGGCTATGTTCAGCCCCTGCTGATTTTTCAGGTTGGCCAAGTCTGCAGTGTCTTTCATATTCTTTTATTCTTGTCTGTGTGTGGTCCCGATGTAAACCTGCCCACAACTGCAAGGTATGTGGTATACTCCTGCAGAAGTGAAGGGGTCTCTTCTGTCTTTTGCCCATTGTAGCATCTGTTGTATTTTTCTGGTGGGTCTGAATACTGTCTGTAGGTTGTGTTTTTTCATAAGTTTTCCCATCTGATCAGTGATTCCTTTGATATATGGCAAAAACACTTTTCCTGTGGGAGTCTGTTTTTCCTCAGTTGTTTGTTTTACCTTTGGTTTAATCGCTCTTCTGATTTCATTCCTGAAGTAGCCATTTGCTTGAAGTGTGTGGTTTAGATTATTTAGTTCATCACTGAGAAAGTGCGATTCACATATCTATCTTGCACGGTCTGCTAATGTTTTGATTATAACTCCCTGTTATATTGAACCAAATTCTCACCACCGTGGTAAACCTGTGCCTGGACTGTACTACTTCAGACTGGGGGGGACACGACTCACAAGATGAAATGCTGTTCTTGGTGCAAACAATTTTCCCTGCACAGAAAACTTGCATGTCAACAGCAGGTGAAAGGAAGAAGCTTCTCCCGGACCTGATAGCTTTCTAGGTGCAAGGATTTTTGTATACAGAGGAGCATTTCATCAAGTGAGATACTCCCCTGCAGCCTGATGGTGCAGCCCAGACACAGGCTCCCTTGTGTCAATGAAAACGCAGCCTTTGTTTCTGGGAGTTGTTGGGACATTTCAGCTTGGAACTCAGCTATTTGGTGACAGCCGGGCTGGCTCATCTCAGTACAATCATCCGGAGCGGCATCATTTGCTGGTTTTGTTCCACAAGTCACTTTGTACCTTTGGGCTACATAAAGCGAAGGGAAGATAATGAAAAGTATCACAACTTAAGTGGCTGTGTTTCATCTTCTCTTGTTTTGCGGCACCATTCAGTGATAAAAAAACCTCTTCTGTCTCTCCCCTTCTTCTTTTCCTTTCTTCCCTCTCCCCATTTTTTCCCCAGTATGTGGGGGAAGGGGGGTAGAAGAAACATCTATCAATGCTAATTTTGACTGCTGTTAGTGGCCCCGGACTGGCTCTCTCCTCTGCCGTACCTTGCGGGAGGATTGACAGAGGGAGATGAGTGATACAGGCAAATGGTTTCACATTGCAGGAGATACGTACAGGAATATAATCATACCCAAGGTCAAACATTAGAGAAAAGGTTGGGCATTTGGGGCAGAGAAAGCAAGGCTGTCAGATATTGAAATCTCAGCAGGAGATTCGGGTCTATTAAAACGGAATACAGAATTACTTTCAGCCGGCGACTTTGTGTGCATGTATAACTAGTTTGTTCATTTGGGTGCCCCCTGTTTAATGCCAGAAGGTAAGACGGAAGCAGTCTGAAATGGGGGGGGAGGGGGCGCGAAGCACTGGACCTTTTGTGGATCAGGGGCAAAAGGTACTGAAATATGCATGGGAGCGTGAGAATGTCAATAATTAATTTGGATTCTCTTTTTTTTATGAAAAAGAAGGAGATAAGGAAGTGAAAAGTATGCCTGGCTCAGGTGCGGTTCTTCCATATTAACTGTGCACAGAAGCTAATTGATCTCTGCTGTGAAAAGCACAGTGACAGAGGCCAGGTTAAAAGTTGGCAGCCGCTGGGGTGGGATTTCGGTCTCCTGCATTGCCTCCTAGACATAGGCTTGGATCCAAACTAGGTCTGTACCCAAGAGGAATTTTTTCACGTTGCTTAACCCTGCTGTTTCAGCCAACTTCAGTTTGGCTTCTCCCTTGTCCACCGTCTAGCCTGTGACTCTATTTTTGTACCATTTTTACAGCTTCTTTGCCCCAGAGTTTGCCCATAACATCTGCAATTTTTTCAGCATTATTTTTGCATGAATAAATCTGCATTAGAACAATCCTTTATGTAGATGTTACGCACACAAATGACATGGATGGTAGCCAACGAAGTGTCGTGGTAGAATGTTGCACTAAGAGGGTCTTGAATTCGAATCCTCAGCTGGGTTGTTGTGAGGATAAGAGAAAGGGAGAGCCATGTGTGCTGCTCTGGGCCCTTGGGCGGAAGGATGGGATCACATCACAATGGGATGAAACTTTGTTTATAAATTGCTTATAAAAACCACACAACATGCTCACACCGAACAAACACATCTAAAAATGAGCAGTGAAAAGTGGGGAACTCAAACAATGCAATCGAAGGAAATGAAGCAGGGAACCTTTCCTCCTCTCGGTTGAATATAAATCTTTGCTTTAAACATTCTTTTCCACATGTTCATTTTTATTATTCCTTTCCCCTGGATTCATTGGAATCAAACATATTTCCAGCTAGGTAGATTTAGGTGGGTAGCCACGTTGGTCTGAAGCAACAGAATGCAGTTTGAGTCTAACGGCGCCTTTAAGCCCAACAGAGTTTAATCCTGGGTATCAGTTTTCATGTGCACGCACACTTCTTCCCGCTGTAACTTCCCCCCTAAAATGGTACCCCTTAGCCAAAGAATCAGAACCCCGCCTTAGTCTGAAATTGTCTGTTGCTCTAGAGCAGGGGTCCTCAGCAGTGCTCCCACTAAGCTGTGGAGTCTTGTGAGTGAAAATTCTCCTTTGTGAGCTACTGGCATTAAAGTTGTGAGCAGGCGATTTGGCTGCTGCATAAATCAGTTTGCTCTGGAGCCCATCCCTTCCTGAGCGAAGACAAAAATGTGTGAGCCGGAGGCTAAGAAAACCTGTGAGCTAGCTCACACAAACTCAGTTTAGAGGGAACACTGGTCCTCCTCACGGTGCCCTTGAGTGCCATGCTACCACTGACACGTTTCCTGGCACCTGCCAAATGTTTTGAGAAAGGAGGCAGGGCCAGGCAGGACTCCTGCCTGGCAAGGCTTCTGTTCGGCCACTGGAGATCTGGTTTGCCATGCAGATCTTTAAAAATTGCTTTGGCTGAATGTCAGCTGTGAGCAAGCAAGAAAATATTTTAAACCATATGTTTTATTTTAAACAGAGCTTCTGCCTGAAAGGTCGAAGAGTTACCATTAGAGCTATGTGGTTACACTTTGTGGCTGGCTCCACCTAGGGCTGTCAACCTCCAGGTGGGGGCTGGAGATCTCCTGCTTTTACAACTGATCTCCAGGCAAGCCAGATCAGTTCACCTGGAGAAAATGGCCACTTTGGAAGGTGAGCTCTATAGCATTAGACCCTACAGAAGTTCCTCCCCTCCCCAAACTCCACCCTTCTCAGGCTCTACCCCCCAAATCTCCAGGTATTTCAAAATCCAGACCTGGCAATCCTAGCTCCGCCTCTTGTGGCAGCCATTTTGCAGCTGCACCCACCTCCCTGTGTCAGAATTCCAAAGGTACCCTCAAGCTCAAAAAGATGGGGGACCTCTTCCCTAGAGAAGCTGCTCTTGCTTTCCATCTTCTGCAGTATGAGGATGATTTAAAAAAATAATTTGGTCAGCCTGTGCATTGATATGAACGTTAGCATTTTCTAAATAAGCAAACATGGGCAGGAGGAGGACAGCAAGGTTTTGCGTAGTGATCCCACCCTTTAACTGTTGAAGTGAGCGACTCCTCTCTCCCTTTGTCCTCTCACTCTCTCTACATGGCCTTCCATGGAGACACATATCTCTGCAGGTCTCTCCTGTAGATCCAATGCCCTCATACTCCCATACAGCTGGCCAGTTGTGATAGAGAAATCTAATGATGCTGCTCCAGCATCTATGGCCACCAGACAGTACACCTGAAAAAACAAAGCAATTAATAAATGTGTTAATAATAGGAGCAAAGGTAACAATAGCTCAACAGTGGAAATCTACCATTCCCCCTACAACCCAACAATGGCTGCATGAGGTATGGGAATATTTTCTGTTAGAGAAATACAATATGATTACTACCACAGACCCAGCTGAAAGAGAAACATGGGTACTAATGGATAAATGGAACCCAATTCTAGAAAAACTAGATGTAGACAAGCTTGAATGGGAATCCATAAAAGAGACAAAATTTAAGCTTCTAGCTTTAGGATAACATACCGATTGGTCAAGAATTTAAAAAGTCACTATAAAAAGTCACTAAGATCATAGCCTGTTCTCTGTAGCTGAAAATATTTCTTTTTCATGTAACTCTAAATATTGTAATGTTATACTAACGCAAAGAATTTGTAACCTCCACTGCAATGGTGGCATCTTTACAGTTGTGTTTGAGATGTATATAAGTGTTGGTTTCTGTACTATTTCTTAACATTCACTGTGTTGTCCTATATGCTGTTTATTAATTTAAAAAGAATTGTGACAGGCAGGGATGTAGACTTTTTAAATCCCCTGGGGGGGCGGGGGCTCTCTCTTGCGCCATGTCCCTGCCACTCTCCCCCCCGCCCCAGGGAGCCGCCGCCGCCGCTTCCCTCCCCCGGGCCGTGCCCACCTGCCCGCCGCGCTCCCCGCCCACCTGCCGCGCTCCCCGCCCCCTCCCTCCCTCTCCCCACTCACCTCGGGTGCCGGCGGCCGGCGCGTCGCCCTTGCGGGCCTCCGGCTCCCGCTCCACCTTGCGCTCAGGGCGTGCGGGGGTGGCGCAGATGAGCGCCGCCTCTCTCCCCCCCCCGCCCCAGGGAGGCAGGAGGGCAGGCCGGGGGTGGGGGTGGGGGGGAAGGAGAGGCGGCGACGGCCGATTGACTGGCCACTGGGCGCTCCATTTTGCCGGGGGTGGCTGAGCCCCCACCGGGAAATTTCGGGGGGGGGTTTCGAGCCCTCGAGCCCCCCCGTAGTTGACGCCCATGGTGACAGGGAAAGCACTCATTAGACTAGGCTTTTCTCTCTCCTTTTGACTGCAGCCTGAATGAACTGGATCTACCTGAATAAATGTAAGTTTACCCTGTCTTGCAATATACTTCTTGGGAGATTTATTTACTGCACTCAGCATCACCCTTCTATGACTGGGCAAAACTCTGCTATGTTAACTGAATACCCCCAATATTAACCTCCATATTTTAGTGTACTGATGTAATGTGTGGGCAGTAGGGCCTGTCGAAAGGCAGCTCGGAGCCATCACACCTGCCTCCTCTAAGTCTGTTCTTGCCTGCCGCCTCCCTCAGGGTCAAAACAGACATTCACCACCCAGCAAGTGCTTAGAACGTCTATTAAAAAAACAAGGCATAGTCTTTTGGGGCTCGTAATGCTGCCGCAGGGTGAGGAAGGGCTCCTGCCTCCGCCACTCCCCACCAGCCATTTTCCATACTGAAACAGCACAGGGGACAGTGTTCCCTCTAAGCTGAGTTCGTGTGAGCTAGCTCACAGGTTTTTTTAGCCTCTGGCTCACACATTTTTGTCTTTGCTCAGGAAGGATGGCTCCAGAGCAAACTAATTTATGCAGCAGCCAAATAGCTCGCTCACAGCTTTAATGCCAGCAGCTCACAAAGGAGAATTTTTGCTCACAGGATTCCACAGAGGGAGCATTGACAGGGGGCCGAGTAATTTTCCAGTTTTTGCTGCTCCGTGTTCATAGAATACTGTACATAGTGCAGCAAAAATGGGGGAATAACTCCCTCCCCCCACCAGCTGGTTTGGAAAATACCTGGAGGGAAGGCAATAACATTATAAGCCCAACAAGCTGTGCTTTATTTTTTTTATTTTTTTTTTTAAAAGCTGATCCCCTCAGCCGATGTGAATGTCTAGGTGGAATCTTTATTCAGGGGACCAGGATGAGTCTCAGCAGCCCTGGATTCTTGTTGTGGTCTTTGTCAGGGAGATGATGCCGGTCAGTGTAGGTAATACCTGCACAAAATGGCTGCCGTGGGGTATTGAGGTTAACCACAGAATGCTGGCAGACTGAAAACCATGCAACCGCTTATTTATTTATTTTGGTATTTTTTAATATGTGCATGCATGTGTGACTATGTGTGCACCTGGAAGTCATGGCGACCTCTGGTGACTGACTGTGTGTGTACACCTAGAAGTCATGCTGACCTCTGCTGACTGATCCCTACTGAGTAAAGCCTGCCCCCACCTCCTGCCTCTGGTATTTCAAGGAGGTCTCCCAGAGTTGACCCTGCTCAGCTTCCGAGATCTGACGAGATCGGGCATCCAGGTCAGGGCACCATGCGGCCTCTTATGATGGAGGCAGCTGTTTCCAAATGGATGATCCATGTAGACCCAAAGGGGAGGCCTCCTGGATTCTTCTGAAGTCTACCTTGCTCCAGTGATGTGCCAGAAAATCAGGACAGGCTATTTGCTTTGTGGAAGAAAATGCTTTGGAGGAGAAGGAAATGGTTGCCAGGATACCTGACAGTGGGCATCACAGTGTGGCCAATAGTCTGATACAATGCAGCTTCATATAGTCACATGGGTAGGTTGCTCAGCAATGGCTTCTGGGGGGTGGAGTATATCTACTAGGCTCATGATCACCCTACAGAGACAGAAGCCATGGCTTCAGGAGGACTATCCGAGGGTTCCAAAGTCCTCCGACACAGACCTGTAGCCAGGATTTTGTGGTTTGTGGGGCAATTTTTTTTTCTGGTGGGGCTGAAGTTCTCAGTGCAGAAAGAAAAGCCATTTAGCCAATAGAAAGCTGTTACCAGGATAGCTCTCTAAATTGCAAGCTGTCAACCACTTTAGATGACAGTTCTCAGCTGCTGCAAGTTAATCACTTCTGCCAGCCTAAGCAACAGTTCTGATAACAAGCCAGCCGGTGGGGGTGATGACTTCTATAGTCAAGAAAGCTAACACTTAGGCAGAAAAACTTTCTTAAAGGAGACCAGCTTCTTGACACAGAGTTAGAGGGGATCCTAGAGGTCACCTACTCCAACCCCCTTGCTCAGTGCAGGAATTAGTCAACTACAGCACCCCACTCTGCTTCAAGGAGTGCATGCCTTTAAAAAATGTTTGAAAATGACTGAAAAAAAGCATTTACAGGAGAAATTCTTGTGGGGCTGTGCCTTTAAGAGGGCAGAGCCCCCAAAAGTCCCATTATAGCTATGGGCCTGCTCTAACAGCAATGCAAGGCAGCTTGGGCTCACCCTTTGTCTTTTTTAAAAATAGTTGTCCTCCCTCTCAAAAAAAACCCCACCTAGTTTTATCACTTTATATGTTGGCAGGTGCCAATATTGGTTAAAAGGTGGGCTAGAAATTCCCTACATAAAATGTATTATGAGAGATACAAAGGATGCTTGGTTTTATATTATTGGAAGACCCTAAGTATGGTCTATTTACTAGGACTGTAAATTCTGCTTACTAGGACCATTAGAAGATGACGTTTTCATCCAAATATAAAGCAATGGTTCGAGGTATGCTAACTGTGGCAAAGATGGTCACAGCTAAGAATTAGAAAACTGAAAAATCTTTGAACATTAAACCTTGAATCACTAAACTATGGCAACTAGTGAAATTACTAAAGTTAACAGAATTAATTAAATTGAGGAGTGGTTATCTTAAGAAACCCTGTTTCTCAGAAATGTGGGAACCATCGTATAGATTTTGGCATAAGGAATTATGTTTTCCTATAAGTCTATATAACTACACTGTCCTTTAACAAATGGTTGACAAGGGAAGGTGGATAGCTTTATTAGCAGCTACACTTTTAAAGGACAAATTGTATGGAATTATGCTGTAATGAAGCTACACTAAGAAATTAAGTAACACGTGCTTTCAAAGTATTTATGTCACTTCCAAAATATTTATATGTCACTTGTCTCACTGAGTATTAGAAGATGAATATCAGTGGGTGACCCGCGGAGGGACATCTGAACCTAATTTTGAATTTATGTCCTAGAAACATTTACATTTCTCTTGTTTCACTGAAACCCGAAGGTATGAACTCTGGATGACGCTTTACTAAATCAGTTTTGTGTTCTAAGATAAGGATTTTGATTCTTAAAACATATTTGGATCGTATTTAAATCTTGTAAACTATTTTACGAAGATTTTTTTAAAAAAGAAATCCCCTACAAAAATAAATATACAGATATTATTGCCTTTTGCTGTGGACTACCTTCTTGCTTATGCAGAGACAGAGGACATTTTTGACGTTTGCCTAGCCGTCTCTGCTCCCAAATGCCGAGTCTTCATCAAAATAACTTTTTAACTGGTTGCAGCTGAAAATGGGCAGATGTAAAGGACTCGGTTTAGAGTTTCCTGGCCTGAGGTTGTTGGACGTTGTTTTGCAGCTTCAGGGTTTCCGCCAAAGCTCACGTCTTCCGAATGGGTGAGACTCCAAATGTCTTATTTGAAAATAAAGATATCCCTTTTTTCATAACGTGTCGCCAGCCTAACAAAAATTCAGGCACAGTCCTAACCATATGCCCGCAATTGAGTCTGCTCTTTTTCTTCCTTGCAGTGTTCCAATATTTTACCGGAGGAAATAGTTTACATCTTTGACTTTCTGGAGCCCTTTTAAAATTCATTTCAATTTCAATTTGGGAAGGAGGGGGAAAAAACTTACTGGCGAGACATACCACGTTGGCATATGAATGAGGCCACCTACTGCTTAGAACTCCTATGAGTCTCAGCCGCTTTGCATATTGTGGAGATAACGACTTGGGAAATGAGTCTCCAGAAACAATGTGAAGAAATCAACACGGGAATTTATTTTCAAATCAGATACTTGGAGCTGAACTTTGCTTTGAGCGGCTGACGGTCACTAGGTTAGTCTTTCCTATCAGGATGTCCAAAGCTTTTTTAGAGGATCATTTGAGTTTTTGCAATAGAAACGCAGCTGTTTCAGGGCTAGCAGCCTTAACAGCCTAGTTTAGCTGGAGCTCCTCGGAAACTGAACAAGGTCAGCCACGGTTAGTACTCAGATGGACGACCCCCCCCCCCCCACACACACACGGAAGACTGGGATTGCTACGCTGAGGAAAGCAGTGGTAGACCACCTCAACCGAGTTGTTTGTGACTCGAAGGCATGTACTTCTTCTGTTTCAGGGTTTCCAAATGTCTTTCCCCCTGCTAATTAGCATGCCTGTCTCAGGGAAACTGACATTTCCCCGGCAATGAACCGTTTTATTTTGTCACTCCAAAATTACAATCTCTGCCCCAGTCCCCATTATGTGCGTTGCAGTTTGGAGAGCCCCTGGTGCAGAAGTTGTGTGAATGTCATGGGCATCTATCAAAAAAGTGCCAGTGAGTTCCCTGGCAAAGACTGATGCCCTCCCTTCCCCCATGTCCGCACCATTTTGAGAACCTGAAAATAAAATCGATGATTTATCACCAGATAATCAGAACAGACAGACAAAGTGCTCAAAGGTAGCAGGATCCAGGAGGCAAATGGAGGTCACGAGCCAGGTAATCAATCCAGGGACAGGCAGAAGGAGTGAAGAGTTGCCAACCAGAGTGGAATCAGAGCAAATGGTCCCCACGGCACTAATCTAACTGTGGCAGGCACCAGCAAACAGCAAAGCCATCATCTGAAGGCCTGGCCCACTCAAGCAGTCGGTTTCCTTTGCAGACTTGCAGCACGTTGCATTTGCCTGCACAGTGTTCCCAGGTTAAGTCACCTTTCTCTGGATAACTAGGGGTGCATTCAGACGGGCAGCTAATCCTGCTATTGGCCCAGCTGTAATTTGATCTAGGTCTTTTTTTTATTCAACGTTGCACGACCAGACAGTTCCCCCGCAAATTGCTTTACCACACATGACTCCATGGTGGATTATCTAGATGGCATCCACCTTAAGGAGCCATGCGGTCAGTTTTTTTTAAAAAAATCCTATTTGCGCATGTGCATATGTGCCTCACCATCTACTTGTTTTTCTGCACATGTGCAGACTTAAATGGTAAAAGCACCACCAGTGGTACCTTCCTTTGGGTAACAGTTCAGTTAACAAAGTGAATAAATATCAGGGGGCCTTCAGAAACAATGCTGTCCAGATTGTTTGAGTGGAGCTCTGCGGATGTCACATGTTTGAGCGGTTTTGCGCACATCGCTAAGACTTTTTAAAAATGGCAGCCATTCAGGATGGTCTGGAGACCATCCCTACAGGCTGATTGCACGCTGGTGGAATGACCAGATGGCAGAAAGTCTGGCATTGGGCCATCGGCCAGCTTAGGACCAGACTTTCACCACTGTCTTTTAAGTACTGCTCCCCGACGGGGATTGACGGGCTGATCATGGAAGTGGCACATTTCCCAGATGTTGATGTCTGGACGTGCACTTTAAATCCACCAGGCACTTGTGCCTGGCGCAGCTCAAAAGAGCCGTTTAAATGAGACCTAAGACATCTTGTTTTCTTTTTCCTTCTGATGGAGGGAGCTTTGACACTCAAAAGTTTTTACTCTAAAAATCTTGTTGGTCTCTAAAAAGGTGCTATGAGACTCGAGTCTACTTTTTCCACTGTAAACTGATATGGCTACCCTCCAGAAATGTTTTTCCTTCCACGTTTGCTTGTGTTTTGTTTTCAAACTAACAGTGTGACAGCAACCGAACGCCTTTGTATATGTGGTGGCTCAGTTCCTGAAGATCTGTATCATTACCTGCTGGATTGTCCACTCTATTCATCCCCAAGAAAGAAGTGTGTTGGCACAATCTTAGATAAACTGGGCCCCTGCTCCACAACCAGAAAAGTTATAACTTTACTTGCAGAAGTGGAGCCAGAGTATTCGTACGCAAAGAAAATTCAAATTGTTGACTAATTCTTCTCTTGTTAAATAACCAGGGCTATGTTAAGGTATATAAGGTCTTTTTTGGTAATTTTATCCCAAACCTTATATTTTGTATGTTTTGCTGCCTTTTTATCTTGCATTGTTTTACGCTTGTAATCAGTTTAATGCTAGACACACACATATTTTTATTTCCCGTGTTGTAATGCAGATCCTATTCTGTATTTTATAACTTGTATTGTATTGTATTGTATTGTATTGTATGTATTGTATTGTATTGTATTGTATTTGTATTGTATTGTATTGTATTGTATTGTATTTGTATTTGTATTTGTAACAGCCATTGGCCATATGCAATAAATCAAACCGAACTGAACTGAACTAACAGTGCAAGCCATCCTGTTTGTATTCCAGATGACTATACTTATTGGACAGAAGAGCCACCCATAAGGGTATGCTTTCTCAGCCATCTGAATTGTTCCTTCCAGTGCTGATTCCACCTAAGTGCTTCTGGCTCCATCGCTTTACAGACTGATAACGGCGCTTCTGATTTGTGCTCCCTTTCCTCAACAGCCCTCCTCCTCTTCTATGACATTATTTTGTCATGATTTTGTGGTTCTGCCACTGCAAGTGTGGATGGTCTCCGGCCACAAATGAGCTTCACTTCTGGAGACGATCAAGATGTCGTGACTTTGGCCGAAGACAGACTGGCAATCTGAAGCGGAGGCAAAGCGGAGGGAACTGGAGCGGGGGGAAAAACTCACGGAGCTGGCCGTTCACACTGGCCAGAGCAATGCGGATCAGCGGCGATACGGAGCATTCAGACTGCCACGGAGAGTTCAGACTGCCGCATAGCCAGCGCGCGGGGCTCGCGCGTGCCGCTGCACTTTTTTTTGTTTTCCTTTGATGTTTTTCGCATATGCGCATATTTGCATATGCGCATATTTGCATATTTGCATATGCGCATATGCGCATATGCGCAAAACTTTTTGCCGTGCGTTCACACTTCCTCCAGATGCCTCCCGCTTCTTCCAGTTCACACTGTTTGGAAGCGGGAGGCATGCGGAGGAAGGCCCCTGAACACCGGTTTTACCCGGTGTCCGGGTAAAGCGGAAGGAAAGCGGCTGGGAGACGGGTAAGTACGCAACGGAGCCGATGGGCAGATGCGCATGTCTGAACGGGCTCCTTTCCTCCGTTTGCGAAGCGTGCCTGCCCCGCTTCAGATTGCCAGTCTGTCCTCGGCCTTTAACTGAGCATCTAAATGCTGGGAGATCCATAGAAGTATCATCCAAGTGGTGTGGAGGGGGGAGGAGATTTGAATCAGAGCTATGGTGCAAGAGGGGGATAACTAATTGCCCTGGGTAATTTTCCTGACCTTACATAACCTCCAATCTCTTACTTGTCCCACCAACCAGTGGAGAAAGTGCCACGATTAACAGAACATATCTGCAGGATCCAACCTTGTTTTCCCTTTCCCGCCATCTAATATATGTATATTGTGTTTATCTATCGATCTTTTATAGGTGGTTTTAATTTTGATTTTAACTTAAAGAATTTTTGTATATTACTCTGTCGTAAGCTGCCCTGAGCCCTGCTTGGAGGGAAGGGCGGCCTAGTAAGTCTAACTGAATAAATTTTTTTTTTTTTAAAAAAACCCTTTTCTTTCCTGCTCTCTCTCAAAGGGGCTCAAGATGGGTCACAAACAATCAAAGCATTTCCAACCAATACTCCCTCCCAAAGAACCACATCAGAAACAAGCAGCAGTGAAACAGGCATTGCTTGCAGATGAAGAGAGGCAATAACATTAAACGTCTCCGAATGCTGGCAGCAGTAAAATAACAAAATGTAAAAGAAAGCAGCAATCAAATCAAAAACTGAAATTGGCTGGGATTAAAATAGTAACAAGAAAATAAAGAGCTACACCAATCACAGGAAATTAAAAAAAATAAGGCCAAGGCCGATGGAGCAAAAATCAGATATATTACTCAGTTTCCAAAAATTCCCTAAGCGTTCCACCAACAGGCTTCATCAGGAAAATCTGTAATATATAATAACAACACTGAGTTTACATCATTGTATTAAAAGTTAAAGATATTGTATTAACTGTTAAAATCCAGATCCTAAAATATCAGTCGCATACAAAAACAGCTAGAGCTTACTCTGTCCTTGAGACTGTACGAGGAAGAGAAGGAGCTGTTATATCTTACAGATACCCCTGATGAAGCCTGCTGGCGAAACACGTAGGGAATTTTTGGAAATTTAATTAATAAAGTGTATTTTTATCTGATCTTGCACCATGGGCCTTGGCCTTATTTTTTTAATCTCCTGGCACTAAAATAGTGACACCAATTTACAACAGAGACCAAATGTTAAAAGCCAGAGCACAGTGATTTAGGGATGTTTCTCAGGGATTAAAAAAGTGCCTCTCCCCAAATCCTACATCAACAGTTATCATGGGTCTAAACATTTCCCTAGTTGGCACAGGATACACAGCACATTCAAAGTCAAATATCTGTAGGGAGGGTGTGCCATAATTGTCTCTATGGATCTTTGTGAGGTTAGGAAAGTGGCGCGAGGGATACTTCCACATGCATTTCCCCTGGGTCACGATCCCAATGCAAACGGGTTGCTTCATATGTCTTCCATTTACTGTTATAAACAACTTTGGAAATCCATCCATGGATCTCACGGTATCTTAGCTGGTTCCGCCCCGACACCCTTCTTCCCTTGGTGTTCTGGGAGGTACCGAAATGAGCCAGTGTCAGCTTCTGAGCCAGTTAACTTATAGCTGCTTCCCAAAGATCAGCCGTGTGGATGTAAAGACATCATTTTGCCCACAGTGTTTGGATTTGCCGTAAATCTGCTCACCCAGCACAATATCCAAGGGACTAATGCCAAATCTATGGGCTGTAAATCCATGCCACTCTTTCATTATTTCAAACCCCAGATGGGCACTGGTGTAATGAGATCTTGGAAGACATTATATTCTTCAGTCAAAATGTTCAGTCCAATCTCTCCTCTCAAGCCCTTTCTGGGTGCCTCCAAAAAGTTAATGCTAGATGCAAATAGAGTGTTATGAGCAATTTCTCCCCCTGCCTTTCAGTTGAAATTCTGTTATTATTGATAACACAAGTGTTTGGCACCCAGCTTCTCTTGTTGACACAAGGGCTCATTAGCACTCTATGTCTTTCTCGCAAATAAAGTCCTTCTGATCTTTTTTAAAAAATTTTGTTTTATTAGCTT
This sequence comes from Lepidodactylus listeri, assembly GCA_029233225.1. Taxonomy (NCBI): domain Eukaryota; kingdom Metazoa; phylum Chordata; class Lepidosauria; order Squamata; family Gekkonidae; genus Lepidodactylus; species Lepidodactylus listeri. The sequence goes on along the minus strand of JARCFY010000013.1, from coordinate 56,880,298 downwards.
TGTTTTTGCAGCCAAAAGTGGGGGTTGGGGATCTTTTTTTTTTTTTTTAAATGTTATTTCTGTAACAAGGAGACCAAGTACAAACTTTAGATGGCTTCATAAATGCATCTTGGAACATCGAGGGCTGGGATGTTTGGTGCATAAATGGCTCTTTTGAACCTGGCCGTTTTAAGGAAGTGAAAGAGAACAAACTTTATTTTTAATTTTTTTTTTTAACGTGCTCGTCTGAGATTCCTTGCCATATCTGGCTGGGAATACAGGTGGCCAGGCACTCCAAGTTCCTGCCAATTTCTAGAGTTACACTTTTATCCGCTAAACAAGCATCCTGATCCGGGTTAGCTAACAGGGCACTCAATGGGAGCCTCAGAGGGTGCGTATTAAATATCACTTATTCCACAGTCTGGGGTTTTGCAGCCCGCTAATGCTTGATCTAACGCCTCTTCACCCTTTTTCCTGTGCTCCCCAGCTTTTGGGGTAATGGCCCTTCCCAAGAGATTTTGACTTAGAAAGAATCTTCTTGTCAAAGAGGTCGACACATATGCTTCGTCTCCCCCCACCTCCAAAAAGCACATGTTCAGCACATTTTGCTTTTGTGAAATGGAATATGGTTTAAGTTTGCCTCAATCAGGAAAAAAGGGGTTTTGCTGAAAGAACTTTATGTCAAAGTGCAAAAGGTTTTATACACAATGAATAGATTCTCCCTCCTGCTTGGAGGGGAAACCGTCTTTCCTACAATAGCGGTGGCCTGTGATACAGACCCAACGCTTTCCGCACCAGTCTCTGAAATCTCCACCACTTTATTTATTTTGGATGGGAATGATTGATTGTAAGAGTCACATCAAGAAGGCCAGACCTTGCCTCTAATGAGAAACTTAATATGTACTTGGAGTAAATATGCCGAAAGGACCATATTCAAAGGCTGCTGTGCCAAAAGCACAGTTGTACTTACAGTAAACAGAAGGGTAAGGGTTTCTTACCATTTCCACAAAAGTCATTGTGGATGTTCAATAAAAACTGGCTAAGTATTTGCAGGCTGAGGGCAAATGTCACATCTTTAGAGTAAAGGGGTAGTTTTGGAAATATCCTCAGTGCATTCAGTATAAACGGATCTTTTTCTGCCCCAAGGCAGACTCTGAAAAACCCGACGGCAAAGACGAACAGGAGTTGGTTGTGTAGGATACTGACTGGCTTGTGCCCATTTGTGAAGGTCTCCCTCTTTTTAAAGCCCCAGCCTTCAGCTTCCCTTCTCAGTGCCTCAGCCCCCAGGATACCCACAAGAGGCTTAGATCATCCTTGGCTCCATTAGATAAGAGACCGTGTGGTGTAGTGGCTCCAGTGTTGCCCTAGGATCTGGGAGATCCAAGTAGGGATGGGCATGGACTGGGAAATGTGGTTCGGTTCACAAAGCACAAACTGAACTGAACACGAAGGCCTGTTCGCAAACCGAACCTGAAGCTGGGCTGGCGGGGAGACCTCTCTCTGTGGGCTCAGCTGTACTGGGCTCCCTTTTGCAGCCCCTTTAAATGTGCCCATCTAAAGGGACTGCACAAGAGAGCCCAAAACAGCTGACTAGCGGGGAGACTGCTCCTCACCAACTTAGTTGTTTTTCGGGCTGTCTTCTGCAGTCCCTTTAAACTTAAAGAGTGTCAAATATACAACCCATGGGCTAGAACTAGCCTGTCCAGGGCTCTTATCTGGCCCACGAGCAACTGGTCATTACCTTTAATGCCAGATAACAGAGGCTGTGCATGATGTCCCTGTATACTCTCCCAGTGCTAATGAGTAATGGGCTCAGGGAGGTACTTGAAGGAAATTCTGTAAGAGTGTTAAGCATGTCTGTATTTTGAATTTAAAATAATATAATTAATTGGGTTTGCCTGTGTCCTTTATAAAGTTTATATCTCCCATACCTGGCATTACATTTTATGGCACGCATGGCCTAGCCTGAGAAAGTGACATTTATGTCAGATCTAGCCCTCATAACAAATAAGTTTGACACACCAGGTTTAAAGGGACTACACAAGACAACCCAAAACAGCTGAGTGGCCGGGAACACCTCCCTGCCGCACAGCTGTTTTTGCATCTTTTGCCAGGAACAGAAAGCAGGGATTAAAAGGAACTCCGAGTCTGTTGAAACCTCTGCTTTCTGCTCTATCCATGAACCACCATGAACCACCACGAACTGCTTTAAAAGTTCATGGAAGTTCGTGATGATCAGACCCATCATGGACTTCGTGAACCTCGAATCAGGCAAAATTTATGATGAATTTTGCTTCACGGTTCAATTTGTGCCCATCCCTAGATGCAAGTTAACGGGTGCTCTCTGAGGGACCTTGAGACGGTCACACACCCTCTGTCTAGGATCCCTCACAGGGTTGTTGCAAGGATAAAACAAAAGAGAGGGAAACAACATAGTCTGCTTTGGGGTCCCTACTAGGGAGAAAGGTGGGGTATAAATGAATAAAATAAATACATAATCAGTAAAATAAGTCTTGGAGTCTTTTCACCCAGAGGTTTCCCTGATGTTTGGCTGCCGAACTGGAGCAGTTTTCCTTTGAGCTTCCTCACGATGTTGGCTTGCATTTGTTGTGTGGTTTCTTCAATATTCCTCCGTGCTTTCTCAAATTGGATCGAAGGTGGCCCTTCTGAATTTCAGTTTAACTAGGGAAATGCTAAAATTAATCTGGAATGAGAGTGGGTGCCGTTTGCCACAACCTTCTGTTCCTCTTGTCTTCCTCCCCTTCTGTTTTGCCAAATACACGCATATACACCGATACAACGCTGCAAATAAAGCAGTCTTAACATGACTGTGCATATGGCTGTATCAGGAACCTTATGTCATCATATTTTACAGATGCATGCAGGTACTCATGATCAATAACAAAAGACAACATAAAAAAGAACCTCAGTACAACCCTAAGTATCAAGATTGCTTTTTTGGAGGGTTTTATCAATGCAAACGTGCCTCAGTAACGTAAAGGAAGGAAAGGTGTCAAAGAACTTAGGAATCAGAAAGCTTCAGCAACCTGTACCTCTATACAATTCGTGAGTTAAAAATAGGACGGTGGAAATTTTCTAAGCTTTGGTTTATTTTATGGATTTATGTCTATCTCCCATTTTCCTGACAATTGGCTCCACAGAGGCTAACATCAGTAAAGAGAAAGACAAGACACACAAAGGAAGAGGATTGGAGGGAATCAGTACAGATGGAGGAGAACTCTTGTCAGAACACATGAAACTGTCTCCTTATGAGTCAGATCATTTGTCTATCTAGGTCAGAATTGTCTGCTCTGACTGGCAGTGGCTCTCAAGGGTCTCAGGGGGAGGTCTCTCGTGTCACCAGCTTCCTCATCCTTTTAACGGGTAGATGCCAGAGAAGGGCCTTCTGCATGCAAAGCAGGTGCTCTGTCACTGAGCCACAGCCTCTCCCACAAACGTATACAGAAAGTGTATCAATTGGGTCATGCTGCTCTACCCTCACTGGTCACTTTACTTGGGTAAAAGTGGTAGATCTACCCTACAGTAGATTTGGGAAACAAGGTCAGGTAAACTGCAATTGTAAAATCCAGGGAGAAATTTCAGTAAGAGCTGTTTTAGAGGCATCCCGGTGTGTGAACGGGCTCAAAGGTTTATGGATTCCCATACAGATACCTGCCCAATCTTCCACCTCAGTTTATTTATAAGAGCTGTGAGTTCTATTCACCAGAGAGTTTTCTACCACTTGTGAGCTGGTTTAGCGCTTCCTAGCCCTAGAAACTGGAGCCACTTATCTGTAAGAAAGAAAAACTGCAAATAACAGAGAAAGAGAGAGAGAGAGAGAGAGAATACAATTCTATTAAAGTTCAAACAATGGTCTTCAGAGGCTTTAGATCAATAGCAAAGACAGGCTGCTGAGTTTTAATGACCTCATAATTCCATTAGTTTAGGGGATGTACGACTAATGTCTGTTGAAAAATTATACTCATGTTTGTGTTTTAGGCTGCACAATTTTTTTTAAAAAAGTTGTTCATTTAGAGAATGAAATGAAGCAGCAATGAAGGGAGAGGGGCTACTGAATAGATGTGCCAAACCCTTTTTTTGAATTTGTCAGTTCTAGAAGGGATCCCGCACGTATCTGGAGTGTTTGATTCCTAAAGCGAAAAATACTTCTGTAGTCGTGAAGAAGTGTCTCACTTCAAGCAATGGGTTCCCAAACATCTGCAGCAGATCTGGGATGTAACAGCACATACACAAAACCAATACGTGACACTTTTCAATTGAAGCTACTGCAATTTGGGGGAAAGGATCTGCCCAGCCGTACCTGTGAAACAGACCAGTATTTTGCATGTGGAATAGTATCTACCTTATTTTATTAATTACCTCATTTATACCTTGCCTTTTGCCAGGAATTACCCCTTTCCCTTCTGTTTACCGGGCCCGGGTGGGGGGGGCACTCTGCAAAACTGAGCACCAGAGAGTGAGCACCCCCCCCCCCCATTTTTTTAATATTTTCCATTGGCTGAATTTGCTCTTCCCTAAACTTATTGAAATATACCAGTTTGATTGTATAATGATGTCTGCCCCGAGGACCTTGTTTGGGTAGAAAGGCAGCATAAAAGATGTTTTCAACAAATGAAATAAATAAATTTGATTTGCCTCAAGTGCCTTCCCTTGGGCACAATAAAAGTGTTTGTATAAATAAATATTTGACTAAAGATCTGACTCCGTCATGGGTCTCTGCTGTGCTTCCTTGATATTGCTATCAACTATTTTCAACTGGCCAATAAATATTAACTTGGGCTGATTCTGCACAAGTGCTTTGCTTCCCTTTCCTCCCAGGTTTAATTGGTCCGAATCAGTGTGCGCGTTTCCGCATTACAGGAATCTGACCTGGGTTGATGCTGGTTCTTCATTTCTGCATCTCTCCTTGCCCCAAATCTTGAGCCCCCACCCATCTCCCCCCTCTTTTTAAAAAAAATGTAGGCGGAGTTTCGTTATGACGTCGCGACGCAACAAAGTCACGATTGGCCAAGGTTTTTCATAATTCCCAGGAAAGTACATCATGCACCCACTCCTTTCCCCCTTTTTAAAATGTAGGCGGAGTTTAATGTAGGCGGACTTCCATGCCACCATTACTGCATCATGTTATCACTTTCGCCATTTGGAAATGCCTGCGAAAAGAAAAGGAAAAAAAAGGAAAAAAGCTTGCAGCAGGGTTGGAGGGGAAATGGAGAGGGAACATGCAACACAACACATGTAAACCCTGCAAATATTGTGTTCACACCACCATGCCACCCACAATACATTGGCCCCGCAAAAAATGGTAACCACACAACAATGGATCAATGTTGTGTTGTGTTGTTGTAATGCAATTGTGGGGGGGGGGGGGACCAAAAAAAAGCTCACGCCAGGGTGGGAAAGGGAGAGGATAGGTGGGAAAGGGGAGGGAAAGAAGCAGAGGGGCATTAAAGGGGTGGAGCAAGAAACCCCGATTTCGGAGTTCCCCACTTGAATGCCCCAACTTCACTCTCGTGGCAAAAAACCCCAAAACCCTGAAAATACCGGAAATGGAAGATCCAGGGGAATTGAGGATTACATTCGGGCCAACTGCAGACCCAGAGCAACAAGTGGGGAACTGTTGCTCTACCCCAGATTTTATCGGGGAGTGACACTGGGGCAACAACTAGTGCAGAATTGGCCTTGAAGAGCCAGTGGAGTATAGGGTGTGGGAGAACCAGGTTCGAATCCACGCTCTGCCATGGAACCTTGATGGGTGACCTTGGGCCAGTCACACACTCTCAGCCTAACCTACCTCACAGGGTTGTTGTGAGGATAAAATGGAGGACAGGAGAATGAAGTAAGCCGCTTTGGGGGCCCGGTTGGAGAGAAAAGTGGGATATAAATGAAGAAAACAGATAAATAAACGTTAACTTGTCACTTATATGGCAGTAGCTCTGAGAAACTCTCCGACTTAGCATGTTCTGATCGTTTATTCATAGTATGCAAATGGTACAGCCTGGACAACAAACAACCTGCTGAAGTGTGAGAAGATTTTGGGATGCTTCTGACGCTGCATCCCAGGAGCTGTCGCGTGTGACTAAGGGTAACATTATCACCTGGCTCATTGACATTTCATGGGAGGTGATGGCAGATTTCGAAAGAGCGAGGTGCTAAACAGATGCCGTCTATCACCGTACCTTTCGGCTCAGCTGCTGCACAAACAGACACGTTCACCATTTCCCCGAAAGACAACTCCAAAAAGCATCTCTCGTTTCCAGAAGGATGGCTGAGAAAAGGAAACATTTGTATAAGTTGGGATGCCTGCCACGCAGAGACAGTGGTGCAAGACAGCGGATAAATAACCAGGATTGGTTCGTAGTCATGAGCTGTTTATATTTTAAAAGGTGCTCAATAAACAACTAAGGAAAAGATGAAAATGATACGGGAGCCATCGTGCAAGTATAACAGCGATAGCTACCGCTGTTCTCCTTCCTTGGAACATGATAGCGCTTTCTGCCACACTGATGGAAAGATTTAAATGACGCTGGCATGATAGCTGCACCTGGGTTAGTTCCCATTTTGCATTTCACAGTTCCAGAATACCCCTCCTCTGAAATTCTCCTTGGGTGTCCAAGTTTGGCTTCCCAAGTGAAACCAGAGCATTAGGAACCCTCCATTCCTCTAGCTTTTTCATTTTTGGATTTTGCACCGAGTGTAGAGCACGGATGGTTTGCTGCCTGGTGCAGCTCCACCCAGTCATTTTCTCTGTACCTCTTTGCATATTTGTACCTTGATACAGCACTGCCCTAACCCAGACAGCCCAGGCTAGCTCGATCTTGTCAGATCTCAAAAGCTAAGCAGGGTCCACCCTGATCAGAACTTGGATGGGAGACCACCAAGACATGCCAGGGTCGTTAGACAGTGGCAAGCCATGGCGAACCACCTCTGAACATCTCTTGCCTTGAAAAATGTACGGGTTCGCCATAAGTCAGTTGCGACTTAACGGCAAACAACAACAACGAGAAACCGGGGGGGGGGGATCTGGATGTGAGTGTATGAAGAGTTGTATCCTGATGCTTTTTGTGTTGCTTATGTACAAATGGGCAGAGAATCTAGGCGCATTCATCAATAGAATCCTGTCAGCATTTGAGCACTGCTAGTGTGTGTGTGTGTGTGTGTGGGGGGGAGATATGTAAACAAACAGAAGGAACTGAAACCAAATGAATTTCTGCACTTGGAAAGATTTCAAAACTTCATTTACCAAGCGATACTTTGTTTGCTTATTCGGCTGGTTGTACTCTGTTTTCCTCTCCAAGGACAACCCAAAGCGGGTTACGGCATCGCTCTCTGCTCTGCCATTTTATCCTCACAATAGCAATCCTGTGAGTTAGGTTAGGCTGAAAGAGAGCGGCTGGCCCAAGGTCCCCCAGCGAGCTGCCGTGGCAGAGTGGGGATTCGAACCAGGTCCCAGGTCCTACTGTGACCCTCTACTCATTACATCACTGTTTAAGATGTAGGCCCTTTCTGCACTCTCCTTTTAATCCATGTTCACCATGGTGTCCCTCAAACAATTCTGCATTTAGATTGAGTTCAACCCTCCCCTCTTCTGCCTTACATCACCTCCCTTTGGTGGTCAGCCCGGTTTCATCCTGCTGTTGCCCTGAGTTATTTAGATGCTGTTTTGCAGAGGACTTAAATTGCCTTGACTCAAATACTGAAAAAATCCAGAGTGGCAAATGCGGAAAGGACCGTAGTCTTCCTGATGCCATCCCATAAAATGGCCATCTTTGACATGCAAAGATGCATGAACTTTAACTCATCCCACTTTATCCTCGAAAGAAATAGAACAAATAAAATCTATTTTACTATGTTTGCTTCTTGCTTCTTGATGAAAATATCCTTTTTTAAAAAAGGGTCACCGTACTGGAAGGAACAAAAAGAAGAGAGAGAATCATTGACCACTAACAAGAAGATCCAGGGGAGAAGGGAAGGAACGGTCATCTTAACCGGGAGTCCCATTTCCTGAGAATGAAAAGTAAAATATCGAAGCTAAGATGACATTGACAAATTGCTACTATTTATTTAAATGCTGTAATGCAATCTACCAGTAATTCTGCAGCCTGTGTGTTTGAAGCAGTTGACCCACATAGCTAATATAAACAAATTAGCCTCCTGGGAATTAAGCTACATCCTATCTGCAATTAAAAGTAATAACCCACTGTTATTTAATACTAGCAAAATGCCCGTCATTATGATGGGTGGTGTGCGTGCGCGTGTATAGTGCTTGTGCATTGTGCATCTCTCTGTGGATGCAGCAGGATCCTCATCATTAAGAAAAGGGTCTCTTGTAAGAATGAACAGATCCCGCCCCCACCCCCCAGTCCCATTTCTTCATTGTTTCGGAACTGTGTTCCATGCTGTATCCCAATTCTCTTTCATTCTGCTTTAACGAAAGCAGTTCTTAAAACGAATTCCAGGATTAGAACATGCACAGTTTGGAATTTTTAAAATGTGTTTATATGAACAATTGTGTCACTCTCTCCTTGGTGCAGTCTTGTACTGAGGAGCGCGTGCACTTCTGCACATTGGGGAAATGCCACACCCAAAGAGTCTTGATATCCTGATTCCTTTCTTGGACATGTTTTAAAAGCATGCATGATGAATGCACAGTGGGGGAATGGATGAGGGGGGTGAGGATGGTTGCCAACAGTGCTTTCAAGCCATTTTGACTGGTTTCTCTACCCTGTACATAATTTTATAAACTTCTGTCATGTACTTTCAGCTTTCCAAACTGAAAAAGCCCCAGCCTCTTTAGCCTTTCCTCATAGGAAAGGTGCTCTGGGTAATGTGGAACTTTAGCGACAAGGTTGGCTTGCACCTGTTTCATACCAGAAGGTCTGATCTGCTTCCCCATCACCTCCTGCACCACTGACGGAACCACTTGACTGATGTCCACAATGGCAAGTGGGCCGCCATGCCAGGTTGAGCTGACCAATCTACAAGGCCATCGTCCTGGTTCTTCAGACTGCCCTAATAAGGCTACTGCGTAGCTTCTCAGTGGGAGTTTGGGAAGGTGCTTGAGGGGCTTTTAATTGGGTGGGAAGGAGATTTGTAGGGTAGCCAGGGACAAGCCTAGAATCCCTGGGAAACTCTGGGGGTGGGGCATGGGGAAAAGGATGTCATTGACATGTTGAGGTCAAGTGACTAAAACCTGGAAATGACCTCACCATTGCTCTAGGTAAAAACCATGGAGATTGGCAAAATCCCAGAGCATTGGTGACATCACTTCTGGGTTTTAGTCATGTGACACCAACATGTCAATGATGTCTCCCCCCCCCCTTTTCTCCTGTTACTCATTTGAGCACCAGTGGGGCATGGGAGTGCTTTGCCGGAGGTTTGCCCCCTGAAAGCAGAGACTTGGCTGGCTCCCGGAGCCTCCATTTTATAAAGTGAAAAGCAGCGTCAGGACCTCTGAACTCTTTGCCTGCTAGCCGTTTGTCCTTGCAAATGGTCTCATCGCCTGCAGCTGCTTTTTTCTTTTTAACTCCAGGATTTCACAGGCGTGTTCACACAGACAAATGTTTCATGCCTTGTATGTGATTACGGAGCACGGTAAAATTGCCCCCTTCGAAATTCTGCCCTACACCCTACAATGAGATGAGTCACATATGCCTTTCCTACCCAGGTATGCTTTCTGTGTAGGAAATCTTCACCGCGTGAACTGGCCCACGGTTGATTTGTATACCTTCAACTGCCAAATAGCACAACAACTGCACCCCCACCACACAGACAAACCCACATTAACATGAGTGATAACATGGGAGGTGTTTTTTAAATGAACTTTTAATTAAAACTTAGTGGGATGATAATGTTAATTAAATATCAATTGTTTGCACAGGACCACTTATTGAGTTTAATAAGTATGTAAGAGATATTAATCTAATTGTCATGCAATTACCTCTTTCGGGGTGGGGAAAGGCAGCAGAGTGGAATGGAGAAGTCTTTTTTAAAAGACTCGTGACATCAGCCAGCCATTTTTGCACTTCCCGTCTTCACCTTTGCCAGTTAATAATCCTATTAGAGTTGGCAAGGTGAACCAGAGAGGAAGGAGGCGTGCAAGGGGAAGCAGGGAGGGGAAGGACAGAGCTGAATTAAATATTATGCTAAATACTTCTGAACATTATTTACTATTTTAATGTGCACTGCCCACCTTTCCTCCAAGGGGCAGGTTTCATTTTTGCCACTTGAGGTAAAGGTCTAGTTCTGTAGGTGCTACACCACAGGAGTTTTGAACAATAGATTAGACAGACAGACAGAGATGATGATGGTGATGATGATAGATGGATGGATGGATGATAGACAGACAGACAGACAGGAAGCAGGGATGGAGGAGCATGGCACTGCACTAGAGGTGTGATGTCACTTCAGGTGAATACTGGAAGTGATATCCCATTGACAGCTTGCCACTGATGCAGTGATCTAGAATTTGGGCAAAACTCTATGATAAAACCATACTTTTCTCCAAATCCTAGAGCACCACATTGATGTCATGTCAATAATGTGATGTCACTCTGGAAGTCACACCACACCACTAGTGAGGTGCCATTTTACAAAAAGTTTCTTCTGGCCCTCAGATGGATGGGGGTAGGGGGAGAGAGAGCGAGAGCTGGCAATTTCCCCTGGATTTTCCCTACACAAGAGTTAAGGTCAGCTTAGGTTTATACACATCACATGGTTCAGCCTTTCTGGTAAAGCGCAGGAATTTTCAGCTCAGGAATTTGCTTCCAGTACCTGGTTTCTTGTCCTGATTTGGATAGCCTAGGCTAGCCTGATCTTTTCAGATCTTGACAGGTAAGCAGGGTCAGCCCTAGTCAGTATTTGTAGGGGAGACCAGACCACCAAGGAATGGGTCATGATGTGGAGACAGGCGATGGCAAACTCCCTCTGAATGTCTCCTGTCTTGAAATCCCCATGGGGTCTCCATAAGTCGCCTGTGACTTGGTAGCACTTTCTACCCATCCGCCTCGTTTCTTTCCTGAAGCCCCCCCAAATGAAGGAGTATTTTCTAGCACCATAGAAAGTGTCACAAACTAGAAAAGGATCACATCCATTTCCCCTCTAAGTCTTACCGGAGATCTTTGCAATGTGACTCCCCCCCCCCCCCACTACATTTCTCATGATCACAAGTAGTAAATAAGAATAAATCCCAGGGGTCATTTCGAGCAGGAGCTCGGGGGAGCTCAGCCCCAGGAGTTGGTGCCATTCCCCGCGAGGGAATGCCTGCTTGTGTCACAGCTGCAGCAAAATGACCCTGTCCCCTGGAAAGGTCCTTGTTCCTCCGACCAGCCTTCTGAAGGCTTCAGCCACCACTGAAGCTATCCTCCCAGAAGAGTGGTATTTCTGAGGTTTGGATTAGTAGCTGTCCCCTCTCTGCCGGCTCTTTCCTTCCTTCCTTCCTTTCCTTCCTTCCTTCCTTCCTTTCCTTCCTTCCTTCCTTCCTTCCTTCTCTCTCTCTCTTCTTTCTTTCTTTCTTTCCAGTGACGTCAGGGGGTGTGGTATATGCAAATAAATTATGCTAATGAGTTATGCTAATAAGCTCTTGCACCTCTTTTTCTACGAAATGACCCTTGACAAATCCAGTTACCAGAAAGCTGTCTCATATGCAGCAAGAGTTTGTCCTGTAACTTGGTCGTTTCACAGCACCTTTCCCTGAAATATGGCATAACGATTGTTACCAAATCTCACATGGATCGAATACGGCTCTGGGGGACCCCTCTCTCTCAATTCAAGGAAATGGGAGTAGAATTCACAACAGGCCTGGGTGGGCCAAGCCTACTTAGTTATTCTTATATAGCTGTAAGTTATTTTACTTCTGTTTGGTTCTTCGTATTGAACTTGTTCCCTTTGCTAGGCTAATGGAAGTCATTCAAGATGTTTAGAAAATCTAATTTCTGTTTATTTATTGTTATTGTAATTGGAAGTTTATATATACACTCATCCCTTTAAACAGATTTCCAGAGTTATTGGCTCTGCATATATTTCTAGTTCTTTTTTGTGTTTGTGGTATTCTGTATTACATTAGATCATGGTAGATTGATAGTGGTGATGTCATATCATCTGTGGAGGCTGACCTGCTTCTAGAGACAGAATTCGTTGTTTGAATTTTAATGGCATGTTGAAGAAAGCACTGTTTGAAAATGTTGTGACCACTTAGGTATTTATACAAAATCCAAAAATTTGGCTGTTGTTTACAGCATGTCCTCCTTTAGTTTGGCAACATTACAGTACATGCAGTGTAGATTCTGTATGTTCATCTAGGGTCGCCAGCCTTAAGACTGTAAGATTCTAGATGGACCGGAATGGATGGATTCTGCTGGATCAGACCAATAGTCCATCAGGTTCAGCACCCTGTCTCACACAGTGGCCAGCCAGTTCCTCTGGACAGCCAGCAACAGGGCAGAGAGGCCGAGGCTTTCACCCGATAAGAAGAGCCCTGCTGGATCAGACCAGTAGTCCATCTTGTCCAGCATCCTGTCTCACACAGTGGCTTAGCAGTGGTCCTCCTGGAGGGCCAGCAAACAGGGCAGAGAGGCCAAGGCCTTCCCCTGATGTTGCCTCCTGGCTCTTGGATTCAGAGGTTTAGTACCTCTGAACGTGGAGGTTCCCCTCTGTCACCATGGCTAACAGCCATTGATAGACTTATCCTCCAGGAAGCTACCTAATCCCCTTTTAAAGCTGTTTGTTCCTGTGGCCATCACTGCATCCCCTGGCAGCAAATCCCACATTTCAATCACTCTCTGTGTAAAGTAGTATTTCCTTTTGTCCATCTTGAACCTACTGCCCATCAGCTTCACTGGATGCCCTTGAGTTCTAGTATGTTGGGAGAGGGAGAAAAACCTTCAGGTGGGATGTGGAATTTTCCTGAATTACAACTGATCTCCAAACCACAGAGATCAGTTTTCCTGGAGCCTTGGAGGATAGACTCTAGGTAGGGTTGCCAGGTCTTACCTACCATCCGGCGGGGGGCTCCTGGCCTTGACTGTGCAACTGAACAACAAAAAATCCTAGACAAAATTTCTAAGAAATATTGAAGCCAGATGATGATTCCTACATCATCACTTCTGTCGCAGCCTGGCTTCCGGTAATTGCCTATTTTTCGCATACTGACCTTTTCTCATATCTACCTTCTCTAGTAGATCCTCTACTATAAATGGACTCAATGCATATGGCTTGTTCTTCTCTGTGGCTTTTTACTGTTAAATTATGGTTGCAGTCACACGCCCGAGATAAAGTGGGGAGGAAGTGAGGCTATTTCCTCCGGTGGAAGCTGACCTGCCATTGCATGATCACACGGACTTTTGTAGATGTGGGCACAGCCTGCCACTGCATGATCAGACACAACCACCAGTGAGTCGGGTTTTTTTTTACTGTTTGTTCCCAATGCTCTTACATGAGAAACTGATGATTCACACCTCTCCCTATGGTGTGTGTGTGTGTGTGTGGGAGGGATGTGCTGATGCACATACTGTTTTGGGGGGGAAACAATGGCACAGAGTCAGGATGGCCTGATCAGACTATCCCGATGCCATGGGAACGCGCTGGATGATCAGACGCAGGAAAGTCTGTCTGTGGCCCGTAGTAACCCATTTGCTACTGGACTTTCCAAGGTGTTGTTTTGCTCTGCGTGTGTGGTGGAGCAACATGGGTTGCCGAAGGCTGCGGGGCACTTCCCAGATGTTGGCATCTGATCGCACTTCTTTAATCCGCCCAGCATTTGCACCTATGTCGGGGCGAATTGTGCGTGTAATTGCAGCCTATATCCAATGTTGTAAGTACTTTTAATCCTTAGTACTGAACGTGTTGCATGTATTATTGCATGTATTTTAAAGTTTTAGCTGCATGTATTGTTGGCTCCAATATTAGTTTAGCACTGTTTTCTATGTTACGTTTTTTATACAATTTTTCTTATGGTATTCTTGCAGTATGTGCCCCACAGAGCCTTGCACTCTGCAGAGAGCCACCTGCTGATTGTCCCTGGCCAAAAAGATCCCTGTTTAGCCTCAACCAGGGCCAAGGCCTTTTCGGTCCCAGCCCCGGCCTAGTGGAACTTGATCCCGATTGAGATCAGGGCCCTGAGAGACCTGCTGCAGTTTCGCAGGGCCTGTAAAATGGAGCTGTCCCGCCAGGCCTTTTGCTGAAACAGCGGGCATCTACTAGCTGGCCTCCGTACTGCTGCTACAGGAGACCATCATGGCATGGCATCAGCCCACATAGTTTTCCCGGCTGTACTAACTGAATTAATTGCATTGCACTGCCCACTTTAAATATTTTAAGTACTTTAAATTTTAAACTTATTTTATTGTATCATTTATTGTATTTATTGTGAGGCCGCAGTGGCTCATTGGTTAAGACACTAAACTGCAGACCGGAAGGTCAGTAGTTTGGCAGTTCGAGACCCGAGTGCCGCATGACGGAGTGAGCTCCCGTCCCTGGCCCCAGCTCCTGCCAACCTAGCAGTTTGAAAGCAAGAAATTGCAAGTAGATACATAGGTACCGCTTCAGTGGGAAGGTAACAGCATTCCCTGTGCCTCGGGGTCTAGTCATGCCAGCCACATGACCACGGAGATGTCTTCAGACAGCACTGGCTCTTCGGCTTGGAAACGGAGATGAGCACCGCATCCCTAGAGTCGGATTCGACTGGCTTTCGAGCAAGGGAAACCTTTACCTTTACCTTATTTATTGTGAGCTGCCCTGAGCCCATTTGTGGGGAGGGCAGGATATAAATTGAAATAATGAATGAATGAATATTCTTAACTGTTTAATAATATATTTTTTTAAAAGCCCATACAGTTTGCTCAAAAACTAGAGTGTTACCCCCCTGACGTTGGCACTGTGATGACATCACTTCTGGGGGACATCACTGCTTTGGGGTTGTTACCCAGTGACATCCCTATGTGGGGGTGGGGCTTTCCTCGCTGGCCAGCTGGCGGCCAGCCGATCGAAGCCCTGAAATTGGGGGAAAACCCGCCCAGACTGAGAGTCTGGCAACCCCAAATCTAAGGCACCACATCCCTGCTGAACCCTGTCCTCCCAGTCTCTGCTTCCAAATCTCCAGGATTCTCCAAGCTAGAGTTGGCAACCCTAGCAGTCCCAGATGGGCTGAACAACATTCTGTCACATTCTGCCTCTTTTCTTCGTTTGGGGCTTACAGTGCCAACAAGGCTTTCTGCGCTGCTCTGCTTCTGCAGCCAGCCCCCACTGGAGCCCCGCATGTTCAGAATGACAATCCCCGCAACGCCGTCTCCTCTGTCTTTAGAGGGCACTCAGCAGGGGCACATAACCTGCCCTTAGCTGAATGTGTGTGTGTGTTTTATGCACTGTCATGTTGCTTCCAACTTATGGCAACCCTATGAATTTTTTGTTCAGTCACACAGTGAAGTCCGACTCTTCGTGACCCTACGGACCATATCATACCAGGCCTTCCTGTCTTCTGCTGTCCTCTGGAGTGTCTTCAACTTCATGTTTGTTGCATCGATGACACTGTCCAACCATCTCAATCCTTTGCCGCCCCCTTCTTCTTTGACCTTCAATCTTTCCCAGCATCAGGGTCTTCTCCAGTGAGTGCTCCCGTCTCATTTGGTGGCCAAAGTATTTGAGCTTCAGCTTCAGTATCTGTCCTTCCAGGGAACAGTCAGGGTTGATTTCTTTTTAGGATTGACTGATCTGATCTCCTTGCAGACCATGGGGCTCTCAAGAGTCTTCTCCAGCACCATAATTCAAAAGCATCTATTCTTCAGCGCTCGGTCTTACTGACCTCCAAAATGTCCTATCATTAACAGCTTTGCTCAGTTCTTGCAAATAGGAGGCTGTAGCTTCCTTTATAGAGTCAATCCATCTCATGGTGGGTCTTCCACTTTTCCTATTGCCTCCAACTTTTCCTAGCACAATAATTTTTTCCAGTGAGGCTGTGGTCACACGGCCCCTTTGAATCCGAGAGCCCTCCCAGATTAAAGGGGCTGCATTTTTTACCTCCCAACCCCTGCGGCGGCAGGTGGTGGCAGGCGGCGGCGGCGGAGGAGGCATCAGGCAGCCATGGCAGACGTAGGAAGTGGTGAAGGAGGCAGCAGCGGAAGAAGCAGTGGGTGGCCCGGCCTTGAGGCATTCAGCGGTGGCGGCGGCTTTTTCAGCCGCAGCAGCGGCCAGCGGTGGTGGTGGCCAGGGGAGGCACCCTTCCCCAAGCACCTGCCGGCTGCCTGGTAAGTTTGGGGGGGGGGGTTCCCCATTTTACACTTGGGCGCTTGAGTGGCCAAGCGCCCAAGTGTAAAAGGGGGGGGGAATGGTGGGTGGGACCATCTGGACAGCCCTGCTCTTGCAATGATTGCAAGAGAGGGCTGGCAAGATGGCTCAAATGCGGGTTCCTCCCGCAACTCCCGGAAAAACAGTCGATTTTCCAGGGGTCGAAAAATGTGGGAGGAACTTGCATTTGAGCCCACTTTGGCACGGGACTAGCCCCAGCCTTTTTAGATGGTCCCTTTAAATGTGGGAGGAAACAGCCCTTAATACAGAATTCAAATGTGAATTTCCACATCAAGTAACTTCCATAATCTTCCCCTAATTTTCACCAAACTGGAAAGGATATACGATCTGTAGATTAAGTCTGAAATTTTGACACAGTTTAATAAACAACAAAAGGAAAATATTAAAGGCATGTTTTCCCTGTGTAAAAGAGTCACAGAAGTTACTAACTTGCAAGCTGAACATGATTTGCTGTAACATATCTGTTGTACCACAGCTTTTTTTCTTCTGAAATATGGCCAAATTATGCCTAATGAGGGACATTCCCATTGTGGAATTTCAGACAGATGGAACAAATGTCTAGATGTTAGAGGAACAGACTTTTCAGGCATTATAATAAACAGAATGCTGTTTGACTGACAGAGTTGTACCCACAGCTATGGCTACATGATATAGGTATCGTTGTTTGGTAGCCAGATTGATTGTGGTTTAGGGTTACCAATCCACCCAGTAGGAGCTGGCTCTTCTTTCCTACTGCTGCTTGGAGTGGTGAAGGGATATTTTTTTTTTAAAAAAAATGGCTGTCCAGTCTGACATCATGGCATCACTTCTGGGGGAAAACCAAAATTGATGTCTCACATCTCTAAGAATCTAGTAATTCCTAGAGTGGTGTGATATCAATTCCACCCCCCCCCCAGTGATATCATATTGTTGCCAATGATGTCCCCCAAGTCCCTGCCCCCCACTGGTTGCCAGTCTGGGCCCGGCAGCCCTACTGCAATTCCTTGTTGACTAAGGGCTAAGCTACACTCTATTTGACTGGATCTGTGACTGGATGGCTGCGGTAACACGGCCCTTAAATGCGGGAGGAAGGGCTATTTCCTCCCGCATTTAAAGGGGCTGTCTACAACGGCCACAGAAAGTCCGGCACCGAAGCGGGCTCAAATGCGGGTTCCTCCTGCATTTTACGACCCTGGGAAAATCGACTGTTTTCTCGGGAGTCGCGGGAGGAACCCGCACTTGAGGTATCTGGATAGCACTCTCTCGCAATCATTGCAAGAGCAGGGCTGTCCAGATGGTCCCGTTGGACATTTCCCCCCCCCCTTTTACACTTGGGTGCTTGGGTGCTTGGGCAGTCAAGTGCCCAAGTGTAAAAAGGGGAAACCCCCCCCCCCAAACTTACCTGGCGGCTGGCAGGTCCTTTGCCGCCGCTTCTGCCACCGGCGTGGCCACCTCTTCTGTGGCCGCCGCCGCTGCTTCTGCCACCGCCGCCTCTTCCATGGCCACCGCCACCACTTCTGCCGCCACTTCTGCCACCGCAGCTGCCTCCTTCGCCGCCTCTTCCGCGGCTGCTGCCACCGCTTCTGCCGCCGCAGGGGTTGGGATGTGTAGACATCCCAACCTGTGGTAGAAAAATGCGACCCCTTTAAATCCATGAGTGCTCCCGGATTTAAAGGGGCCGTGTGATCGCAGCCGATATCTCAGCACTTATTCCACCACTAAAAAACAGCCATGGGGATGCAGCAGTGTGGACTGGGGCTGTCGTGCTGGGACAGATGGATGAACCATTTTCCTCATACCTTCTCTCCAGTAGAATCTCAGCAGAAAAAAGACTGCTATCTGTATTTTGCCTGTCTTTCCCCCTGCTAAGAGCGTGTAGCAGCAGTTTGGGGAGGCAGTTTCTGTCTAGGAAATGCATGACGGGAGGGGTTGTCCTCCTTGTCCCAGAGACCTTGTCCCTCTGATCCAAAGTCCCTGGCTTCTTTCTCCCATGGAACTGACTTAGCATTTAAAAGTCAGGAAATCCGATCATGGCTCTTCCTTCCGTTAACATGAACTTTGACCCCGTAGGACTCAGTAGCCCTCAGTGTCAAAAGACTGTTTACCTCAGCATGAAGTGTGAAATGGCTTTCCCAAGTAGAATAATCCCAGATGGACTGTATAAAGGTTGTTTTTTTTTTAAAATGGAGTTCAGTTCTGAGGAACTGAAAATGTGTCCAAATGCTTTCCCACAAAGAATGCTACAATGGTCTGTTTTTTTGTCTTTTTGTACTAGCCTGAAGACTTGCTGGGGACAATATCTCTCTTTCCTCTTCCTCAAACACATGTATTTTGCTTGGGCGTTCTACAGAGACCCCCTTTCATCACTCACTCAAATCAGTACCCTTTGGTTCTTATGTCACATATAGAGGCTCAGAACAGAAACAGTAGCAGCGCCACAACTCCAATAAATCACAGCAAGTGCGCCTCTATAATTAATACTTTGAAATTTTAAAGAATGTCTAGGCATTTATTGAGAGAGCTTTAGCTAGTTAGATATCAATTACCACACTTATAAATGTCTCTTAGCACTTTAAAGAATTATTTGATATTTAACTTGCCATGGGCAATCATGTTCATTAAGTGCCTCATACATAAAAAGAAAATCTTTGGGCAATTCTGTGGGATTTACGCATTAATGAAGTCTTTTTCTCCCCTAGTATAGTTTTTGGGGGGATGCTTTAAACACATGCTCGTCATACCCTCTCCCAACACCTTCTATACATCCCTGATGATGAGTTGCACCAGAATGGAAAACTCCAGCATGAAGGACAGATCTAAAGGATCCCATGAACATGTCCAAAGCACTTCCAAACAAATGAGTGCAGGGAATGGTTCTTGTTGCTGATTTTATGTTTTAGCAGTAGCCATTTTCTCCTCATGGTGTTTTGGATTCCTCAGCCTTGGGTGAGGGGTGAAAAAGTCTGCAGATCTTTGGGTCTATAGTAGTGGAAAGTGCTGCCAAGCTGCAGCTGACTGATGGTGTTCCTGAAGGGGTTTCAAGGCAAGAGACGTTCAGAGGTGGTTTGCCACTGTCTCCCTCCGCATACTGCACCTGACGTTCCTTGATAGTCTCCCATCCAAATACTAGCCAGGGCTAGAACTGCCACATTTCAGGTGGTACCTGGAGATCTCGCGCCATTACAGTTGATCTCTAGATGACCAAGATCAGTTCCCCTGGAGAAAATGGCCGCTTTGGAGGGAGTACCCTATGGCATCATACCCTGATGAGGTCCCTCCGCTTCCCATACCCTACTCTCCCCAGGGTCCACCCCCAAAATCTCTAGGTATTCCCCAAGCCAGAGCTGGCAATCCTAACCAGGGCTGACCCTGCTTAGCTTCTGAGATATGAAAAGATCAGGCTATCCTAGACTCCTGGATCTATAGCTTAGATATTTAATAAAGCTTTGGGGCATAGTCACTGTCTGGTATAGTGGGGGGGGGGGATTTCCTCCGTTGTGCTTATCCCCCCCAATATGGTCATTCCTCAACAACACCAATGTTTTGGTAAGCTCACCGGTTTTACATACTGAAGCTGAACCCGTGCAGAGGAATGTCAAGGAATGTGCACGAAAAGTTACTCAGGATCCAGAGACGGAGGACACGATGAGGATTTGAGTAGTTTGCAATCTTAAAACAGAGTCAAACCTTTCTAAGTTCACCGGGGTGTATTCCTGTTTTGAAGTGTGGTGTAAACCTCCTAACGACAATATGGTGTGCTGCTTCTGTACTCATCTGCAGCCATGCCGCAAGGCAGAAAGGGCAAATCCAGAGGTCGGTTGAATCCAGTGGAGATTCTGACTATAGACGGGCATCTTTGCATGAAGGATTTGGCTTTTTGACAATGAAATGGATCTATGTACTAGGTAAGCATTCAAAGGCACCTGTCTCTTGCTTAAAATCAATTAACATACTACTAATGTTGCTATTGTTATTTTACTATCCCCCAAACAACTTCTTTATTGATAATGCTCACCAATCTACTTTTTAAAAGAAGGACAATAAACTCAAGCATGCCAGCCCACACTTTCCACATTTACCTGACCACGCATTGCTCACTGGGTGATGAAATGAGAAGATCCATTCCAAGCAGAACCTTCACTCCAAGACAGTGGAATGACTTCCTGAGGAGATGAGGAACTGCTATTCTCTCTCTCTGCCTTCTGTAAGGGATAGGGATGATTTTAAATTTCTTATCCTTGTTGTTTCTGCCCCCAAAATTGCTTCTTTGAGTTCAGTTCTTCCATGTTCAAATTGGACCTGTGATTCTTTATTTCATGCCATTTTCTGTTCCCACATAAAATGTGCACATTTTTTCAAATTTATTGCTTCTTTGAGTAAACATACATTAAACGTATATGCATAAATGACACATGTTACAATATAAATATTGCACGATTTGCATGCAAAATTATACGACATGTATACAGAACAATAATGAATCTACAACACTATAACTGAAAAGCGGAGAATGAACACGTCCTTTGCCCAGCCAGAACCTGTCTGCAGCACTCACTAACACAAAATTCCAGCTGTGGGAAGAGCAAGGTACAAAGAACACCTGAAAAAAATTCTAGCGTAATGGCTTGCACTCCTTTGGCAAGCCTCATCATAACTTTGGGCACAAATATTAGACAACAAAAATCCATACTTCTCAGCCATCCTATCCAACACAATGTCAGTAAGACCTTTTCCTGTTGTGCCTGTGACATGCAGAATTTTTTTTAAAAAAAATCTCCTTGGTGTCCACTGATTTGCTGTTTACAAAGAGAGGGCGAATGTGTGTGATTAAAGTAGACAAATTGTCCCTTGGCACCTTAGCAGAATCTTCATTCTCTCAAATAATCCATCATCATAATGCAATAATTCTGACATTCTCCCCTTTATAGTGGTGTGGAATCTGCAGTATGAAAAAAGAAACAAAATTATTTCTCAGCAGGGGCAGGCCCTCAGCATCTTCCCCACCTTGCCCACTGCTGACTCCGACTCTGCTGATGACCATGGTGTTATTTGCAGTAAAAAAAAGAAATGAAAAAGGCTGTCTTGGCTCATTAATATATCTAATTCTCAATATTGCTATACATACACACACACACACAGGGAGCAGAAAGCAGTGGTTTAATGGCTCCAAGATGAGCTGTTTTTAAAGAAGAGCAAACAGCTAGCTGTTTTTTGAGAAGAGCAGAAAGCAGGGGGTTTCAACCCTGCTTTCTGCTCTTCACGAACCACCACGAACTGCATCACATTTTGCAAACGTTCGTGGCAGTTCTTCAGTTTGCGAACATTGCTTTGTCAACCACGAACCGGCTGAAATTCATGACGAACTTTAGTTCATCAACCGGTTCATGCCCATTCCTATTCACAGGCAGCAACCTGGAAATACAGCACATTCAAAGAGATAGCCATATGCTCACACTGTTGGCTAGGCAATAAACTATAGTGGTTATTGTACTTGCACAGAAAATACACACAGCTTGTTCAGAATTCATTTGAAGTTCTTATTAGGTGAAGTCGGAGGTAAGGGCTATAGAAATGGCTGGGCTGCACCCCCAAGGATAATTGCCCCATTCTAAGGAAGCCATGTCTGTACCCTTTTGAAATGAATATTTCTTGATGGTCATCTTAGCTATCTGGTCCCACTGATTTCAACAGCTGGTGAGGAGAAATAATTACCAACTCATGGTCTAAGCTACCTTGTAGGGCATATATGTAGATAAATATGGGATGATCATGTATGTAAGACTGGGGGGAATCAAAATAACAATTAATAATCTATATTAAACATATTTGGATTGAAACAAACAGTACTTACTTCTCCAGAAACTGTTGGGAGGCACTATGGTACCTCTGGTCACCACACTGTGGATCACTGTTTTAAACTATCTTGTATGCTGCCTTAAATATTTACTAACCCAAGCAGTAGAGTAGTGCAACACTGTAAATCAATCTGTAAAAAAGACCGCTTTGTAATTGGGAGAGCCAGCCCAGGACAAAACCAAGAAGTTTGCTCAGGATTGCCAGATCCAAGTTGGGAAACTCCTGGAGATGTGAGAGTGGAGCCTGGGGAGGACAGGGACCTCAGTTGGGGTACTGTGCCATAGGGTCCACTCTCCAAAGCATCCATTTTCTCCAGGGGAACAGATCTTGGTAGTCTAAAGATGAGCTGTAATTCCAGGGGATCCCCAGGTCCTGCAGGGAGGTTGGCATCCCTAGGCTTGCTTCTTTTTCGATTTGGAACTTCCATGTGAATAGGGAAGCAGATATTAAGCTATAATATATAGCCCCGCTCCTTTTCATTTTTCTAGTTGTATGTCATCATTATGAGCCTTGACATCTTGCCTATCGTTGAAGCTCATGTACCTGATTCACATCCTGTTTACAACATTTTATTCCCATTTTTGCATCATTTATACATAATGGATGCAAAAATAACATTGAGAAATATATAAACTTAATGGCAGGGGAACTGCTGTGAGGAAATGTTTTATTTTATTTATTTGCTTCATTTGTGCCCTGCCTTTCTCCCCAATGGAACCTAAAGCATCTTATGTTGATCTCCTCTCCTCCATTTTATCCTCAGAACAACCCTGTGAGGAAGGCTTGGCCGAGAGCGCATGAGGGGCCCAAGATCACCCAGCAAGCCTCCACGGCAGAGTGGGGATTTGAACCTGGCTCTCTCAGATCTTAGTCTGGCTCACTAACCACTACACCACTCTCTGACACTACTGACTCTCTGACTCAGAAATAACATCTTACAGGCTTGGTTCATGCCAGGGAGAAGCAAAATTGAAATGTGGATTTTTGAGTCAAACAGCAGGGTCAAAAAATTGGTTCTGTTCCTAATGTAAAGCCTTCTACTCTAGAGAATCAGGGACAGTACTACATACCAGCACCCCCCTCAGTTTTCCTCAACATGTCCCAGTCTGCTCTCTGGGAAGAAAAATTAGTCGAACAGATGAGAAAGAACTCGAGGGCATCCAATGAAGCTGATGGGCAGTATGTTCAGACAGACAAAAGGAAATACCACTTTACATAGAGAGTGATGAAAATGTGGAATTCAGGATGCAGTGACGGCCACAGGAATGCAGTGATGGCCACAGATGCAGTGATGGCCCCAAGAATAAATAGCTTTAAAATGTAATTATATAGATTCATGGAGGAGAAGTCTATCATTGGCTACTAGCCACGGTGACTGAGGGGAACCTCCTCATTCAGAGGCACCACAAACCTCTGAATCCCAGAGCCAGGAGGCAACATCAGGGGAAGGCCTCGGCCTGTATGCCCTATTGTTGGCCCTCCAGAGGAACTGGTTGGCCACTGTGTGAGACAGGATGTTGGACAATATGGACTGCTGGTCTGATCCAGCAGGGCTTTCCTTATGTTCTTATGTAGAAAGGCCATTCTTTCTCAACACAAGCAAAGCTTGTAGACATCATTCTCCTGTTCCTTTCAGGAGGAGGAATAAAAAAAATTGAGAGAGAAAAACATAATTCATGAGCTTGATTTATACAATCAACGTAATAGTTGCACGGTATGCAAATTATGCTGCCCCGATTTGGGGCCCTGGGATACAGTAACCCTGTTTTAACTCATGCAGCTTTGAGGCCATTGTTTTGAGGACTAGGGTATATTCCTCTTTTTTTAAAAAAAATTATCTGGAGATTTCTTAATGGGTCTGGAGACAGGTTTTTCTTTTGTCAGTTTTTAAAATGTCACTAGTAAATCAAGCCTAATTTGCAAAACAGACACAAAACTGTAGGCCCTTTTTTGCCCAGTCATCTATTCTCTGGGACGTCCAAGGTCTTCCCATATAAAACATGTACATTTGAGTTGCCCTTGTTCCGTAAACTTGAATAGATGTCTGGAATCACATGGGAAACAGCCAATCCAAGCAAGGATGAGTGTTTAAAAACTTTCTTCTTCGAAATGAGCCCATTCATACATTTAGGTGATCTAGAGCAGTGTTTTTCAACCTTTTTCGAGCTAAGGCACATTTCTTTCATTGAAAAAATCCCGCGGCACACCTGACAATATCTCACGGCACAGTGGTTGAAAAACACTGAAATACAAGATAAATGGGTCATTAGTTGCCTCAGCTCAAGTATTAACTATGACAGTATTACAAATACACGTAACAGCCACTCAACTTGAAATCGTAAGTTACAGATCCAAAGTGTAATGGCTCCTTCCCATAACATTGACCTGAGTTTCAGAAGAAATATAATGTGGATGTATTTTAATACTGCGATTCTGCGAAAGTTTTTCAAATAGAGAGTTTAAACTCTTACTCTTATGTGAACGGCATTCCGCTGACCATAAGTGATTTGAAGAGAAGCCCAGTACACCCATTCTTCGCTGAGGGACAGTTACTGATTTGAACCCCACCCTGACAGAAACAGCTAGCTGTTACCATCAAACATATTCATGTTTACTGGAATGTCTTGGTGCAAATCACCCTACCTCAGGCCGGCCACAGAGCGTGCGAGCGGAATCAGCGAGACCGCGCCACTGTTCTTTCTTGCATGCGCAAACGTGTCCCGGAAGGTCAGCCCGGAAGGCACATTTCTTTCATTGAAAAAATCCAGCGGCACACCTGACAATATCTCACGGCACACCAGTGTGCCACGGCACAGTGGTTGAAAAACACTGATCTAGAGAGTCCTTACTTTGTTTCCTCACGGTCCAAAGGTGATCCTGTGGGTCAGGGCCTCCTCAGTGGCGACACCAAGATAATTGGAATTCTGTCCCACCTTCCCCGTGAGGCAACTTTTACCACATCCCTTTTCATCTTCAGAAGATTGCTCAAGGCCATCCTGTTTCAACAGGCTTTTAGTCTGTTTGGCATATTGCTGGTGGAACGTTATTCCATGCCTGAGAAGATTTTTAGTCTTGAATGCAAACAGAGGCAACTCGACATGCCCACAGTTTTCTCTCAGAAAAGCCGACACGTTACCTCTGGGAAGAGAGAGAGAAAGAGATGCAGACGGCTTCCGTCCCAGCTCTGACTTGTATTCTGTTTGAAGTGTCAGCTTTCGTTTTTATCACCATTTTATTAGCACTAAGGGAGAACATTCCGCAATGTGCAGAACCCAGCTTTACTCAATAACATTTGCGACGTGGCTTTCTCCAAGTAGAGATAGGAACAAACAAGGGGACAGGTACAGGCGAATGATTAAGTGGACCGAAAATCCAGACTGACACATTGATGCTGATCACATCAAACGGGGGTCAAAGGGGAAACTATAAAACACCTGCCTAAATCCGCCATTTTTAATAACAAACAGCATGCTTTTTTTTTTCTTAAGCCGTCTTGCTTTTGTTTTGAAGGGGGAAAGAAGGAATAGATCTTCTGCTGTTCTGATCCTATGGAAGTATCTTGTTTGCTGGCTTTTTAATCTCATGCTTTTGAGAGATCTACAAATAAGGTTATATGAGCACTCCCTTTTCTGCTAATGTTTGGTTTTGAATGCAGTCGATTCACCCATTACATTGCTGGCGTTCCTGATCTAGGCAACTGACAAAAAACAACAACCAGGGATCAGTTTTTAATACTACTATTTCTTCCAAATGGCATTAGCAAATACGATTGAGGGAAAGGAGGCTGCCGCTTCATCCTGAATTGAGAGAAAACCATGTCAGAAACTGGAATTTTCTCATTAAAACAGTGTAGTCGTAAGAAAATTTTCCATCCAGGGTAAAGTAGTTTGCCGTGGCTTTTTCTTTGTGGAAAAAATGGAGGGGGAGGAAAGCATTAGGCCAGGGGTGGGCAATTGTTTTGGCTCGGTGGCCACTTTGTGGGAGCAGAGGTTAGCGGAGGGCCGCACCTTTTAAAATGATTGCATTCATTAGTTAACTTTGTATTTCAGAAAAGGTATAAATTGTATCATAAAAATCAATAAATATAAATTAAATAAAATAATGGTAGTTTATTCAATTTATTTATTGTGCTAATTCCATATCGTCTATAGCTGCAAGCACATTTAATTTTAGAATCAGTTTAATGAGACTGTCTTGGCGGGCCACAAAAAACTCTGTGGTGGGCCGCATGTGGCCCGCGGGCCACAATTTGCCCACCCCTGCATTAGGCAATGATTCTACCTCCTTACCCTTCTCACCCCTCCAAGAACCGTTCCCAGTGGCTGCATTGGGGAAACAAAGAAGAAAAAATGGTATTTCAAAACGGTCCCATAAGGAAATGTAATGTGTCGTCTGACGCTCCTCAGACACACGAAGGCTGCTTTCCCCTCTTGAGCCAGTTGGATGGAAAGTGTGAAAACTTTCTACCTCTCTCTGTTGAAGAAAGGTTCCATTTCACATCTTCATCAGTCTCTTTAGGGAACAGCACAAATAGCCCTATAAGATTTCATGGCTATCAACCCCATCCCCGCAACTACAGTGCAGAAGCACGACACTATCCAATTCTATTTATTTGAATATTTATAACCCTCTTCTATTTATGGTCCTCTTTCGAGGGCTCCCAGAAATCACTAAAATGACAACAAACGCACTAGAAGGAGAAAGGGGAAAGCTAAATGCATACAATAAAACCATCATGAAAATAAAAGCCATGCTAAATCTAAGGATTTGGATCTAAGGATAAGGAAAACATACAGAAAAGGGAGCGGAAATACAACACTGACAGAAAAATCCCATAACAAAAAGCTGCAGGAAAAAGAAGTCTTTGTCCTGGAGACTAAAGTTCATAAGGGAACCAGTTTGACATAGTAGCACCGTGGACTAGTTGCTGAGAAGCCTTGGTGCCCTGAACCTCACCGGGTGACAGGGTTGCCAACCTCCAGGTGGTGACTGGGGATCTCCTGAAATTCCTACTGATCTCCAGGCAACAGAGACCAGCTCCCCTGGAGGAAATGAGCCCCCCCTGAGCTCCCTCTCCTCCCCAAACCCTCCCCTCCCCAGGATCCACCCCCAAACCTCCAGGAATTCCCCAAGCCAGGGCTATCAACCCGACTGGGTGACCTTGAGCCTCTCACTAAATCTCACCTTAGCTTACCTTGCAGAGATGCTATGGTAGGTGAAAGACCTCTGCCTGAGGCCTTGGAGAACTGCTTCCGGTCTGAGCTACTGGCCTTGATGGACCAATGGTCTGATGTGGTAAAAGGGGGAGGAGCGATGTTGGCCACCCTGAGATCTTTGAAGGAAGAATACAACCAAAATGTATTCGATAAATTGAAGGCTATATTCTATCGCATCCAGATTGCTTTTTTGCAGTGTTTTTAGTAATGCATGTAAGTTCTCATGTGTACTGGAAAAACAAAGCAGAAAAAGAACCTCGACGCCATTATAATGTATGTATGACCATGTCAGCAGGAGCAGATGGGGATACTAAAACAGCAAGCTGAGCCAAGAAGTATACCTGCTGCGCTTGAAGTGGCAAAGGGTCCGCTTGGCCCAGATCTGGGCAATGGTGTCTGTGGGAATAAGTGTAGGCTCACCCTTTGGGTGAGCAAGCAACCACTGCCATAATTGCTACAGCCCAGGCCTGAGCTGATTGGCCACTGCAGCACAGTTGGCACTGCGGCTTCTGCTTGCTCCTGGCCATCAGTGACCTTCCATGGCTGTGGCCCACTGAGAACTTCTCTGGTAAGTTACAAGGTTAGCCTAGCAGCCTGGATAGCCCAACTTATTCCAAGTTCATCATTCTTTGGGAGCTAAGCAGGGTCGGCCATGGTCAGTATGTCGATGGGATCCCCCCAAAGACGACTGGGATTGCTACGCAGAGGAAGGCAATGGCAAACTACCTCCACTTGTCCCTTGCCTGGAACATCCTGTGGGTTGGGTCTCTGTGGGTCTGTTGCAACAACAACTTCTTCATCTTCTTCTTCTGTCCCTGCATGCCAAGAACACTTCCTTGCAATGTTTTATCTCTGTGCATATGTGAATATAGTGGTGGTGGTGGGAGGCACAGAAGATACATTAAAAAGTGGGAGCTGTAGTGAGCTATGTATTCACAATTCTGTATGAAATTCAGAAATTAAAAATGGAGGTGGGGGTGGGAGGAATTGCATTCACTTCAGAAACAAGGCCAGGTAATTCAGAACAGCAGAATATAAGGGAGAAATTAGGGCAGAGATTATTTTGGAAGCATCTTCAGGTACTGATCACTAGCAAAGAATTCTTGTCACCTTCACCAAGCTACAATTCTTTGGGTGAAGTCATAGAAAACAGGAAGAGTCCAGTAGCACCTTAAAGAATTACAAAATGTATGGCAGGGTCTGAGCTTTTGTGTGTCACCGCTCATTTCTTTGGCATTGGAAGAAGTGAGCAGTGACACACGAAAGCTCGTACCCTGCCACAAATTTTGCTCGTCTTTAAGGTGCTACTGGACTCTTGCTCTTACTACAGACTGTTACTACAGACAGCTACTCATCTTGATTTATCTCCTAACAAAGTGGTTTACAACCAATGCAGACTTGTAGTGTAGATACACCTCTAGCCAACTGATGCAGATGAACAGCTTCATTTCTGTTGTATGCATGCTAATTGTGCACATTTGTGTATATACACATCCCCTCAAGAGATCTTTCAGCGTAGGGAAAGGAAGAGAAATAGAGCCCCCCCCCCCCCCCCGCCATGTGAGTTCTGTTAACATTTTCTTTTCTTTGAAAAGACTTCCAAGCCATTGGGATGCTGGAATGAGAGATCCCTTTTCCTGTGTTCTGGGATTTCAGATGAAGGAAACAGGTCCTTGGGCCCAGCAGGCTCTAGCTCTTGAGTACACCCTGCGTTTCCCTTCTGAAGTTCAGAAAAAATATCTCTCTCCCATCTCCAGATGTGTGTGTTTCCCGCTCGATCCCGGTTCTTAGCTCACACCACTCAATGTGACCACCCACGTGGACTTTACCAGTCTTCACCTTTTCTATTTGTAACTCTTGACTTCTAGGACAGAGGGCACGGTCACAGCGCATGCAGAGAGTAATTGCGGGTTCATTTACAGGAGCTCTTAGGCCCCCTCAAGTTCTCAGCAAATTGCTGGCATCTAAAGAAGTGAGGGATTTCCCCACCCCCTCCTTTTCTCTGTCTAGCAGGATACACGTCCTGCAAAATAGGTCAACATTCTCTGGAGTTTCTGTCTCAAGCATGCCATATGTTTCACAACTCAGGTGACCGTGGTTACTTGATATTTGATAGCTGGTTACTCGATATTTGATTGGGGGGGGGGAGTGGGGGGAAAGACATATGCTGGCAGTTGCTTGGATTCTGGCCTCATTAAATCTGCATTTTGATTATACCGCTTCGGGCTGCAGTCAGGAGCATATATGAGTGCACACGCCTCCACACAATTCCCTCTGCACAGAAAAGTCAGGGAGATATGTTCTGTCCTAGCCTGCTTCATAACATGCTCCTTTTCAAGATAGAGGAATCTTTTTTCCCCCTTTCAAGCATGTCAGACCTCAATTATAGTCTGAATGATACAACCAAGACAGGTGCATCAGCCGGGGTTTACCCTTGTCCTTTGTGGGTGGGGGAATTCCTACCCCTATCCCTTGTTTCTAGGGTTGCCAGGTCCCTCTTTGCAACTGGTGGGGGATGGGGGGGACTTATCAGGAGAAAGAGGAAGGCCCAGGCATCATAATTTGTATCTCATACATACATATACCTTTATTGGCATGAAAATTTGTATCTCACTGGATGTGACGTCATCATGCTGAGACATTGCTGTGACGATCTGGTATTTGGGCAAAAACTCTGTGGTAAAAATGGCTTCTGTCATAGAGTTTTTGCCCAAATACCAGAGCATCACCTTGACATGGCTGGTGTGATGACATCACTTCTGGTGCAATGCTGGCGACATCGCTTGGGCCTTTCTTCTTTCTTCTGGTAAGTTCCCCCCCACTGGCCAGCTGATTGGTGGCACTGGCAGGGGGTGGGGCCTGGTGGGTGGGAACCTCACCTCCACTGGGAGGGCTGGCAACCCTACCTGTTGCCCACTTTCAGTCTGGCAGGGGGGAATGAGGGGGCTAAAATGGTGTCCCTTGAAACAATACCATTTCTGGCCTTGTGATGTCACCACATTGTAGGACACTCTAGGATCCTGCAATATGGTGACATCACTTCTGGTTACACAGCCACAAATGAAGTCACATTGTCAGACACCATTCCAGTGAGTCTCCACCCCACCACACACCCCGATCTCACATTCTATCAACAGTTACAATTAAACTACAGATGGATTTTTGAGACTGGAGATGAAGTGAGTTATCTTTAAGTACCAACCATGTTCCAGGACTAACTGGCCACTAAAGAGTTGAGATTCTACAGCCACTTTTAGTGCTCAATAGCATTTCTTGCTTTGGCCCATTAGAAGTGAGGTGGACTCACTGGGAGGGTGGGGAGCTAAACCTTCTGGTAGAGATCTTTGACATGCCTTTAACTGGAGATGCTGGGGATTGAACCTGGGACCTTCTGCGGGCCAAGCAGATACTCTACCACTGAGCCATAGTCAATCTACCTCATTCTGAGTGAGCCCTTTGGTCTTTCAAGGCTGGCATTGCCTACTCTGACTGATAGCTGCTCTTCCGGGTCTTACCTACTGCCTGATCCTTTTCATGAGAGATGCTAGGGGGCTGGAGACCTTCTATCCCTGAGCTTCCCCCCAGGCTTGCCAAGACTGCTGAGTCACCCCAGCAGACATCTTCGAGAAGATCAACACAACCCATACAATGAAACTTGGTTCTGGGTGTCTCTTCCCAGGCAACAAGTGGCAGCTTGATTGCTACCTGAGATGGGGCTGACGGGAAAAGCCATACAAATGAGACTGGCACTGTACTACGCTCTAACAATTGACAGCATAACAATAAACTCATCAACGGTGCAGTGCTAATCAAATAATAAAGCACCGTTCATTAGATGACTACCTCTGCCTAAGTAACACACTATTAAGTGGCTGGGTTTAATTAGCAAGGTAATTGATGAGGCCTGGCTTTAATGAATATAGGTGTGCCTGAGTCAATATCATTCTTGGTTGTTTTGTTTTCAGATTTTAGTGTTCTCACGCCCCTGCTAAGTTAGACGGTTAACCCTTTATCACAAAACCTGCCTGTCTGCCAGCAGATTCCTGGAGCTCTTTTAAGGTGCCACATTGACATCATCCTCCAGACAAATTTATATGCTGGGCTTTTTCTATTTCTGCAGGGGAGGTTGTCTTTCCCAAGGCCATGCTATGGGGACACAGACCTGGGGGGAGAGGGTTGAACTCAGGTCTTCTGAATCCATGTCCAATGCACTCTTTGTTGATGAAGAGGAGGAGAAGGAGGAGGAGATTGGATTTATACCCCGCCCATCACTCAGAGTGGCTTACAATCTCCTTTCCCTTCCCCTCCCCACAACAGACACCGTGTGAGGTAGGTGGAGCTAAGAGAGCTCTTTCGAGGACTGCTCCTGAGAGAACAGCTCTGAAAGAACTTGTGACTGACCCAAGGTCACACCAGCAGCCACATGTGGAGGAGTGGGGAATCAAACCTGGTTCTCCAGATCAGAGTCTGCCACTCTTAACCACCACACCAAACTGACTCTCACCACTCTTAACCACTACAACAAACATGTACTCTAAACAAACAAGAAAGAATGGATTTTCAGGTCAAATAATCCAGAATCAGGATGGGGAATGAGAGCATGATTGACACAGCCAGTATTTGGGGGCGGGGGGGGGGGGTTTGTTTGGGTTTTTCGGAAACCAAAAGATGCCAGTACTTGCACCTGGTCCCGCCCTCGGGTGTCAGCAGCCTCCTCTCTACCCCTGGCCCACTTGGGTGTCAAACTTCATGAAGTGCTGCAGTGACTGCACCCTCTGCACGGGCACCGTGAAGCACTCCATGCCTGGCCCAGGGATCGGGGCCATAAGTGTGCAACAGCATGGAAGGTGATGCCAGCAAAGTGTGCAAACGGTGTGGGAGCAAACCGATGTATGTGTATGAGAGTGAGTGTACCTGGCTGCCTGCTTTGCTTTGAATGCAAGCACATCTGTGGTCCTCCCATCTGCCCCCTCCCCCCAAGGTGCCTCCCCTGCCAGGGGCTGGGCTAGGCTAATTCTTTCTGAGGTGTGGCTTGGAGCATCCTTTCTGCTGGTACCCAGCAAGGCTGATTGCTCAGGAGCCACGACTTGATTCATTCTGTCTGCCAGGGCCTGGGCCAATGACTTTGGAGCTGCAGCTTGGCCTGCCTTTCCTGGGTCCTTCACCCCTGTGGGCATCCACTGATGACATCAGCAGGTGCAAGGGAGTATATCAGCTTCCCTGCCACTTTTCTGTGCTGGCCTCTGGACAGCCCTGATTTTGATCATCCAAAAAGGGTGCCAGTATACCATACCAGAGTGTACCAACACACAAAAAAGTCTTGGGACACAACTGTGGCAGATACGGATAAGCCTCAGATCTTTTACACCAGTGATCTCCAGCAAGGCGCCCAGTGTTCACTGATATGTTGCCTTGGGGATACAAACTGGGCTGGTTTGAGTGGAAGCATAGTGATTTACCAACTGACAGAAGAAGAAGGAGGAGGAGGAGGAGGAGGAGAAGAAACTGGACTTATACCCCACCCTTCTCTACCCAAAGGAATCTCAGAGCAGCTTACACTCTCCTTTCCCTTCCCCTCCCCACAACAGATGCCCTGTGAGGTAGGTGGGGCTGAGAGAGCTCTTCCGAGAACTGCTTGAGAGAGAATAGCTCTGAAAGCCAGTTTGGTGTAATGGTTAAATGTGCGGACTCTATCCTGGGAGAACCGGGTTTGATTCCCCACTCCTCCCCTTGCACCTGCTGGATGACCTTGGGCAAGCCATAGTTCTGGCACAGCTGTTCTTGAAAAAGAGCAAGTTTCTGTCAGAGCTCTCTCAGCCCCACCTACCTCACAGGGTGTCTGTTGTGGGGAGGGGAAGGGAAAGGAGTTTGTAAGCTGCTCTGAGACTCCTTCGGATAGTGAAGGGCGTGGTATAAATCCAATCTCTTCTCCTCTTCTTCTTCTGAAAGAACGTGTAACTGACCCAAGGTCACGCCAGCAGCTGCATGTGGAGGCATGGGGAATCACACCCAGATTAGAGTCCACACTCCTAACCACTACATCAAATTGGCTATATTTTTGATAATGATTATTTGAGATATTTCAAATAGGTGCATCAGAGCTGTGTGCCCTCCAGCAGGAGCTCATTAGCATAATAGGCCACACCCAACAGCAGAAACTCATTAGCATATCAGGCCACACCACTGACAGCACAGCTTATTAGCACATTAGGCCACACCCCCATTTAACCAGAAGAGTGGTCATCCAGCCACACCCACCTTTTGCTTCTTATTCTGTTTACTTTGCTGTCAAAACCCAGGGCTTTTTTGTAGCAGGAATTAATTTGCATGTTAGGCCACATACCCCTAATGTAGCCAATCCTAATGAGTTTCTGCTGGGGTGTGGCCTATTATGCTAATGAATTCCTGCTGGGTGTGGCCAACTCAGGAGCCAGCCGGAACTCCATTCCTGTGCGTTCCTGCCCAAAAATAGCCCTGGTGCCCTCAGCTTGGCAATAGACTCAGGCTTTCATGAGTCTCTAGGCTTGTCAAACTTTCCCTGTGGCCACAATGGGAGGAAACAATGCCCTTTCTTTGGAAACTGAAACCAAACAGTGGAGCTGATCCTGACTTTCTTTCAGCTCCTTGGAAAAAAGAGTGCTTCCAAAGAGCCCGTGTAACATCACCTTTGTGTCTGCAGAGAATGCCCATTGGAAGCAGCTGGCTTGGAACCACCTGACAGTTTTTGAAATCTTCCAACATTTTTGGTTGGCTCCATTCTGTATGGCAGCCATTTTGTGGATTACCCTCGCTCCCGTGGCAGCCATTTTGTGATCAGTCGCTGACCCCACTGCAGAGCCAGCCCCCTTTGTGACACACACTACCCTTTCTCAAAATTCCAAAAGCACCCTCAGTCTTTTGCACATCCATGTTCCTTCAGCTAGTTTACCCACCCCCAAAGAATAAGTGGACTGTGCCTAAGGAGTCGTGCTTCATAAGTCAGGGGGTGGAGCTTGGTGAAAAGGGATGGAATCTGAGGGACAGAGCCAAGCAAACAGAAAAACTTTTCAAGCCAAGTAGATAATAATCTCTCATGTCCGCTGGCCGCCACTGGGCGCCAGTGGCATACAGTCAGAGCTTGACTTTGAGAGACAATAGGGGTCAAGGATCCTAGACCACCACTAGCCCTCCAATCAGAACTCTGGCAGGAAATTCAAACCCGCTAATAGGACTTTTGGGTATGTCCTAGGAGTTGTATATAGTTGGCCATCTCGGCCAGTATTGCATGCTTGTTGTGTACTCAATAAATCTATGGTGATCACTATGTCGTAGTCTGGGCTTTCCATGCATCGAACCCAGTACACAATATAATCCTTCCCGCTAGTTGTCTCTTTTGTTTATTTACTTATTTAGGGGGTGGGGGAAAATCTGTGATTTAGGTGGTTTCCCCAGTGACTCTGAGAAGAAAGGTAAGACCCTGAAACTTTAGCTCAAAATCTGAGACTTGGTGACCCTATCTCTCTGCCCGGGGTGGGGTGGGGGGATCCAGAAAACTCACCTCAGGAATGGACCTGCTTTCTCTTCACTGCTTTTAGAATTTTTCTCCAGAACAAAAGATGGGTTCAGAAATGAGGTTCTAAATTTGACCAATGTGATAGAGGATAAAACTCCCATACACTTCATAAATTTAAAGAAAAGGGGTCTTGTGACTGGTACACTTTTGCCCTGGTTCTGCAACATCACAACACAACAAACAGTATCTAGAGTTGCCAGGGGACACCAGTGGGGGATGGGGGGGTAGGGTTGCCAGCCTGGGGAGGACAGGGACCTCAGTGGGGTACAATACCATGAAGTCCACCCCCCCAAAGCATCCATTTTCTCCAGTGGAACTGATCTCTGTAGTCCAGAGATGAGCTGTACTTCCAGGGGATCCCCAGGTCCCACCGGGAGCCTGGCATTTCTAAGTACCTCCCAAAATCCTTCCTCTACCTAACTTCAGGTACTGGAACACCTGTCCACCCTACCTATATACACACCTAGGGAGACAACATATGGTCTCATCCAGTCTATTAAGATCAGCATGATGGACTTTGCCTAACTCTGTCCTAGATTGTGGCCAATCTCCTTAGCATTCGTATGGCCTGAAGGCATTTATCTGCAGTGTTGGGACCTCTTCCATTCCCTCGGCTAGAAGACAGCTAAAATATTTATACAATGATTACGACTAATCTGACAGTGAATGAGAACCATAACGCCTGCCTTTTCATTTTTATTAATCAGATTGCTTTTGTTTCAACCCCTCTTCCCCTCCTTCTCCCCCTCCCCACCCTGCGGTGGTTATCGCATGAGTCTGTTAAAAGGGGGGGGGGGGGGGAGAAAAATAAAAATAAAGGCCAGAATCGTCTAACAAAGGTTCCATTAAATTAGGGAGCCATAAACAAACAGAGCCAATTTATGCATCAGAGTCATTAAGAGAGAATCCGCGCCCACTCTTCCCTCCGAGATAGTACTTAGGTCTGCTGCAATTGATCCGAGGGGAGCTGTTGCCTTAATTATGAAATGAAACACCTCTGCTAATGTAGCCTTGGAACCTTATTAGTTTATACCCCAGGCATGTGGCTTAAAATGGGTTTGAAGTGCAAAGAGCAGGCAGTGTTGATCTCTGACGCAGCAGTTTGGCAGCCTGTGTGTTCATTCCTGTAAGATTCACCCCTTGGATATCTTCTTTCCCTCCTTTCCACCTTCCTTCTCTCTCCCTCTCCCTCTCCTTCCCTCTTTCTCTGTTTGTGCCCTTGGGGAAAAGATACAAAGCCAAGACCTTTTCAAGGCAACTTAGAAAGCAATTAAAACAAACAAAAAACAAACCCCAAAGCTCATTTCTGGGCACCCATTTGTACGGGGAAGTCTTTTTGTAACGGATGACCTGCTCCCGTGTTGGTGGGATTTGTGTCTTGGCATGATGAGCCTTGCAGGAAAAATTAAAGAAGATGTAAACAGTAAATGCAGACATTTTGCAACATAGCTAAAAATAAATGGCTCTACAGGCAATTATGCAAGTTTTACTGGATACATTAAAAAGACATTAAAGGCACAGCTGTTTTAAGTGTCTTTTAAGCTGATAAATTAACTGTCTAATAAATTGTAAGATTTGTCAGCTAATAATGCTATTTTATCTGCTTTAACATATGCCTTCCTAGTTCATGAAGCATTATTGTAAGTGCCAAAAGGAGATAATGTGCATTTTACAGTGTTATGTCTTAAGTGGAATGGATCATTGGCCATGAAGAAGTGTGTTAATAAATCTCCCAGGCTTTGTTAATTGCACTCAATGAAGTGTCACTGTTAAAACACAAAAGATGTGATAGAGAAAGCTGAACATAATGTCTTTCAGTTTTACAATTAACAGTTCACTAGGCAAATCGACCAAAAAGACCATAATTTGTTGAAGCCTTATTAACTTACATTTTCGTAGTCAAGGTCATAATTGTGAATGGCTTAGAGCTATCTTTTTAATGCTCATCAAGAAGGGTAACCTTGCTGGAGAGAATGAACTTTTCTGTCTCTCACTGGTGCTTATCATCAGCCGAGCAGGTGCAAGGCAAATGCAGCCGAACTCTGACGCACGGCGGCTCCTCCAAGTCATCCACCATCAAAAAAAGAAAAAAGTACCAGTGATGATATGAAGGGCTTTTCCGGAATATGATGGATACGCAGAATCACACACACTTCTTTTTCTCGCCTTTTCTCCCCCAAGAAGTGAGCTCCGGGGGGTGTCTGGAACATTGGGTATGGGTATGTTTTTGGGGGGGGGGGGGGGAACAGATCAAATTATAGAATCATAAGAGTTGGAAGGGATTTCCAAGGTCATCTACTCCAACCTCCTATACAATGTAGGAAATTCACAAGTACCCCCCCCACACACACACACCCATGCCCAGAAGATGGCAAAAAAAACACAAAACAAACCTTCCAGGATCCCTAGCTAAACTGGCCTCAAGAACATTTGCTTCCAGTCACCAAAGTGGTGATCAGCATTTCCCTGGGTGTGTATGAAAGGGCCTCGAGAACTAAGCACTGATGCAACCCTTCCTGCCCTCTCATGATCTGCGTAAGTTCACAGAATCAGCATGGCTGTCAGATGACCATCTAGCCTCTGTTTGAAAATCTCCAAAGAAGGAGAGCCCACCACCTCCCAAGGAAGCCTGTTCCACTGAGGGACCGCTCTAACTGTCAGGAAGTTCTTCCTAATGTTTAGCCGAAAACTCTTTTGATTTAATTTCAACCCGTTGGTTCTGGTCCAACTTTCTGGGGCAACAGAAAACAACTTCGTACCATCCTCCCTATGACAGCCCTTCAAGTACTTGAAGATGGTTATCATATCACCTCTTCAGGCTAAACATGGTATGAGGGGCTTTTCTAGAATATGATGGATGCACAGGCTAAACATCTCCTCTCCAGGCTAAACATACCCAGCTCCTTCAACCTTTCCACATAGGACCTGGTCTCCAGACCCCTCACCATCTTCGTTGCCCTCCTCTGGACACGTTCCAGCTTGTCTATATCCTTCTTAAATTGTGGTGCCCAAAACTGAGCACAATACTCTAGGTGAGGTCTAACCAGAGCATTGTTTCACATGACCTGGACACTACTGTTCTGTTGATAATCCACACTCATGTGTCACAAAAGTTGTCCAGAAGTAGTGAGCAGTTGGAGCAACCTGCCACTTGACTCGCTGCTTATGTGAGAGAGGGATGTGTGGCTCAACATCTCAGGAAAGAGCCACCCCTTGCTTGAGATTGGTTCCTTGGTGTTGAAGAGGGACAAAAGAGCTATCTAATAGGCTCCAGGCATCTATTCTGCTGGGTGTGTCAGGGGGGGATGGGGAAGAAGGTGGCAGGTAGATCCTAGATTCGTTTCTTCTGAGCCATTACTGCATTGAGTCAGAGAATGACCAGCCTACCAACATATCTCTTCCTCAGCTTCACCCATGATACAGATGTTATTGAATTTCTTATCCCTGCTGGTTTGGCTTGGTCATCCTGATTTCAGTTTTCCTTCTTTGTGCAAATCAAACACACAAGCCTTTATTTTTATGCCATTTTCTCTTTCGTCATGCCAATTGTTTTCACAATTGTTCACACTGTGTTTTGTGTCAAAATCACACCAGAATACCTCTTATTGAATGATTGGGCCTCCAGGGATGGCTCCTATTGTAACATGGAAAGAGTATCTTTGTTGCTCTGTGCGGCTAGAATCACCATTGCTATGACCTGGAAATTAACAAAGTGACCGATGCTCTCACAATGGCATCAAAAGATGTGGAGCATATATATTATGGCCAAATTCACGGCCAATCTGACATACTTTAATAAACCTTCTTCACACTCTACCTTCTCCTCTATCTGGCTACCGATCCTAGAGTATTTGTCCTCCCAACAAGAAATCCCTAAAGTTATAGATGAGTTTGGTTTATGGTAAAACCTAGAAGCTAGCAACTGTATTGTGTGTGTCTTCTTATTTTTGGGTGGTTGTGCTCATTCCTAAACACTGAATCTATTGTATCGTATCAACTTAAGCCCCAATTATGATTTTTGATTTATATTACTGTGATAAGTCTTACTGTAGTACATTGGTAGCAATTAATTTTAAAAGTCAATAAAATATTAATTTTAAAAAATGGTATATAGCACGTAAACAATGTCTAAATCTGTTGTCAAAGGCTTTCACGGCTGGAGTTCATTAACTGTTATGGATATTCTGGGCTGCGTGGCCGTGGTCTTGGGATTGTAGTACCTGACGTTTCGCCAGCAGCTGTGACTGCCATCCTCAGAGGCATAACACAGAAAGATGGAGTACTCTCTGGCTGAGGACAGACTCAGGAAGTGGAGCGGGAGAGCTCCACTTGTGAAGCGGGGAAAGGGAGCCTGTTCAAACAGCCGCAGCTGTTCCCCATACTTACCCGCTTCCCTGCCACTTCAGAAGGACACCGGCAGAAACCGGTGTCCAGGGGCCGTCTGCCGCTTGTCTCCCGCTTCCTGGCAGTGTGGACCGGAAGAAGCGGGAGTCAAGCGGAGGCGGCAGTGTGAACGCGCCATTGCGGAGATATGTGCATGAGCGCTCATGCACCCATGTGCACCTATGCCCCAATACAAGAGGTGGGGAGATTTTAAATTTCTAGACTGCTGATGTGGCCATGTGCCTATGCACATAGGCACACATGCGCATATGGCCTAAACAGCCCCGCCATGAGCTGCGGAGGCTGGCCCCCCTGGGGTGCTCCGCGGCAGTCTGAACGCTCCCTAATGGCATGCTCCCGCAATACACTGGCCAGTGTGAATGGCCAGCCCCAGAGCCCTTCTCCCCCGCAGCTTTTGGCCCCAGTTTCCTCCCACTTCAGATTGCCAGTCTGTCCTCAGCCTCTGTCTCAATGTGAGAAGAAAAATGGTAGGCAGGTAATTTATATCTACTCAGGAAGGTGGGGTAGGGCTGAGTCATTATCTTGTAGGATTTTCCCAGGCTGTGACATGCTAATGGAGGAGCTTTCCTGAGGAGGTTCTTTTGCATATGGATTGGCTGTTGAAATTCTAATCTTATCTGTAGTGCTGTTGTAAAATGTAGAGCATTTTGTGTTTTTCAGAACTGGAAACCATGCCCTGTTTATTTTTAAACTCTCTTCTTTCCTGTTGAAATTGTGTTTATGTTTATGAATTTCAATGGCTTCCCTGTGTAATCTGACCTGGTAATTAAATGTGTTGTCCAGCATTTCAATGTCTTGGAATAAGATACTGTGTCCTGTTTGAGTTAGGCTATGTTCAGCCACTGTTGATTTTTTCAGGCTGGCCGAGCTTGCAGTGTATTTCACGTTCTTTTATTCTTGTCTGGATGCTACGTTGTGAGGTCCCGATGTAAACCTGTCCTCAACTACAGGGTATGTGGTCTAAATTGTTTGCTTCAAGTCCAGGAGCACCTTAAAAACCAACAAGATCTCTACGGTGCAAGTTTTCAAGAGTCAAAGCTCCTTTAATTGAGAGTTGAAGCATCCCTTCCAAGCTCCTACCCTGGAAATCTTGTCTGTCTTTATGGTGCTCCTGTACTCAAATCTTATTCTTCTACCGCAGAGTAACATGGCTATCCATCTGAAACAAAGGGTTAAAAGCA
This sequence comes from Lepidodactylus listeri, assembly GCA_029233225.1. Taxonomy (NCBI): domain Eukaryota; kingdom Metazoa; phylum Chordata; class Lepidosauria; order Squamata; family Gekkonidae; genus Lepidodactylus; species Lepidodactylus listeri. The sequence continues at coordinate 56,839,814 of JARCFY010000013.1, read as the reverse complement.
CAATGAAAAGAGGGAAGGAAGGACACGGAAAGTCTCATTACAAAATAATGGCCTGATGTGTACAACATTAACTCATTCTGGGAAACCACTCACCCTTCACCAACCAGTTCTAAGCCCTGTGCGCAAGTCCCAGTGGGTGTACATGCATCCTGCATAAAAAAGAGCCAAGGCACATTCACTTTACAAATGAAACCAGGGACCAGTACAAGGATAATATAGTGTTTAAATCATAAATTCAACTATACATCCTGTGGAAAAATGCCTTCTACCCAAGAATTCACCCCATGGTTTCGGTTTTTGTGACTCTGTACATGAGCAAGGATATGGCTCAGAGGTTAAGACACTGAACTGCAGACCGGAGGGTCAGTAACCCAGCATTTCAAGACCCGACTGCTGTATGGTGGAGTGAGCTCCCTTCTCTGGCCCCAGTTCCTGCCAATCTAGCAGTTCGAAAGTAAGAAATTGCAAGGAGATAAATAGGTACCACTTCGGTGGGAAGGTAACAGTGTTCCATGTGCCTCAGTGTTTAGTCATGCCGGCCACATGACCATGGAAAAAGTCTTTGGATAGCGCTGGCTCTTCGGCTTGGAAATGGAGATGAGCACTGCCCCCTAGAGTCAGATTCTGCTGGCTTTCCAGCAAGGGAAGCCTTTACCTTTACCATACATGAGCAAGGACCCAGCAGGAAACGAGTAACTGGCAGAAACGAGGAAGGAGCCATCAAGCTACAAGCGCAGAGAACTCAAACTCTTGGTTATGCTCATGGCTCTGGCTGAGGCAGGACAATGGCCACACTCTGGAAGGTGTCTCCCAAAAGGGACAGAGAGGCAAACAGCTAAATGGCTAGAATACATACTCTTCCTTTGGGACATGAAAGGACTGTAAGGTGGTCCCAAGGACGTAGGGTAGGCTTTCATCTTTTCTTTGTTCCCTTGCTCAGCATGAATGCTTGAACAGAACATGTATATTCTTTTTATTTATCTACTAAACATCCTTATATCTTGAATGTTTCTATGCCTGATCTTTGGAGACCCACCACACCTATTTGATCTTGATGTATGAAGCGTTGTAACAGGGACCATCAGCAGAGAAGCTCAGCACTCCTGGATCATGGTACCTCAATGTTGAGACGTTGCAATGCACTGCCACCACGCTTGCTAATAGGAGTGCAGCAAGGAGGCTGAGCCTCTAAATGGCAACACAGGTACAGAATGCTAGATGTATGACTCCTCTTAGTAGGAGATTCTCTGTGAGTTGTTGGTAGCAATGGGACTGTAATGTAGTATGTTCTGTGTAACAACCGGCCTGCCATGTGCTCCCAGGTAATGGCGCCCACAGCATGGCCAGAGCACATGGTCAGGCAGAGAGGGGAGCTTGAATCTGGAGGAACAATAGACGTCCGGATTCAAAGCCTCCACCAATGGGGGACCTACGTTCCTACTGGGGAGCCAATGCAATCAAAGGCTCCTCCAGGGAACCTATGACAAACATGCACATATGTTAAGCCCCTATCAGGTCTTTTGGGTGCGGCTGGAGGTGTGGCTCTGGCCAGCATATAATGAGGGCCCTGGAGCCCTGGAAGCATGCTTGTTCTGACCATCTATTGGGCATGCTGAATCACTCAATAAAGGCTTCATGATTTCACCCTTCCTGGTCTCCTGAGTCCAGTACTCTTCAGGGACTTACCCTGTTTCTTTCCCCTTGGATAGTGAGAAGAAGGGACAGCTTCACTAAGTAGAGACTTGGGATGGCTCTGGGATTTCTCTGATCTCCCAGGGACCAACCAGAAGGAGCAGGGAAAGGCTAACAAGTCTATTCCTTCACACACGTATCGAGTGTAATTTCTCTGCACATTTAAATAAAACTCATGTACACTGTACATGAATTGTACATACGTACATGGTAACTTATGAACAGGGCTCTAGGGTTCCAGATGGAAAGCTACTGCTCTGACTTCTTGGTCTCTAATCAGGAGTTGTACGTGAACAAACATGAAGCTGCCTTATACTAACTCATACCCTTGGTCCACTGGAGTCAGTGTTGTCTACTCAGGCAGGCAGCAGCTGTCCAGGGTCTCAGGCAGAGGTCTCTCACATCAGCTACTTCCTGATCTTTTTTAACTGGAGATAAACAGAGACTGAAACTGTGACCTTCTGCATGACAATCAGAAGTTCTACTATTGAGCCACAGCCCCTCCCCAATGAGCGTGAAGCTGTGTGCAATCAATAGAAGACCCCGTTTTGTTCTCCGCTCGTGGCTGGAGGGGAAGGTATGGGGATTAACCCTAACCCATGCTGCTGTAGAGTTACTCAGCAGACCTCTCAGGCTCAGTGTGAAATGAATGAGCCTTTGCCATTCCTGGCCTGGAGCTCTAGTAAAATCTGTGGTTTCCCCCTGCAGTCATGCTGGGCTTTGGAGGTGCTCCAGGTTACCTCCTGTGTTCAGTGTAACATCAGATACCTTTCGTGGTGAGGTCAAAACTTGGGCTGACTATCAAGGCCAGTCAAAATGTGCAGACTCCTGATTTTAAGGTTTAAGGACCAGATATAACATCCAACAGCTGGCATTGTAGGGATTTGTCATGGAGATTGCAAGAGGCAGCAGCCTGAATAGCCCGGCTTAGGCCAAGCTTCTCAGAGCTTAGAAACTAAGCAGGGTTAGCCACAGCCAGTACTTGGATGGAAGACCACCAAGCAAGGCTGCTATTGCTATGCAGAGGAAGGCCATGGCCAACCACCTCTGCTCATCTCTTGCCCTGAACACTCCATGGATGGAGTTGCCATGAGTCAGTTGTGACTTGACAGCACATCAGTTATTACTGGTTTGCAAGAGGCATTCATTTAGCCTGCACACAATCACTCAGCATGGACCAATGCTGAAGAGTACAGGGAAACCAGCCCAACCAGCAAGGGGATTTCTTAACAGTAATAGCCCGCAGGAGACTATGTGGTACTCCTTGATCCCTAGAAAAGCCTCCAGGCCAAGTTTGCTCATTGGTCAGAACCATAAGGGGACTTTGCAATTGCTGGCCTGGCCCAGCGTTTCCAAATCTGTCAGCAGTCACATTTGACAATAATGCAGTTTGCAAGAGACTGGCAAGGTTCCTCTGTCAGAATGAATTGCATCCGCAAAGGCATCAAATCATGGCTCTCCCTTTCACAACCACATATACTCCAGTATCCAGATGATTTTTCTTCGGTTGACACATCCTGTATTCTTTTATATGCTACACTTTTCTGTGGGGCTCCACAAATGCATTTTTCTCCTTTGTTTTAATTGTTGTTCATGGTCAGGAACATCCCTTTTCATCTATTCCTGTATCTTCTTTGGCAAACTTCCCGGTTTTGTTTGTTTCCTTTGGTGCCATTTGCAACATCATTTATATCCCACGAACACAAAATGGGACATTGATTTAACCACAACTTTCCTGTCAAATTCCATTCAAATGGCCAGGGAAATAAGTAGTTTTGCCTTGAGTTTAGAGAAACCATAATAGAAATCTAAACTTCAAACCAAACCAAAGTTGTCTTGAAATCCAGGAACATTATTTATTGACTTAATCTATACCCTATCTTTCTCATCTATGAGGACCCAAAGTGGTGTATATTGTCCTTCTCCCCTCCATTCTGTTGTCACAACAAACCTTTGAGGTAGGTTAGGCTGAAAGTATTGGAGCGCATAAAACCAGAGATGTCATTGGAAGGAAAAATCATAAAGCTGCAACTGACTTATTTCGGCCATGTTATGTGGAAGAACTCACTAGAAAAAGCAATTATGATTGTATTGGTTAGTGGCAAAAGGAAACCGGGCCGCCAAAGAACATGGTGGCTAGACACCATAAAAGTCAACACCAGCCTGAGCATGGATCGACTCAAAAAACAGCACAAGATCGGAAAACATGGAGAGAGCTGGCCCATAGAATCGCCAAGAGTCAGACATGACTGAATGGCTAACAACAACAACAGCTGAGAGTAAGTGACCAGCCCAATACGCCAAGTTCTTCATACCAGCTGAAAACACTCTGACTTTTCCCAAACTTTTGATGATATTTAATGTGTACTTTTCTATTGCCTGTTTGTTGTTAATGCTGCACTTACTAATTTTATCATTGTTGGTTTGTTTGATATTCTCTCTTTTTTTTCTTTTTTTTTGAAGCTGTGGATTTATATGTTATTATACCATGCTGATCTAACAGCAAATTAGTGAGTGTCCAATGGAGGATTGCAGCCCTTAAAACATTTCCCATTGTTGACAGTGCACCCCAGTTTCTAAAACCAACTTCTAAAATCGGGGGATGCTTCCGCTTCTGCTTCACTATGGCAATATCATGTTTTGTAGCACAATCACTAATTTGTCTTGCTTTTCAGAATCAGTTCCTCAAAGGACCTCCTCTCTTAATCTGAGTCCATGTGTTGGTTGCATTCTTCCCAGTGGCTCTTAACTTTCCACATCATCATTGGAAAGCTAGTTTGGGGAGAGCCAGTTTTGAGTGGTGGTTAGGAGCACAGACTTTAATTTGGGAGAACCAGGTTTGATTCCCCACTCCTCCACATGCAGCTGCTGATGTGATTTTGGGTCAGTCACAAGTTCTCTCAGAGCTGTTCTCTCAAGAGCAGTCCCTGAAAGAGCTCTCTCAGCCCCAACTACTGTCTGGTGTGGGGAGGGGAAGGGAAAGGAGATTGTAAGCCGCTCGGGTAGTGAAGGGCGGGGTATAAATCAATCTCTTCTTCTTCTTCTTCTTCTTCTTCTTCTTCATCTCACAGGATTGTAAGAACACCTTCAGTCCCCGGAGGACCAAGTAAAGGCTCCTACACCAAAGTAAAAGCTCCTGTCATCCCAGAGACGCAGGTAATGGCATCTTATTTGCTGGTTTTTAGGAAGCAGTACAGGATGTGGAATGATGTAGTGTAGCTTCATCTTGTTGGATCTCAGTGGCTAAACAGGTTGGGTGGGTACTTGGATGGGAGACCACCAAAGAAGACTCTGCAGAGGAAGTCAATGGCAAACCACCTCCGCTTCTCACTTGCCTTGAAAGCCTTGTGGGGTTGCCATAAGTCAGCTGTGACTTGGCAGCACTTTCCGCCCACACAGGAGGCAACACAAAATAATTCTCACCTCAAAGACTTGCTGTCAGACTGGATACTGTTGGGCTGTGTGGTACGCAATAGATCTTTCTCTGCTGGTGGACAGGTCGATATTTTCTGGTTGATTTTCATTCTCGGCTGTGTTGTGGTTCAGGTGAGTGGCTTTCATGGTTGTGGTTTGGTTCAATCTGTTTCATGCTGGTGCATATATCTTTGTTTGTTTGTCTATTTGTTCCAATCGGAAAGACAAGATCCCGACAATTTAAACAAATAAAATAGCTTACGTCATGTCAAAAATGCAATTTTAACTTCTCTTTATCCTCCCATTCCCTCCCCAACGTGTTTCCATCTACCCCCACTGCCTGATTTCGTAACCTAGTAAAGAAAACCCTGACCCTGGTGCTTTCTGCTCCAAAGTACAATTTCCAAACATAGACCTGTGTCTCCAGGGCATTACTTTTCAGTGGCAGACTAAAGACTGTTGTCCCCCGCCCTCCCAGAGAAGCAGAGCTGTTCTAATGTCCAAGAAGTCATCGCAGGAGGAGACGGGCAATGTTCTTTTTCAGATGTGGTTACGTTGGTAGGTTTGGAAAGGCAGTTGCACTTGCTACACTAGGGACCTTTTACTGTCCAAGACAACATGACCAGGAGGAACTTTCTGAGAAGTCCCATTCTATTTGTAACTACGTATTAAGAAGGTGGGGGAAGGGATACACCCGCTAGCCACTATTCTGTCGTCTTGATGGTGAGCACAGCAAGGCAGTTAAAGAGTACGAATGGGTAGGAATGGCAATGATCTTCCATGCACCCTGTTCTGCTCTATTGCGGCAGAAATCTAAGCTGAGCCACAGTTGACTTCTTCTTTTTTTTTAAAGCACATTAAAAAGTCAATGCAAATGGCAGGGATTTGTGCTCATGGCTCTCCATGTTAATTGCAGTCACCCAAAAAAGGCGACTTTTCTTCCTCCCTTTCACAGCAAATGTCAATTTTTTTTTCATACAGCCTTTTAGTATGCAAAACACTGATGTGGTAACTCTTTATTATTTCATGGATAAGATGGTGCAAGAACAGCAAACCCCCCCCCCAAAAAAAACCCTCTCGTACCCATGTCACAGTTAATTGACTTCAGAAAGGGAGTGATGAGACGGCCGCATTTGCAAACTGGAAATCAAAGGTGCCACTTCCTTCCCTTTTACCCTTTTTTCCCTGTGACTACGGAGTTCCTCCGACCACATCCCCTGCAGTTGGTTGTTATTAACCAGAGCACCTTTGAAGGAAAGAAGGACCGGCCCCATGGGGGTTTGGTTAATCAGACTCAAATTGGCTGGCCCGGATCAGTTTTATTTTAATTAAAAACAAACAAACCTTCCAGTAAGTGAAATTCGCTAGAAATCATAATAAAGACGTATAATCTTGCTGATCCAACGTCAAGCGTTCGCACCATTAACACAGCACTCACTATTTTTCAAGCCGCAGAGCACGCACACACACTGCTTGAATGAGTTCTGAGGAGCTACCTCTGCTGTTTCTCATCAGCTTTTATTATAATGGACATGCAGCGGAAACAAAGTTTTCAGCCAGTTTTTTTTTTTGGGGGGGGGGGGGGGGGAGATGTAATATCACAGATGAGCTGCCTGTCCTTATAGAGTGAAAATGGTTGAGTGACTGAAAGAAAATGAAAGGCAAGGATCAAAATGTGTAGTAGTCATTTGTTTGCCTTTGAGTAAGCACTGGGGGGGAAGTAAACCCACCGATCTAAGCTGGAGCTTCATATGTGCTCCAGTGAATGCAGGGAGCTCTAGAAGAACAGCTAAACTAAAATTTAGATTGGATCGTGGCTTTAAAAAAAGTTAAGTGATTTTAAAGTGTTGTTTTAATTTGACTATGGGGGACTCTATGGGCGCTTTCCACACATGCTGAACACTGTGCTTTCAGTGCACCTGAGCAATTGTTTTCAAGTGGATCTTCCCATTTCACACAGTAAAATCCAGTTGCAAAGTGCATTGAAAGTGGATTGAAAGTGCATTATTCAAAGTGTGTGAAAGTGCCTTCGGAAAGATTTTGAATAATACTTAGCACTGATTTAGTCATGCTCAAAACACTTTGCATGCACTGCTATGGTGTAATTCTCACCCCCCCCCCCCGCCCCCGCAAGTTAGCCTTGTATTGTTATCTCCATATTGCAGATGGGAGGATAAGGTTACCTGCAGCCTGAGGTTTTACTCTGGTTTGAAACAGAACTTTTAAAAAAGCATCTACATAATGACATCCCCTGATCATCCACTTTCCAAGTTTTCCCCTGCTTTCCCCCTGAAACAACTGACCTTTCCCAAAAATGGTTGCATGTAATATTTTTGGAAAGATCTGTCAAAGGGTGGGAAGTTCACTTTTTGGTAGGTAGCACCCACATCAGCACAATTTTCCCTGCTCCACCTCACTCTCCCAACTGCTATCCCACTCCCCACATACCAGGAAGGCTTTTTCCAGCCTTTACATAAATGGTAACTGATATATTGGCCATATGTAATTGACATGTGGGAACTGACATATTATAATGATCAATTTCAGTGATATGCCTATTACAAATTTTAGAAAAAGCCCTTTGGTGGCTTGGAGGAGGAGAAATGGTGGCCACAGAAGACTGAGGCAAGTAAAATGAAAGCCAGCATTGTATAGTGGTTAGAGGATCGGACTAGGATCTATGAGACCTGGGTTCGAATCCCCACTCTGCCAATGGAGCTTGCGGAGTTACCCCAGGCCAGTTGCCCACTCTCAGCCTAACCTACCTTTTTGCAAAGATAAAATAGTAGAGAGGGGAACGATGCAAGCCATTTTGGGTCCCCAACAGGCAAGAGGTAAATAAACAAACAAACATGATGGGAAAACAGCTAAGTGGTTGCTTTGTTGCCACCAGGGCTCATTTCGTAGCAGGAGCTCCTCTGCATATTAGGCCACACACCCCTGATGTAGCCAATCCTCCAAGAGCTTATAGTAGCCCCTGTAAGAAGAGCTCTGTAAGCTCTTGGAGGATTGGCTACATTAGGGGGGGGGGGGTGGCCTAATATGCAAAGGAGCTGCTGCTACGAAATGAGCCCTGGTTGCCACTAAAAATGTGTTCTGGATTTGCAGTAGCAAAATGAGTCCTCCATGGAGAATCATTGCAGTGAGGAAGCCTCCAGAGCAACTAAACCAGGTAGCCCATTCACAAAAATAGATTGTTTGCACACAAAGATATACAATATTAATTTTGTGTTGTTGTTTTTTTAAAAAAAATACCTGTATCATATATTTTAATCTAAACCTCCTCTTTCATTAAAAAAAAGGCAAAGTGGACAAGGGAAAAGGTATTTAGACAGACCAGTTTCCTTCAACTCAAAGTATATAGAAGTATTTGGAACCAAGGTTTGAGAAAGCAGGATACAGTAATGCACATATTAAGATCTGGATTATGTGACTTTCTCTATTGATATCAAGATACATATATTTATTTTGAGAGACTTTTCTTTCTTTGACTTGTACAATTTAAGGCTTGCTGTGCACTTGGTAGGTATATATTTTAAAAAGCCGCCTTGAGCCAGTTCGCTGGCAAGGCGGGATATAAATATAATAAATAAACAAACAAACAAACAAACAAACAAATAAATAAATAAATAAAAAGTCAAAATGGGGGGTGGTGGAAATTAGCCCAATCAGCTCATGGCAGAGGTGAGATGAACTTGGGACCACCAATAGAACAGTTCCTTCTCTGAAGGACTTTTTTCTGCCAGCTCCTGAGACTTAAGGGTTGCTGATGAATTTTTAAGGCATTCATGTTAAATACCATCTAGCTAAGCTCAGCAATTTTATAACTCAGAGATGATTTAGCTCCTTGTTGAATCTTTCCTTTTCGGATCTGTTTGCAGTGGTCACTTTGCCCACAATTTCCCACACCTCTTGTGCGTGATGAGAATCTGAAAGTACAGAGGATGGATTAGACCAGGGGTGTCAAACTCATTTGTTATGAGGGCCAGATCTGAAGTAAATGAGACTTTGTTGGGCCAGACCATGTGTATCATAAAATATAATGCCAGGTAGCAGAGATATAAACTTTTATAAAGGACAAAAACACAAAGAATTTTTTTTTACTTAAAATAAAAGCATGTTTAAAACCTTAGCCCTCTTGCAATATTTTGTGTATTTAACAGTATCTGATAACTGACACCTCTTGCTCTGAATTACTGTATCAAAATGTCTGTGCTGTTGCAATCTTGAGTATGCTGTTCAGGTGTGTATTTGTAAGCTGCAAACCTACTTTTGATTTATTGACATTCACCACAGAAATCTCACACTTCTGAGTCTAGGACCCAGGGGGAAACATGAAATGGCTGAGCAATTGAGAGAGTCTGGCGAAGCAAGCTATGATGCAGCTGCAGCAGCAGAACTGGAAGCAGGAAATGGCCTGTTCCAGTGAGGGCCTGACAGAAGCCTTCTGCGGGCCTGATCCGGCCTCTGGGCCGCATGTTTGACACCCCTGGGTCACACTCCACCCAAATCCTGCCCTGAACCTCAAAGCCATCTGTCACTGATGGTAGCCAAGGGGCAGACATCGGCATCTCTAAAGGAGCCACCCTTCGGGGTTCTGAGCCACAATGCAGAAGAAAATTGTTTGCTGCACCAGCAACTTAAGTAGCTGCACAGTATGGCCATGTGTGGCACATCATGATTAAGCAGAAATAACAGTAAACAACATTTCAACAATTGGAAAAAATTGTCTTTTACAACTGCACCAAGACAGACCACGTTCCAATCTCTATCACAGGAGTTTTCTTTGGTATGGAAAAGGCATTCTCCAGCCTTTCACACACTTCGATTTATTGCTAAGAACATAAGAAACACAAGGATTACCTTCATCCACTATGCCAATAAGGTGCTTACATGGTTCTCCTCTTCTCCATCTGATCCCCACAACAGCCCTGTGTATGCAGACTGCGTCTATTGGGCTGCATTTATATACATGAACCAGCCTTATACCAAATCAGACCATCAATCCATCAAGGTCAGTATTGTATACTCAGACTGGCAGCAGCTCTCCAAGTTCTCAGTCTTTCACATTACCTTCTGCCTGGTCCTGTTAACTGGGGATGCTGGGGACTGAACCTGGGACCTTCTGTGTGCAAAACAGAGGCTCTTCCATTGAGCTCCAGCCCCTCACTTGTGTAGGAACCCCCTTCCTACACTTGTATAGGCAGAGGTGAGCTTAGTGTGGGTGTCTCCCCTACCCCACTCTACATGCATTACACATATGTACATCTTTGTACAGGTCTTCAGGGAGTTTTAAATGCTTATGTACAGGGCTTCTTTTTTGTAGAAGAAGCCCAGCAGGAACTCATTAGCATAATAGGCCACACCCCTGACAGCATAGCTCCCTCCCAGGATCGGCTTCCCCAGGTGCCTCACAGCTTGCGGGGCGCATGGGGAACCAAAGGGAAGAAAGGCAGTTTCTGGATCGGCTTCCCCAGGCGCCTCACAGACTGGCCGATTTCACACTAGCGTTTGCCCCAGGTTTGCCCTCATGATTGCACTGGAGCTTCTGGTCTATTTCACACCAGTTGCTCCGGGCTCACGTTTTGCTCTGGAGTATCGCCCTGCTGTTCCGGAGTTTCCCTGGAGCAAATAAATCCTGTTTTTAGAGGATTTTCCTGTTTGCTCCAGGGGAGAACCCAAAATGAAAGCACGCCCACTCACCCGCCTTTCATCAGGGCCGCCCCATTGTGGGAGTTTCTAAAAATTTTTGGAGAAAACCCTTTGTCACGCTATATTAAAAGGGCTGAGGTTCCAAGTGGGAAAATGAAGAAAATACTCTGGAGGAAACTGGAAGGGGAAATTCCAGAGAGAACGAGAGGCAGCTGGCCAGTGCAAAATCAGCCACTGTGAGGTGCATTGGGAACTGGGGGGGGGGGGGGGGGGCTGTAGGCGTGACCAACTCAGAAGCCAGCCGGAACTCCGTTCCTGTGCATTCCTGCCCCAAAATAGCCCTGCTTATGTATCAGATTTCTTTCTGCCATGTGAAAGGCAGAAAGGCAGTGCATTTTTATCCCCACTGTTGTCCAAGGCAATTGCATTTCAACCTCATTGCATTTTATACTGCATGTCTGATTTCATCTGTTGACTGCTGGCAAAACTTTTAGCTGGATCAACATCCATATTGCACCTTTTATTCGGACCAACCAAACTGTCATGAAATATTGCACAAACTTTCAAGCTCGTGAGAACTCTACATCAGGATGGATGTCACAAAACTGTAAAAGATAGGAGTCAGGTTGAGCTCCAAAGCTCACACAATAGTTTGTGTCAATTTCATTGACCCTAAAAAAGGGGCATATACAAATTTCGTTCTTGCTTTTGGATTTTACATGGACCAGTAGGGCCGTATAACTTTTGGAAAACATTTTAACAACAGTGTACACTAATGAAAAGGTGTCATTTATTATTTTTAACCAGCAGATGGTGTTTAGCAGAACAGGAAGGAAGGAAAGAAGGAAGAAGGGAAGGAAGGAAGGAAGGATTAAATATCCACTTCTTCCAGGAAATTAGGGCTTTCCCCTCGGCAACAGCAACAAGCAGGAGCAAAGTTATAGATCAGGAACTCAGCACTGTAACAAGGAGACGCTGCAACTGAGGACCTGGACAAACAGGTGACAAAACCAGTCACCTCGCCAAGGCAAAACATGAAGTACAAAGAGCACAGAATAGTCTTCACTATTAATTGCATCTTGAATTGGTTTGGTACAAAAGGATATTGTGCAATTATTATTTTTTGGTCGTTTCTACCCCAAACTCATAGAACTGGAAGACCTGGCAAGGATCCCTGGGCCAGTTTTGGATGTTAAATAAAAGCAGCTGATCAATCTCATGCTGGGGCTTATTTCACGGAGCCCCGTGCAGGGCTGCATGTGCAAAGTAATGAATCTACTCCTCTTTCCTGTGTGCAGCAGGATCCCTTCTGGGGCTGCACGGACCGATAGATCCAGGCTACCGAGCAGGGGAAGAGATGAGGACTGCTGGATCACGGTGAGGGTGTGCTGCCATTCAGAGATGTGTTGGAACAAGCCCAATAAATCCAAACTGAATATCACAGCGTTTGAAATGAGTCTAATAAGGTCCTATGAATGACCCCTGGCTATCGGGATCCCATGTCACAAGCAGCTAAAGATGGGGGTTTGAGAGGTGAAAGCCACATTACATGATGTTTTTAAACAACCAACATTAGAGGCTCAGTGACATGTGATGAAGGCACAGACCCCTCTATAGGGAGTGAGGGTGTAGGGGCTTTTAAGGAACATGTACCCCACCTCCCTTTATCTCCCTGACACCGCTTTTCAAAGGAGGAGAAGGAGAAAGGAGGAGGAAAACAAGCTGGGGATAGGATCAACTTTAAGAAGTGATTTGGACAAGAAAGGACAAGGTGGGGAGGTCCAGCTGGGCCAGTGGCTATATTGCCTGCACTGAGGTAATGCATGGGCAGATGGGAGGGGGCAACTGAGTTCCCACCCCCCACCCCCAGTTTGTAGCTGCCATATTTAGGTGGGGCTACTTGCTCCATATCCTGACCTGGATGGCCTAGGCTAACCCTGATCTCTTCAGGTCTTGGAAGCTCAGCGGGGCCGGCCCTTGCAAGGGAGACCACCAAGGAAGTCCAGGGTCCTTTCACAGAGGAAGGCAAGGGCAGGCCTCCTCTGTTTGCCACATGCCTTGAAAACCATCTGAGGTTACCGTAAATCAGTTGCAACTTGACAGCACTTTCCGCCACTATTTGCCCGTGCTTTTCAGGAGGGGACAATGCAGAGACTTCCATTTGTGCTAAAAGCTTTCATTACCGTAATAAGAACTAACAATTAGCATAGGAATGTTTTCTCCCCAACACAGAGCCAAAGAGGCTTACATCATTCTCCTCTCCTCCATTTTACCCTTGTAACTCCCCTGTGAGAGAGGTTAGGCAGAGAGAGTCTGACTGGCCCAAGGTTGATGAAGAAGAGAAGAGAGAAAAGACTGGATTTACACCCTGTCCTTCACTACCTGAAGGAGTCTCAGAGTGGCTTACAATCTCCTTTCCCTTCCCCTCCCCACAACAGACACCCTGTGAGGTAGGTGGGGCTGAAAGAGCTCTGAAAGAAACTACTCTTTCAAGGACAGCTCTGAGAGAACTTTTGACTGACCCAAGGTCACACCAGCAGCTGCACGTGGAGAAATGGGGAATCAAACCTGGTTCTCCCAGATTAGAGTCTGTGCTCTTAACCACTGCACCAAACTGGCTCTGGGAGAGCCAGATTTAAGTCCCCACTCTGCCACTGAAAATCTCTGAGGTTCTCTTGAACCAGACACACACTAACCAACTTCAGAGGACTGTTGTGAGGATGAAATGGCGGAGAGGACAACAATGTAAGCTGCTTTGGGTCCCCATTGGGGAGAAATATGGGTATATAGGAGGTAAATAAATATTGACTGAAGACCAGGCACTTTGGAATGACAGCTGGACCAGGACATCATCCCACATCCACTGAAGTTCAGGCTAGAGAAAATATTGAGAGTTCCATGTTCTGAGCTCCCATTTTTTTCTTTGTAAATCAAAGCTTCATGGGGGCGCAGATTGCACTGTGGCACAGGAAGAGGTCCTTTTAGCCCATTCCCACTGCCATTTTCCCAGTCTCTTACCTTCACTGGGGAAAATATACAGACACCGTGCCTGCAAATCCTCTGTTTTCCCACATGAGAGAAACAGCTGTGCCGTTGGGCCTTTTCAGATTGGGTTGGGAAAACACCATGATGGGAAAGGGTTATACCTCCTCCCCCACTTCCCATGCCATGGCCCAGATCTGAACTGAACTCCCTCATGGCGGCTATTTACGAGGGGAAATACTGGAGAGCTCCAAACATGGAACGCTCAACATCTCGTCAAATTTGACCCCATGTCTGCCAACTAGAACATTTCCCAGACTCCTTTGCAGCCCTCTGGGATCCCTCAGCAGATGTCCCCGAGCACCTAGGCTGACATCTTGGCATAGAATGACTCCCCTCAAGGTAGCACCCTTGAGGACCTCTGGCTCAAATTAGACAAAGTGGATGCTCTGTGAAAAAGAATGAAAGTGGTTATTTCTAAGTGGACGTAGGCCTTTCTTTTTAATCAGGAGTCGTTTAAAAAAAATGGAGACTTTCACTTTGGTTTCACTTCCCCTTCAAGGTCTATTGGGGTTGGCTTATGCCTTTGCTTTGATATGCAAATTGGCAGATTGCTTTCCTGCAGGGGTTGCTGGACGCTTTCCAAACAACACAGTATAGATGTCCTGTTGGGAGGGAAGCCTAAAACAGTCTTTGGATCACAGTCAAAGCCACGTTTGTGTTTTGGTTTTCAAATAAAATACCTTTGTTAATGGATCTGATTTCCAGCACAAATGTTTATACAGTCACTTTGCTAGTCATCCTGGTTGGCCAGTCACTGGAGAACAACAGTTTAGCTGTTCCTGAGGTGATCAATGCATTGCTAAGTGTACCCTCTGTTTGTGCTGCTTTTTGACAGGTATCGTAAAAGGGCCAGGTCTTTAAATAACGTTTACCTTTGGAAGCACCAAGGACATAAGATATTTTTACCCGGCCAAAAGCAACGAAGGATTCGTCCCAGGGCAGCATTACCCCAAGGCTGAAGTCATGCGATGTTTATTCATCAAACGCACACTGGGGTGGCATTCATGTGCACCTGGTTGCACTATAAAAATCTGCAGCAGCCAATCCCACCCGCCACCAGAACGTGGAAATCTTATTGCAAGAGTCCAAGCACCCTGATTTCTTGCAGGTAAATCCCACTGGTTTTCAAGATATTACTGATAATTAATCAGGTGTGTGATTCTGAATGAAATCCATATGCCTATCTCCAAAGGTATGATCTACAAATCTTGTGGGATATTCAGAAATTTTGGGGCAAATGGGAGATACTAAGGATTTTAGGCATAGTTTCCCCCTCCATTTGCAATGCCACCTGCCAGCCAGTGGAAGAGGATTGTATTATAATACTCAACCTCCCCCAAGGATAAAATCTAATATCTGCAGTTTCCCCCCATGGTGCTTAAAAAAAGTCATAGCCATCAAATAGGAATCAAACATAACATGAAGAAACTGGATGATGGCCATCAAACACAGGGGTCTCGTTGAAAGTATACTTGGAATCTTTTGGCTGGGGAAGGAGCATTTGATGATTATGTTGTGTACTTGGTGAGCAATAGTGGATTAAAGATTAAGAACCATTGAGTTTAGAACACTGTCCAGTCCATCCTGGCAACTGTAAATGGCAACAGCACTCCAAGATTCAGGCCAAGGTCATGCCCAGCTCTGCCTCCCTGCTTTCAGTTGGATGCATTCATGGGCACAAGCAGGGGATGTTCATGAACTAGCTCACAAACTTAAGTTCGTGAGGAACTTTAGCAGGTTCATGGTTCGCAAAGGAAAAATTGTGGCAGGTCAACTAGCACAAACTTTCCACAAGCTTTCAAGCTGTTCATGGAGGTCCCTTGGTGAATGGATACATTTCCAGACAGACTGCCTCCACTCAATCAAAATGCTTACCAAACTTCAAAGCAACAGGGGGGAAGAATTCTCCAGCCTTGGAAACACTCAGGGTCAGTTTCAAATGAGTACATGACAGTTTCTAGAGTTTTCCCCTCTCCTTTGGCTGCCTTCTTGTGTTCCCTTCCCATTTTCTTTCATAGAGCTTGCAAAATCTGCCCCCTTCCTTAGATTTCTTGTGACTCTGTGCTTTAGAGAGCAGTCCTTTTAAGCTTGCAATGCGAGTGGCACTGGGGTCTGCTGGGCATTCTGCGCATTGTAACTGCAGGGATTCTCTGGCTTGACATTGGTCCTCCTTCTGCTTGCATTGCCACAGTGGCACTGTACATTGCACTGGTTCTGCTGGGCTTGCACACACGTACGCACACACTTGGAGTGTGATTCTGATCAGTCATGTTGAGCTGGCATTGGAGGAGGAGGAGAAGGAGATTGGATTTATACCCCACCCTTGACTACACAAAGGAGTCTCAGAGTGGCTTACAATCCCTTTCCCTTCCCCTCTCCACAACAGACACCCTGTGAGGTAGGTGGGGCTGAGAGAGCTCTCTCAAGAACTGCCCTTGAGATAACAGCTCTGAGATAACTTGTGACTGACCCAAGGTCACACCAGCAGCCGCATGTGGAGGAGTGGGGAATCAAACCCGGTTCTCCCAGATTAGAGTCCGTGCTCCTAACCACTACACCAAACTGGCTCTCCACAATGGTGCTAGTTTCTGCTGGGCACTGCATTGGTTCTACTGGGGGATGTACTAAAAGGAATTAAATAATTGCCCATTGGAAACAATGGGAAACACTTGAAGACTCATTAGAGATAATGGGAGCCAAGAATGCCAATTGACTTGCATGGGTTCCATTGAAATACATTACAGCACAAAATACTTGTAACAAAAATGTTACGTGGATTTTCAATTAATGTCTCTGGGCTCAGATAAACTGCTGCGGGACTGGAATAACAGACCCCAGAGTAGAATGATGGTACTCAGAAATAGAAGAGGTGCTCTGGGAGTGGAATGGCAGCCCCCCCCCAGTGGAATGGCTGTCCCTGGGAGTGGCAGAAGTGTTCTGGGAGTGGAATGACAGCCCCCAGATAGGAATGATGGCCTCTGGGAGTAGCAGACGTTTTCAAAGTCTAGAATGATAGCCTCCAGAGTGGAATGGTGGCTCCTGAGAGTAGCAGAAGTGTGTACTGGGGCTGGAATGACAGCCCCCAGAGTGTAATGACAGCCACTTGGAGAAGTAAAGGTCTTCTGAGACAAGAATGACAGCCCCCAAAATGGATTGACAAACTATGGGAGTAGCAGAAGTGTTCTAGAGCTGAAATGACAGCCCCCAGAGTGGACTGGTGGCCTCTGGGTCATAGCAGAAGTGTTCTCGGTCTAGAATAACAGCCCTAGAGGGAGTAGAAGAAGTGTTCTGGGACTGGAATGACACCCCCCAGAGTGGATTGAAAGCCCATGGGTCATAGCAGAAGTGTTCTGGGACTGGAATGACAGCCCCCAGAGTGATTGATGGTTAGACATTCCACTCCCAGAACTCTTCTGCTCCTCCCAGGGGATGTCATTCAAGCTCCAGAACACTTCTGCTACTCCCAGGTATTGCCATTCTACTCTGAGGGGTGTCATTCCAGTCCCAGAACACTTCCGATCCTCCCAGGGAAACAATGGAGGATGGGAGCACCTTCTTTGGGGGGCCATAACTTGGACCCCACAAATCCAATCCTCACCACACCTGGAGTGTAGGTAGAGGAGAGTCACTTGGAGATCCCCTGTGCATTTGGTGCCTCTAGCACTCCTGGGGGCCTCACAAACTGGATTAGTTCATTTAGCTCTTAAAAGTTAGTGACAGTTTAAGGTTCACGAACTGGGCATACCATGAATCAAACCGAACTGCATTTTTCCAGATCATGCCATCCCTAAGCACAAGTCTAAGACCTTCTTCTGCATGCAACAGATGAATTCAAACACTGAGCTGGTTGTGGTGACTTATGATAACCCTGTGGGGTTTTCAAGGCAAGAGACATTCAGAAGCGGTCTGCCATTGCCTGGCTCCAGCGTCACGACCCTGGACTTCCTTGGTGGTCTCCCATCCAAATACTAGCCAGGGCAAGGCAAGAGATGCCACAACCCTGGTATTCCTTCATAGCCTCCCATCCAAATACTAGCCAGCTTAGCTTTCAAAATCTGACGAGATTGGGCTAGCATGGGCTATCCAGCGCAGGTCAAGCACTGAGCGATGCCTTTCCATTTCAACTTAGATCCAAGAATTTGGGTTGGATCCAACCAGCTTTTCCATTGGTAAAAAAGGGAGGAAGGGTTCCTCTTTGACCTCTAGAAAAACGATGCTGGGACCTGCATAGGCGAAAGGTGGGGGCTGTAGTAAAGAGAAGATGGAGCGCAAGACTGAGTGAAAAACTTGGATGGATCCAATCCAACATGCTTAAGACTGTAGACAAAAACTCTGAAGGAACTAAAAGTTGGAAACTTAAAAATAGTCCCATAATAGAGGAAGTAATATTTAAACTCATGGATCTAGCTGAAGCGGAAAAGTTAAGCCAGATTCTAAAAATGAAAAAGATAGAAATGTTGAAGGAAAAATGGTCAAAATTTTATGATTGGTATAAAAATAAAATAATGACTCAAAAGAAAGAACTGAAAGAAAGACTTTAAAATATAATTTATATATATATAAAACTTTATTTTTGAGATATTTAAATATAGTGAAGGTAATAACTAATAAACAATAGATAAAATATTTTAATAAATAACAGATAAATAGATAGTTGTGCATATTAAGGATATTCGAATAACTTTAGTATATTGGTATATTTATGTGCTGTTTTTTGTTCTTTTGTATAAGAAATATGAAGTGTATGTATACTGGTCAATGACATGTTGTATAATTATCTAGTTCGATTCTTATCTTTCTGTTAATCGACTGGATTTATATTCTATATGTAAAATAAAAGTTGTTATTAAAAAAAAACTCTGAAGGAACTCTTACATTATATCTGCAATAAAAAATTATTGTGGTGGTGGTGGGGGGGAAAATCTTTATTTATTTAAATCTATATGGTTTATTTAAAACTATATGGTAGATAGGTCCACAGGTTGGGGGTGGAATGGAAGTTGATTCTGGATTTTAGCTGTCATGGTCTTCCTGTAGGTCTCATGTTTGGTTCTGTTGTCCTGCTGGTTCCCCTTGCTGGTATAATGTAATATCTATAAAAGAAGATTAAATAGCGCCATAAAGTTTTATTAATGTCTTACATCACTGATACCTCCGCTGTATTGATAGTTGCACTTCCATTATCTCTACTTAGACATTTAATTAGCTATTCATACAGTATGTTGTAAACTACTATATTAGTGTTAAGTGTCTGTATTAAAGCTCACATTATGTAAAAAACCTTTCCCAATATCATAATTGGAGCAGAGTTATCCATTTTAAGTGACTTGAATTAGATTATTATAGATTAATTTTTTGAAAAAAATAATTACTTGTAAAGGACATTGAAGATCACAGAGTATTAAGAGTGGGACTTCATTACAATAAAGCAAGACCGAACAAGAACGGAACGGTTGCTGTGTTTTATGTCAATCAATTACATTTTTTCCCTTTTTAATAAGAACAATAACATTTTTATGGGGCAATGCACTGATGCTTAAGGATGGAAAGACAAACAGTTAAAAAAATAAGTGGGAGAAATTAAGAAGCAAATGTCTGTTTAAATATAAAAAATTCAGAACTTGCAGGCTGGCTGGTTAATTCAAATCAGTGTAGTTTCAGGTGAGGATCCGTGTTCTGAAGCAGCAGAACAAAGTTTGAGTCCAGTGGCACCTTTTAGACCAACAAGGTTTTATTCCAGGTAAAAGCTTTGGTGTGCATGCACACTTCTTCAGATACAGTGAAATGGAAGTTACCAGTCCATACATATAGGTAGAGGGCGAGCAGTAAATTAGCTTACCATATAATGAAGATGTTTAACAGATTCAAGGACCAAACAGGAATAACTAGCTTAGTTTATATGCAGTGTTCCCTCCAAGCTGAGTTAGTTTGAGCTGGCTCACAGTTTTTTAGCCTCCGGCTCACACATTCTTGTCTTAGCTCAGGAAGGATGGCTCCAGAGCAAACTAATTTATGCAGTAGCCAAATAGCTTGCTCACAACTTTAATGACAGTAGCTCACAAAGTAGAATTTTTGCTCACAAGACTCCAGAGCTGAGAGGGAGCATCGTTTATATGGTTTATATGGTTTATATGGTTACCATTTGTTTGGGTTTAATTCCATGGGGAAACATACTGAAGGAAATAAATATGCCAAAATTGGAGACCGATGGGCAGATGTATCCTTAATTGTGGGATGCTGAGAGTAATTAACTGAGACCCTGCCATTTAGCTCCATCTGTCTCCTCTCAAGCGTGGAGGCAACCTTACAGCATCTTCTTCTTTGAAGTGGGGCGATTGGCTGTGTAAAGTTATTTCCCATGTCCCCAGACCAGAGAAATACATTCCAATCTACCATTCCGAATTGCATTACATTCTGCTATTCATTGCGTTACATTATTCTAATCTATTATTCCAAATAAGAAATAAAATAAAATAAAGAGGACATATGGCCCTTATGGGGAATCGGGGAGAATACAGATGTAAGGGCTGAATAAAGTTAGCATATGTGGTGAGACAAGTCCTGGGGATTCCATTGTTCTGAGTGTTGTCGTAACTTGCAACTCAGCCATTTCCCTTTCTAGTCTGTTCTTGAAGTTCCTTTGCAACAGAACAGCTATTTTGAGGTCCCCCATTGAGTGTCTTGGAAGGCTGAAGTGTTCTCCTACAGGTCTCTCAGTCTAGTGATTCTTGATGTCAGATTTATGTTCATCTATCCTTTGGCATAATCTCCAATTTTGACATATTTATTTCCTTCACTAAGTTTTCTGCTGGAATTAAAACCAAACACAAGGTAACCATATAAACTAAGCTTGTTATTCCTGTTTGATCCTTGAATCTATTAAACATCTTTATTATGCTGTATGCTTATTTACTGATCATCCTCTACCTATATGTATGGACTGGTAATTTCCATTTAATAGAAGAAGAAGACGGAGAAGATGGAGAAGATGAAGACGAAGAGTTGGATTTATGCCCCACCCTTCATTTGGAGTCTCAGAGCGGCTTACAATCTCCTTCCCTTCCTCTCCCCACAACAGACACCCTGTGAATTAGGTGGGGCTCAGAGAGCTCTGAGAGAACAGCTCTGAAAGAACTCGTAACGGACCCAAGGTCACTCAGCTGGCTTCATGTGGAGGAGTGGGGGATCAACCCCAGTTCTTCAGATTAGAATCCGCTGCTCTTAACCCGTACACCATACTGGCCGCTGTTTATCCCTACACCAACTGCATGCACACAAAAAAGCTTATACCTTGAATAAAACTTTGTGGGTCTTAAACGTGCCACTGGAGTCAAATGTTGTCCAAATCAGGGTATGAGGCTCAGCCCCTCCCTGCCTTGCCATCTTCTCCTTTCCTCTGTTTCTTGGACTGCATTGCCCCTTGGCATTGCTAAGTCTCAGAAGAAGACATGGTAAATAGAATTCCCATCAGGGTCTACTCTCTAGACTAGAAACACTTTGCCCACAGGGGTCTTCCCTTGCTTAGAGAATACTGTAGGGTTGCCAACCTCCAGGTGGGCCTGGAGATTTCCCAGAATCACAACTGATCTCCAGATGAAAGGGGTTAGTTCCCCTGAAGAAAATAGCTGATTTGGAGGATGGACTCTATGGTATTACACCATGCTGAGGTCCCTCCCCTCTCCAAACCACCCTGTCCCCAGGCTCCACCCCCAAATCTCCAGGGATTTCCCAACATGGCCCTGGCAACCTTATCTAAGCATACAGTTTCTCCACACTGTTTGTGATACAGGAGGCTGGATTAGATAAAGCACTGGTCTGATCCTGCAGGCCTCTTCTTATGTTCTCTGCTTATGCTCATATATTCTATGAGTCAGCTGGACTGTGTACTAATTTCCCCTGGTTCCTCTTCTTTCAAATCCATGTCTTTACCACCCATGGTTTCCTCGGGTTCCTACTTTTCAGGCCGCTGTTGAGAAATCGCAGCCAAACAGTTAATCTGGACAGCCACCAACAGGGCATAGAGGCCGAGGCATTCCCCTGATGTTGCCTTCTGGCACTGCGATTCAGAGGCTAACTGCCTCTGAATGTGGAGGTTCTCTTTAGTTACCATGTCTAGCAGCCACTAATAGACCCTACTCTCCATGAATCTATTCAATCCCCTTTTAAAACTGTGGCCATCACCACATTCTCTGGCAGCAAATTGGACATTTTGATATCTCACTGTTTAGTGAAGCATTTCCTTTTGTCCGTCCTGAACCTACTGCCCATCAGCTTCGTTGGATGCCCTTGAGCCTAGTATTTTGGGAGAGGGAGAAAAAGCCCTCTTTGTCAACTCTCTCCACCCCATGCAGCATTTTATAACATTTTATAAAGCTCTTCCATGTCCCCTCCCTTTCATGTACATACATGAAAATAATCAAATGAACAATTAAAAAAAGAAAGAATCTTTATCTACAAACCAGCATTTCTTATATGTTACATTATCTGTTCCATGCAAGACAAGACTTCTCACCCTATTTGACCAGTGTCTTATTTTTGTAGTGCTGTGAACCTTACAAGAACACAATCATCTTTAATCTTACCTTTAAAAGATCTCCTAGTTGGAATTTTCTTCTGTTTTTACATTTTAGCCAGTGCCAGCCTGGCAGCCAGAACAACGTAACAGTGCAAACACCTTATATTTCTGAAGAATAGAGGCTACAAAATTGAATAAAAATAACTCTAGTACAATGTCAATATTGTACAGAAGTCCTTCTGAAAGCATTCTTGCTACCATTTTCCAATACTGGACTGCCATAATGGACTTCCACCACATATGTATGAAGTTCTCACGGGTTCTAAAGTTGCTTGATATGCACCTCCAGTCAGGGGTCATTTTGTAGAAAAAGATGTGCAGGAGCTCATTAGCATAACTAATTTACATAACTCATTTGCATATGCCACGCCCCCTAACATGCCGGAAGTGTGTCAGAAGGCAACACCCACCCCTCAGGCTCCACTCCACAGGTGAGTGAAACTGACCTGCTCTTCCTCCATTCCCTTCCCCATCCAATACTTTGTGCAATAAAAATAAGCGTAAAGAACACACCCTCATTCTCTTCCTGCTCCCTTGAAACCACCAGGTTTCAGGTAGACTTGAGATACCCAGGACATCTGCACCACCCATCCCTTCCCCTTCCCCTTCCCCTTCCCCTCCCCACAACAAGACACCCTGTGAGGTAGGTGGGGCTGAGAGAGGTCTTTTGAGAACTGCTCATGAGAGAACAGCTCTGAGAGAACTTGTGACTGGCCCAAGGTCACACCAGCAGATGCATGTGGAGGAGTGGGGAATCAAACCCGGTTCTCCCAGATTAGAGTCCAACTCCTGACCACTCCACCAAACTGATGTGGTGGAAGCTGCTGAAGGGTTGGTGAAATTTCTCCAGTACTTACATGCCATGTGCCCAGATAAAAAATGGTATACTTAGAAAATTTATATGCCACCTTGAGCAAGTCTCTGGAAAAGTAGCACACAGTCATAAAAGGAACAATGACAAAATTATCAATATTAAAACAAAACATTAAAAACAATAAAGACCCTAGCAGGGCTTTCCCCAGGGCGCTGCACCTCTGCACTGCTCGGGGAAGCCGAGGAGGGGGCGGGGCTTGGTCATGTGCCTGCCCCCTGGGCTCCTCACTCCCGGAGCTGCGCTCCTGTGCGCTCCTGCTCCAATGGACCCCTGCCTCCAGTCAAAAGTATCAGGTAAGTTATGTGAAAGACCTCTCCCTGGTCCCCTGGGGAGCTATTGCAAGTCAGAATAGTCAAGGGGTCCACAGCCTTTTCAAGCCTGCAAGCACCTTTGGAATCGTGGGCACAATCACAAAATGGCTCCCACAAGAGGCAGAGCCAACCAGGGAATGTCAGAGGATGAGGTCGGGCGTAACTTTAATAGTAACTCTTCAACATTCGGGCAGAATCTCAGACTTAACAGGCTCCCTTTCGAAATGAACATACCGCTTTAAAATATCTTTTCTTGTGTATACACACCACTTAGCTTTAATTGCTCAGTGAAGATCCTTGTGCTGTGGTGGCCGCTGCTCCCAAAGCAACATTTTCAAAAATCTACGCAGCCAATCAGAAGGTGGGCCTGTCCGATTCCTAAAAGCCCTTGACAGGCTCCAGGAAAGGTGTCAGTGGGTGCCGCTGGGAATAGACAACACTGACATTGATAAGGCAGCTTCATGTGTTCATTCGTGCAAAATACATTGGGGAGGGGGGGTCAAGCAGCCCTATCCCAGCCCCCCCCCACCAAAAAAAGTCTTAGCTGTGCCATAGTTACTCACCGCTTCCTGGGCCAGTACAAACTCCCTCTGCACCCACTGATTTAGTATTTAGATAAAGGTAAAGGTTTCCCTTGCTCGAAAGCCAGTCTAATATGACTCTAGGGATGTGGTGCTCATGTCCGTTTCCAAGCTGAAGAGCCAGCGCTGTCCAAATACTTTTTCTGTGGTCACGTGGCCGGCATGACTTGACACCGAGGCACATGGAACGTTGTTACTTTCTGAAGAGGTACCTATTTATCTACTTGCAGTTTCTTGCTTTCGAACTGCTAGGCTGGCAGGAGTTGGGGCCAGGAACGGGAGCTCACTCCGTCACACGGCACTCGGGTCTCGAACTGTTGAGCTACCAATCTTCCAGTCTGCAGTTCAGCGTCTTATCCTCTGAGCCACTGTGGCCCTTCCAGTATCCAGATACTTATGTCCAAATTTAATGGCACCATCGTCAGGAGGGGGGGTTCCTGCACAAGCTCCACTGAAAAGAATGAATTTGCTGACCGTCTTACTTCTGGCACTAAGATAACCTTTTCCCTGTAATGGGGGGAAACGCCATATCACAAACTGCTCTTGACTTTTCCTTGAGCTTCAGATGATTGTAATCAGGATAAACAGAATCTTGCCTTTCAAGTTAATGGCATGTCAGAAGAAACATTGTGGCTTGCCCTTTGACTTGCCCTTCCCCCGTGCGCGCACACAGGGCCATATTAGTGCCCCGCTTCCAACCACAGGTGGGCAAAGAAGGTGAATGGAAGGGACAGGGAGGGAAGGAACACAAGGGAGTTGCGGACCCAGCACCATCTCCTCCTGCTGCATTACTCATATATTAAAGGTGCAGTTATGTTTCTCCTGGGTCACAACCTGGCAACCTTTATTTTCCATCAGTTCATCCCTGGGAATCATTTAAAAATATTTCCAAGAAGGAAAATTAAGAATTGGGTTAGGGGTGTGCAGACATCTTGTGATTTCTTTCAGAAATTGTTCAAACACACACACACACACACACACCCACACACACACACATCCACACACCATTTCTTCCATCTCTTCCTCTTTAGGACCATTCCAAAGCCAGTCTTATGTTAAAATTAATCATCTTGCAAGCCACAAACAAGAAGCAAGAGCTATAGTCCCCCTCTCTTTTTTTGTGTGTGGAATCCCTGGCCGGTCATAAATTTTGCGGAAAGCTAATCAAATGCAAAGCACATGAGTGGTACTGTTCCGGCTCCCAGATGCCACGGGGCAAATGGAAATTGCAGCAGCGCATTCATTGGTCAGTGGTCAGCGTGGTACCAGGAGTCCTCACTGATCTCATTAAAATCCGGTCTACATTCTGAGGCGATGAAACTCGGAGGATTTCAAATCCTGAACGCCAAATACCGGGGGGGAGGGGGTCATACTTTCCCTGGAACGTTGTCAACAAACACATAGAGAAACAGGCTGTTTGATGGTGCACGTGTCAAGGTTTCTCAGATGTCTTTTAATTTTTGGTTCTTCCTGGCTGTATTAATTCTAACCAGTCTACAAAACAAAGGATTAACGAAACAGCATCTGTATTTACAGCGAGAGAAGCAAAACCCTTTGAACACCAGCCCCAGCATTCTGGAATCCATATGCATGACAGCGTGTTCTCGAAGACAAAATAAAAGATCGCCATTTTGTTTCAAAAGCATCTGCGTCTATTCTGACCTCTTGATTTGATATAATGTCTGGTTCCTCCTGCTCCCCCCAATAACCACAAGGTCCCAGAATTGTAACAAGCAGTCCTTGGCATCTGGCACCCTGGGGTCTTTCCAGAGTTCAGCTAAACAATTTTTTTGTAACCATCAATGAATACTGGATTAATTCCAGACACTTGCTGCTTACTGTTTCTTGGACTCTACATAAAAGCAATATTTCGGGGTATTCGGGTATCGAATAGCGCAAGATCGCATTGATTTCTGCCCACGAGCACCCACACTTGACATGTACCCAAGGACAATTTCAAATTTCATCCTTTTTATAAACTGGAACAGAGAGTCTTTATTTTTGCACCATTTTCTGCTTCCCTTACACCAAATCTTTCACACAGAGCATCCATGTTCTTCAACATTGTGCAGTGGCTGGATATCTTCCTCTATTACAGAGGTTCCCAAACTTATTTGGCCTACCAACCCCTTTTCAATTACTCAGCACCCCCCCTGGGAATCTACCTTCAAGAAGTGGACAAAAAGACGCAGGTAGAGTCCACCACGATCCACGCAGCCAGGCAGGCCAAGGCAGGCACAGAGCAGCAGCAGCTGAAGGCCTGAAGCCAGAGGCCAGCAGCAGCCACCGCCCACCGTGCAAGAGCCCAGCAGCAACACCAGCCTTACAAGGGTGCACATGGGTTTGCACTTTGCCAATGCATGGCTGTGATTGGCTGTGGGGACCCCTCTTCACCTCCCCCTCCCTCCCTGATCCCAAGGAAGACCAGGAGAAGGCAGGGGAAAGCTGCTTTAGATAGGTCTGGACTCTTCTTTCTTTATACTTCCAACGCCCCCTTATTTTTATTCAACACCCCCAAATTGCACCCTAGGCTCCTACTGCCCACCTGGATTGTTCCAGTGCCCCCTAGGGGGCAGTATTGCCCACTTTGGGAACCAGTGCTCTGTTACAGCTGATCTCCAGGGGACAGAGATCCATTCACCTGGAGAAAATGGCTGCTTTGGAAGCTGGAGTGTATGGCATAATACCCCAACTGAAGTCCAGCCCTAGTCGTTAAATCAGCATGATGCATTTGACATATATGCCACTTACAAATAATGTACATTGCCCATGCAAATGGCCACCCCACACAAACAATGGTACAAAATCCACAGTAAAAGCAAGGGGAACAAAAAGAAATGGAAGAATGGGGATTGTTCACTCATCCCTGCTCAGTGCTGTCTCCTCTGCCTGGTGGCAGCTTTCCAGGCACTAAAGTGGGTTTTTTTTTTCCTATCTGCTATCTGAGATCCTTCAAGTGGAGATGCCAGGAACTGAACACTGTGATTTGTGTACCCAGTGTGAGTGCTTTCTCACTAAACCATGACCCTTTTCTTAAGGTAAAGACTGTGGTCCAGGGTACAGCTGCCGAAGCTCCTTGGGTTGTACTTCCAGCAGTAAATTACCTCGTGTGAACCCCCCCCCCTCCCCAGCTGAACAAAGAAGCGATGGAATTCAACCAGGCTCTGAAAATAACCCACGTTTCCTATGTACTACATCAACAATGAAGCTCTGCCCTATGGAATTCCACCAGGCTCTCAAAATAACCCACATTTCCTGTGTGCTGCATGAATCCATAGTGTTTCTAATGAACTCTTTAACACAAGGATCAGCAGTTGGTGGGGCCAAGTCAGAGGCAGGGAGCCAGGTTAGCCACGGTGGGCAGCTGTGGGATCGATCACAAATTTCCTGTCAAGTGTGGTGGTGGAGAGAAGAAGAAGAAGAAGAAACTGGATTTATACCCCGCACTTCACAACCCAAAGGAGTCTCAGAGTGGCTTACAAACTCCTTTCCCTTCCCCTCCCCACAGCAGTTACCCTGTGAGGGAGGTGGGACTGAGAGAGCTCTGACAGAGACTGCCCTTTTTCCAGAACAGCTGTGCCAGAACTATGGCTTGCCCAAGGTCATCCAACAGGTGCAAGTGGAGGAGTGGGGAATCAAACCCGGTTCTCCCAGATCAGAGTCCGCGCACTTAACCACTACACCAAATTGGCACCCTTGTCAGGCAGTCACAACCCCTGTCTCTGCCGGTGCAACTAGCTGGCTCTGCCAACTGATCCCCAGCACCACAGCCGCCCCCAGACCTCCAGAGTTGCAACACCCAGTGGGAAAACGCTTGTATCAAGAATTCGGGTGGACGTTCAAGATCTCTGCAGCATGCCGGCATTTAGCAATTCAAAAGAAGGGAAACGCAATACAAACACAACATTGCTGCTGCCCCTTGTCTTCCCAGGGCTACGTTTTTTGAAAGCCCCAAGAGGGGTGGCGGAGCCGTTTCACGATCGATTTCTGTTTCCTATGGCTTGCCGTGAAATGAAAAGACTAATATTGTTTTGAGCGCCTCTAAAAGCATTCCCCTTCCCGTCCCTGGCATCGTTTGTTCCTCTCCTTCTATGCCAAGCAAATCCTTATTCCTCCCCCCCCCCAGCGCTTTTTATAATGTCTCATTACTTTTAATGTACACTTTCCGATTTTCTCCACCAAACTTATGTTCTGTTTTCTGTATCTTACCTCATGGCTTCATTTTCCATATGTTCTCTGCCATACGCCTTTGAATGCTCTCCTGTTCCAAAAACAGTGTACCACAGGGGGTCGTCCAGGGGCACATGGCAGCCCTCTTTCCAATCTATGGCATTCTAGGTGGTGGTGGAAAGTGCTGTTCAAGCTGCAGCTGGCTTACGGTGACCCTCCATGGGGTTTCCAAGGCAAGAGACGAGCAGTGGTGGTTTGCCCTTGCCTGCCTCTGCATAGCAACCTTGGACTTCCTCGGCGGGTCTCCCATTCAAGTACTGATGTGGGCTGACCCTGCTTAGCTTCCCAGATCTGATCCGGTCGGGCTAGGCGGGGCCCTCCAGGTCAGGGCATGGAATTCTAGGAAGGAAGGGACTGAAAATAAGAGACATTGCCTAAGTTCTCTATAAATCCACAGCATTAGTAATAAACAAGGAATCAGTAACAGGTAGGGCCCAGTCTGACCCCTGGGGGCCAAGCAGGGATCAAAGAGGTATGTGTATTAGTAAAGGCTGCCAACTACCAGGTGGGCTTGGAGCTCTTCTGGCATTAAAACTGATCTCCAGATTACAGAGCTCAGTTCCCCGAGAGACAATGGCTCCTTTGGAGGGTTCGGCCCACGGCATTACACCTTGCTGAGGTCCCTCCTCTCCCTAAAGCCTGCCTTCCCCAGGCTCCACCCCCCAAATCTCCAGGAATTTTCCAAACTAGATTTGGCAACCCTGGTGGCAGCTGTGGCAGTGGGGTCAAACACAAGGAGGATTGTAATGCCAATTTTGGCTTGGGAGATCCCTAGGAATTTGGGGGTGGTGCTTGGGGAGGGTGGAGTTTGGGAAGGAGAGCGAGCATGGCAGGGATCTGATGTCATAGAGCCTGCCCTTGGAAGCTGCCATTTCCTCAGGGTAGGGTTGCCAGGTCTCAGTTGGAAAATACCTGGAAACTTTGGGGGTGGAGCCAGGAGAAGGCAGGATTTGGGGAGGGGAAGTGCCATAGAGCCCACCCTCCAAAGCAGCCATTTTCTCCAGGGGAGCTGATCTCTGTCAGCTGGAGGTCAGTTACAAAACCGGGAGATCCCCAGGCCCCACCTGGAAGTTGGCAACCCTACCTCGGGGGAGCTGATTTATATAGCTGATTTGACAGCCAGTTTGGTGCAGTGGTTAAGTGTATGGACTCTGATTTGGGAGAACCAGGTTTGATTCCCCACTCCTCCACTTGCACCTGCTGGATGACCTTGGGCAAGCCATAGTTCTGGCACAGCTATTCTTGAAAAAGAGCAGTTTCTGTCAGAGCTCTCTCAGCCCCACCTACCTCACAGGGTGTCTGTCATGGGAATGGGAAGGGAAAGGAGATTGTAAGCTGCTCTGAGACTCCTTCGGGTAGTGAAGGGCGGGGTACAAATCCAATCTCTTCTCTTCTTCTTCTATATAGTCTGGAGACCAGTTTAATACCAGGGAGAATTCCAGGAAACCCTGACAGAGTGTTAGCAGTCAGACCCCCTCCTCTCACTGAGGGGCAGTTTATAGACAGAAAACGCATAAACACCCTTCCTAATGTATGTGTATTTCAGTTCAAATATCATAAGCTGCAATGCACTGCCTGGCCTAAAAATGACACAAAAAAGATGCCAGCTAGGACAAGTCAAGACAAATAGTTTAGATGTGTGGGAAAAGAACAGCTGACTTGCTGACAACCTCCCCTCTACCATAAGGAGATGCATAATTAAGGACAATGGGTCTCCCAAGATAGGTTGCCTCACCTTGGACTAATCTCATCAGGATACAGCCTCATTTCACCCTTACCTATTTACCCTAATTATGAAACACTTAACACTATTCACAAAACTGAACTTGGAGGGTCATCATGAAGCATTAACACCTATAGTTCACCTCAGGTAAACTCATCAAGGTTTTCCAAAATAATTGTTCATCCTCTGAAAAGCAATCAAGTCATTGTTTTGGGGGCAAACATGTCAGACTGCCCTGGGAGAATATTATCCCTGTAATTGCAAGCACTCTGCTCTATAGCAGTGTGTGTGCGTTTGTTCCTGGTAGCAACAGTATGCACCCCCACTTTGTGGGTTTCTTCCCTTCTCTTCTCCCCATGTAACACTTGTCATTTTGCTGCTGTTTCCATGGACCTCTATACGATTTGGTAAATACTGCCCTTCCCTAAAAAACTTTCCCACTTCCATCCTGCCTTTCCTCTTAGTTAGCTCTTTTATGTGCTTTTAGTGTGTGCATGTATGCATTTCTGTCCATTTCTATTTTTTTTAAAAATAAATACCTTTCCAGTTGAACATCTGCCTGGTTTATTTGAGAATTCTCCTAAAGGGGAAAATTCATGGTATACATCGGTGGAGATCCCAGTTACTCACCTTTCGCTCGGTCTCCTTAAGCTAATTCCCCCAATTAAATAGGCACCTGCATCTTAGGGGAACCAGAGGACACGCCCTGGCCATATAATCCAGTCATTTTGCATCAAGACTGACTCCAGGAATTCAGGGTTCCTTTATTTTATTTTTATTTATTTTTAACGGATAGGCCAGCGAAGATCAAGAAAGCAGATTGTTCAGGACTTTCTCTGTTACTGGGCCCTCTAGCCAGAAGACTTGCAGGGGATTCTGTATCCCTCATTTGTACGGGGAGTCTGGGAAAATAAAAGGTAGAAATTCAGAAACTGGATTTTATTCAGTTAGTTAGTTTTATTTACTTCATTTATACCCCACCGCTCTCTGCCCCTGGCAACTTTAACTGGAAAGCACTGTAGGGGGAAATAGGGTAGCCATGAAGAGACCACACTACGGCTCATGATGTCCCTGATCCTAGGTAGCCTCAGTCACCCATCTGCAAACTGGGGATGAAAACCACTGACCTGCTTGACAGGACTGTTCTCAGGCTCACAGCAAGAATCTCCCAATTTGGCCCGTTCTGAACATATGTTTCTAGGGATCCCAGCCCCCTGATCTGGGAAGGGGATCCCCCAGTTTGGAGCAGGTTTCCCCACCGGTGGCCAGTTGGCCAGCACGGGAAAATCCCACCCCCCAAATGACGTTTTTGGGCTACTTCCTGTAACACTGGAAGCACTGCCTTCGACGCGATGACATCACCCAAGAGTGAAGTCATTGCACTGGAAACGTCACACGGGGATTCCCTGGTATTTGGGCAAACACTATGGTTTTGAGGGTGAAAAACCATAGAGTTTCGACCAAATACCAGAGTGGCCCTGTGTGACGTTTCCAGCATGATGACATCACTTCCAGGTGACGTCATCATGTTGGGGACATCATACAATGTACCCCCACCTCCCAGAATGCCCCCAAAGCCCTCCACTGGCAGAGGTAAGGGGCCTGGCAAGCCAATATGTTGCCCATTTGGAAACACCTACATTGGCCAAGTTTCCAAGCTCAATTCAAGGTACTGGTTATGAGCTTTAAAGCCCTTCATGACTTGGGACCCACATATTTGAAGGATGGTCATCTTCCCTATGACCCGGTGCACCACCATCTGGCAGCCATCTGTTGGCTACCCCACCTCTGAGCCTGTCTGGCATCGACCAGAGCCTGGGCCTTTTCCATCGTGGCTCCAGCTCTGTGAATGGGCTCCCTGAGGAGGTGAGAAGGGCCCCCTCCTTGGAGATCTTCAGGAGGTGCTGCAAGGCCTGCCTGTTTGCTAGGCCTTTTGAGGCGGTTTAAATGTCAGTCATGTTTTAAGGAAGGGGAAGGATTTGGGGCTCGTTATTTTATCTTTGGCTTTAGCCAGGGATGTTTTAACTATAAGCTGCCTTGAACCAAGAGGAAAGGCAGGATATAAATGTTTTCATTTATAAATAAATAAGATAAAACAATGCACACTGAGTGTTGATTTGAACATTCAGAAGTGCTACACACAATGACTGCTGTGACATAGATTCTATCACGTGAACCTTCTGTTGTGCGGAAGTATGACGAACCAATGTGGCGACTTACTGAACAGCGGGGGCAGGGAGAGAGAGGAGAGAAGAGACAGAAATGTGACCACCAGGTTTCGCTGGTAGTTTTCTTCCTTGCTTTCAATTTTCTAATGCAATTCTCCGAGATAGTGAATTACACTTTAAGATAAAGTGCGTGTGTGCGTGTTCCCCTCCCCCTTCAAATGTTATTATGAGTCTTTATGTGCATTTAAGGCCTCAATGGAAAGCTGGAAGCAACAAGTATCTAAATTGGTCCTTCTTTTGTTTGCTTATCATGTGAATCGCTTGTTAACAGCCAGGCCTGTTCTCCCCTTCAGTCCACTCGCTAATAGACTTTGCATTCTTATCGTGATGTTTCCTTGAACTCGCAGGAGGTGTGGGGAAGGTAAAGATGGGGACATGGGAGGGAGAATGACTAAATTACCGAGCATCTCCGCAAGCATTACAGGGAAATTCTGATATTTTTCCCAGGAAAAAAAAATATTGCCAATTATGGGAGCTGTCAATTCAACAATGGGCTTATTCACTCTGGTGTTTGATTAATGTGAAATTATCCAGTTGGCTACCTTGTAGCTGGCCTATTTTTGTGTCCAATTAGTATGCTAATAATGGTAATTATGTTCTATACTGCATGTCTCATCACCTAGAGGGTTTTTAAAATGATAAAATAATGAGAATAAACAAGCGGATGCTGACATTCACTGGGCCATTCTAATTACTTACTGAGAGCACGCTGGGGAATCAACACTCAAGCAAAGGAAATGATTCTTGCTTACTTTGTTAAAACTACTCTTTTCAAAGGAGTATTAATAGTTTGCCACTGTTTTCTGTATTACAGAAGACCACACGGTATTCCCACCCACCCACCCCCTGCCTTGCATGGTTACTCTGTTTGTATATGCCATGGGTGCTGAAATATATAATCTGGTCATATTTGGCTTTTATAATAACTGTTTGCAGGAGGTGTCAGCAAAACAAATCGGGGTAATTGCTGAATTATGCACCTTTGTAATGGCTACCATTTGTTTCTCCCTTTCTCTCTGATAAACATACCATCACCTGTGAAGTTTACAGTACCTGGTGCATTTTCAGCTCAGACAAGCAGATAATTGGTGTTCATTTTGCCAGCCATGTCTTTCAACATTATGGGACACTGCTGCAGCCAGGGAGGAGAGATTAGTACCCAGGGAAAGGGAGAGAGGTTTGCGCTCGGTATACTCACTGCTAAAACAAACAGCATAAGAAGTCGGGGCCAGTATTATCCAAATAGCAAAGCAGTGCAGCAGAAAAGAACAGGAGTCCAGGAGCAGCTTAAAGACGAGCAAAAGATGTGGCAGGGGAGGAGCTTTCGTGAGTCACTGCTCACTTCTTCGGTGCAATCACTTTCCCTCCCTTCCTCTCGCTCTCTGCCATTTTAAAATTTAATTATTGACAAATTTATAATCCACCTTTAAATGCAAGCTTCTCAGGTATGGTATCATGCTTAGAGACCAGGATTAGGGAGCCTGGTTCAAATCTCCACCTCTGCCACCAAAGCTTGCTTGGAGCAATCACCCTCTCTCAGCCTAACCTACCTCACAGGGTTGTTGGGAGGATAAAAAAAACAGAGGAGGGAAGAATGGGTGTTGCAAGCTGGTTTGGGTTTCCTTTGGTGAGAAAAGCGAGGCATAACTATCTCAGTCAACCAGCCAAGATGGAGAATGGTAATTAAAAACAGCCAGCTGTGGGGGAATCATGAGGAATTGGCGGGGGCAATGTATCATTGGGAAATTTCTTTCCTCTCCAGGATGCTGTAAACTATTAGAAGTCTGAACAAGCTAATTTCCCTTCCTTGCTTCTGATTTCATTTTTCACCCCTTCAAATAAGGTCAACTGCCCTCAACATTCTGTCTTCCAGAAGGCAGTGAGCATGCTCAGTCCTCAGGTGTGCGGCCGAAGGAGGGTTCTTTTTAAATCGGACAAAGTACTTTCCCCCCGGGGCCTTTCCTGTACCCCCAGGGAGTTCCCTGACTATGTCAAAACCACTGTTTTGTCTACAGATGGGCTCTTTTCATTATGCTCCAGATAGGCACTCGACCATCAAGTCTGCTATTAGAGGGAGTGATGCAACATACAAATAATTATGTAATACGTAATACAGCCATAACAATAAAACCGCAAATTAAAAAAAAGAGGGGTGATTATATTGCTGCCAATGGAATCAGCTAAAGCTGTGGGACACATTTGAGGGGGGAGAAATTGTATGTGTGTGTGGGGGGGATTAATTTTTTTTAAAAAGCCAGAATCCCAAATCTGATGACCTTCAAGACCTTCAAGAAGTTCTGCATTGGGGGGGGGGGAACGACTGCAGAATATTTCAGATTTTAATAGGTCAGAGCTTAGCACAGGTAGTAATGAGTTTAAGGTAGGATTGCCAACCTCCAGGTGGGGCCTGGGGACCTCCTGGAATTACAACTGATCTCCAGGCGACAGAGATCAGTTCCTGGGGAGAAAATGACTGCTGTGGAGGGTGGTCTCTCCAGCATTATATACCACTGAGGTCCTTCTCCTCCCCAGGCTCCACCCACAAATCTCCAGGGATTTCCCAGCCTGGAGTTGGCAAGCCTAGTTTAAGGGTCTATACATACATATTCTAGATTAACCCCTCCCCAGCGAGTTTTTAACAGCACTTGTTGAGGTTAAGTTTTGGGGATTTTTCTTAACAGTTCTGAAAGTGTCTGCAACACTCCCAAGTCCAAAAGTGCTGTCGAAGATCTGTGATTGGGTACTTCTGTTCCTTTAAAAAAGATAATTAGCTAAAATCGGGGAAGGGGCCACTGGCTGAGAGAGCATTTAGCTCTTCCCTCTCATCTCTAAAACGCCCCTCCAAAGAAGCAATTACCTCAGCATGAGGGACAAGACAGCTACAAGCTGCCCTGAGAGAGGAGCTTTTGTTTGTGTAAAAAAATCAGCGGAAAGCCGGAAGCATAGATCTATTGCTCATCTGTTTGGGCCCTTAGCTTCTGGTGAGGTTCTTGTGGTTCTGGAAGAGCCGCGTCACCCGTTCTTCATTTATATGAAAGATTTAGACTCCATCTTTCCACCGAATGATCCCTCTGGGCAGTTTACAAAAAACAGATTGAATATAGGACAATTCACCTAGAGGCCTCCCTCCTGTGGCCTGGGAGTAGGGCTGCTGCCAGCTCTGGGTTGGGAAATACCTCAGGCTCCACCCCCCAAAATCTCCAGGTATTTCTCAACCCGAAGCTGGCGACCCTATTTGTAATGCTGCTGGACAAGGTATCAGTGCTGAAGCTAATTTTTTTTGGGGGGGGGGGGGGAAATGTTGGTCACAAGAAGTTTCCTTACAGCATTGGCAGCCACTTACTGGAATCAGATGACATCATCAGAGACTGTTCAATATTTTGCTTAGTCTGTGTTTGAACTATTAGAAGTTAGTCTAGTTTTAATTTGAATATACTGTGACTATTAACTAATAATTTCTGAACTGAACTTGGTTGCTTTCCTTAATACTTAAAAAAACCACTTTTGCATTGAGATTAGTTTCGTAATAATGGCCGCTGTTCGTCAAAACTGGGGTGGAGTGGCTCCCTTGAAAACACATTCGTCCAGCTACAACTTTCTTTGGTGTCGTTGTACTCCTTCTTGCCGGATCTGTTTACATTTTCCAAACCAAATGAGCTTAAATTGCTTTCGTAACCAACGTGAACCTGCCCGCTTCAAATGTCATAGAAATCGAAGCTTAAATAAAATATTTACATTTACGCAACATGTTAATATATAGAGAGAGAGATTTTAAAAATCCTGGCTGTTTAATCCCACAGTGTGCATCAACAGAGAAAAGATAAAGGTACATCCAAGCCACTTAGAAATTTCATACGTTTTGCATAAAAAGTGCCAGTTACTTTTTGCTTCCAAAAGGCCAATTACCACTAGGAAGAGGCATGTCTTAACGAAGGGAGTGCCATCTAGATCAAAACAGGTCTTCAAATGGAGGGGGGGGACCCACCTAAGGTAGATCACGGGGCCATTTTCCAGGAAGCAGCACAGCTTAGTCAATTAATCGATGGGGTTAATTAGTTTTAAAACTTTTTTATCAACTAGAAAATGACCCCAACTAGTTATGTCATTTATTTAGTCCACTTCTAGCTTGACCTTTGGGACCCCAGTAGGGCTCCCACGTGAAGTAGAATACCAGTTGTAATAAAACATAAAACATTTAAGCTATAAAAACGTCGTCATGCAACCATTCATAGGGCACCCGTAAAAGAGGACAGCTGTTACCTGCATAGCAGTCCAGGCTGGCGATGGAGCTTCATGTGTGCATCAGGATATCTATATTCACAAGAAACTGATGGGCTGAAGTAGTGGTTCCAGTTTGCAGCTCTAGGTGTGTTCCCTTGCTGATAAAGAGCTTCTGCTGGCATCAGGGCCATCCTGGAGATACAAATGTATGAAGCTGTTTTCAGTAGTAAGTAAGCCCCTATTCACTTCATGGTAAATGCATGTACATCCTGCCTTTATTAGTGAACATCTGGCTGGAAGAAAGATGACACCGATTCACTTTACAAATGAAACTTGGGGGTTTCAATCCCACCTTCAACTAGGGTTGTCAGGTCCTCCTTGGCCACCAGCAGGGGAATGGAGGGATAGGGTTGCCAGCTCCAGGTTGGGAAACTCCTGGAGGTTTGGGAATGGAGCCTGGAGGACAGGGACCTCAGTGGGGGACAGTGCCATAGAGTCCACCCTCCAAAGCATCCATTTCCTCCAGGGGGACTGGTCATTGTAGGCTGGGGATGAGCTGTAATTCCAGGGGATCCCCAGGTTCCAACTGGAGGCTGGCATCCCTACCTTCAGCTGTACTTGGGTTTTTGTAACATGAGAATTACTCAGTATGCATCCAAAGAACAATCAAAGCTACACAAACTGAACGTGTTTCCTGCTGTTCAGCTTGGTCCACCAAGCTCAATCCTACCTGCTCTGGTTGGGAATGGATCGACATCTCAGGAAGGAAAAGGTCTTTCCCAAGGTTTGCTGAGTTCTTGCTCATAGGAGAAATCAGAGATTGAACATGGGCTCTTTACTGCACCAAACTAGCGCAGCTAATTCCTGCACCTTCAAAGAATCGTTCAGCAGAAAGAACCAGGACAGTACTAAATAATAACCCCTTGGAGAATCAGCACGTTTACTTTGCTGTGTGATCGCCCTTCATTACCACGTTGACAAATCAAAAGAGGGCCACGGGCCTCTTTGTGAACCCTGCCCATCTGCTCGGCCAGTCGCCCACGATCAAGTAGGAGCAGCCGCATCCACCAAGCCGAAGCCCAGAAATAATAAGATGTTAATTCATTGCAAGCTACAAGCCAACTTGGGATGTTTCCTAGTGCATGAGTAATGTAAACATTGGGGCATTAAGTTCTCTCTCTGGGTTAGTGCTTTTAAAATGTAATTAAATCATGTTAAAATATACATTTACACAAGAGCGGTCCAAGCGGGCAAGCCTGCCTGCCTGGTTTGCCAGCACCTCTCCTGCTGTGCTTTTCCAAAATGCAAGGCACATAACCAGGGAGCTGCTGCATCATGCACATTTTATTTTAATGCGATGCATTCAGAGAAGGATTCCAGGCAGGTAGCTCCAGAGCTCTCTCCAGATTCTCTCTGCTGCTTATTATTGATTGATTGATACTCTGCTTTCCATGTATCATTTAGAGATGTGTGTGCGTGTGTGTGGGAGAGAGGTTTCTCTGCCCTCAGGGGCTTACAATTCAGGATGCATTTTTACTTTCATATGCCACGTTTCACCTGTATGCCGTGGTGATGTCCCTGATTCATTTCTCTCTTCTCTTCCCTTTTTATGGCTCTTTAACACCATCTTTGAGCCATTTCTACAATATACAACTTTATACCAGTTTGGTGTAGTGGTTAAATGCGCGGACTCTAATCTGGGAGAACCGGGTTTGATTCCCCACTCCTCCACTTGCACCTGCTGGATGACCTTGGGCAAGCCATAGCTCTGTACCAGCTGTTCTCTCAAGGACAGTTGTCTCTGAGATTTCTCAGCCCCACCCACCTCACAGGGTGTCTGTTGTGGGGAGGGGAAGGGAAAGGAGTTTGTAAGACGCTCTGAGACTCCAAGTGAAGGGCGGGGTATAAATCCAATCTCTTTTTCTTCTCTATACATGATATGCAATTGATGCAAAAAAAATGACATTAAAATGGTGTGTGTTGAATGGGTAAATGCAGCACAAGGAAACCGAAACATGAAAATAAAGATTCCTGGCTTCAAAGAAGGAGTGAAATTGAAGAAGGCATGTGTGATTTCGAGCTGAAAGGGTGGATTTGCAAAATTCGGTAGCATCCTTGCAAACGAAACATCAGCACCTGGAGAGAGAAGGGAGGCAGGATGGTCTAGATGTGACAAGGGGAAGGAAACAAGGGGGCATTTATTATTGTTTTGGTGCTTGGGGAGGGGTCCTTGGCCACTCACTGGCTTGGCTTACCCCCTGCCCTGTAGGGTTACCAGCTCTGAGATGTGAAATCCCTGGAGATTTGGAGGTGGAGCCTGGGAGGGACCTTAGCAGAGCTATAATGCCACAGAGTCCACCCTCTAAAGCAGCCAGTGCCTCCAGGGGAACTGAACCCTGTCATCTGAAGATCAGCTGTCACTCATGGAGATCTCCAGGCCCCACCTGGAGATTGGCAACCCTACTGTCCACTGGTGCCACAAAAAGAGCTGCTCACTTGAGGGGTTATTTGGCCTGTTTGTTGGCTGGGCCTCTCCTTTCCCACAGGCTGCTCTCAAGCACCTGCATGCTTCCCTTTATTCATTTAGTCATTTAGGGCACTTTCAACCCTGTTTTCTCCATGCAGTACAGATCGCTCCCCTGCAGATGCCCGTCACCGGAACACCACCATTCAGCAAACCCTCTAAGGGTGACTGTGGTAGGGTTACCAACTCTGGCTTGGGAGATTCCTGGAGATATGGAGGTAGCAACTGATAGAATTGGCAGAGTGCTGAAGGCACCTGGCCCTGCAGAATTACCTGGGCTGTATATGCGGCTGAGGAAACAAAATAGTTCACACAGCGACTTTTTATCTTAGCAAACTAATACGGACCTTTTATTGTAAGGAAGTCCATTCTAGACCGGATAAAGTAGAGGCAGGATTCCAATCTAGTCTAACTAGGACGGCACACATCCAACCTGTGGTGTGCGAACTGCACTGGTTTCCAGTGGAGCACTGAATCAGGTTCAAGGTTCTGGTTTTGACCTTCGGGGCCCTTAGTGGTCAAGGACCTACATACCTTTGGGACCACCTCTTGAAGGATGCCTCTGGAAAAGTGTTACACTTAGAGAATAACAATCTTCTGGTGCCCCCTGGCCTGAGAGAGATCTGGCTGCCCTCAACCAGGGTCAAGGCTTTTTCAGCCCTGGCTCCCACCTGGTGGAACCCTCTGCCAGAAAACATCCATACTACCTTTCTTTTCTTTTTTGTAATTTTTAAAATTGATTTTATAAACTACAAAATTACTAAAATCACTACATTAACTAAAATAACCTAATCTACTCTAAGGTATACAGAAGTCAAAAAATATTTGTTAAGTCCTTATTTCAATTAATTCAAGAAACCCTTT
The DNA here is from genome assembly GCA_029233225.1 of Lepidodactylus listeri. Taxonomy (NCBI): domain Eukaryota; kingdom Metazoa; phylum Chordata; class Lepidosauria; order Squamata; family Gekkonidae; genus Lepidodactylus; species Lepidodactylus listeri. Next base: position 56,799,880 of record JARCFY010000013.1, on the reverse strand, counting down.
GTAAAATCCAGGCATTTAAAATCGCTTAAACTTAAAAGCTCACTGCTTACTAACATAGTTAAACCACTGAAACTCAAAGTAGGGTACAATAAAAACATTTAAAACTTTTAACATTTCACAAGTTATTTTTTTCTTCTGTCTTCTCTTCTTCTTTTCTTCTCTTGGGGTTTTTGGGGCTGCTGCTCCTAGTTCTGACTCAGACTCTTCCTCCTCAGATCCATCACTTTCATGTTCCGAGCTTTCCAGTCCATAAATGCTTTCTTGGTGTTCTAATGAATCCTCTGTTGGTATGACACCTTCCTTGTTCTTGCAGTAATCCAAAAATTTCTTTGCTTTCACAACAGAATCAATCTTTTGTTTCTTATCTTTGTAGCTAAATACCAGTCCCTCGGGAATAAGCCACCTGTACAAGATGCCCTCTGCTTGCAAAAACGTAGTTAAGTTTTTATAGGATTTCCTCTTCTTCCTGATCTCAAATGGAATGTCTTTTAAAACTTTGATATCCTCTTCTTGGATCTTCAGGGTAGTTCTGTTTGTGGCCTTGAGCACCACATCTCTAGTTGATAGTTTAGAGAATCTCACCATAATTTCTCCTGGAGGGTTTTTTCTTGACAAAATCAGGATAGGTTCTGTAAACCATATCCATATCACTTTGTAGTATATCTGCTTGAAGACCTGTCATTGGAGCTAAGGCCTCACTCAATGCCTGTTTGAGATTCTCACTCTTTTGTTCAGGAACACCCTGTAACCTTAGGAAAAAAATTGGAATGTTCCATCTGTAATTTTAATAAATTGTCCTTATCAGAGGATTTTTCCTTTTCCATTTTGTCCAGCCTCAAATCATTCTTCTCTGTCTTGGATTTAACTTCCAGCAAATCCTTTGCTACTTTTTCAGACCTCATGTTTGCATCTGCTACATTTTTCTGCAAGCTATCCAGCTTTACATTAACAGTGGTCAGCTGATCCATTAGAGGGCGCAATGCAGTTGCCAATGCAGTTGTTAGGTCTGCACTTGACTCAGTTTTTGCCACTGGAAGAGAAGAAGGAGCTTTTGGAGAAGGTCTGATTTTCCCCGCCATCTTATCTCCCCATCTAGTCATTGCTTTTTGTTTATAGTTTCAGAGAAGAGTCAAAAAGTTAGTTAAAAAGTTACTTCTTAAGTCTCAGTTTGTTAGATTTGCTCCCCCCTTGAGCTCCAGTCATTTAGCCAGCTATAAGATTCTCTGATGTTAATACAAAGCCATCTCTTCAATTCAGTTCCAACCAGAAAATCTTCTCAGGAATCCAAGACTTATGGTTTTGCCATGTGTTGCAGGTAAGAGATTTTTTTTCTTGTAGCTCGCTTGACTCCTACAGCTGTCTGGTGTGCGCTCAGCTGTGCCCGGAGGCACTGCTGCGGCTGAACCTGTAGAGGCAAAGAAGAGCCTTGATCCCAAGATCACCATCTCGGGAGAGGCTACCTCTTGACCTCAGGCAGGGCCCCCCTACAAGGGTCCCTGGGGGTCCGAAACCAGTTCGGCACCCCTTCAGGCCGCCGAGTTTGGGTCGCGTCTCCTGGAGCATCAGGAGATCATGCCCACCATTGAGCCCACCAAAACCAGAAGTTTTATTTGTTGATATGTTTTTAGGTAATTTTTAATGCTGGTCTTAAAATTGAATTATTTATTGTGTTTTGCTCTGTTGTAAGCTGTGCTGAGCTCTGCTTGCAGGGAAGGGAGGCCTAGCAAATCCAAATCAATCAATCAGTCAGTCAATCAATGGGAGGGGTAGAGATGCAATTAGGGTTGCCAGGTCTGGATTGGAAAATACCTGGAGACTTTGGGGGTAGAGCCAGGAGGGGGCAGGGTCTGGAGAGGGGAGGGACCTCAGCATGGTACAGTGCCATAGAGTCCACCCTTCAAAGAAACCATTTTCTCCAGGGGAGTTGATCTCTGTCAGCTGGAGATCAGTGGTAAAAGCAGGAGATCCCCAGGCCCCACCTGGAGGCTGGCAACCCTAGATGCAAAAGGAAGGCTTGGCAGTCGTGGTAGCAAGATACAGAAGAGAGGGAGGAAGTCCTAGCTGGAAGGAAGGAAGCTCCCCTGTGAGAAGCAATCTACATATCAAAGGGACAGCAACAGAGCTGTAGAAAGGGAGGATGCGGAAGCTCCTGACCTGTCTAGCTCTCTGGTTCTCTATGGTCCCCCTTTGAAGGCTGACACTAAGAAACAGCACAAAGTCCTGCACTTCCAACAGTGACAGGAGCGGGCAGAGTTTGGGGAGGGGAAGACGTTCAGCAGGGATGTGATGAAGCCGCAGAGTTGGCTTTCCAAACCTGCCATTTCCTCAGGGAACTGATCTCCATAGCCTGGAGATCGGCTGTAACTCTGGGAGAAGGTTGGTAACTCTGGACTGCAGCAGGCGGGAGAGATCCCAGGCTCAGCCCATGAGCAGTCCTGCCGGTGAATTCCAGTGGACTCCCTGTCCGACCCTGCCCTCTGACTGGGGTCCCTGGCATGTTTAGCAAGTGCTGCTTTCCATGTGATCAGAGCAGCCAGGCAGAAAGCAGGGGCGGTCAATCTTGTCCCTGAAGCCTGCCGTTCTGATCCCGATCTCCCCCACCCACCAGTTGCTTTCTTTTCCCTTCTAGAGAAAAGATACTGAGGGCGCCTTACCATCAATGGCTTTTCATCTCAACAGCTCTTTGTCATAATTATCTGTTGTTAGGGTTGCCGTTGTTCAGGGAGAGCCTGGAAATCTCCCAGCTTTGCAACTGATCTCCAGATGTCAGAGAAGAGTTTCCCTGGAGGAAATGGCTGCTTTGGAGGGTGGAGTCTACGGCATTACAATCTGCTGGGGTCCCTCCTCTCCCCTCCCCAATCCCCGGCCTCCCAAGTTTCAACCCCCAGATCTTCAGGAATTTCCCAACCCAGAGCTGGCAACCCTAATCAAAACAGTTCTGCCATGATGTCACCCACCTGCAAGTTGAATACACTTTTTTGAGGTTCTGCCCTGGCTGGCCTGCTGGCTTTTGGATAGGGCTGCCAGGTCTTACCTGGCTGCAGGTGCTGGGGGGGGGGGGAATCCCTCTCTTCATCCGGAAGTGATGTCATCATGCAGGGCATATTGTAGGGGATGTTCTGTCATTGAGGAAAAACTCTATGGTAACCATAGAGTTTGTAACTGAATGGTAGAGCATCCCCCCTGCAATGTGCCCTATGCGATGATGTCACCTCCAGGTGATGTCATTGCACCAGGCACTTAAGTGCAAACAGGGCACTTTGGGGGTGGGGTTCCCTCCACCAGCCAGATTGGGGCCAGTAGACCAGCGGTCTCAAAAGTGGGCAACCCCCCACCCCCATCAGGGGACTGGCAACCCTACTTTGGGGCCTATGCTACAGCAAGCCACTCATGGGCATCTACCACCACATATAGCGTTTGGCACATCAATTCCGGTGCTATGTCGTTGAGCAAGCCTCAAGACCACAAAGGCCCCAGTGAGCCACACAGTGCCTCTAGAAGATGCTCCGGCTACAGCCGTCTCTGAGGACAGTGAAATCCACAGTCGGGATGGAAAGGACCAGAAGAAGAAGAAGAGAAGAAGAGATTGGATTTATACCCCGCCCTTCACTACCCAAAGGAGTCTCAGAGCAGCTTACAAGCTCCTTTCCCTTCCCCTCCCCACAACAGACACCCTGTGAGGTAGGTGGGGCTGAGAGAGCTCTTTCCCAAGCTGTCCTTGAGGGAACAGCTGATACAGAGCTATGGCTTGCCCAAGGTCATCCAGCCAGGTGCAAGTGGAGGAGTGCGGAATGAAACCTGGTTCTCCCAGATTAGAGTCCGTGCACTTAACCAATACACTAATAACCCCTCTGAATACCTTAAATGGTGTCAGCTCATGTCTGATGACTCCATTTTCTCACTCCTTGCACACTGAGGTGTGCACTCAGGAATCAAAGGGCGGCATCATTCCCCCTCCCGCCCAGCCTGTGACAATTAATTAGCCAGTTAAAAAACAACTGTCATTTATCTGCTGGATACAATCAGTGCTTTCCACTACCCATGGCTACAGCTATGCACTGCCTCCGTGCCAAAACGCTCCCGCCGCCTCCTTCTTGGCTGAGCGCTCGTTTGCCGGGCAAAGTGATGGGAGGTCCCCACAGCATGCCGAGAGCTCTTGCCAAAATAATTGAGGCCGAGGCGGGAGTATCCAGGCAGTCCGAAATTTGGATCTGCACACATACTGAATGCAGAGAATAAAAAAGCCTTACAGCCATTAGCAAGTTGTCATTAATTGTTCATTTGATAAATGGGTATCGTTTGGGAGAGAATTCCCAACTTTGCCTGAGAATAATTATCTCTGCTGTCCCAGAGTGGCAGATCAAATGTACCAATCCCAGGTTTCCTTTCCATTCCCGATTTATTCTCACCAGGCCACATGCTGTGTATGTCAGGGACCTATTACAGAATTAGAGGCTGCCCACAGCCAGAGAGTCACAGCAGGTTTCTCTCCTTCTGGGCGCTCTTTAGCACATTCTTGGCATCCCAATCTTGCCAGCACATTACGAATGATGCCCACAGATAGGGAGAACTATATCACCACCAGAAGCGCCAAGAAAGAATCCAATGCCATAGATATTAATACTTTGCCGTTTCCTACAGCTCAGTCTCAAAGACATCTAAGCAGGAGGATTTGAGCTAGGGTGGCCAAGCTCCAGGTGTGGCCTGGAGATCTCCAGGAATTACAGCTGACCGGTAGACTACAGGGACAATTTCTCCTGGATCAAATGGCTGCTTTGAAGGGTGGACTGCCCCCAACCACCAGCCTCCCTATGCTCCACTCTGAAATCTCCAGGAATTTCCCAACCCCGAGCTGGCAACCCTTTAAAGTAGTTTACCCGCCCCCCAGCTACACCGTAACGCTACAGCTGAGCTTGATAAATAAATTTACTGCTTTACACAGAGAGTGATTAAAATAAGGAATTCGCTGCCAGAGGATGTAGTGATGGCCACAGGGATAAACAGCTTTATAGGGGGATTAGATAGATTCATGGAGGATAAGTCTATCATTGGCCATGGTGACGGAGGGGAACCTCCAAGTTCAGAGGCACTAAACCTCTGAATCCCAGAGCCAGGAGGCGACATCAGGGAAAGGCCTCGGCCTCTATGCCCTGCGGTGGGCTGTCCAGAGGAACTGGCTGTCCACTGTGTGAGACACGATGCTGGACTAGATGCACTACTGGTCTGATCCAGTAGGGCTCTTCTTATGTTCCTATTCATGTGTCAAAGAAATGAAAAAAAGACCTTTAAAGGGATGAGATGAAAGCGAAGCTTACAGTCATGAAATCACAGGAAGAAGCTGGCAACAGGGGACGTTTGGTGGGAGTGATTTTAGAATTTATCTTGAGGATACAAGACTGGAGTACTATAAATCATAATTCGCATTCTTGCAATTCGACCAATTACATCACTTTTCGTGTCCCTATGTATAAAAATTGTTACAGTTGCCGTTGGATTCTACTGCTTGGTAAATTATTGCTCAGAAGATAACTGTTGTTCTTGTCGCTCATTGTTGTTTCTTTTGTTGGCTGCCTAATTATGTCTTATTTTGTTTTGTTCTGCTGTTTTAAAACTACGCAAACAAATAAAGCATGTGTGTACGCCTGGGGGGAGGAACTGTCCAACTTACACCAGGATGAAGGCGAAAATCAAGGATAGGATAATGTTGGGGAACAAACCTAAAAGGATGCTAATCAGCTCATTCCTGTCAGATACCCGTACGTGGACTGAGCAGCTCCAACTCCACAGGGCTGAATAGCAGAAGACGCATGTCATTGGATATTATACTACTGTAATAATTCGTGTCTCAGATTTCTTGGGGAAATCCAGGAGATGAATGATTGCAGTAACGCGATATCCAATAATATGTGGATCCTACCAAAGGCTACTCCGGCAACGAGTATCTCTTGAAGATACACAGCTGATCCTGTGGTCTACCTCCACTGAAAAGAGATGTTTTGGAGATGATAAGACTCAGATGGGTCTGAAGCAGCAGACCATATTGGTCTGAAGCAGCAGAACAAAGTGTGAGTCCAGTGGCACCTTCTAAGACCTACAAAATTTTATTCAGCTGCATCTGGAGACGTGCTTGCCCATGAAAGCTTATACCTTGAATAAAACTTTGTTGGTTTTAAAGGTGCCACTGGACTCGCACTTTGTTCTTGTGGCGATGTCTCTGATAGGAGGAGAAAAATGGACATCAGGGTCCCTCCCAGTGCTTGGTAGGGTTGCCAACTCTGGGTTGGGAAATTCCTGGAGATTTGGCAGGGTGGAGCCTGGGAAGGGCAAGGTTTGGGGAAGGGAGGAACCTCATAGCATAGAATCCACCCTCCAAAGCAGTCATTTTCTCCAGCGAAACTGATCACTGTAGTCTGGGAATCAGTTATAATGCCAGATGATCTCCAGGCCCCACCTGGAAGTTCAACAAACTGTGGGAAACACAGCAAGGTTGAGCAAACGTAGAAAAACACTGTGTTACAACAAAACACACAATACTAATATGCTACTATGTTTTCATATATTGATTTACATCATATATTTAAATACAATAAAGACCCTAGTGTATCTTACTCATTATAGTACAAAAACTAAAGAAGAATATATATGTAGTGGAAAAGACCACAGCTACAAAGACAGATTCCAGTGCTGTAGACTGTCTTGCTATCTATCGAGAGACTGATGAGAGATGCAGCAGTCGTCAATGCCAAAGTTGTAGGCTATTATTCTTTCCGAAAAGAGATACAGCACGCATCAAAGCAACACGCCTCCCAGGCAAAAATTGCGTGTTTCGAGAGAATCTTCTTCAGGCAAAATTATTTCTCCTGGAACCAAAGCTTACAATGCTACAATGCACAAGTCAACAAATCTATAGAAGTCTTCTTTGGATAAGATATACTAGGGTCTTTATTGTATTTAAATATATGATGTAAATCAATATATGAAGACATAGTAGCATATTAGTATTGTGTGTTTTGTTCTAACATGGTGTTTTTCTATGTTTGCCCCACCTGGAAATTGGCTTCCACATATACATATTTGATCCTCGCTTGGCCCTTGGGCGTTAGGGGTTAGACTAGGCCTTACTGGTCAGTGATTCCTTATTCAATGCAAATCCATTACAAATGCTGTGAATTTATATAGAACCCAGGCAATGTCTTTTATGTTCAGTACCCTCCCCCCTAAATCTCCAGGACGCTCTACCTGGAGTTTAGCAGCTCTATTTCTTGCCAATCCTAGTTTGGATACATTCTAAGCAGAGCTATTTTGGGGCAGAAACACACAAGAATGAAGTTCCGGCTGGCTTCTGAGTTGGCCACGCCTACAGCCTCCCCCCCCCCCCAGGTTCCCCAGGCGCCTCACAAGCCACGAGGCACCTGGGGAAGCCAAGCTGATCTAGGGAGAGAAGGCAGTTTAAACTGCCTCCCCTCTTCCAGTTCCCCAGCAGCCGATCCAGAAACTGCCTTCCTTCCATCGGGTTCCCCATGCGCCCCACAAGCCGCGGGGCACCTGGGGAAGCCGATCCTGGGAGGGAGCTGCACTGACAGGGGTGTGGCCTAATATGCTAATGCGTTTCTGCTGTTGGGTGTGGCCTATTATGCTAATGAGTTCCTGCTAGGCTTTTGTAGAAAAAGCCCTGATTCTAAGTATCAGAGAGTTGGATCACAGACTCTGGCCCCGCGTTCCCTTGATGGCAATCCAGGATTTGCTGCCACCCAAGAGTCCCTGACAGATGATCATGTTGGGCTTGTAAAGATGCATGCGAGAAAGAGTGAGCGCCACCTACAGGCTGCACAGCAGACTGAAGCCTATTTCCTAGAGACTTTGTGTACACCCTGTATACTTATATGTTCAGTACACAAATAGCTACTCGACAGGACTAGGAACCAATGCATGGTTCACCACTTTTGTGTGTGTTTGTGTGTGTGTACACACATGGGTGTATGTGTTCATGGAAGTCATGGCGACCTTTGGTGACTGACCCCTAAAGGGGGCCTGAAGGATATTCAAAGAGGTGACTGAATAAGGCCTGCCCCCGCCTCCCGACTGCTGGTATTTGAAGGAGGTCTGCCATCCAAGTCCTTGCCAGAGTCCACCCTGCTTAGCTTCCGAGATCTGATGAGATTGGGCTTGCCTGGGCTATCCAGGGCAGGATTGTCCATCCCCTCTTATGCAGCTGCTGAGGCACAACTGAACGTCTGATTTAAAAGTACGGTAGCAGCATTTTGTTTTTCAAAGACTTTAGACCAAAAGCACCATCAATCTCTCTCCCGCCACTGATTTTCAGTCTGTGGAGGAGAAGGCCTACTTCAGGGTACCTGAACAGAGCACGCAGCCAGAGATGAAGAGCTAGAAGTCTCAGACTATCCAGGGACATAGAGCCCTTGTGGCCGGCCCACAACATCTGGCCCTGTTAGGCAGTGTATCTCAGGGTGGGCGAGGCTATTGCTTCACAGCCACTGCAGAATCTTTAAAGCATGGGAGTTGGAACACCAGTGAGGATGCCAAGTTCCAGGTGGTGGCTGGAGATCTCCTGGGGTGATAACTGATCTCCAGGTGACGGAGATCAGTTCATCTGGAGATAATGGCTGCTTTGGGCAGTGACATTATACCCCATTGAACTCCCTTCCCTCCACAAACCCGCCCCCTCAGCCTCCACCCCCCAAATCGCCATGTTTTTCCCAACCCAGAGCCAGCAACCCTAAACACCAGGATAGGGGAAAGAACATATTACATCAACGCTCCCCCTGCAGTGCCTTCAAGGCAATCTCTGCTTTTCTCTCTCTCTCTCTCAATCTTGTTGTGGTTCCTGTGTCTAAGGTTTGACTGATGGTTAAGCTCCCTTGGACGTATGTGGTCAAGCAGAAAGGCAACATATAGATTCTTCAAGTAAATAAATAAACCTCTGTGACAGGGATATTAGAAGCATGTCCCTCTCTGTCCAGCTGAGAAATGACCAAGGCTGAGCAAATGAATGCGCCACCATCGCCAGTGGATGTAGTGATGCCCGTGAACAAAGATAGCTTGAAAGGGAGATTAGACAGATTACAAATAGACACATGAAGCTGCTTTTTCGAATCAGACCCTTGGTCCATAAAGATCGGTATTGTCTGCTCAGACTGGCATCAGTTCTCCATGGTCTGAGGTAGAGAGGTTCATATCACCCACTGCCTGGTCCTATTAACTGGAAATGCCTGGGATTGATCTTGGGACCTTCTGCATGCAGAACAGGTGCTCTACCACGCAGCCACAGCCCTATGAGGAGAGGGACAGTCTTAGCCCTGGGGCATCGGGGGCAGCTGTCTCAGGCCCCAGGTGTGTGGGGGGACCCTGACCACCCATGGCCCAACCCCTCCTGGTCTCTGTACTTGATGAATCATGGCCCCTACTCCCCACCTCCCTATTTATACTTTTGGGGGGTGTCATGTTAACGAGGGGAGGGGAAGGAAGAGGAAGAGCAAAAAAGCTTCTCCACTCATGCTTGCCTACTTCCAACTGGCTCAGAGACTGCCACCCATGCTCACCCACCTGCCTTACATTAAGCCTGGGCTGGCCCCAGCGGGGAAGAGGGGCTGGGGAGGGGGGGTTGGCAGCAATTCTGGCTCTCCATTCTGGACTTCTGCCTAGGGCCCCAGAATCACTCAGACCACCCCAACAGAGGAGAGGTCCATCTTTTTAAAAATTAAAATTTCTGGGTGCCGTCTCCTGACAACGTCATTCATGACTTGCACAGCTCTAATTGAGCCTGGAGACATAATTTTGTAACTAAAGTGAGAGTTTTTAAAGGTTTTTTTTTTAAGAGATGGAACTAGTAGCCATGCTCTTTTCTATTAGCCATGGTGCCTGAGGAGAACCTCCTCGTTCAGAGGCGCTAATCCTCTGCACACCAGAGCCAGGAGGCAACATCAGGGGAAGGCCTCAGCCTCTGTGCCCTGTTGTTGGCCCTCCAGAGGAACTGATTGGCCTCTGTGTGAGACAGGACGCTGGACTATACGGACTATTTGTCTAATCCAGTAGGGCTCTCCTTATGTTCTTATAAGGGGAAGGCCTTGGCCTCTATGCCCTGTTGTTGGCCCTCCAGAGGAACTGGTTGACCACTGTGCGAGACAGGATGCTGGACTAGATGGACCACTGGTCTGATCCTGAGACCACTGGCTCTTTTATGTTCTTCTCTCTCCAGTATATGTGACACCTCTGTTGGTTTCTGCCAGTCAGGGGTGGCCTAGAATATAGGATATGTGCATGTTGTAAGGATGTTCATTAGGATTGCCCACTCTGTCTTGGGAAAGTCCTGGAGGAGAGTTCCATCAAAGGTTGCTAACCAAGATGATTAAGGGGAACTCCCATGTCCACAGGCATTAAAATTAGGGTATCATTGCGTGTGGGGGGGCAACAGCAATGGAAAGCATTGGCTGCTGTGCCCTGCTTGTTGGCCTTCTGGGTAACTGATTGGTCACTGCATGGACCAGGATGCTGGACTAGATGGACCCCGGTCTGATCCAGGAGGGCTCTTCTTATGTTATGTTACATTCCATCACAGCAAGTCCTCCTGCCCATGGGAGAAGTTGAAGGATGTTTCAGGGCCTTTCTTTTGACATAACTCAAAAAAAGCAAGGGCATCTTTGCTTGCTTGGCAGTCTTCATTCAGAAGTTGGAGCAAGCGTAAGTCTTTCTCAACAGCCAATAGCCCCTTTTAAAGGCGTCAAGCGGCAGATCAGACCAAACCATGTTTGGATTCATAGGCGTAGAGTACGGGGGGGGGGGGGGGGGGGCTCGAGGGCTTGATCCACCCCCGAAATTTCCCGGGGGGGGGGCTCAGCCACCCCCGGGAAAATGGAGCGCCTGCTGCCGCGCCTCCCCGGGTCCTTCCGAGGCCGGCAGCCGTTGCTGGAGAGGGAAGGGGTGGCGGGGGGGAGAGAGAGAGGCACCGGCAGCAGCGGCTGGCAGGCCTCGGAAGGTCCTGGGGAGGTGGGGCAGTTTCCCGGGGGGGGGGAAGAACATCGTCCCAGCAAGCACGCACGCAAAGCGCGCGCGCTAAGGAGCCCCCCGCCCCCCCAGGAGTTTCAAAACTCTACGCCCCTGTCTGGATTTATAATGCATGCTGTACAGGCCAGCTTCAGAACTGTTCTTTTTTAGTAGCTGCTCTCCTGGGAAGAGGAAAGGCAGCCGTTAAAGCCCCAGACCTGCCTAAAAGACACGAAGCCGTTCTGAGGCTGCATCAAATCAGATCTGGTCTGAGTGTTTTGCAACCAGGTTTCTTCCAGGGCTTTTTCCCACTCACACTGTGCCGGCGTTCTGCCTCCGTTTGTCCCGGCGCTGGGTGTCAATTTCACACCCTTTGCTGCGGCGCGTGTGTTAATACGGGGCTTCGCGCCATTTTCTCCGCACCTTCGGTAAACCTTTTTTTTTAGGTTTACCGAAGGTGCGGAGAAAATGGCGCGAAGCCCCGTATTAACACACGCGCCGCAGCAAAGGGTGTGAAATTGACACCCAGCGCCGGGACAAACGGAGGCAGAACGCCGGCACAGTGTGAGTGGGAAAAAGCCCCCAGTGTTTTGACTCCCCTCTCCTAGATGCCGCCTGTCAAATCGCCCACTCTGCATGTTGCAGTAATGGCCTGAGGATAATAGCTCTGTTCCCAGTCTATATAATGTTGCCGTTCAAGTAGGTGCCAAAAAAGAGAAGCCATAGCATTTTGGTGACTGTCACGCATTTTGGGAACACAAGTGAGTCGGGGGAAGGTGGAGGCGGAGGTAGAAGGTGTGGGAGTCAGAATCCTTTTCCACTACAAGTGATTTGAAAGTCAAATAAGTGCTATGATCCATTGTGCTCCCAGTTAAGACCATTGTTCTCTGAGTAGGTTTACATTCCCCAGGACGTCATACTTCTGGAGCAGAGGAAACGGGTCACTGTTGACTGCACGCTCAGTCATTAGGAAAGCTTTGGATCAACAAGTGGACCACACTGCACCCATGGTTCTTCAAGGGGTCTGTGACCCCATTCAGAGCATGAAAGGTTTTGTTCACACATCGTCGGATGTGGTGCTATCGTTGCAGTACAGCATTCATTCCCAACTGGATGTGCTTGTGTTCACAAGATAGTCTAATTGCAAACAATTGTTATAGCACAACAGTAATATAATAACCTATGAAATGTGGATGGTATCATAGTTATATCTCCAGATAGGGATGCTTTTGAACTTACTCTAATTTCTCCATGGCATTCTGATTGATCAGGTCTGGTTTCCAAACAGGAATGGAAGTACTGTTTCGGTTCCAATTTCCAAGACCAATTTCTCATGAGGTGCTGCTCCGCCACTGCTCTTCCCTTTCCCCCAATTGCATGCATATATTTCCCACTATTTGCCCTGCACCGCATTTTGACCCGTGGCTTCACCTGATTTCCCCCGCGGCTTCACATTCCTGTTTTTTGAGGATCACGAAGACATGGGGGAAAACTGGCGAAGCCGCAGGTCAAAATTCGGTGCAGGGCAAATAGTGGGAAATTGACGCATGCAATCGGGGGAAAGGGAAGAGCAGTGGGGGAGCAGCACCTCGTGGGAAATTGGTCCAAGTTTTGCTATGTTGTGGACATTTGGGCAGAACTCTCTAATCTCTTCATGTCTTTTCAACCCTTCTGCATTACCATAGCATGAGTGCCTGGATAAAACTGCAGAAAAGCAAATGTGATATCATGGTGCATATGATGGGACCAGGATTATTTTTTGTGACATGTTTTGTGACATGTTTGTGATATGGCATCAGTGAAGTTGAAGGGTGGGTTGCAAATGAATAAAAGGGGATTAATGCTGTGGCAGAAAAATCATGTGTTTCATTTCTAGAATTAATTTTAGAACTTCTCCTTGATAGAAGTTCTCCTGATTAAACTGGATTAAGTGGGATGCACTGAATCCTCTGTATCCCAGAGGATCCACTCATCGCTGTTCCCAGATTTGAGGTCCACCAGCAATCAAAATCTCTGCTTTGTCTTGATTCTGGTGGGGGTAGCAAATGCATAGCTCTACAGAATTAAACGCCCCTGGATTTATATCCACAGAGGTCCTAAACCCACTTACTTTCTACATTTTCAAGTAACTCACAAAGTACATACTTAATTAACAGTTGTGTTGTACCAAGGCTGTGATGAAACATGGGAGGACCAACACATGTGGATTCTTAAGCCAATCCGAAGAAGGAAACTTATCTGCAGAACGCAGGCTGGGAACTATGCGTGGTTGGCTCTGTTTTTACTCTGCAGCTATGTCATCATGCTCATCCAGGCGCCATCAAGTTTGATGAATGCATCTGTTGATGCGGATCCACTTTCCCACATGGGACCACTAGTCATGTGCCATGCATTTGCAAACCAGAGCTGCCCATCCTGCCACTGAAGCTTGGTCTGCGTCACTGTCTTTGATTATTTCCTTATGTGTTACCGAGGTGAGTCATATCTCTTGCCGAAGACTGCAACACCACTGGCGTTGGGCTTTCTGATTCTGAAACTGTGAATAAATCCCTAAACAACCAGGATTGCTTTGTGGTTGGATTTCTAATTGGGATTAATGTTCAACTGTGAAGAGGAAAGGGGGGGGGGGAGAGAAACAACAAGCTGATGGAATTTCAGCAGAGCAAAATTTGGAGGCAAAAAAAAAATGCAGGAAGTGCAAGGTGAAATTGAAGAGGACAAAGCAATGAAGGGAAAGGACACAGAGGGGAAATCGAATGCGTTCCAAGACAAATTAATGCTTGCCCAAGGGTTAGGCATGCCATCTAGCAATAATTGCCCGAGCTCTGTTTTTCGGGGCCACTGCGAAGGAACAGGGAAGTGTAAAAGTAATCAAGGGTGAGAAAGAGGCAGGCATGAGTTATAAAGCATCAGATGCAGAACAGCACTGAATGGATTGCATAATGAAGTTTAAGGGAGCATGAAAAGGGACAAGAATAGCAAAGCTGGAGACTGGAAAAGGAACTGGCAAGATAAAATGGAGTCGCCGACTTTTCCGGTTCCCACAGATCCTCAACAAGCAGCCTGTTAAACAGAACCACAGAACAGCCTAAGGCTGGGGAAGGCAACTGTACTGGTGAATAAAGCAAGACATGTTCCGTGGTCGAAGGTGTGGGATAGATGATGGATCCCATCCTGAATCTCAGGCCCATTTAGATGTCCAGACGAAGAAATAAACTCAAGCTATGATTCTCATTTTCATTGTTACAGGTTTCAGAATTTGATGGGGGGGGGGGGGGTTAGGATCATCCAGTCAGAAAAGCTATATTTTGTTCTAGGCTGATGGATGGATGGGTGCAGTTTCCAGCCGATGATTTCCTGCCACAGCAAGAGTCAACTGCTCCTTGCAATTGGTCCAAGGTAGAGATCTGGAAAGACTGGCTGCTAAATTGAGAGAAAAAACAGGATCCTTCTCAAAATGTGCAGTTCTGATAAAGGGATACAGTGTTCCAAAAAGGCCAGCAGATCTACTACAATCTGTCCTTTCCTCACCGGGGCCTTGATAGCTCAGGGTAGCCTGATCTCATCAGATCTTGGAAGCTAAGTAGGGTTGGCCCAGGTCAGTATTTGGATGGGAGAGAGTCAAGGAATACCAGGGTTGCTACGCAGAGGCAGGCAGGGGCAAGCCACCTCCGAACGTCTCTTGCCTCAAAAACCCCAAGGGGTCGCCATATGTCAGCTGTGACTTGACAGCAAATAATGATGATGGTAATAACTATTATATAATAATAATATCATTATTATCATTATTTCCTCTCAAATTTGCTGCAGGTTCATTCATCCAGGTAATACTTCAGCGTTTTTGTCTTCACAATACTTTTAATCCTTTTGAATATTTTTTTTTGGGGGGGGAAGAGAGCCCTTTTCGTTTCATTCATGATTCTTTATGCTCTCGTTGTCAGGTTTGGTTCACCTCCTTGTCATTTCTGCCTCTGATGTGTCTTTGCTCTTAGGCCATCTTCACACAAGGCTGGCACCCACATACCTTGAGGTGGGGCAGCTGCCAGGGCCCATTGCTCTCGGTGGGGCCCATTGCAGCTAGCCCCCGGCCACACCTCCTCAGCCACCCGTCGGCATGCCCTTCCCCATCTGTTTGCTTGAAGAGCTCTGCCATCCACGCTCACAGCTCACAAAACTATGCTCTCAGAACCACTGAGAAAAGGCATGTGATGCACAGAGATTATGCTTCTGGTGGCCATTGCATCAGCACCCCAGACGTATCATGTTGGGAATTCCAGGTGTGATGTCCCCTGTCTCAGACTTCCAGACTGAGTGGCAAGAGAGGCTAGATAGCTAGACAAGTGCACTGACCTTTCTTCCTGAATCTACTCTTCTGCCACTGTCCCCTTTGAAACGCAGATTGTGTTCACAGGGACTGATTTCCCCTTCCTTCCGTTCTCTCTCAATCCACTTGAAGATGCTCCCTCTCCCTGCATGCACCATGAGAGAGACATGCAGGCCTCTCTTGGCACCATGAGGCAGGTGGGCCTCTCGGCATCTGCTTCCATCCTTTAGCTAGTAAGTTAGTACTCTACCCCGTCCCTACTCTTTCCTATCTAACATGTACTTCTCAAGTAAAGAGAGAAGTATTTCTCTTCTAAACTTGCAGTGTGGCTCTGTGTAACTTTGTAAGCTGAGTAACTTGGTAAAGTGATCCTCCTGTGTTTGTAGCTTTATTTAAGCACTCTGCTGACTAGTGGTAACTGGACTAACCACACCGGTTAACCCCAATATATCAGCCAGTGCAGTCGGGGAAAGGGCATGCTTAGTGCAGGCAATTGAGCATAGGCAGCGGTGTGTGTGTGTGTGTGTGTGCTTATGATCGGGAGGGTTTCAAGATATGGGGGGGGGGGCTGGTGGTGGGCAGATGAGGTCCTGTGGGCACACTGTCTGCCTGGGGCCTCTCAAAACCTGGAACTGGCCCTGACTTTATGTGAAATTGACACAGAAATAACCCTGGACAAATGTGCCAGTATTAAGGAGGAATGCTAGCACCGGGAAAGAGAAGCCAGCACGGACATAAAGACAGGTTCATCTCACCCAAGGGAGAAACAAAATCAAAATGAGGGTATCCACTCCACCGCCACTCCACATGGATACTTGGTTTAGTCGTATTTAGTCTTATTTTGTTATGGCACAGGTTATTGTTGGCACCATGCATCCGCACTCTGAGAAAGCTTACGATAATTTTGTGGCAACTTGGTTTCCACTAGTGCCATTTTTGTCTGAACAGGATATCATTCCAAACAACCCAATTTACAAAGATACGATCTTCTAGTTTTTTGCTGGGCTGCCCATTTTTTTTTCTTTGTTGAAGGCTGGCCGTTTTGAGGTTTTGATTGGTTTACCTGACTTTGGATGGGCTAGTGCACTATTTTTCTTGAATGGAATTCATATAATAAATATATTTTAAAAAAAAACACAAATGGGACCAGCCGGCTTTCAAAATCTAGTCTCATCCCTTGCGAGAACATCTGTGCACACGGCAAGCCTATTTTCAATGCCGTGAGGGCTAGAAACTTTGAAAAGAAATGGAGGGGAGGGGAAAATTCTCAGCATGGTTATGTCCCATGCTCAGCACAACCTCTGCACTTCTGCGGTGTAACGCCAGACTCAAAACACACGCCTCTGCTTAAAAGTAATTTTTAAGACTTATAATTATCATTATAGGTCATTTTTCCAAAAGGGCTTTTAGATTCTTTTCGGCAGCCACTAGAGGGAGAAATCCATTACTTGGATTTCCTGATTTCTAATCTGCTTTGGAACACTAATCAGAAATGTTATTAGGAGAGTCCTGATGATTTTCTGGGATCACGGCAAGTCATTCTGGCTGGATTGGGCTTTTTAATGACAAGGATGGTGGCTATAGGGTAATTTTAAATCCATGTGGGATTTAAGTCCTTTAATAGGTACTTTATCCACTTGGTTGGTTGCATCAGATTGTTTTATTCAGAGGTGCTCCCCTATCCCAGAGCTTGAGCTGTGGGGGGCTACAAATCAAACTTAATGTAATTCTAGAAGAAATTGCAAAAATAATGCAAAGGTGCTGCTTCTCCGGGAGGGCAAACAAGAAGGATCTCCGAAGAGAAAGTATATCTACATGCAACGGTGGGATGGTATTAATTGGCGGTGGAAAGTGCCATCGAATCACAGTCGACATAAGGTGACCCTGTATGTTTTCTGCTGTAGACCTTCAAATGTTCTCCTATCCCAAACAATGCACGACAGAGGGCAGCCAACATGGACAGAGGAGCCCTCTATCTATTCTATGGAATTGTAGGGGGTGGAGGTGGGAGGTGCAGCCAGTTTATGGTGACTCCTCATGAGGTTTTCAAGGCTAGAGACGGACAGGTAGTTTGCCCTTGCCTGCCCCTGCGTAGCAACCATGGACTTCCTTGGTGGTCTCCCATCCAAGTATTAACCAGAGCCAGCCCTCCTTAGCTTCTGAGATCTTCATGAGATCAGGCCAGCCTGGGGCATCCAAGTCAGGGTATGTTATTAATCAGCGGTGGGAAGTGGTGTCAAGCCACAACCAGTTTATGGCACCCCTTCATGAGTTTTTCAAGGCAAGAGACGTTTAGAGGTGGTTCGCCATGCCTGCCTCTGCATTGTGACCCTGGACTTCCTTGATGGCCTCCCATCCAAGTATTAAGCCAGTCTGGTGTAGTGGTTAAGTGTGCGGACTCTAATCTGGGAGAACTGGGTTTGATTCCCCACTCCTCCACTTGCAGCTGCTGGATGACCTTGGGAAAGCCATAGTTCTGGCACAGCTGCTTTTGAAAAAGAGCAGTTTCTGCCAGAGCTCTCTCAGCCCCCAACTACCTCACAGGGAGTCTGTTTGTGCGGAGGGGAAGGGAAAGGAGTTTGTAAGCTGCCCTGAGACTCCTTTGGGTAGTGAAGGGTGGGGTATAAATCCAATCTCTTCTTCTTGGTCTTCTTCTTAACCAGGGCCCATCCCTGCTTAACTTCTGAGATCTGGTGAGATCAGGCTAGCGTGGGTATCACTATTAATTAGGTCCATATAAATATTCTGATCTAGTGATACCTTATAGGTTTGAATGCTCTGCAGAGTTGCAGGTGTACTCCCCCACCTGGAGCATGGATTCATCCTACCTAAAAAAATTTTTTTAAAGTTTCTGTACTTCCCTCCAACTAGGATCATAGCTGTAAATTTACATCTAAAGAAGAAGAAGAGATTGGATTTATACCCCGCCCTTCACTACCTGAAGGAGCCTCAGAGCAGTTTACAATCTCCCCGCCCCACAACAGACACCCTTGTGAGGTAAGGTGGGGCTGAGAGAGCTCTCTCGAGAACTGTCTTTTTGAGAACAGCTCTGAAAGACCTTGTAACTGACCCAAGGTCACACCTGCAGCTGCATGTGGAGGAGTGGGGAATCATACCCGGTTCTCCCAGATTGCAGTCTGCGCTCTTAACCACTACACCAAACTGGCTGTCCAAGATTATTTATTTAAGGGAAAAAATATATATCTTTTTTTAAAAAAATCAGGGGCAGAAGGTGCTCCTCTCAAGCGATATGGCTCCAAAGTCCACTCGTGTGACCATTCCCACTCATCCAACTTCAAATTTTTCTGGCCATCTCCCTTTATCTACTGTGGCCCTACGGAAAGGCAAGCACTTGCATACGTGAAGTGGCCTCGTGTCCGACCAATGGTCCATCCATGCCAGTATTGCCTCCTTCTACTGATAGTGGCTGTCCGGGCTCCCATCACCCACTACCTGATGCTTTCTAAACCGGAGATGCTGGGGACTGAATTTGGCACCGTCTGCATGAAACGCCAGTTCTCTGTTATTGAGCCACAGGCCCTGCCCTTAAAAGAGAGCACTGAGTTACCGAAGCAAGTTATTCTTGAGTTTCGGAAGGTGTTCGTTATAGGCAGGGAGAAATTCTCTGGACTTAAAAAATGCTGTTCTTACCCAGTGTATATATTTCTGATGCTGACAGTTAGTAGAAGCCAAAACGGTACATGGTTCCCGGGGTTCTAGAAATTTCTGTCTGCTTTGGTGGAGATTCAGTGCAGCAGCCGAGAGCGTCAGACTGGGGCCTGGCATACTCAGGTCCAAATCCTAGCGATGGAACTCACTAGGGGCCCTTTTGTGCAGCACTAATCAGGGTTAGCTGAAGTGGCTCAGTGGCAGAGCATCTGCTTGGCATGCAGAAGGTCCCAGGTTCCATCCCCAACATCTCCAATTAAAAGGACCAGGTAGGAAGTGATGTGAAAGACCTCTGCCTGAGACCCTGGAGAACCGCTGCCAGTCTTGAGTAGGCAGTACTGACTTTGATGGACCGAGGGTGTGGTTCAGTGTGAGGCAGCCTCATGTGGGCACCTGGCACTGCTGTTGCCAATGAAAGATCCTCCACCAGTGGACGTATTGGAGGGCATTAATTAAAAGGTCACCATAAGTCAGAAATGACTTGACAGCACTTTACATACATGCTGCCCTGAGGGAAATCACTGGTTCTTCATTCATTTCCTGGAAGATCTACCTGGACATATAGCAGACTTCCCTAACAAGAAAGGCTGGCTGTAGCTCCAGTAGACACTGGATATTCAGTGGAGTGCCTGTCTGCTTGCTGCATTTAGCTATTGTAGTTAGTGACTCTTGCTAGTCCTGGCCTCCCAGAATTTCTGTGAAACCCATTCTGAAGCCATGAAAGCCCGTGGCCATTACAACATCTTGGGGGTATCAAATCCTATACATGAATTATTATTTTATTATTGTTATTTTGAGATTTATATCCCACCCCTCTCTGGCAACGTGGGGATCGAGGTGGCTCGCAACATTTTAGAAGATACAACAGAACCATAAAGTTCATCATTAAAACAGTTAAAATCATATGTTCAGCAAATAAGCTTCTTCTTTTTTTTGGTGTCTCAGAATCACAGTCTGTTTCATTGGATCATACCCTCCCCCAGAGGTCGTTCACATCACCTCCTGCCTGGTCCTTTTAATTGGAGATGTTGGGGATGGAACCTGGGACCTTCTGCATGCCAAGCAGATGCTCTGCCACTGAGCCACTTCAGCTAACCCCGATTAGTGCTGCACAAAAGGGCCCCTAGTGAGTTGGGGGGAGAGAGAGACTGAGCCCTCTGCCTATGTGAACACATGATCCACATGCCAATAAGGTTGTCCAGCCATCCCTGGCCACTGGGAGGGAAACAGGGGGGCAGGGTTGCCAGCTCCAGGTTGGGAAACTCTGGAGATTTGGAGGTGGAGACTGCGGAGGACAGGGACATCAGTGGGGTACAATGTCATAGAACCCAGCCTCCAAAGCAGCCATTTTCTACAAGGGAACTGATCTCTGTAGTCTGGAGATGAGCTGTCATTCCAGAGGATCCCCAGCCAGGTCCCACCCGAAGGGTGACATGTGCCAATGAGAATAAATCTCCACTCATGTTGTGTTTGCTTCCCCCCACCCCAGGTCTTCTACTCATCATTACACCGAACAAGCATATAAACAGCTCTCCACCCGTCATTACTATAGAGCAATAATATGCAGAGTTAGAATTGTAGCTCCTATCCCCATTCCCCATTATGTTGCCTCCCCCCCCCCACTTCCCGTGACTTGGCAATTGGCCCTGGTGACTCACCTTCTCCCTAATCACCTTCTGCTAAACAAGACAGGCCACAAGTAGCTTCTTCCCCATTAATTGGATGTCATGGCGAGCCTCCTCCTGTTCCTTGTGAAAAATAATAGGGAGCAGGTGGTGGAGAGTCGCCCAATCTGCATGTACCTTCAGGGTTAAGAAATCCATTTCCCACTTAGCCCTTCACCAACCCACCCCCATTCCACAAACTAAAGTCCTCATTAAATCCTGTGTTTTGGAGCGTTTCCCTTTGTTTATTTATTTATTTTCAGCAGCGGCGTGGAGTCTCTCGAAACACTCGTTTTTGCTGTGACCCCCTCCGTTATCCTCGGCGAGGCTTTCGTATCGGAAATCTACAGGGAAACATCCCGGATGTTAATACACCAGAAGCCATATTTCAAGCTAACAGGGTTTCCTCTTCCCATCAGCTCGGGGAAGTTATATGGGAGACACAGTAAACATGCCATTCACAAACATCTCATTTAATTGCAAAGTTTCAAACAAGATGCACTTCGCATAAACCTGAGTTACAGGTTGGCCGTGGTTTTTATGTATGGAACGTGAAGGGAGATTGTAAAAGCTAAATCACACCATCCTCTGTTCCGGCCCTGCAACTGAGCTTGGCAAACTGGGAATCCAATGATCTCACTGTCTCCCACCCCTCTTTTGTTGATGTCGGTCTTCCATGTGACTCGGGGCCTAACTAGTCCCAAAGCTTTTAAAAAGAGTTAGGCCTAGGGAACCCACTCTTCCCACCTCTGGTGGCTATTTCAACTTGGGAAAATGGCACAGGGGGAAAGGCAGAAGCCCCTCCTCTCCACAAACACGCCACATCTGTGAGGTGAACCTGGCTCCCGCCGATTTGTAAAATTACATTCCCCATAGGTGCTCTATGGCTGCTGAGGAAGTGAATCAGGTCTGGGGAATCCGGACCTGACAAAGGCCTATTACACATGTGCAGCTTCCTGCAGAGAATCCAAGCAGCCAAGCCTGCTTGACTTCAGATTCTGTGCCTGTCATACGCACTGCTCTTTTTTCTCTGCGGCATTTATTCTGCAGCTACAAACAAAAAACACAGTTTTCTTAATTGGGGTGGGAACCTCCCTTGTGACATGTGGGGGGTGGCCTCCAAAGGTTTTTTTTTTTTCCCCCAAAGGGCAGTAAGATCAGCAGATAAGAATCTTGTGGTGGTTCCCAGCCCCAAAGATATCCAGCTGGCCCAGCCTGGTGGAACTCACTGCTGAATGACATCTATCCTCTGTCTGACTTATCAGAGTTTCACAGGGCATGTAAGGCAAAAATGTTCTGCCAGACCTGTGGTTGAGGCCAGCGATGGTTCTTCACATCTGCCCAGCACCCTCTTCCTCCGTTCCCCCAAAACTGAATGTATAGTTATGCTGTCTTGTACTCAAAAGGTCTTTAAATGTTCATGTTTGAATGTCAGTATGGATTTTTTTATGGTTCTAACTGGTTTTATAATGAAATTGGTTTTATAATGTATTGCATTTTTGTTGTAAACCACCCTGGGCCCCACGTAAGTGGGGAAGGGCAGTCAAGGAATCAAAACAAACAAACAAACAAATAATAAAAGTTACACAATTGCCGTATTGCAGCTGCGGGGTAGCGTGAAGTAAGCACCTTCCATTTAAACCCTTGTGGTTCATTTCCTTGAATGAAAGGGAACACAAAGGACTGCAGGCGAAGTTTAAAAAAAATCATCCTGAAATTGACCAAACTATTTTTGAAACTGACTAGAGTAGCTGCAAATCTCCCCCCCCCCTTTTTTTTATTGCCAAGCTCTAGTGGATTCTCTGTTGTATGGTCAGCCATTGTGAAAAACGGGAAAGAGTCACCCCCCTCTGCCACCCCCCTCTGTCACTGCCCCACAAGTGTCATTCTGAATTGTTTTTTTAAAAAAACTGTTTTCCTCATAGGTTTCATTTTTTAATAAGCAGTATGAGACTAGCAGTAAAACATGCATTTTAATCCACCATAAGCCAGAGAGTGCTTAGCAATGCCAGATCTACACAGACTCATGGACAGGAAGCTGGAGAAAGAGAAAAGAAAAGAGGGAAGATGGTGCAGGGGGCGGGAGAGACAAACCCTCCAGCATAACATCCCAGTTGGTTTCCAAAAAGGAGCTCAGAGGCATTTCCCCACTTGCTAGATCCAAATTCTGTAAATCCAGTCTGCTGCGAGAATGAAAAGAGTGAGCTCATGGCCAAAGCACTCAGGAGGCTTGCTGGGTATTTTAGGATACTTGGCTGGCTGTGTTAAAGCTTTCTTTCCATTTCTTCCATGGTCACCAGCTGAGCATTGGCGGCTCCCCAGTGCATGTTGCTAGGCTTGATTGGTGGCACATAACTCAGTGCCAGTCCTTCTCTCCCCCCTCCCTCCCCCCTTTCAGAGCTTGTGAAGAGGCTTCTAAGAGAGCTGCCAGAGTAGCACATTTTCCCCATCATTTCTTTCTGCCCCAGCAATCCAAGACTAGCGATAGTCTCATATCGCTAGATTCATGCCACTTGTAAAAATAATGCAAAACAATGAAGGGAAAAGTAATCGATGGAGCCTGCACACTGATGAATGGCAGAAGATACAGAGTGGATGGAATAACCTCGATGTGGGTGGGGGAGTGGCCTTTGAGGGGCAGCAAAGGGGGGGATCCAAGCAGAGGTGAAGACTTTTATAAAATCCGGGGGGGGGGGGGCTCTTTAGCACGATGTTTCCCCCGCCGCCGCCGGGAAACCTCCGCACTTCCCTGGGCCCTTCCGAGGCCTGCCAGCCGCTGCTGCCGGGGCCTCTCCCCCCCTCCACTCCTTCCCTCTCCCTTCGCTTGGAAAAGAGGGAGGGAGAGGGAAGGATGGAAGGGGGGGAGAGAGGCACCGGCAGCAGCGGCTGGCGGGCCTCGGAAGGGCCCCAGGAGGCGCGGCGGCAGGCACTATGTTTTCCCGGGGGGGGGAATTTTGGGGGAGGCTCGAGCCCCCCCGTAGTCTACGCCTATGGATCCAAGTGAATCTGTATGCTTTTGAATTACCTTTGGTTTGGAAGCGAAACAAGGGGAAAACCAGCACAAAACCACGCTCAGAAATCCCGAGGAAACTGCAACCAGAAAGTGAACTGAGTGCTGAATGGTGGGGAGGGGGAATCAATGCAGAATGAAATAGAAAACCCAACAGAGATGCACGGCAAAAGTGAGGAAAAACACCTGTGCATAATAGGCCAAAGTGTCACCTCTAATTTGACTCCAGTTGGTAAAGAATCTACTGTTTAAACAGTGAGAGTTTCTCAGCTATTTCTGAAGTCTTTTAAAATTATATATACTTTAACCATCTCTATTTAATGGGATGTTCCTTTGTGAATCACTACCCCTGTGTACATCTGTGCTTTTAATCAAGAAGAAGAGTAATTTTAATGCCCCGCCCTTCACTACCCAAAGGAGTCTCAGAGCAGCTTACAATTGCCTTTCCTTCCTTTCCCCAGAACAGACACACAATGCTCCCTCTAAACAGTGGAGTCTTGTGAGCAAAAATCCTACTTGGTGAGCTACTGGCATTCAAGTTGTGAGCGAGCGATTTGGCTGCTGCATAAATTAGTTTGCTCTGGAGCCCTCCTTCCAGAGCCAAGACAGAAATGTGTGAGTCGGAGGCTAAAAAACTGTGAGCTAGCTCACTCTAACTCAGCTTAGAGGGAACACTGCCTGTGAGGTAGGCGGCTGGGACCAAATTCTTTTGTATGGGCAGAGGGGTGCTGTAAGTATGTCCCTACCTGCATTTGTGAAATGTTGGATAAAATGAGATTGGATGTCCTGAGCTAGTAGATTAAAAAGAGGGAAGCAGTACAGTTAAAAGTTTAAATAAGACAGTTGTGGGGTGTTGCTTTATCTCCTGCAGCTCAAAGGGCACCTGGTTTGCCACAGTGGTTGCCAACCTCCAGGTGGAGCCTGGAGATCTTCTGGAATTACAACTAGGGCTGCCAAGTCAGCCCGGAGGACGGGGGATCCCCCGCTATAGGGGTTCCTGATCCGCCGGCCGACATTCGGCCGGCGGGGGGAACCCTGCCCCAGAAGTCATCCGGTGAGGACAACTTTTCCCATATAATGACGTCACCCAGAGGTGACGTCATTACGTTGGGGGCGTTGCCCTGGCAACGCCCCCAACGTGATGATGTCACCATGGCGCACGCGCAAAGCGCACGCACCAGAAGAGCTCCCGGGGGGAGAACAACTCCCCCCCCGCCGGTAAGTAGATCCTACTTGGCAACCCTAATTACAACTGATTTCCAGACTGCAGAGATCAGTTGGAGAAAACGAATGCTTTGGAAAGTGGAGTCTATGGCATTATACACCTGTGAAGTCTCTCCCCTCCCCAGGCTCCACCCCCAAATCTCCAGGTGTTTCCCAACCCAGAGGTGGCAACCCTATTTGCTACCCCACCAATGGGCAGCTGTTAGAATATAAACCACTAGGCCTGTTCACAGTGGTTGGAGCTCTGTGATGGTTGTAGAGTTGCCATCCCACCCCCGATGGGGGTGGGGGTTTCCCTGATTTCAGGGGCCCCAATCTGCTACCAGCCAGCTGTGCCGGACGTGCCTGGCGTCATGATGTCACCCAGAGGTGATGTCATTCCACCAGGTATGTCACGCAGGGGACACTCTAGTATTTGCCTAAAAACATTATGGTGACCATGTAGTTTTTAGCCTAATACTACAGTGTCCCCTTCATGACATGCCCAGTGTGATGACATCACTTCCAGGTGACATCATCAGGGCTCATTTCGTAGCAGGAGCTCCTTTGCATATTAGGCCACACACCCCTAATGTAGCCAATCCTCCAAGAGCTTACAGAGCTCTTCTTACAGGGGTGACTGTAAGCTCTTGGAGGATTGGCTACATCAGGGGTGTGTGGCCTAATATGCAAAGGAGCTCCTGCTACAAGATGACATCATCATGTCAGGCATGTTACGCAGGGGAAGCTCTGGTATTTGGCTAAAAACTCTATGGTGACCATAGAGTTTTTAGCCAATTGCTAAAGTGTCCCCTTCATGATGTTCCCAGCTATACACATACGCAAGACCCCAGGGAGCCGGCTGGAGTCCCCTGCTGACTGTCTGAAGGTAAAGACCTGGCAACCCTAGGTAGTTGAGAGTTGGGAAACAGCAATGCTATTTTCTTGCCCAGCTGTCACCCATCTCCAGTGGGCTTTGGCAAGAGAATTTCCTGGAAGGCGGTGTCCTTTGCATCAATTCCTTAACCTGTTACTTAACCCCCATCCCCCAACATAATTAGTTTGGCTTCTTCTGAGTCCCAAATACTATCTGACATAGTGGTGCTGTGATCTTTGCCAGTAATGTTATGGATCCAGTGGAGAGCTGCCACAGAGAGAAGGATCACCACTCAGAGAGTGGCTTTTTCACCTTTACCTTCTCACTGCAGCCTAAAACGTCCCCTCCAAATGATGCTCCTAGAGGGCAGAGGACCCCCAGGAGCAGCATTTGGGCTGCAGTGGGAGGGGTAGGCAAGACAGTCATGCTCCGAGGATGGAAATCCTACTGTCTGTGGAAATGATTCATTGGATCTGAGCCAATATGTTCAGATATTGAACTTAACCTGTGCACGGTGCCTAGTTTTTCTTGAGCTGAGTTCCCCAGGAGCGCACAGTGAGGGTGTGCTTATGATTTCAAACAAGCAGTATTGACTGATGTTGTGTCTGCACAATCGGGAGCATTCATTATGATGTGGGGGGCCGATACCCACTGTTGGCACATGCTCAGAACTTAGTGGGTTGCTGGTAAAGATGGTCGCCATACTACGCTCAGCCTCCTGACTCAGCCTGGGAGGCCCCCTTTAGCAGAAGGTAGGGTTGCCAGCTCCGGGTCAGGAAATTCCTGGAGATTCTGGGGGTTGAGTCTGGGGAGGATGGGGTTTGGGAAGGGGACTCAGCAGGGTACATTGCCACTGAGTTCACCTTTCAAAACAGCCATTTTCTCCAGGGAAGCTGATCTCTGTGGCCTGAAGATCAGTTGCAATCCTAGAAGATTTCCACTGGGCTTGTGAGAACTTGGGATATTCATATTGGAGTGGCGGTACTGCCTGTATGGGCAACATCCTATCCTCTCTTTGAAAAAGCTTTTGGGAAACGGATGTGCAAAGACCGGCAGGCTCCGTCAGAGGTGGAACGGCAGTGTCCTTTCTACAGTCACCATGCATGTCCTGGGAAATCATATTGCTTGAAAGACTTATCTGCTATGTTCTGAAAAGAATGAACTGGCTTGAAAGACTTAACTGCTGTATTTTGAAAACAACAAATTGAAAA
Source organism: Lepidodactylus listeri (assembly GCA_029233225.1). NCBI lineage: Eukaryota > Metazoa > Chordata > Lepidosauria > Squamata > Gekkonidae > Lepidodactylus > Lepidodactylus listeri. Next base: position 56,772,921 of record JARCFY010000013.1, on the reverse strand, counting down.
TTTTTATTTATTTATTTATTTAGATTTATAGGCCGCTTTCCCCGCTGTTGCAGGCCCAGAGCAGTTTACAGATTTGGCAAGCCAAGATTCATAAATACATCGACAGTTAAAACAATTAAAAACCTTAAAACATTCATAATTTACAATAATAATTTCAATTTAAATAAAGTGCTCAGTATAATAGATGGCGTACTGTGTACCCCCAACGTTTTCAGGCCCCAGTGTCAGTAAATATATTGGATGAGAATGGAAATGATTATGGAGTGAATATATATGTATTAGACTTTAGACGTTGTATGAATAGAGCACATGGATATTAGTTATCTTTAATAAATGTCTAGTACAGTGATGGTGAACCTTTTAGAGACCAAGTGCCCAAACTGCAACCCAAAACCCACTTATTTATTGCAAAGTGCCAACACGGCAATTTACCCTGAATACTGAGGTTTTCGTTTTAGAAAAAACAACTCGTACATTAACATCTTTTGTCTTAAAAGAAAAACACAATAACAGAGCTTTCAATGATACAAACAACTTTTTATTGAAAGGTAAAAGTTTGCATTTGGCATGCTTTTGAACAATTAATGTGATTTTTGCTGTCCAATCTTGCGAACTCTGTGCTGGAGCGATGCCGTGCGTGCCCACAGAGAGGATTTGAGTGCCACCTCTGGCACACGTGCCATAGGTTTGCCACCACGGGTCTAGTATTTATTATTAATGGCTCAAGTAGTTAAGATGCTGAACTGCAGACTGGAAGGTTGGTAGTTCAGCAGTTTGAGACCCGAGTGCTGCATGACGGAGTGAGCTCCCGTCCCAGCTCCTGCCAACCTAGCAGTTCGAAAGCAAAACATTGCAAGTAGATAAATAGGTACTGCTTCAGTGGGAAGGTAACAGTATTCCATGCACCTCAGCATCTAATCAGGCTGGCCACATGACCATGGAAAAAGTCTTCAGACAGTGCTGGCTCTTCGGCTTGGAAAGGGATATGAGCACTGCATCCCTAGAGTTGTACTTGACTGGCTTTTGAGCAACGGAAACCTTTACTTTACCTTTACTAATATAATATTTATAATATATTTCTTGTAATTTGTTCATGGTTTTGTCCTTGTATTTCCACGAATCTCTCTTTGACTATTTACCACCTGGAGGCTGGCCACCCTAGCAGAAGGTCATGCTGGAGAGGACGTGGAAGAGTAATTTGGGTGGGAGGAGAGCCTGTACTCTCTTTCAGAACTTATTAATTGTGGCTGGTTACTCCTTCCATTTTGTAAAGGCTTGTAAATTGTGGAAAGGCTCAAGTGGAGGCAAGGAATGCAGGCACAGGAGCACAGAACTCTGTGTGTGTCCAGATGCCTTCTGAATGATTTCTGCTGAACACACACAAAGGCCCACTGAATAGTTTAGAGCGCTGGCTTTAAAAAAATGTGTACGCTTTCCCTTCCGACACGTGGGTGTTCAGCCATCATTAACCCGGAGTCGCACCAGATGCAGATTAAGGCCCTTGCAAAACTGTCGCACTGCAAGAGTACCGCAGGTTATTAACAACAGATTTGCAAGGTTAATTTTCAATTATGTATTTCTTATTAATTCCCTCGCTGTCTTGCTATTATTAAATTTAAAGAGGAAGAGACTTGCAATGTGTCTGGCTTCTTCCGCGTTATTACTGATCATTATTTCTGTTTTCCAATTTGTGTTACTCCTGTGACTTGCAAAAAAAAATGTAATTAACGAGCCAATAATTATTGCTGAGCTTCCTGCAGCATCTTTAGTTAAAGCTGCGTCAGCTCTTGCATCGCCCCCCCCCCCCCACTTCTATAACTCAAGCATAAAACGGCAATTCCGCACAGGGTCTTGTCATGGCAACCTGTCTAGCGTGAATGATTCCCCTGGTTTATAAGTTTCCGAATAGCATCATTTGGCTGTTTCTAGGTTATTGAGCATCTTTCCTATTATATAAAGCCGTTTTCAAGATTCCAAGGGGCAAGATTCCATGGGGCGCCAAAATCAGTAGGCTGGATGGACTGCCACTCAAAAGGGGGTCCCTGGCCATTGGCTGCATTCTCTCCCTGCTTTGCCTCAGTCCCGCCCACAGAGCCACCGGCCAGCATCCCAGCCTCAGTCTGGAGGGAGCCAGCGAAGGGGAAGGACCGACTGGGTGCTGAGTCCACTCTTCTCCTCCGCCCACAGCCAGGTGGGTCTAACTGTCCCCTCAGTGGCCTGCTTCTTTCAGTGAAAAGACAATGGACTATCAGCATAACCCCCTCCCCCGCACACTGCCAGGGTGCCCAGAATAAACTGTCAGAAACAGGGGGCATTTCACACAGCACCCTGTAGTGCTTCAGGACCGGTACAAAGAACTGAAGAACGCTTGAGAGAAAGTTTCAAGGTAAACCAGCTCAGGAACGCTTCCCCAACGGGAGAGGCACGTTTCTGTGTGAAAGGGCCACTATGCTCCGTTAGGAAACCAGTACTAATACAGTTCTGTGTAAAATGCCTGACAGAAACCGTTACTGAAGAGTTCCTGAAACAGAACATATTGGCTGTGTGAAATTTCTCAGGCTCTCCTGCTTAGCTCCACCATGTCTGGCTGGCTAATGAGGAGGGCCAGCAACCATCAAACTGTTCCCTTCAACCCCCTGCAGTGCGGCTGACTTTTCCCCTAGCGTTGCCAATCTCCAGGTGGGACCTGGAGACCTCCTGCTGTTACAGTTGATCTCCAGATGACAAGGATAAGTTCCCCTGGAGAAAACGGCTGCTTTGGAGGGTAGACCTTATGGCATTATAGCTTGCTGAGTCCTTCCATCCCCCCCCCCCCAAAATGCTGCCCACCATAGAATCCACCCCCTCAAATCTTTAGATATTTCCATCATAGGGTTGCCAGGTCTAAGTTGGAAAATCCCTGGATACTTTGGGGGTAGATCCAGGAGAGGGTGGGGTTTGGGGAGGGGAGAGGCCTCAGCATGGTACAATGCCATAGAGTCCACCCTCCAAAGCAGCCATATTCTCCAGGGGAGCTGATCTCTGTCAGCTGGAGATCCATTGTAAAAGCAGGAGATCCCCAGGCCCCACCTGGAGGTTGGGAACCCTATTCAATCATCAGAGCCGGCAATTATCCCCTCAGTGCCCGTTGCTAGGCAACCAAGCTTGCTTCTCTGAAAGCCCCTATCCACACCTATGTTTGCCTTTGGAAGAAAACTCATTGGGACCAGCTAAACAGAATGCCATAGAGGCCACCCTCCAAAGCAGTCATTTTCTCCAAGGAAGGGGGGAGGATCTGTTGTCTGGAGTTCAATTGTGATACCTGGCGATCTTCAGGCTCCAACTGGAGGTTGGCTACCCTAGGCATTTGTGTTTGTGTGTTTGTGTGTGTGTGTGTGTGTTTGTGTGTGTTTGTGTGTGTGTGTTTGTGTTTTTTGTGTGTTTGTGGTGAAGAGGCCTGAAAAAAAACGGCAGTCTGAAATGACAAACTGCTCCGAAGGTGGCTCCAAAATGGTAGGGGAAGGGCGGTCTGAAACAGCTGTCACTGTACCAGTTTATTACAAGCCAGTAAGCAGGATCTGCTAGACCCATTGTTGCCAATCTCCAGGGGAGGGATGGAGATCACACTAAATTACAACTACTCTTCAGATGGCAGAGATCTTCCCCTGGAGAAAATGGTGGACTCTGTGTCATTATATGCTGCTTTGGTTGCCACAGCAAATTGACAGAGTGGCCAAGGCCGGGGCATTCTCCCAGAGCCTCTTTCTAGAGCCCATTGTATTTATTTCCACAATGGGCTTTATTCCTAGTAATAGATATATACAAAAATATTTAAAAGAGTAAGAAGTTTGCTGCTTTCTCATTGTTCCTTTTGTCCTGGAATGGCTGGGAGATGATTCCTTATCTCTGTGGGTTTGCATTTGATGGAGCAAACTGTGACACAGCATCCGATATAAGGAAAAGAGCTTCATGGGGGTCATCACATCGAATCAAGCTGAGCTTATGATGGGGGCATCATGTCCTGATTGGAAAAACCTTCCAACACCAGCTTAACTGTATACTGTAACTGTAAACTGTAACAGTTTAAAGCCCTTAACCGTCTGGGACCTTCATACCCACTGGGGTGCCTCTCCCATTATGATCCCCCCTGCTCCCTTTGTTCACCTTCACAGGGCTTGCTTGTGAGTCTCAAGGCAGCACAACTTTCTTCTCCCAGGGGGAGGGCATCCATGATTGCGGCCCCCTCCCTCTGGAATTCACTGTCAGATGATGCACATTTTACACATGCCAAATAATGCAGTTTATATCCACTTCAGCGACTGTTTGCAAGTGGATTTTGCCGTTTCGCACAGCAAAATCCAGTTTCAAAGTACATTGAAAGTAAATGGAAAGTGTGTTATTTAATGTGTATGAAAGCACCCTGGACATCTGTGTGCAACAGGACCTGTTTTGGAGACTCTGTAAGGCAGCATTGTTCCAATGTGCTTTGGTCCCATAATATCTCTCTATTCTCAGACGTAGTTGGCTTGTGGGCAGTGTTCCCTCTAAGCTGAGTTAGTGTGAGCTAGCTCACAGTTTTTTAGCCTTCAGCTCACACATTTTTTAGCTCGGGAAGGATGACTCCAGAACAAACTAATTTATGCAGTAGCCAAATTGCTTGCTCACAACTTTAATGCCAGTAGCTCATAAAGAAGAATTTTTCCTTACAGGACTCCACAGCTTAGAGTGAGCATTGTTTGTGGTATACTGTAATATTTGATGTTTCTTGCAGGGGTTCCTACAGTTTTAGGGATGGGATTAGGTTGATTTTATGTATTTGTATTATTTTTACCAGGGGTCATTTTATAGAAAAAGAGGTGCAGGAGCTCATTAGCATAACTCATTTGCATATGCCTCTACCACTACCACCCCCAACATCACCGGAAGTGTGTCAGAAGGCAACACCCACCGCTCAGGCTCCACCCCAAAAATCTCCAGGTATTTCCCAACTCAGAGCTGGCGAGCCAGCTTTACACTTTGACTAAAGTCACTTTAGGTTTTCTTTGCTCTTGCAGGGAAGCTACCCTACAACAAGCATGGAAATACAAATCAAGTTACCATATTTTTCGCTCCATAAGACGCACTTTTCCTCCCCAAAAAAGTGGGGGGGGGGAAGTGTGTGCATCTTATGGAGCGAATATGGAGCTTTTCTTACCTGTAACAGGGCTCTTTCTTCAGCAGGAACGCAGGAGAACGCCATTCAGGCTGGCATCCCAGCCTTCCCCACCCCTCCCTGCTGGGCCTGAGCTGTTAAGACTTAAAAGGGAAACGGTGTCAGAATCTGCAGATTCTAACAAGGATTTCTGGGATCTCTTGGTATATATTGTAACCTGACTTGGCTATGCTGTGCAAACCTGTTCCTGTACCAACTATGTAATCATGCCTATTGCTATTAGCTTGACAATTGTGAATGTATCTTCTGTGACCCCAGGCTTATGGCTCTGACCAGGCCTGGTCTATGTATCTGTTTGCCCGGGAGAATGACAACTTCAAAGCATGAGAACAATGGGCCTCTCACACTCCTGCCTCCGCATTCCATTCATCCCGGCTGGGAAGACAGGGGAGGACAGGGACCATTTCTTATCAACGTGCGAAAGCCTTGGGGAAAGCATTTGTTATGTGAAGATGCTTACATCTGAGGGGTCTGGTTTGGGAAGGGAAATTTACTGCTTCACACCTCACTTTCTTTCCTGTGGGAAGCAAACGGCCAGAGAACCTTTTGCCCGCGGTTTTTCCCCCCTTGTTGATTGGTTACCTATGGGCAATTCAAATTGTGCTGGAGGGTATATTAGACCGGCTTCTATTGTATGCGTTATCTCTGACAATAATCCGAGGACCTGTACCAATGTAGAAATTGGAAATAAAGAACTGTGTTTCATCAACAAAGATCTGATCCTTGACTACTTTGAGCAGAAGCCTCACAAACGGCAGGAAAAACCCCACCAGGCTAAGTACTCTTTCCCTTTAAGTGCTTTTCCCCCTTTAAGACAGCCAGCAGCAGAAAGCCCCGCCCACAGATTAAGCTCCGTGGCACAGAAAGGCATGGCATGCCGACGTCTCTCTTCTTTCCTTTCTCTGTCTTTCTTCCCTCCTTCCTTCCTTCCTTTCCTTTTTTCTGTCTGTCTATCTTTCTGTCTCTCTCTCTGTCCCCACCTTTCTTTCTTCCTTTCTCTTTCTCTCTCTCTCTCCTCCTCCTTCCTTCCTTTATCTCTCTCTCTCTCTCTTTCTTTCTTTCTGTTTCATTTTTTCCTGTTTTCCTCCTCTAAAAACAAGGTGCATCTTATGATCAGGTGTGTCTTATGGAGTGAAAAATACGGTAGTATGTTTTTGCTTTTTTTTCCACAGCGCATCACCATATGTGCCTGCTCCTGGGCTTGTTACTCCCGGAATGGTGTTCCTGCACATTCCTGCTCAAAATGACCCCTATTTTATACTAGTAGCAAAGCCCATTGTAAAAGAAATACAACAGGCTCTAGAAAGATGTGACATGTATCTATCAATCTGTCTGCCTGCACACAGACCCCCCCACTCCACTTTCTCCCCCCCCAGACCCCAGGGTCGAGGGTTGATGGAATGCCCTACCACTGCCTCCTTGCTTGACCGCCTCCAGTAGTCTACCAGGCACCTCCACCGCCCTCCACCCCAGCGGCTCATGCAGCCTTGTCGAGTTGGGCCATGAAAGCTAGCAGTGTCTGACGACAACCACTGTGGCACCACCACAGGCCCATGCAGCTCCTCGATCTCAGCCTCGCCCTTCTCCTTGGCCACCTCATCCTCCATAGCACCAGCAGCCATCCGCTTGCAGCCCGCCCAGCTACTTGCAGCCAGCTGTGGCCAACGACAACCGCAATGGCACCACTATGATGGGCCTTGGCCTCATCAGCTTCCATTCGCTGGAGAGTCCAGCCTGTCCATTGCCTCCCAGCACACTGAGGCCGAGACACTGGGTGCCAGTTCTGTGGGCAGGACTAAGGCAACACAGCCAGTGGATACAGACACCTTGTGAGTGACACATCAGGGAGCCAACTGATTTGGGAATGCATGGAATGTTCAGCAAAATGCCACCCCAAAACACAATTATATATAAGGGAGATGATCATGCAGGATAGTAGTAGATATTTATTATATGAGTTTGTACCTGTTTTTATTGATGTAGTTGTTCATTGATGAAAACCACTTCCAGCACTTAGAGAAGTGGTATAAAAATAAAATAAATAAATAAACACTAAACAGTTAAGGGTGATCCAAGCACCACTGCCTCAGCGCTCCTCCTGTTCATTGTTAATGCATTTTGTTTTAATGGTTTTTTATATATTTCTATGTGTTTTTAATCTTGCTCTATTTTTTTTTGCCACCTTGGGGACCCTAAATTGAGTGGAAAGCCAATTTAAAAATGTTTTAAATCCCTTGATAAGGAGCAGGAACAAAACAGATGTCAATAAAGTGTAATATCTCAATGAATGTGAATAAAAGAACAAGCAGTCACCAGATAACGGTGATCATAAATCAGATATTTGCATCCCAGACTTCCCTAAAGAGCCCCTTAGATGAGTTTCCCCCTTTTCAACCTCACAATGACCCTGTGAGGTAGATAAGGACAGGTGACCAACTTAAGGTCACCCACAGTGCAACCCTAGGCAGATTTACACCCTTCTAAATCCATTGAGGGGCCGCGGTGGCTCAGTGGTTACGACACTGAACTGCAAACCAGCAGATCGGTAGTTTAGCAGTTTGAGACTTGAGTGCCATGTGACAAAGTGAGCTCCCGTCTCTGGACTTCAGACAGAATGTCTGAAGACAGCGCTGGCTCTTTGGCTTGGAAACGGAGATAAGCACCACCCCCTAGCGCTGAATTCGACTGGCTTTCGAGCAAGGAATACCTTTACCTTACCTTTAAATCCATTGAATTCATGGATCGCATGGCTAGTAAGCTTCCAGTTGAGCAGGGATTTGAACCCAGAACTCACCACTCTCTTTCCAGCACTCTCTTTTGGACACTCTCCATCACACTGAGACTGCAGCCAGGACTCCAATAACCATCCAGAAGCCTATGAAAGCCAATTCATGATTGTCTATCCTCCCCATCTGCTCAAATATATTGGGACGCTAATAAGAAAGCACGGTTCTCTTTTAAGTTCTAGAGTTCGAAATGTGCTTATGACTAGGTGTGTGCAGATTCTCATCCGTCTGCTTTTTGGAATCTGGCATCTCTAGGAGTCTTGCTGCTGATTATGAATGGGGCAGCAAGAGTTCCAGGGTAAGGATGCCCTTCTCATCCTGAGCAGTGGATATTCACTGTATGAGCCTGTTACGGTGAGCACCATCAGCACCACTACAGTCAACGCCGTCACTATGGTCAGCTCCATCGACTCCGTGTGCAATTTTCCAGCGACTCTGTCCAGCGACTCTCCCCCTCCCGTAGGATCCTCTTCCTTCCCTGGGACTAGCATCAATGCCGCACAAGGTTCGTAAAACTAAAAACAAGGCATGCCTGGAGTGTCACATCCAAGACCCCTTAATATGGCAGCCGCTTTTTATCTTATTATTAGTATTCTTACCCACTGCAGCTGTAAACCTCAGCCCACCACAAGAATACTGATAGCTTTATTTCGACAAACCACACCGACACGCCGCTGGATACAGCAAGGCCTAATAAACACTCCGGACTTTATTTTCTAATAAAAGCTTGCTCTAAATCTCAGGACATCCTTCCTTATCTGGGGAGGGGGTTTGGGGGGCGGGTGTGGGAGGGAGGGAGGGGGAGCCTGTCTTTTGGGTAAATATTTTTTCTTCTTCTTGTGCAACGTTGTAAGTAACTTGCTCCCACAGTTCAGATTATGTTGCTAAATCTAGACAAGGAAACGTATATCCCTTCCTATTCCCTAGTTGCCGAGGGCCTTACGCTAAGACTGAAGCCACGGCACTATTAGATTTATTACGATTGCAACAGCACACCAAGACTCTCATTATTCTTTTCTGGCAACCTTTTTTTTTTTAAGCCATATAAACAAATTTACATTTTCCAGGCATCTGAACGAAAAGCAAGCAAGCCCTATGACCAAGGAAGAGGGATTTTTATGCAAATGGTAATTAAAATGCAAATCCCATTCCCTATATAAAAATATAACAACGTCCTCTTCAAATAGCTTGTCTTGTGTTTCCCTTACCCAAAAAAAAAATAAAAATCCGGATTTTGTTTCCTCTTGGGAGCCGTTCCTGGAAGTATAATGCATAGAATGATGCCACGTAACCCTTCTGAGCACAGTAAATAATCACATATATAACTCTCAGCAGGTTATATGAGGATGTTGATTAAATCGGAGGGAAAAGTTTTCTCGTGCTATGTTCTCCGCCCCCCCCCCACTGCCTTTCAGTTACCAAAGATTTATTGATATTAGCCATTCTTCCCCAACAGTTATGCCCCAGTTGCAATCTACACACATACACACACACACACACCACATATACACAATTTTATTATCTGTTTTAAGGTCACTCCTGGAGATGGTATGGATGCCCTCAGAATGCAGGTAATATTTATTGAGTTGTAATACATGCAGCAAAAACTATGCAGAATCAGGAAAACCTATTTAAGATTTATTTATGACCCAGTGCAAAACTTAGAGCCAATAACGATATACTTTTCTTATTCCAGCATGTCTTTTTCAGACCTAGCTCCTCCTGTGTCCTTTAAACGAAAACTTCATTGGCTGCAACTGAAAGCAGTCTGTCACTCAGTCACATGGAGGGTTCCACATCTGGAGCTCCCAGCATATATCTAAATCCAATTACCTTTCATGGGGAATGGGATTTGGTTCAGGGTTATGGCTCACGGGAAGGGCAGAGTTAGTTTCCCCCTGCACTGTATTCCCAATCTAAAACAGCTTGGGGGACCTGGTATTTTCTCCATTAGAAAACCATATTGGAATAAACAGTGTCCCCCTGGGACATTTTAGATTGGGGAAACAGCACAGCAGAAGGGTCAAACCCCCACTTTCCGCATACTGTGGTCCTAATCTGAATTGAGTCTTTCTCCTTAGGCCTCCCACCCAGGATGGGGAATTACCAGCGCTCACCCCCAGTTTCCTGCACCCAAGGAACTGAGGTGAGGGAGAAAACATGGCTTCCCATAATGGCGCCCTAGTGACTAGAGTCTAGTAATTTATCTAGGAGGCAATTCTGGAGCTCTGCCGTTAGAAGACAGCCTAGAACATGACATCACACCCTCCCTACCAGGACATGACATCACATCCTCCTCACACTCCCCCAAATCTTCCATTTGTCAAGGCAGCATTGGGAACCCTACCTTCCTCTACCCTCCTAGTAAAAAATACACTAGGAGATCTGGACCCTGAAATCTCAACGTCCCTTCATGTGGCTTCCTGCATCCATAAGAGGAAACGGTTCTGTTGTAAACATCTCCTGAGCTGGATCCATTGGTCCCATTTTTATTGTGCTCTTCTTAGAAGGAGCTAAGGGCAGTGTGAACTGTATTATCCCCTGAGTTGAGGTTGCAGTGCTGGGCTCAGCAGGATGGATTAAGCACCCAGATGGAGGCTGAAGATCTCCTGGAATTAGGGTTGCCAGCTGTGGGTTGGAAAACTCCTAGATATTTGGGGGAGTGGAGCCTGGGAGGGCAGGTTTCAGGAGGGGAGGGACCTTAATGGGTGTCCGATCCCCAGTTAAGACCCTCTCCACAGCTCTTGTACAAAGATGCTTTATTTGAGATTTGCTTACTACAGGAACTGATTCTTTGTCAGGAATAAAGAAAGCATGCAAAATTCAGAGTAGGTAAGCTTCAGCGTACCCCCTCACCCCACATATGCATCAGCATTTGGCCCCAGTGTTACTATGACAACCCTGCAAGATATACAGTGTCTTATTTATCCTAGCCTGGCAAAAGAGTCTCCAAGGCCAACTCTCATGAGAACTGGCCTAAGGGTACGACTTGGAGGAAAGTTTTGGCTACATGAAGCAGGCATGCATACACCCGCACTCCCCCCCCTTAGGAATTCCATCCCCCCAAAGAAGAAGCAAGACGAACAGTGAGTGAACAGAGAGGCAGAAGGGAAAGAAATGAAACTGAAACCACTGGAACCTTGACAGTGGGGTATAATGCCACAGAATCCATTTTCCAAAGCAGCCATTTTCTCCAGAGGAACTGATCTTTGTTGTCTGGCGATCAAGAATAATAGCGGGGGATCTCCAGGTAACACCTGGAAGTTGGCAACCCTACCTGGAATCCCAGTTCATCTCCAGACAGTGGAAATCAGTTCCTCTGAAGAAAATGACCATTTTAGAGGGTGGAGTTCAATGTTCCCTCTGTGGAGTCCTGTGAGCAAAAATTCTACTTTATGAGCTGCTGGCATTAAAGTTGTGAGCGAGCAATTTGGCTACTGCATGAATTAGTTTGCTCCTCCCTGAGCCAAGGCAAACATTTGTGAGTCAGAGAGCCAGTTTGGTGTAGTGGTTAAGTGTGTGGACTCTAATCTGGAAGAACTGGGTTAGATTCCCCACTCCTGCACTTGCACCTGCTGGATGACCTTGGGCAAGCCATAGTTCTGGCACAGCTGTTCTCGAAAAAGAGCAAGTTTCTGTCAGAGCTCTCTCAGCCCCACCTACCTCACAGAGTGTCTGTTGTGGGGAGGGGAAGGGAAAGGAGATTGTAAGCCGCTCTGAGACTCCCTTGGGTAGTGAAGGGCGGGGTATAAATCCAATCTCTTCTTCTACTACTACTTCTTCTTAAAAAACCCCTGTGAGCTAGCTCACACTAGCACAACTGAGAGGGAACACTGGTGAACTCTCTATTACCCACTGAAGTTCCTCCCCGCCCCAAGGCCTGCCCTCTCCAGGCACCAACTCCAAATCGCCAGGAGTATCGTAGTCTGGAGCCAGCAATCCTAAAGGGGCCCTGTGCTGTCTTGGGAAACGTTGCCCTTGTTAATCGACTGTAACAAAAAAAGAGCAAAAAGCTAAACACCGCTGTTAATTGTGGCAGTGTATCACAAGCCATGACTCAGAAAGTTTGCAGGACTGGAGTTCTTACTGAGACTGGGGGCGGTGGGGAGGGGACGTTTATGAAATCCTATGAGATGGCGGTCAAGGCTGCGAAGGAAGTTTTTTTCGCAGCTGAGATTGCGTCTGCGAGTTCCCGCCCAGCCCAATCATTTAGGACAATTCGGTCTTTGATGATTCTGCCGAAGTGCAGACCAAATGATAGGGAATTAGACGTTGGCTGCGAGGCCTTTGAGAACTATTTTGCGGACAAAGTCTTCTTGCTCCACCAGGACCTCCCTGCCACAGTTGATACAGTAACGGAACTTGAGGCCCCACACATGTCTTCTGGTCACATTCTGGGTTATATTTTTGGTGGCAGCCCCGCACTGGTGGAATGAGCTCCCAGATGACATCAGGGCCTTGCGGGACCTTCTGCAGTTCCGCAGGGTCTGTAAGACGGAGCTCTTCCGCCAGGCTTTCAAGTAGGGGCTGCCTTGATTCTTTATAGCCCTGGCCCCATCATCAGAAGTCACCAATCTGAACCAACCTGCGCCGACTAAAACTGGATACCATCGCTGACACTCCCAGACAAGGGGGACAAAAGTAGGCCATCTTGCGGCAGTTGGATATGGTTTTTACTGTGTACTGTATATTGTGTATTCTATATTTTATGGATAATGTTTTAGTGTTTTTATTGTATAACAAATTTTGCTGTTAGCCACCCTGAGCCGGCCGTAAGGCGGGGAGGGCAAGATAGAAATCTCCCCCCAATAAATAAATAAAAATGTGTGAATAGTACATTTTGATGCATGAAGCTAGAGGGCCAAGAAGCAAAGCAGGAACAATCGCAGGAAGGCAGCCGTTGGGATACGCTCTGGCTTCTCCACTCTCCCATCTCTTTCTTGCCTCTCTCTTGGGCATACATCTCGTCAGAAGCCTTAACGGATCCTGACAGGTTGACAGAGCCTGGTAAATGTACTTGGTTCACTGACATTCGATTCCAAGCAGGGATGGCAGGGTGTTTGGCAGCTCTAAACAATGCAAACAATCCCCCCCCCCTCCATGCAGAAAACGTCAGAACAATGGTTGCGTTGACTGGGAAAGGCACTCTGGGCACAAGGGCTGGATTTCAGCCAGATGAGAATTCCGTTGTCTTCTTAAATTAGGTGAGGGATGAGCCTCTGCCAAGAAGGTACGCAGAGCTGGGAAGAGCCACTGAGGGGAACAAACTTACGGAGGAATCAAATTGGTTTTACTCTGGGCCAAGCTGAACCGCAGCCAACAAGCCATGCCCTGGGGCCGACCACAACTCTGCTGTTTTTGTAAATCCCATGCAGACAACAATGAAGTCAGGAATGTTGTGTTCCCATGCCCATCCCCGGAAAAGACAGGACAAGGACACCAGCAACACGGTCGTCACCGACCCAGACAAGATGGAGGTGATGCTGGTTGCAATTCTCACTGCTCTGCAAGAGGTTTCGTTACCTGTAATGAATGGGGCGCAGGTCTCCCTACCGGATCAGGTGAAGAGTTTAGTACCTGCACTTTGGAAAGCTGGTGCTAACAGGGAATCAGCACTTTGAATGTAGAATTTCATCCGTAAAATACTGGCTTCGCCTTGCTATGCTGATCTATGCCTTTGTAACATCCAGGACTGACTACTGCAATGGGCTCTGTGTAGGGCTTCCCTTGAAGACAGCATGGAAGCATCATCTAATTCAGAAAGTAGCCATCCATGTGTTGCCTGGTGGAGGCACCAAGCATGTATGGAGCCTGTTTTTCCTATCTCCTTCCAAGTACAGTTCAAGGGTTGGTTGTACCTTTTAAGGCCCTTCATAACCTGGGATCAGAGACCTCAAGGATTATCCATCCTCTGCTGTGCGCACTTGCATTAGGTTTACCAGCCTCCAGAGAACTGCAATGCCATTATGCGATGACATTGTTAGGCAGCTAGAAATAGAAATTTCCAGTATTGTTTATTGCGAGTCATGGAGAAGATCTGGTTACACGCATAAAATCCCGGGTGCACGTTGTCTCTGATTCTACCTTTGTTGTTACTCGAAAAGACAGGAGTCTTATGATTACATTGGTAATGTTTTTGGAATGAAAATCGTAGTTTGTCACGCCTGGAATATTATAGGAATACTACTGATGAGAGCTTTTGATGTGTCCCTTGTTGTTCATATCTGACCATATATTTAAATTTAAAATATTAGTGTGATATTGCTCAAAAGAAACTTGTTGCGCTGTTGTTAAACGTTTGAACATTTCATTGCATATGCTGATTATTGGAAATAATGAAATCACATCTGTTACATTTAATGTCTTTGAGAACACATGATCTTTATTGTGAATAAGAGTTTCAGTTGTTGTCAAATATTGCCTTAATGGCTGTACATGGTGTTATCTCAGTTTTTGCTGATTTTCTACACTGTGACCCATTTCCCACAAGCGCTGCCCCGGCGTCGTTCCTCTGTTTGCCCCTATTGCCTGCTTGAATTTCCCACTATTTGCCATGGGGTGCATTTTGAACTGCGGCTTCACGCAATTTCCCCCGTGGCTTCAGTGATCCTGTTTTTTGAGGATCACTGAAGCCGCGGAGGAAATCATGCAAAGCCCCGGGACAAAATGCACCCCGCAGCAAATAGTGGGAAATTCAAGCTGGCAATCGGGGCAAACGGAGGAATGACGCCGGGGCAGCACTTGTGGGAAATCGGTCTGTGTTTCCCAGGGGTCTGTTGGAGCGGGAGCGCACAGGAGCGCAGCTCCAGGAGTGAGAAGCCCATGGGGCGGGCACATGACCAAGCCCCGCCCCCTCCTCGGCTTCCCCGAGCAGTGCAGAGGCCCAGCGCCCCGGGGAAAGCCCTGCTCGGGTCTTTATTGTTTTTAATGTTTTGTTTTAATATTGATAATTTTATCATTGTTCCTTTTATGACTGTGTGCTGCTTTTCCAGAGACTTGCTCAAGGTGGCATATAAATTTTCTAAGTGTACCATTTTTTATCTGGGCACATGGCACATAAGTACTGGAGAAAATTCACCAACCCTTCAGCAGCTTCTACCCCATCAGTTTGGTGTAGTGGTCAGGAGTTGGACTCTAATCTGGGAGAACTGGGTTTGATTCCCCACGCCTCCACATGCAGCTGCTGGTGTGACCTTGGGCCAGTCACAAGTTCTCTCAGAGCTGTTCTCAAAAGACCTCTCTCAGCCCCACCTGCCTCACAGGGTGTCTTGTTGTGGGGAGGGGAAGGGAAAGGGATGGGTGGTGCACATGTCCTGGGTATCTCAAGTCTACTTGAAACCTGGTAGTTTCAAGGGAGCAGGAAGAGAATGAGGGTGTGTTCTTTACACTTATTTTTAATGCACAAAGTATTGGATGGGGAAGGGAATGGAGGAAGAGCAGGTCAGTTTCACTCACCTGTGGAGTGGAGCCTGAGGGGTGGGTGTTGCCTTCTGACACACTTCCAGTATGTTTAGGGGTGTGGCATATGCAAATGAGTTATGCAAATGACTTGTGCTAATGAGCTCCTGCACCTCTTTTTCTACGAAATGACCCCTGGTGTTTCCCATTTGTTTTTCTAATAAAGTCTCCAGATGAGGCCTGGAGATCTCCAGAATTACAACTGATCTCCAGACAAGACAGATCGGTTCCCCTCAAGGTTGCCATCCAGGTGGCACCAGGAGATCTTCCACTATTACACCTGAGCTCCAGATGACCAAGATCAGCTCCCCTGAAAAAAATGTCTGCTTGGGGGGGGCAGACTGTGTGGCATTATATCCTGCTGAGGTCCAAACTCTCCACAAACCCCGCCCTCATAGGCTCCACCCCCAAAAAACTCCAGGTATTTCCCAACCCAAAGCTGGCAACTCTAGTTCCCCTGGAGAAAGCGGCTGCTTTGGAGAGCGGACTTATGTTTTGATAGCTATTTTGCAAGTTATTTCATTGTTGAGGCATAAAAGAGAAGTTTGGGGAGGAGACTCCAGGGCCTTGCCAGAATACCTCCACTCCTGCACTGACAACTCTCCTGTTGTTGTGGAAAGTGAGAGTCTCGAGATTTGAAAATAAAACAGCCAATCTTATAATGTCCCTGCATAGATCTACAGTAGGGCTGCCAGTAGGGTTGCCAAGTGTCCCTTACTTACCGGCGGGAGGGAGTCCTCCATCGTCCGGGAGTTTTCTGGGCGTGTGTGCGAACCCCACCCTCCTTCCCCAACGTAATGACGACGCCCGGAAGTGATATCATCACGTTGGGGGCGTTGCCAGGGTGATATCATAGAGTTTTGGTATCATAGGGTGGTATCATAGGGTGGTATAGGGTGGTATCATAGAGTTTTGGGGCGATTGCCAGAGCGTCGCCCTGGCAACGCCCCCAACGTGATGACGTCACCTCCGGGTGACGTCATTACGTTGGGGAAGGAGGGTGGGGTTCCCCCCACTGGCCAAATGCTGGCTGGCAGATCGGGAACCCCTGTAGCGGGGGATCCCCCACCCCCCGGGCTGACTTGGCAGCCCTAGCTGCCAGCCTCCAGGTGGGGCCTGGGGATCTCCCGCTTTCACAACTGATCTCCAGCTGACAGAGATCAGCTCCCCTGGAGAAAATGACTGCTCTGAAGGGTGGACTCTGTGGCATTGTACCCTGCTGAGGCCCCTCCCCTCCCCAAACCCTGCCCTCTTCCAGATCCACCCCCAAAGTCTCCAGGTATTTTCCAAACCAGGCCAGGCAACCCTAGATTTGAGGGTGGTGACTGGAAGGGTGGGGTTTATGGAGGGGAGGCACCTTGAAAGGGTATAATGCCATACCCTGTCCGCCTTCCAAAGCAACCATTTGCGCCAAGAAAAGTGGAATAACTGGTTTTTTAATAAATAAACAATAGATATATAAGCAATCGATGCAGCCTGGAGATCAGCTGTGATTCCGGGAAATGTCCAGCATCCCCCGCCTGGAGGATGGCAACCCAAAGTGCTGATCACACTGGGTAGGGGAGGGAGTGAAAGAGCGTCCATTTCAACACGTGGGTTCATGAGCTGCGCTGAGGACCAAAGGAAAGCGTGGGCAGGGCAGGGCAGGGCACGGGGAGCCCCTGGGCTGCTTACCCACTGCTCCTGATGGCACGAAAACCACAGGAGTGCCTCTTTTGGACCAAGAGAAAAGTCATCCTCTTCTGGGCTTTGAGGGCCGTGTCCGCTGAAACTTGCAAAATCAATTTTGTCACAGAGCCCTTCTCCCAGGAAACAGGCCCTTTCGGAATTGAAATTCACCAACAGTCCCTTCCCAGGTAAAACTGTCACCAACATCATTAAGAATGATTTCTGATGAAGAGCAGTGGAGGTGTTTCGCTGTGCATAATGGAAAAAAGGGTGTCCCGGATTTTATATGCGCTCGTAACCTTGCTTTCCTCCTCCGGAGCAAAGGGAGATGGCTGGACAGATGGACAGACCGATGGGTGGACAGGCAGGCAGTTTTAGAGTATATAGTGTGACATTTCAGTTATTCCATTATCGATAAACCGTTATCAGTGTAAAGCAACTAAAGCTTTTACTCATTATTAAACCTGATCATTACCAGAAAATTAGGTGCAGAATCAGCCCTGGTCAGTCTTTGGAGGGGAGACCAGCAAGGAACTCCAGGGTCGCTATGCAGAGGCTGGCAATGGCAAACCACCTCTGAACATCTCCTGCCTTGAAAACCATACAGGGTTGCCATAAGTTGGCTGCAACTTGATGGCCTCCCCCAAAAGGAGGAGGAGGAGGAGACTGGATTTATACCCCGCCCCTCACTACCCAAAGGAGTCTCAGAGCAGCTTACAGTCTCCTTTATCTTCCCTTCCCCACAACAGACACCCTGTGAGGTAGGTGGGGCTGAGAGAGCTCTTTTGAGAACTGCCTTGAGCGAGCAGCTCTGAAAGAACTTGTAAGTGACCCAAGGTCACACCAGCAGCTGCACATGGAGGACTGGGGAATCAAACCTGATTCTCCCAGATTAGAGTCCGTGCTCCTAACCACTACACCAAACTGGCTCTCATGTGAATGGTGGGGCAGGGGAGAGAAAAACCTAAAGTATTCAACAGATAAGCCTAAGAAAACATGCCAAAATTTATCAAGTCATATTATCTTCCTGTGGTTAGCAAATACTGTTTTCTCTCTTGGGCTCCTAAAACACACTTTTTTATATTTGGACAAACATCGGGTTGGACCCTGTCAATTCTTCCGTTGTACAAAGGAAGAGGAGCCCAAAGGAATGTGAGATCCATGTGGATAAAAAGCTATTGGAGATGGGGCTGCAGTCTGGAGGGGAAGCAGGCACCAGCAGGAAAGCTTATAAGATCCAACCCTTTGTATTTCCATGCTTCATCTTTCATTTTGAAGCCACTGGAAAAGGATGACCTGTGCCTTTTCAAGATTCCAAACACTGGGGGATCATCAAACATTCCACTGGATAAAACAAAATGGACAAATTAGACTAAACACCATATTCCAGAAAGAAGCAGCTTCCTAACAGAATCTCTCTTATAGCCAACCCATAATATATAAAACTGAGAACGTTTGAGAAACTTTCATCAATAATTATTGTGATCTTGTCCCTTGGGGGTGCTACTAAATTTTGCAGCACACGACATTTCAACACACAAATCTCCACTTCAGTTTTGCTCCTCACATTATGCAAATCAAACACATGGATCTTTCTTTTGGTGCATTTTTGGTTCCCCAAGCCAAATTCTCTCTGTCTAATTCACACAATTTTTGATGTTATTTTTGCCTTGGTTGCATAGAAATGACATATAAATAGCGTATAAATTGCATACTAATAGTCTAAAAATGGCATAAAAGAAACATGCAAATCAGGATCACCAGCAACTAAAATGTGCAAAACAAAAGCTTCCAATGAAAACATCCAAAACCAAAAAGTGCATACCTGGTATATCCCTACTTTGGCCAGACAGAACCAAAGAGGGGAAGCTAACTTAACCCAATAAAATCGAATCAAGAACCAAAAAGGTAAGGGAAAAAAACCTAGTGGAGGGCCAATAGTTAAAACCTCATATAAACTTATTATAAGTACAAATACATATATTTATTTTGAGAAAAGTTAAAAAAAACATATAAGGGCCCAATGAAAGCCACATTAACAATTACAAATGACAAGTACCCAAGGAACAATTATTGTGACCTAACACGTTTCGGTCCAATCAGGCCTTCAAAAGTCAAATGAGGTAATATGAGGTACAAATAGGCACATAACAAAGAATAGGTCAGTACTGGACCAGAAAAGGAATGTTCCAAAACAAAATTAATAGACACTGGATAGGAATGTTTATGAGGCCTCTTAAGATTAAATCCTCTGTCCAGTGCATATGCACAGGTGATAAATGGTGTTACTTCTGTGTGTCTTCCAAGTGTGGTCCAGAAAGTAATGATGTAACCAGTTAGCAGGAGCCAAAATATCTCTTTCAGGCCAAGCAGGTTATGTTTGCACATGAACACACACTGGAAATAGAGCAACGGCCATGGTCAGAATGGTGGCTCATAGTTACCATCTTGGATGAGTATGGGATCCTCAGTTTATGCAGGCCTGAGTTATAACTGTCTTTTGAAGCTACACTTTTT
The DNA here is from genome assembly GCA_029233225.1 of Lepidodactylus listeri. Taxonomy (NCBI): domain Eukaryota; kingdom Metazoa; phylum Chordata; class Lepidosauria; order Squamata; family Gekkonidae; genus Lepidodactylus; species Lepidodactylus listeri. The sequence continues at coordinate 56,753,301 of JARCFY010000013.1, read as the reverse complement.
CAGTGACTCATACATAACCTGCTTGGCCCAAAAGAGAGATTTTATACTGACATTTTGATGCGTGTGTTAGTACAGTTTAGACCACTGAAGAAGGCCCTGTGGGCGGAAACACATTTGGTTCTGTGGTTATTATATTTGTGTACCCATTAGTGATATTCTGCAATTACTGTATGTGCAAATTTGCTGCTGTATGCTGCATTCTGAGCTTTTATTTGTATTCGATGTATGTGGTTTTTAATCTTATATTGCTGTGCACCGTGCAATAAATATTTGTATTTTATTTAATGTTTTAGCTAACTTTTAAGGTTCCTAACTTGATTTTCAGGTTGGTACCCCCCCCCCATTGTTTCCTAGAAAGGAAAGGAAATCAGAGGAAAGTTGGGTTCATATGGGAAGCGAGGAGTCTTTTGTTTCCAAGTAAACATGCATAGATGGCATTGAAATTTGTGCAGATTGTCCCAACCATCATCTACTTCCCAGGTTTCCTTCAAAGATTCTAGAGATAGTTCTGAATAGGTTCCAGTCTGACTTACTGTACCACACTAGAACTCTTACTTGGGAATAAGTTCAACCAAACCCAGCGGAACTTCCCAGTATACAAGCCTAGGCTGCCAATGCTTGACACCGGAAAGAGAAGAGAAGATCTTTCTCATCATTTTAACTTGCAAGATGTTTAGGATGGGCAAGTGGGTGTCAATGTGGCAAAATGGGTTCTGCATGGCCAAGTGCAAGGTGATACACATTGGAGCCAAAAATCCTAACTATGAATACACGTTGATAGGGTCCGAACTGGCAGAGACTGACCCAATGCTATGCCGGGAATTATTAAGAAGGGAATTGAAAACAGATCAGCCAGTATCATAATGCCCCTGTATAAATCAATGATATGACCTCGTTTGGGTTTCCGGTCGGAGGAATGGAGGTCTGACACGCTTTGCAAATGCGCAGGGCGGACAGTGGCTCTTCTTGACAGCTTGGGTGGATAAATCCACCTGACGCAACCTCACACAGGTAGTGTGAGGACCAGCAAGCAATATAATCCAGGTTTGAGCAAGCTCGGTGAAGGAAAAGCCTCGGAGAAGACTTTTACAACACCTTGAGCACTGCAGCCGAAGAAGATTTTTGCAAGTATCTCTAAGGAGCCGAGCTGGGCTGATTAATCAGCATAAAATCTCCAATTCCCCTGATTCCTTAACAAAGAAGACAAAGTTTAAACGTTGGGACCACATCTGAAGAGAAGTAACAACATAAGGTAACGGAAAAAAACTTTTTGCCTTACCATTACCGTGTTTTGAAAGACGAAAAGCAGATCTGGTGAAGCAATAGACTGTTGCAGATTGGATGAGGGCAGTTTTGAAACGTTAAAAAGCTGAATTTGAACTTAAAAAGCCAAAAAAACAAGTTGTTTAACATTCCTGCGGTTAAGAAGAGTCAGGAGGGGGAGCCAAGCATCGCGAGACAAAGAGGGGAGGAGGGAACCAAGCATCGCGAGACCAAGCTGTGAGGACTGAGACAGGAAGTGACAGCTTGAGGAGCAGACAAGAAGGGAAGCGGAGAAGAACCGGAAGAGAGCAAAGGGGACTGTAAAAACTGCCGGACCAAAAGGACTACAACAGGAAGTGACGTGCGGAGACCAGGAAGTGACGTGCGGAGACCAGTAAGCAAGAGGAAGGGACAAAAGGAAACTACGGCAAGCCAGAAGCAAGGTAAAAAGACTATAACCTTTGACACAAACCATAGAGAAGTTGCGCCCGCCATTTTGGACTTATAAAATTTTTAAACAGTAATATCTCATAAACTATATAACTTAGAAGGCTGAAACCAACGAAATTTGACTTGGCAAGACTAGCTTGTGTGATTACACTAAACGGTGTTTGATTTGGAAAATAAAATAAAATCGATCTTTTTTAAAGAGACAAGATGGATTGCGGGCTAAGATCGAGAGCAGCTACATGGTCCTCTCCTACAATGGCAGCAAAAAAAGAAAAAGAATTACTAGCTGTTATGGAAGCAATGGGGAAAAAAAGTTAGACGCTATAGGAGAGGTAAATGTTAAAATGAATGGTATAGCTGCACAAGCAGACAAAAATTTTATAGATTTAAAAGCTGAATTACAAAAGTTAACCACTAGAACACAAGACATAGAAATTAAAGTAAAAGAACTGGAAGAAAATACTCAAAAAACAATGAAGGAAAATGACAGAATGGAAAAGATGATGCACTATAGAGACATGCAAAACCATCTGAGATTTAGAGGTATAGAGAAAAAATTAGGTGAAGACATTTTTACAAGAATGCAAGAAGCATTAGCAGATTTTTTACAAGAGGAAGAGGAAGTTGTTAAAGAACATATGGATCTTGTTTACAGAGTCAATTCTACATACGCGAGAGACAAAAATATACCAAGGGATGTGGTAGTTCAATTTACAATGAAGAGAACAAAAGAACAAATCTACAAGAAATGTTTTACAGACTCTTTTGAAATAGGTGGAAAAAAAGTTATCGTAATGAAAGAATTGCCCAGAGCAATTTTGCAAGACAGGAAAAAATTCAAGCGTCTGACAGACAAACTGAAAGAGAAAAAAATAAGATTTCGTTGGGAAATACCACAAGGACTGAGTTTTTATTATGGTAACAACAGAATGGTGATTAAAAATTCAGCAGAAATGTACACCTTTGTTGGTGAGAACAAGGAAGAATTTGGTGATATTTAAGACTACAACAAGATGGATTACAAAGTACTCTCATGGAATGTAAATGGACTTAATTCACCCCAAAAACGTAGAATAGTAGGACACTGGCTGGAGAAACAAAAATGTAGTATAGTTTGTATACAAGAGGCCCATCTTAAGAAACAAGAGTACAAATATTTAATAAGAAAAAAGTTGGGAGAAGAATTTTTTTCATTGGCAAGTAATAAAAAGAATGGAGTGGTAACATATGCCAAAAAAGACTTGGAACCTAAACTAATATTTAAAGATAAAGAAGGAAGATACTTAGCTATTGAAATTCTGTTACACGGACAGAAGACTTTGATTGTAAATATTTACGCCCCCAACGGAGCTAAAGAAATCTTTTTTAAAGAACTACAAATGGAACTGGACAGTGTAAACTATGAACAAATCATAATGTTGGGAGACTTTAATGGGACTGTGAATAATAAAATAGATAGGCACTCAAAGAGAAAAGACGACACACTAGGGAAACTTCCCAAAAAATTTTTTGAACTGATAAAACAGGAAAAGCTGGAGGATATTTGGAGGAAGGTTAACCCACAAGGGAAAGACTATACTTTTTACTCTAACAGACATGATTCACATTCAAGAATTGATATGATCTGGATGTCTATTAATCTAACATTTAAGACAAAAAAAGTTGAAATTCTACCTAGAATAATCTCAGACCACAATCCTTGTCTATGGACTTCTGGGCAAATAAAAAGGCAAGGGAGATGGAGATTAAATGAGGACTTATTAGACAACCAAGAAATAGTTAAAAAATTACATGAAGAGACAGATTTATATTTTCAAGCGAACATACAAAAATAAGTAAAAATTCAAACTGTGTGGGATGCGTACAAAGCAGTTATGAGAGGATTATTGATATCATTGAACGCTAAAGACAATAAAAAGAAAAGAGAACAATATGAAAACATTGTACAAGCCATTAAAATAAAAGAAAAGGAACTGAAGAACAGACCAGGAAAAAAGAAACTGCAAAAGGAAATTTGGATGTTACAAGACCAAGCAAAAGCTATTTTGAATCAAGAGACTTACTGGAACCTGAAAAAATTGCAACAAAAAGCATTTGAAGGTGCAAATAAACCTGGAAAGTACTTAGCATGGCAATTAAAGAAAAAACGTGAAAACAAATTTATTACTAAAGTGATACGGGACAATATTGAGATAATAGACAATAAGGGAATAAAAAGAGAATTTTTAAAATATTATGCAAAGCTTTTTAAGAAGGAAAATAAAGACAGAAGAAGGATTAAAGAATACCTACAGTCATTAAAATTACCAAAACCAACGGAGAAAATCAAAGAACTACTTAACTGCCCAATGTCACTACAAGAGATTAAAAATGCAATAAATGATTCAAAATTAGGGAAAGCACCTGGATCAGATGGATTTACAGCTAAGTTTTATAAATCACTACAGGATTCGATCTCACCAGTGTTATTGCTATTAATGAATGACATAGGAGTGACAGGTGAGGTCCCGGAGACTTGGAAAGAAGCAACCATTTCACTCATTCCGAAAGAAGGTCAAGATTTAACCAATGTTAAAAATTATAGACCAATTTCTTTGTTAAACAATGACTATAAGATTTTTGCCAAGATTATAGCTGATAGGCTTAAGGAACATCTTAAAGAGACTATACAGACAGAACAAGCAAGATTTTTACCTAATCGCCAAATAAGAGACAATATAAGAGTAGTAGTGGATGCTATAGAGTACTATGATAAAACATCCGGAGAAGGAAGTGGGCTTTCTTTTTTTAGATGCGGAAAAAGCGTTTGACAATTTAAATTGGGATTTTATGTTTGAAGTGTTGGAACATCTTGAAATTGGAGACTATATGCTTAATCTTATTAAGTCAATATATAGAGAACAGAAATCCTCTTTAATAATTAATACTGAAAAAACGGATTACTTTAAAGTGGAAAAAGGAACACGACAAGGATGCCCACTCTCGCCGTTGCTATTTATTTGGATTTTGGAAGTCTTGTTACTAAATTTGAAAGAAGTTAAAGAAATTAAAGGCTTAACAATAAAAGGTTTCTCTTTTAAATATAGAGCCTTTGCAGACGACGTGATGTTTATAGCTGAAGACCCTATGACTACACTACCATATTTGTTGCAGAAAGTAAGAGAGTTTGGTGATTTGGCTGGGTTTTATGTAAATAAGAACAAATCGAAAGTGATGTGTAAAAATATGCCAAATAATAAGCAAATTGAATTCCAAAATCTTATAGAATGTGAAGTGGTGAAAAAGACAAAATATCTAGGTGTAAACCTAACAATGAAAAACATTGATTTGTATAAGAATAATTATGAGAAATTATGGCAGAAAGTTATGCAAGACATTAAAAGGTGGAATGTATTAAATTTGTCACTGCTGGGTAGAATTGCAGTGGTTAAAATTAATGTGTTACCAAGAATAATGTTTCTGTTTCAAACTATTCCAATTGTGAAAGATGTAAAAACATTCAAATGCTGGCAGAAGGAATTGACTAAGTTTGTGTGGGGAGGGAAAAAACCAAGAATTAAGATGAAAATAATGTGTGATGCTAAAGAGAGAGGTGGGTTTCAGTTACCAAACTTAAGGCTATATCATGATGCAGTATGTTTGACTTGGATAGGGACATGGACTATGTTACAAGACAGAAAGTTATTGTCCCTGGAAGGTCATGACTGTAGGTTTGGGTGGCACGCATATCTGTATTATGGTAAAACAAAAATGGACAATATGTTTAAGCATCATTATTTGAAAAGAACATTAATCAATACGTGGACAAGATATAAAAACTTTTTTCCAGAAGAAATACCTATGTGGATTGTACCTGCAGAAGTTTTAAATCCATCATCTCACTACAAAGGACAAGACTGGTTGAAATATAGAGACCTGTTAACAAGACACGGTAAAGACTTTAAATTGAAGGAGCAGCAGCAGATGGACTTTGATTATGGCTGGTTAAGGTACAGACAAATATATGATATGTACAGAAGTGATAAAAAGTCTGGTTTTAGATAAAAAAGCAATGAAATAGAACAAATTTGGGAGGAAGATGGGAAAAAAATGATTTCTAAAATGTATAAAGTATTGTTAAAATGGTTTAATGCTGATGAAATGGTAAAGGAACAAATGATAAAATGGGTGATAAACCTAAACAAAGACATTGAAATGGAATCTTGGGAATTTTTATGGAAAAATGCAATGAGTATTTCTACACGTTATAATCTAAAAGAGAACTGTTTTAAAATGATGTACAGATGGTATATGACTAGGGCTGCCAAGTCCAACTTGGGAAATATCTGGGGACTTTGGGGGTGGAGCCAGGAGACTTTGGGGATGGAGCCAGGAGAAAGGAAGTGACATCATTTTGTGATGTCACATCCTGTGATGTTGCTTCCACATGCTTCCACATGAACTCATGAAGTTTCCTAATACTGAATCAGGCCATTGGTCCATCAAGGTCAGTATTGACTACTCAGACTGGTAGTGGCTCTCCAGGGTCTCAGGCTGAGATCTTTAATGTCACCTCTGACCTGATCCTTTTTTAGCTGAAGAGGCTGATACCTCCTGCATGTCAAGCAGATGCTCTATCACTGAGCAATGGCCCTACTGAATCCTTCCTCATCTCGGCAGAATATGAAGCCCTAAGTGCTACACAAGTGCTAAATATGATTTTCATATCATAAGAACAGGAGAGAAGCCACAGTGGATCGGCCCATCCAGTACAGCCGATCCAGTACAACACTCTGTGTCACAACAGTGGCCAAAAATACCAGGTGCCCTCAGGAGGTCCAGCAGCGGGGCCAGAACTCCAGAAGCCCTCCCACTGTTGCCCCCCAAGCACCAAGAATGCAGAGCATCACTGCCCCAGACAAAGGGTTCCATTTAGACCTTGTGGCTAATAATAGCCACTGATAGACCTCTGCTGGATGGGGACAGAGAGAGAGAGACAGACAGACAGACAGACAGCTTTTTCACTTACTCTTGCCCAATTCCCAGGCTTTATTTCTGGCCCTTGTTTCACCCAGCTGTTGTCCATGTAAGTCCCATAACTACTCCCCCCCCCCCAGCATAGGCTTTTTGGTGGCTAAAGAGGACCTTTGTCCTCCCCTTTTCGCCAGCAGAAAAGCTAGTTGGATCCATCCCTAATTTAAAATACCGGTTACTTGATGTACAAATGCTTTTAAAAATGCAGATTTTTACTGCCGGAGGGGGGGACACGGTTGAAAGAAACAGAAAATTGGCATAAAAATGAGGAATCCCAACTTTTATTTGCAGAAGGGAAATGAGGATTGGGGGGACCCAAACAGCCACGACAAGACATTTTAAACAATCCCACTCCCAGACCTTCTACAGGCAACCTCTCCTTGTGATGTTTACCTCTTTGGAAGTGACAGTTTATTCCTTTGACAAAACCACAGTGGACAGACAGACAGAAAAAAGAAAGAGGGGGAGGGGGAGAGACAGAGAAGGAAAAGAACTCGCAGACCCCAGCTTACCCAAGCAGTTTACTCAGCAGCAACCTTGCACGCAGTAGAAAGAGCTTAGTCCCGCCTTAATCTCTGGGCGGGGCTCTCTTGCTGGCTCAGCTCTTAAAGGGGAAATTTCCCTTTTAAGAAGTTCAAGAGGCTGGCCAGGGCAGGCTCCGAGGTTCCCCTGCTGGCAGCCATTTTGTCCCCCCGGTGGCCAATCTTGGAAAAGCGGGGGAAAGCTTTAAAAATCGGTGTTTCCCCCGCTCTACCGGGGGACTTGGCAGCCCTATATATGACACCCAAAAAAATTGCAAATATTAATCAAAATATGTCTAACAAATGTTGGAAATGTAAAAAGAAAGAAGGTTCTTTCTATCATATGTGGTGGACTTGTGATAAAGCGAAGAGTTATTGGTCCATAATACATGCAGAAATGAAAAAAAAATTGAAATGTACATTTAAGAAGTTGCCTGAAATGTTACTGCTTGGACTTAAACTAGAAGAGATAAATGTAAAGAAAAGGACAATAATATGGTATATGATTACAACAGCAAGAATGGTGTATGCACAAAATTGGAAAAATGAAAAAATACCAGAAGTGTGGGAATGGTTGAAAAAATTGTTATATATGGCTGAAATGGATAAATGGACTAGAAAGTTGAATAATCTGTACTCAGAGACTTTTTTAGAAGATTGGGAGGATTTGAAAGAATATGTTGAAAAATATTGGGACATGAAAAACTACATTTATACATGGTTATAATAGCATAAAGGAATAGAAATTGAGTATATGAATGTACTAAGAATAATTAGATAATGAACTTGTTTTTTAGAATTATATAAGAATATAGAAAATAAGAATTGGTATATAAGTATTTTAAAGATATATAACCGTTACCAGAAATGTAAACATAGAGATAAATATTACTATTTTGGATAAAGTGGAAAATGTGTTATGCTTCAGATGTGGTGGGAAACCACCAATACAAGATAAAAGCAAGACTATACAAATAGAACAAAATGTTATATAATATGGAAAAAAGGATTTGTATAAAACAAATGTATTAATTTTAATGTTTTGAAAAATAAAAACTTTCTTACAAAAAAAAAATGATATGATCTCGTTTGGAATACTGTGTACAGTTCTGGTCACCACACCTCAAAAAAATAATAATAATAACTTTGGAAAAAGTGCAGAAAAAGGCAACTAGAATGATAAAAGCATTGGAACACTTTCCCTATGAAGAAAGGTTAAAGCACTTGGGGCTTTTTAGCTTGGAGAAACAATGGCTGAGGGGTGACATGATCGAGGTTTATAAGGTTATGCATGGGATAGAGCAGGTAGAGAAAGGTACTTTTCTCCCTTCCTCACAATACAAGAACTCGTGGGCACTAAATGAAATTGCTAAGCAGACGGGTTAGAACGGATAAAAGGAAGTACTTCTTCACCCATAGATGGGCCACTGGCCTGATCCAACATCAGCTTCTCTTATGTTCTTATGTTCTTAACTATAATACTAATATGCCTTCACCTGGATAGGCCAGGCTAGCCCAGTCTTATCACATTTTGGAAGCTAAGCAGGGTCAGCCCTGGTTAATACTTGGATGGGAGACCCCCCTGAAAGTCCAGAGTGGTGACGCAGAGGAAAAGCAAAGGCTCTGAATGTCTCTTGCCTTGAAAACCTTCCAGGGTCCCCAGAAGTCAGCTGAAACTTGACTGCATTCTCCACCATCAACACACCCTCAGTTTTCAAAAATTAATGACAGAAGTTTAAAATCCCTTCACAGGAAGTCAGGTCGGGGGAAAAAACCCTGCACTGCCTTCGTACAATAATATTCCAAACTTGAAGGGTTTTTTCCCTTTTCTTTTTGCTGCTTCACAAATAATCAGCCTGTTAGCTTACCTCACAGTGTTGTTAAGAGGATAAAAGTGATAAAAATTACACCCCTTTGTGGACTTCCAAGTACCATTGAACATATTAATAGTCCTTGATAGACCTGAGGAGCAATTAATGGGTTTATTAAATGATCCTCAAACATGCTAGAGTGGCAAGTAAGTACCAAAACCCCACATCACCATAATGTGACAAACAGCCAAATGGCTCAGGGCCAATTTATACATTGCTCTTCCTTAGGTGCGCAATCCCAGATGTTTGTAAAGGGGTAGAGAACAAGGCACCATATAAGAGAGCACTGACTCCTACCTGTTAGGCAAAGAGGCCAAAGACTCAGATGAGGAGAAGGAGAAGTATCTGGGACCACCTCAGAAGGAGGCAGTTGAGAAATCTCCAGGTACCCACTTCAGTGCATAGGCGGAACCCCAAATCTTCGAGTCACCTCCCTAGCCCTGGGATACTGCATTGCCATCTGACTTGCTGGATCCTGAACCCTTCACTCCAGAGCCCACTGCAGCGTGTGGGGTCTCTTCAGAACTGACCACTGAAGCCCCACAAAGCTAAGAACCACCTCAACCCAGAGGAAGAGAAGAGATTGGATTTATACCCCACCCTTCACTCACTTGGAGTCGCAGAGCAGCTTACAAACTCCTTTTCCCCTCCCCTCCCCACAACAGACACCCTGTGAGGAAGGTGGGGCTGAGAGAGCTCTTTCCCAAGCTGTCCTTGAGAGAACAGCTGGTACATAGCTATGGCTTGCCCAAGGTCATCCAGCCAGGTGCAAGTGGAGGAGTGGGGAATCGAACCCGGTTCTCCCAGATTAGAGTCCGCGCACTTAACCACGACACCAAACCGGCTCTCTTTTCGCTGTTTGGAACACTCAGCACCATAACAAGGCATAGAGCCTGGAGCAGCGGTGCTTGTATCTTCACCTCCTTGCAAGAGTATTTAAGGCCTCAGTTCACCCTCAGCCTTTGCTGGACAAAGATCTAAGATATGGTACCACTAGTGGCAGCTCCAGCATCATGACCCAGGGCCCAGACCACAGCCATGAGCGAGATCCAAGCAAGTACAAAAACTTGTGTTTGCAAACAAGTGCACATTCATGAATATTTGTTAAGGAATAAGGATTGGCAGTGGCTCCCTGGTGAGCGTACTTTCAGTGGCATATTTGGTATGCTGCTATGCAGCATATGACCGTTACAAGGATATAACATTTGCTAGATACGAATGTGCCAAACATAAGAACAGCCCTGCTGGATCAGACCAGTCCATCTGGTCCAGCATCCTGTCTCACCCAGTGGCCGACCAGTTCCTTTGGAAGGCCAGCAATATAAGGTGTCAGCACTTGAACTGGCATCCCTCTCAGTCCAAGTCCAATGTCTTACCACTTGCTCCCGAAAGCCAGCTTCTGCAGTCTGCATGTAACAACAGCACCTCCTGAGTTAGAGTTGCCAGGTATCAGCCTGGCAACACTTGGATGTTTGGGGGGGGCAGGGTATGGGGAGGGTAAGTGTCACTCAGTGCTGCAGCATCTCTTCTGGATGAAGACCCAGAAGTGACACCACTGTGTCAGACAATGCTATAGGAATTTCCCCTGTATTTCACCATTTGGGGGAATTCCTAGAGTGTTGCTTGATACGGTGACATCACTTCTGACGTTCACCCAGAAATGACATTGCCACATCACGTGACACTGCCTCTTTCCCCATTTTTGCTCCCATGCCGCAGGGACAGGAGCACAGGGGCAGGAAGTTACCCTAGAGGGCAATTTGGCCACCCTATCATGGGCCGCAGTTTCTTTCCTGGTAACAGGACAGTATCCTTAGGTCTCATTCTTGCTTAATCTGGCCTGATTTCCTGCAACTCTCTTCTGCCTATCTCGGGTTACACTTGTTGCCTTTGGCCCTTGCACTTGGGGATGCCTGCTTGGACTTCTGAACCCTGACCTGATCTTGATCCTGCCTGAACCTCTGAGTGGTGCCCAGAACCTACAGATGTCCACACTTACAGACGATTGCCCAGATCTTTTCAGACATTATAGAAATACATAGCAGGAGCCCACTAACTGCACATAATGGGAAAGAGCTCCACCTGCAGTCCTCCCAATATGCACAGTTACCATATCAACTATGTGTGTGCAGTCTAAGTATGTACAAACTGACTACTAGATTTTTCATGGTTCATGTACACGCATGGTAAATGTGTGTGTTGCCCCACCATGCCCACAACATGACAATTGCATGCATAGGAAGAATTGAGGGTAGCTTGGTGGGATGCAAGAACAAATATTGAAAAGGTCTTCTGTAGGAGCCCTATGCAGGTATATGTGTACAGACATAGACTCAGTATGCACATACAAAGCCTGTGTGTATATACATATACACATGTGCTTAGCTAAGGGCCCATGCAGTTATTCAGCTTGTATATGCATTCCAGCATTCTTTCCTTGTGAGCCTTCCAGGAGAATCCGTCCCACTACAAATGTCCACTGTTGAAAAGGAAGTGATGGAGTAGATCAATCTTGGCTTGATCCAGCAAAGCAGTTCTTATGGAACTGGAAATACACAAAATTCTGGATTACAGTGATATTGTTTTCCCTTGAAGTATTTATGTGTTGGTTTAACATAGATGTGTAGAGAACAGTCTCATCCAGTTGTTTATTTCAGACTTCATTCAATGTCACTGTGAGTCTGTCCTTGACCCCAATAGTTTGGGACTCAGGTCCAATCTTTTCCTCTCTAATTATCCAAGTCTGCCTTCTGGTAATTGACTGGGCAAACAGAGACCTTGACTTGGCATTTTCTGTCCATTTATTTGTAATGCAATTATTCATTTGAACCATGAGATACTGGAAAGAATCTTCATATGCTCATTCCATGCATAATTCTGAAGTTCAAGGTCAAAACTAGGCCCACTCCACCCATCTGTTTTCCAAGCCAAAAAACACATTAAGTGCATTTTGTCCAGGACTCGAAGGGCTCGAACAGATGTGATAGAGATCTTGATCTGTCCATGAAATGCAAACTGTAGAAGGTCATAGGTTGGATCCAGCTGAAAAGTTCATGGAACGAGTTTGTGGGATGACTCTTTTCCCCATTCCCCCTCCTGCAAACCACCTGCTGTGCTCTCTGGAAAAAAATATCTCAAGCTAAGTGCTGAAGGACAAGAAGAACTCTGTGGCCGCTGTCCTTCAGCTTGTACCCAAGGGCTCAGGATTCTGGACACACCTAAGACCTAAATACCTGTCAATGGAGCAGAGGAGAACAAACTCAGTAAGCTGTTGTCCAGTGGCAGCTAGCCAGCTAAGCAGGCTGTCCCCCTGACCCTCTCCTGCCAGACAAGGAGTAGCTGTTGATAGAGTGATCCTCCATGAATTTGTCTTGTCTTTTTTTCAGTACACAGCCCCTATTTTCATTTGTGAAATACGGGAGGTTATTTGAAGGGCAGAACTTCAGGACAGAAATAATAAAGTTTGCTTCTGTCAGGCTGGCAGAACTGGGGGCCTAGAAAGCCTGGGGAGGGAGCATGCTTCAGTGGTAGAGCATCTGCTGTTCATGCACAAGATCCCAGGTTCAAGCCCTGCACCTCCAGCTAAGAGGATCAGGTAGTAGGTGATGCGAAAGATCTGGGACCCTGGAGCACCACTTCGTCTCAAAGGAAACAATACTAACCCTGATAGACCAGTGGTCCAGCTCTGTATGATGTAACTTTGTTTAGAGAGAGAGAGAGAGAGAGACCACAGCTCTGTAGCAGAGCATCCACTTTGCATGCAGAAAGTCCCAGATTCCAAGGATCAAGCTGCAAGTTAGGTAAGTGAAAAACCTTGATCTCTGAGCCAAAAGAGCTGTTGCCAGAGAAGACAGTGCTGACCTTGATAGACCACTGGAGTTGATGCACTTGGAGGTCTACCGCGGTGAGGTGTCCATGGTAGAATACCTGCTTTGCATCTAGAAGGTCCCACAGTGTTCCCTCTAAGCTGAGTTAGTGTGAGACGGCTCACAGTTTTTTAGCCTCCAGCTCACACATTTCTGTCTTCGCTCAGGAAGGACGGCTCCAGAGCAAACTAATTTATGCGGCAGCCAAATTGCTTGCTCACAACTTTAATGCCAGTAGCTCACAAGTTAGAATTTTCGCTCACAAGACTCCACAGCTTAGAGGAAGCAGTGGTCCCAAGTTCAACATCTGGCATCTCCAGTTAAAGAGTGCTGAGGAAGATCTTTCTCCAGGTGAGAGAAATTTCCATTGCTCTGGTCTGGTGTGAGGCCGTTTTGTGTGCAGGGCTGAATGAGACCATTCTAAAGGAGCCCTCGCAGTTCATAGAATAGCACTTAATGACGGCTTTCTTTCGCCTCTGCAAAACCAACGGTGGTACTTTCCAATAGAAAAGGAATGCTAAACATTTCCTTCCTTGGTCATTAGCTTATCTCCAACGTCTCATCTTGCAATAAGCAAGACGGTCTTCTCGCCTATCAAAGTCTAATGCAACTTCATTTTCATTTTATTATCATGACAATTCCGACGGAATGTTATGCAATTGTCTCAGCTTCGCTTGCAGGAATTCATCAAACAATAACAGCTTAATGCCTCGAAACCACGGCAAGAAAGCCCAGGTTTCCCTCCCTATTTGCACAGGCGACGAATTATACCAGCTCCGGGCTCAGCAAGGGATAACCGCATTAAAGACCCCCGCGTGGGGAATTTGCCCACTCACATCTTTACAATCCGTCTCAAAATCTTTATTGCCATTGAGGCAGCAAACACCAGCCTCTCCGCCACAGGAGCCCCCTCGCATTATCCCAGAGACACAGGCTCCCCCCGAGAAGAGAGGCAAAGAAATCACAAATCTCTAATGAGGCTTAAACCCAACCAAACTGGTCTTGAACTGTCAGCACAAAAGTAATGAAGCCTCTGATGGCTCATTCCTAAAGACAGTTAATGGGCATATTAATTAATTAATTAATTAATTTCATTTATATTCTGCTTTTCTTCCCAATGGGGACCCAAAGTGGTTAACAATACAAAGAGATAGATAGATAGATAGATAGATAGATAGATAGATAGATAGATAGATAGATAGATAGATAGATAGATAGATAGAGATAGAGATAGATAGATAGAGATAGAGATAGAGATAGAGATATGGAACAAACAAGATAGAGAGGGGAGACTTTTGATTACTGGTCAGGTGCTAGGGTTGCCAACTCCAGATTGGAAAATCTCTGGGGATTTGAGAGGCAGAGCCGGGGGGGGGGTTTGGGGAGAGAGCTCAGCAGGGTATAATGCCCTGGAGTCCACCCTCCAAAGCAGCCATTCGCTCCAGGAGAACTGTTCTCTCTCATCTGGGGATCAGTTGTAATTCTGGAAAATCGCCAGGGCTGAAACAGACACAACAGCAGCAGCTCCATCATGCGTTCAAAAGGGGACCTGCCCCAATCATGTAGAGAGAGAGATGGAAGAACTGGCTGCACCCGCAACATCAGTGAGTAGAAGTGAACCTTCTCTACATCCAGGGCTCATTTCGAGCAGGAGCTCGGGGGAGCGCAGCTCCGGGAGTTGGTGCCAGTCCCCCCCCCCCGGGGGAATGCCTGCTTGTGTCATGGCTGCAGCAAAATGACCCCGTCCCCTGGAAAGGTCCTTGTTCCTCTGACCAGCCTTCCGAAGGCTTCAGCCACCACTGAAGCTATCCTCCCAGAATAGTGGTATTTCTGCTTGGATTAGTAGCTGTCCCCTCCCTGCCAGCTCTCTCTCTCTCTCCCTTGCCTTTTGACATACTTCCGGTGATGTCAGGGGGTGTGGCATATGCAAATAAGTTATGTTAATGAGTTATGCTAATGAGCTCCTGCACCTCTTTTTCTACAAAATGACCCCTGTCTACATCCACAGTGTACTTCCCTACAGCTCCTCTTTCCAGGCCTTTTTCTCCTAGCGGGAGATTTAATGGTGGATATTACCCTCACTAGGAGGAACAGGAGGTAGAGCAGAGAGAGGTCAGTGAAGTATCTTCTCTCACCCACAAGTCCGTTTTGCTTAAAAATGAATCCTGCACAAAAGGGCCAACCTTTTCAGGAAGTGAGGGCCAGGCTTTATGAAAAGTAGGGTTGCCATACCATCGGTTGGGGTGGAGGTTCCCCCGATTTGGGGGGCTCCAATTCACTGCAGGCCAGCTGGCTGGGAGGGGAAGCCCCAACCAAGCAGCCCCCTCCTGCATCATCATCATCAGTGTGATGGCGTCAACCAGAAGTGACGCCATCACATCGGGCATGTTGCGTGGTGACACTGTAGCATTTTGGCCAGAAACTCTCTGGTTTTGACCGAAATGCTAGAGCACCACCACATGACATGCCCACTGTGATGATGTCACCTCCAGGTGATGTCATCGCACTTTGCACGCGGGCAAGAAGATCCTGGGACAGACCTGGGAGCCCCCCCTCCCCCACTGGAAGACCCTCCTCCCCCACTGGAAGACCGGTAAGACCTGGCAACCCTAATGAAAAGTGAGGGCTGCTTTTCATGCGAAGTGAGGGCCAGCCTTCATGGGAAGTGAGGTTCCCCCTCATTATTCTTGTATCTTTCAGGGACACTTTGGTGACCGTCCTTCCACCCTGTTCTAAGTGCTGCCTCTGGATTTTTAAATATGTGTTTTGAGTTTTATGATCTATTTGTACCATGCTGTATTTTAATTGTTAGCTGCCTTGGCGGCCCTGATTGGATAGAAAGATGAGATATTCATTTGGTAAATAAACACTTGCAATGTTTTTATATTATTACCGTTCTCTTTTGACCCACAAGTCTGTACCCCCCTCCCCGCAGTCAGAAACGGTTCCCATGACACGACAACCCCCAACTTACAGTAAAACAAAAACTGTCCTATGAAGTGAAACCCCTTAATCCTCACTGCCGACTCAAAGAAAGATGACGTTGATGTAACTGCATTTGCTATTGGGATATTTGGTTCATATAGCAGAGTTTGCCCAGTCACAGAACTGTGATATTGAGTGCAATAAATAAATCTCCCAAGAAAGTATGTTGCAAAGGTAAAGCTTACATTTATTCAAGTAGATCCAGTTCACTTTCAGGCAGCAGTCGAAAGCGGAGAGAGAGAGGCCTAGTTTAAAGAGTGCTTTCCCTGTCACGAGTGGCCAGATAATCTGGCCTCACGTGTTTGGAAGTATGAAGGCAGTGTTTCTACCGGAGAGACCTGTAAAGACGTGAGACTCCATGTAGAACCATGAGGAGGATGGGGGGGAGGGAATAAAGAACACACACAGAGAGAGGAGGGGTCAGGGGGCTCCTCCCTGGTTAAGACATCCTATTCAAGGAGATAACACTTATACACAGAGGCATGCTGAATCACTCACTCCAGCATATGCACCCCTTCCCAAGATGACTCTCCCTTCCCTCCCTCTCTCCCTCCCTTTCTTCCCTCTCTCAATTCTTTCTTCAACTGAAATTTCGATCCAATGCTCCTTGATGCAGAGGGACCTCCTTTATTCTGCTTATGTTATGCTTTCAGGGTCGGTCTTAGCCAGTGAGCACCAGAGGTGGCTGCCCTGGGCCCTCAGCATCCCCCATCCCCTGGATTGGGGGGTGGGAAGGAGAAGAAGAAGAGCAGGCTCCATCTGCTGCCATTTGCCTGGCCCAGGGCTTGGGCAGTCACTTGCCCCGCCCAGGACTTGCAGGACCCGCCTGTACAGAACTTGGGAGAACAGCTCCCAACTGCCTCACATGTGGGGAAGGCCACCCTTTGCCTGCAGCTGGCCTGGGGGTTGGGGATGGCGGCGGTGATTCTCGAGCCCCATCCTGGACTTTTGCCCACAGACCCAGAATCACTAAGACTGGCCCTTGTAAGCGCACTAAAGCAGAGGTGTCGAACTCATTTATTATAAGGGTCGGATCTGACACAAATGTCACTTTGTTGGGCTGGGCCGTGTGTGCCATAAAGCATAATGCCGGGTACCAGAGATACAAACTTTATAAAGGACAGCAACTAGTAAGCTCCAAGTTGGTGTATCCTCACTGCAAGGCCCCAAGGGCTGGGGTGGGGTGCAGAGGAAAACCCACATGGGCGGACTGGAGAGCCAGCAGTGCAGCGCTGGGCAGATGCTCCCAGGCGCTAGCAGAAGATCATCTGCGCCACCACCCCCACGTGCAAACGCTGTTCCCTGAGGCCATCTGGGACAGCATCCCAGGAGCTACAGGCTGAGTGGAAAGGTATGGATGCAGCTGCAGTGGCTCCCAACTTACCAGCGAGGCTGTCCCTGAAGTGAAGGGGTTCTGCTTGACTGCTGCAGATGAGGTTGTTCTGCCACGCTGAAGCCACAATTGGAGTGGCTCCGCCCACCCCACCCCACCCCAAGCAGCCTCCTGTTCCCTCCCTTGCTCTAATTGCTCACGGGCCACATAACAGCCCCTGGATGGGCCAGTTCCAGCCCCCAGGCCTTATGTTTGACACCCCTGCTCTAAAGACTTTGCTATCACTGGACACTATATGTTGGGCTTGGCCAACAATGAGTTCTGGAAAGCCCCTTCTTGGAGTGCCCCCAGATTCTGAAGCAAGGGCAACGGAGACGGCTTCTTCCAGGGTGGCACCCTGTGGATAGAACTCGCTCCCAAGACAGGCTCACCTGGAATCTTCAATCTTTATTTGTTACGGCACCACGCCAGCAAATCAGTAACATCATGCGTAACCGATACAAACGATTTGTTAAAATATGAATGTTTGTTAAAATATGAACATTTGTTAAAATATGAACATAAAAACCATGGTCTAAAAGCTTTAAAAGGTTAAATAATTTTTTTCTTTGCAGGTACAATAACACACTGCACAGAATTTGACTACAATTCTGGCAATTCATTTTTAATATTTGATTAATTCTATTAAATGTCTTTCTCTGTTTTAGTATGGTTGTAAGTTTTGTTTGTTTGTAATGTGTCTGAAAATAAAAATTTGGGAAATAGTTTAACTACAATTTTGGTAACCTGGAATCCAGATTTCCTAGTCTGCCCTTCTCACCCCGGCTATTCAAATTGAGGGTGCCTCTGTGTGTTGAATTTTTAACTGAGATTATTTTTTGGTTACTGTTTGAAATGTGAATAATTTAATTCACTTGAAAGGTGAGTGTTTCAAGTGTCATTTAACTGATCTGAAATGGGTTTACTTTTATAATACGTGAGGTTTTTTAAAAAAATGTTTTTGTGTCTGTGAGCTACCTCATCAACCAGTCCAGGGCTGACTGTGTGGGATAAAAGAACGGATAAATCAGTCTTTGCAGAATTTTGCATACCCTTCCTGCAGGTTTTCTACCGCCATCGGCCATTGTGCTTTTTGAGCGACATTTCCCACAGCTGGCCCACGTCTAGGCCTTTTCCTCCTGCCCGCCAGAGTTTTTTCATATCTCCACCTTCCTGCTTTGCCACAGTTAAGTGTGCCGGTTTCTCACAGGTGCCCCAGTTGTAGTCAATAACTTCCCTCCATCACCCAGTGGCGGCTTCACTCGGGAAGCAGCCATCCTTCATCTGAAGTGTCACCGCTTCCCAGTCTGGCAGCCTTCAGTTCATCACCGTTCTCGAGATGTATGATGACTCACTGGGAAAATACTGGCCCTTTGACATTGCCCGGTCCAGCTCTCCTGCTTCGTCTCTCCTGCTGTTTCTGCACTTCATTCTGCCTGTAAAACATTTTGGAAGAGTTTTATTTCTTGGAGAGCCCAAACTCTACAATCATATGTGCAAAGCCAAAAACGGGGATAGGAGCCAGATCGATGGCTGTTGCGCGGGAGAAATGCAGCCGCTCTGGCTGGTACGCCTAAGGCTTTGTTTTTAAAACGTGAAAGCGAGCACGGAGCATGTGGTTCCAAGACACAAATGGACAACTGGGAAAGAACTTCTGTGCAAGTTGAAAATTTGAGTTATGCAAAAGTCGTCTTCTCTCAGCGGATGGAAATAGTCATCTTGGCTCTTCTAGAATCCCTGTCCGTTGGGGCCGGAGCGAGGCAGAGCAAAGCTCCGCCAACTCAGGACTGGCCAGTAGGGCAGCCACGGGCTGAATCAGATTAGAGAATCTGATTCAGCTTGCCGCCGAATTGCTGCCGAAATTTGGTGGCAACTTTAAAAGCCACTGGAGGGAAGGAGTTTTGAGGGAGAGGTTCCAAACTTGCAGGGTAGCTGCTGGGGCCTCTCCTCGAAATACCCACCAAGTTTCAAGAAGATTGGACCAGGGGGTCCAATTCTACAGGCCCCCAAACAAATTGCCCCCATTCCCTCCATTGTTCTCTATGGGAGGAAAAAAGTTAACATTTTTTCCCTTCATAGAGAACAATGAAGGGGATGGGACAACCTGTTTGGGGGCCCATAGAATTGGACCCCGTGGTCCAATCTTCTGGAAACTTGGGGGGTATTTCGAGGACAGTAACCCAGCAGCTACCCTGCAAGTTTGGAGCCTCTCCCTCAAACCCCCTTTCCTCCAGCCCTTCATATACCCTATGAGTTTTTGCCATTGATTTCAATGGCCCATAGGATATAGTGGGGCTGAAACTGACATTCCCTTTCTGACACACTTCCGGTGATGTCAGGGGGCGTGGCATATGCTAATGAGGTATGCTAATGAGTTATGCTAATGAGCTCCTGCACCTCTTTTTCTACGAAAGGACCCCTGCCAACGCATACCCAACCCACCAAAGACACTCACACGTGAACACATGAAACCACCTTATACTGAATCAGGCCCTTGGTCCATCAAAGTCTGCACTGTCTGCTCAGACTGGCAGCAGCTCTCCAGGGTCTCAGGCAGAGGTCTTGCTTATCACCTCCTGCCTGCTCCTTTTTTAACTGGAGATGCCGGGGACTGAACTTGGGACCTACTGCATGCAAAGCAGATGCTCTACCACTGAGCCACAGCCCCTCTGCTGTGAAGATGCCACTGCTACTTTTCACAAGTGTTCCCCTCTGTTTCAGAGATGAAGGAAATCATGCTAGAACACTGGGACCTCTGTTCTGACAAGTCGTGTCAACTCGCCAGTGGGTTGGATCCAGCAATGTGCGAGAAGGAAGGAAAATGTATTTAGGAGAGTTCCAGTCGCTCAAGCAGAAACATAAAACAGTACCTCAGAGGGCTGGATCCAGACTAAATTTTCTGCTAATGGAAGGAATGACAGCTTGAGAGGGTGGCCTCTGTGTAGCGGCTATGAGAGCAAGACTAGGACCTGAGAGACCTGGGTTCGAATCCCCAGCCATGCCACGGAAGCTCACTGGGGTGACCTTGGGCCAGTCACACTGTCTCAGCCTAGCCTACCTCACAGGGCTGTTGTGAGGATAAAACGGAGGATAGGAGAAAGGATGAAAACTGCTTTGGGTCTTCGCTGGGGAGAAAGGGGTATAAATGAATTAAATGAGATGATACCCCGCTGAGCTCTCTCCCTTCCCCCAAACTCTGCCCTCTCCAGGCTCTGCACCCAAATCAACAAGAATTTCCCAGCCTGGAGTTGGCAACAGGTTGGTCCCTGGTGAGGAGACCTGGCTTCCTGAGGCCACATTTGGCAAAGCAACAATAACTCTCTACGCAGTCCCTGCAACCGGCAACCCCTTTTCCATGCTTCGCCCTTCTGTCCACCCTTTCTTTCTGTGTATGTACATCTCAAGTACTTTCACAGGCTGCAGGGGGAGTTGGTTCCTTTTTGTGTCTTCCATGTGAGGAAGCAGTGATTCCCCACCTTGGCATCCCTTGGAGATTGGAGCGATCAACTTGTACAGCGGAAGAATGCTTTCTTCCAGCTGAGGAAGGCCCAGCATGCACTTAGGGAGTGACTGGCAGTCCTGGCACATGGGTGAACCATAGGCATAAACTACAGGGGGGCTCGAGGGCTCGAGCCACCCCTGAAATTTCCTGGGGGGGGGGCTCAGCCACCCCCGGGAAAATGGAGTGCCCAGGCCGGCTGACTGGCCAGCTGCCGCCGCCACCGCCTCTCCCCCTGCTCCGTTCCTCCCTCTCTCCGTCCAGGAACCAGCTGGGCAAATGCCCAGCATGCTGGACGGAGGAACGGAGGCAGGAGCAGGTGGGGGGGAGGCGGCGGGGATATCAAACTTGTGCCAACAGGCGTGGGCTGCCGCCTCGTTTGCCCGCCCGCTGGCTGCCGCCGCTGCCACCTCCCCCCTCCCGGGGACTGACCTGGCACACTGGGCAGTTGCCCAGCTGGCTCCACGGAGGCAGGAGTGGCCAGGCTAGGCCAGTCCGGGGGGGGGCCCGGCGGGGACATGGTCCCAGCGCACGCACAAGAGCCCCCCCCCCCGGGGATTTTAAAAGTTGACGCCTCTGGGGTGAACAGTTCGTAGGACAAATTTCCTACAGCCCACATCCTTTCCCCTGCTAGCCTCGGTTCTCTCACCAATCACGGAATATTGCTGTACCCTTAGAGCCTTCTAAAGTCAAGTAGATTGCAACTAAGAATGGTCTTTTTTGTGTTGGCACTCCGATCATGGATTACCTTACCCAGAAATATCTGCTTAATGCCAACTCAAATAAAAAAACAGATTTTTTTTTTCTGGGAGGTGCCACAACATAGGGTCTAAGAGACTGATTTGGGAGGGCTCCAGTTTGGTTCCTGTCTGTGCAACAAACTCTAGTGATGCCAGCCTCCAGGTGGTGGCTGGAGGTTTCCTGGGATTACAACTGATCTTCAGGCGACAGAGATCAGTTCACCTGGAGAAAATGGCCGCTCTGGGAGGTGGACTCTATGGCAATATACCCCCTCCCCAAACCCCGCCCTTCTCGGGCTCCACCCCAAAATCTCCAGGTATTTCCCAACTCAGAGCTGGCAACCCTGCCTAAGTGCTCTTAGCAAGCTGTTCTCAGTCTGTCATCTACAATATGGAGATAATAGTACAACATAAATATTAGCTCTGTAACATGAAGCCCCTGATTCAAATCATGCTTGAGCCATTAGGTGAGCCTCCTACCCCTACAATATACTGGCCTGTTTTAAAGGCCTGTTTTAGACTGCGGTGGCTCAGTGGTTAAGATGCTTAGCTGCAGACCGGAAGGTCAGTAGTTCAACAGTTCGAGACCCTAGTGCCACGTGACGGAGTGAGCGCCCGTCTCTGGCCCCAGCTCCTGCCAACCTAGCAGTTTGAAAGCAAGAAATTGCAAGTAGATAAACAGGTACCGCTTCGGTGGGAAGGTAACAGCATTCCATGCGCCTTGGTGTTTAGTCACACTGGCCACATGACCACAGAAACGTTTTCGGACAGCGCTGGCTCTTTGACTGGGAAACAGAGATGAGCACCGCCCCCTAGAGTCAGATTCGACTGGCTTTTGGGTAATGGAAACCTTTACCATTACATTTAGGGGTTACAAGATAATGCATATGAACAGCCTTGAACAAGGACAATACTATCTAATTTCTAAGTGTCCCTGTTCTCTTCTCTGTTGACAGATTAAAATCAGGGTTTATCATCTAAATTTTAAAATATATTTTGGAGAGAAGGAGTGTTATAGTGGTTTTTTTTTTTTGCTGAAGAATACCTCTGATGGTGTCTTGGTTGTTGCAAACAGAAGGGTGGAAGAGAAACAGTTTAAATAAGTACGCATGTCTTTCTTCCCTCGGCCAAAGTCATAAACAGGCATATTTTGCCCCAATCTATTTCCGCCGTTCAGTATTTTCAGCCTGTTTGGCAAAGCAGAACTTGTTAAAATCTAACTACAGAAGCAACTTCACAGAGCAAGCTCGAGCAAGGGAGCATTGAACTGATTCACTGTTATTAACCTCTGTCCTTCCTAGGATCTAAAAGCTGCTCATGTCAAGAGTTTGAGTGGAGGAAGTTCAAGACCTTCCCGCAGAAAACGATAATTTACAGCATCAAGCACTAGACCCCAAATCTTTATTTGAGATTGTCAAAGTTGGGATTTACCGGTAGGGATCAATCAATAATTGTTAAAATGACTGGTAGGTAACCAGAAACTCTTCACAAGTGAGTTTCCTTTGGGGATAAGGAAGGGGGGGGGGGGGGGGGGGGGGGGGGGAAACAGCTGGAAAGGAATCGTAACAAGGGTCTTGCAGTGCTCAGAGGAAGACAAAGTATAAAGAGGTGATTATTTCCTGCAGATATTGATGAAGAATGAAGGGGGCTCTGGCACAAAGGCAAATAAGAAAAACGGCTGCCTTTAAAAAAATATCTGAACTCATCTTGTTTCAAGGTTTAAAAAGAAGCAGCAGAACCAGCCATCCTTCCTGGAACATCTGAGGCCTCCGTAGAAGACAGGTACTAAATATCTGGGTCATAAGTAATCAAAAGTTGGGACTTCCTCTCGCGCCCTTTCTGTTTAATTAATCCTTCCTGCCCGTCTGCCAATGTGGAGACCACGTTCGTTATTGCTGGGGACGTTTTAAGGAGTAAATTAATGCACGGAGGAGAAATGGCAAGAAGTGCTAAGTAACAAGATAAATAAGCAAACATTCCCCCCCCCCCCCCCCCCCCAGATCCTAGAAAGAAAAAGTGAGCCTACCTCAGCCTGCCGTGTTGAAAGGCTACCTCTAGGGAGGCCTGCTTCTGTAAATCAGTTACTGTGGGAGATACAATCAGAGCTTGTGTTCCAGCCGCTGCTCTTTTCTTCTCCGGCTCACCTGAGCTAATAGCTTCCACTAACCATGAAATGTCTGACTGTAAAAAGGCTAAAGCAGTGAGGACCCCAGAGGGTCCGCCGTCTGCCGGTTATCCTGCATGGCTGTGGCACTGACTTTGCACCTCATTTTGTTTGTGGAAGATTACGCCCTATAAAAGCCTCTCATTTATGCAGCCACTCGAGTGGCCATGGTTTGCATGTGGGGTTTGTGTGTGTATGTGTGTGTGTGTGTGGGGGGGGCTCAGGTAGCTCTACTGAAGTTTCTGTGAGCCCCTTGCACTGGGGCAGTCGGCAGTCAATGCAGAGTGAGGCCTGATATTAAGAGGGAGGGAGGGAGGGAGGGAGGGAAGGACTTGAAGAGCTTCTGCACTCTTTTAATGTTTGTAGGGTCGCCTGGTCCCTCCTGGCCACTGGTGTTAGGGTTGAAACTCCTGGAGATTTGGGGATGGAGCCTGGGGATGACAGGGACCTCAGTGGGGCACAATGCCATCGAGTCCACCCTCCAAAGCAGCCATTTTCTCCAGGGGAACTGATCTCTGTAGTCTGGAGATGAGCTGTAATTCTGGGGGGATCCCCAGGTCCCACCTGGAGGCTGGCATCCCTAAATGTTTTAGAAGACTGCACCTATTACAACCCATTACTCACCACTGGGTGGAATGGGGAAGCTCCTGCTTGTGCAGAACTCTGTGTGTGTATCACAGATCCAGGATGGGCTGAGTTATATATAAGGGATGGGTGGGTGGAGAAACAAGTGGGCAGGAAGAATATTCTCTCCCTCACACTGTCTTTTTCATGCTGATTTCATTCATTCCTGCTTGGAAAAGCTGCAAATCAGGATGGTTTTTTAAAAAATGCCCTTTAGGTCATACCCTACTTAGTATGACACATTTAAAACCCCCAAAATACTCCCTTCCCACTTTTATCAGAGCAATTCAAGGGCTTATCATCGTTATATAGAATTCACCAATTTGCAAAGAATTTACCTCATGCTAAAGATGGGAGCAAAGTCTGTCACATTTCACAGGACCAAGCATGAGGGTCAAGAGTCTACAGATAAAAGAAATAACTAGTACAACTTCATTAACATTCCTACTATTTGGTGGACATATGTGTCTGGGGGGATGTATCTATATATCCTGTTCGGGACTTGGGTGCAGAGTGCAAATTTAACACACACACACACAAAATGGGGCCATGTATGGATTGGGATCTGGATATCCCAGACTAGCCCGATCTCGTCACATCTTGGAAGCTCAGCAGGGTCGGCCCTGGCTAGTATTTGGATGGGAGACCTCCAAGGAATACCAGGGTTGTGATGTGGAGGCAGGCAATGGCAAACTACCTCTGAACATCTCTTGCCTTGAAAACCCCATAAGGGGTCGCCATAAGTCGGCTGTGACTTGATGATACTTTCTACCACCATATATCGGGGAGAATTTTTTAAAAAGAAATTTTAATTTTTTTTAACAATTTAAGAAATTTATTTTTTTTTTAAATTGAGAAATTTAAGAATTTTTTCCCCTAAGAAACCTGGGGGGAAACCCAGATTCATACAGAAAATCCAAAATGTTTTCAAATGCCTGGGAGAAAATAAATATAAAATAGCTTGTGCCAAGATCTCACAGGAGTACCTCATGAGACCTCGAAAGCCATTTTTAATTGTCCAGGGAACCACGGAAATCACCCCTATTCCCTGTGACTGCCTAAGCAACAAGAAAGGGCTGCCGAGGTCTTCTAAGATAATTATGCGGGACTTCGATGGTCATTTACTTCACTAGGAAACTGAAAGGTAGTGAGTGGAGGGAGAGAAGAGATGAGCAGGGAGAAAGATCAAGGGGGGGGAGACAAAGGGGGGGTATAAGAGCCAGAAGGGAAGGACAATTCGGGAAAAGGGACCAAAGGGTGGGAAGCAAATTCCTTTCACCCATGAGCATCCTGGGTTCCACTTGTGGGTGTGGGTGTGGGTGTGTACACATGTATCCTGTTTATAACAAATGCATATTATATATCTGTTGTAACCCACTTTGAGGATCTAGGGATGCCAGCCTCCAGGTGGAACCTGGGGATCCCCCGGAATTACAGCTCATCTCCAAACCACACAGACCAGTTCCCCTGGAGAAAATGGATGGTGGACTCTATGGTATTGTACGCCGCTGAGGTCCCTGTCCTCCCCAGGCTCCACCTCCAAATCTCCAGGAGTTTCCCAACCTTGATCTGGCAGCCCTCCCCCCCCTCCCCCAATGCCCCGCCAGTTGCCAGGTCCTACAGGGATCTGATTGGGCGGAAAGAAGGCTTACTAAAGATATATACACATTCACAACCTTGACTATCTTTCCCACACGTACCTTGTCAAATCATCAAGAACACGATCACAAGGGATCACGGTTTTATTTTATTTTTAGTTTTGATCGAAAGAGTTGAACTCCCAATTAAAGAATGGGATGTGTTTCCCCAAAGCCAAATACACACAGTCCACGAAAGCAGACTTCCCCGAGACTGTTCCTAGGCTCCGCCAGCCCCGTCTTTCATCTGCTTTGCAATTCTAAACTGAACATTTGTTAGCAGAAGACAAAAACAACTCATTTTGCTGCAGAATCCACCTCCTGAATTTACACCTCACCTCTTCCCATATTCGAGGGCCTGGAAACACACAATTCTCCCCTGCTGTGTTTTTTAAGCCTACATCCTCCCGGATACAAGATAAGAGCTTAATCGCTCCGACTCGGGTGCCTTTTTCATATTCAGGCATAAGTTATGGATACGGCAACAGATCAGCACTTCTTGGCGATTTTTCATTGGCTCCGGTTCACTGCTTTAAACAGTCTGAGTCAAGGCCATGTTTTAATGCCATAGACGGCCTATTCAAATACCAGTATGACCACATTTTAAAAGCCACCCTGCACCACTCCTTTGCCGCAGATGTCCTTTACATCTGGGAAGGGCCGTTTCTCTGCGTGTCAACAGTAATTCATTTTAACAGCTGTCTCTTTTGACAAGCTTAGTGTCAGACTCTAAAATGACAGGGTGACAGTCCCCCCCCCTTTTTTTCTTGAAACAGAACATAGTGCAAATTAACCGTTTGAATGCAGGATCTCTGAATGGCTTTGAAAGCACAATTCTCTGAATGCACTGAATAGGTTTTAGGAACAGTTTGCCTGAGAGAGCCGGAGCTGTTACAAAAACCTAACAACTCAAGAGGGCTTAGCAAATGGGGATACTTTGCGCACAGTTCTGATCTGTGCTTGAAATTTCAGAGCCTGGGGAAATGCAGATGAATTACACTTCTCAAGGAAACAGGGGAAAGCTAGTTTGGCCACGACATGGAAATCTGCAAGAGATTCCCCTGCATATGACTGCGTAAAGTTTAAATTCTTGGTAACAGACCAGCTGATGGCTTTATAAAGCTATGACTGTACTAATGTACTTGTTAAAGGTTTTTCCCCCCAGTCGCCATCAAGTACCGTTTTATTTCAGCCCCCTCCTCTGCTGCTGTTCCTGGTTTCTTTTGCTTCTTGGATATCAGGTTTTGCAACACTTTTACATCAGACAGCGATTTTACCCCAGTCATTGCAGAAACAGGCAATTTTATCAGTAATAGATCTATCGAAAAGTCATTTGACAGACTGGGGGGAGTGGCAACTACAGTTTTGTTCTGACCGGGGAGAAACCATAAAAGAAACTGGAACCATAAAAGAAACTGGGAGTTTTGCAAAACTGGGTGTCAAGACCCTATCCTAGGCCAACACCTTCAAACAGACTATCCTTCTATCTGCCATTTTCTGTGGCACGCACGCACACACACACAGAGATCCCCCCCCCCCAACTAACTGAATACAATTTAAAAAGGAGTTAGAGTCCAGTAGGGCTGCCAAGTCAGCCCGGGGGGCGGGGGATCCCCCGCTACAGGGGTTCCCGATCCGCTGGCCAGCATTCAGCCGGTAGGGGGAACCCCACCCCCGAAGTCGTCCAGTCAGGACAACTTCCCCAGCGTAATGACGTCACCCGGAAGTGACGTCATCACATTGGGGATGTTGCCGGGACAACGCTCTAGCAATCGCCCCCAAACTCTGTGGCACCATAGAGTTTTTGGGCGATTGCCAGAGCGTTGCCCTGGCAACGACCCCAACGTGATGATGTCACTTCCGTGTGACATCATTGCGGCGCGCGCGCAAGTGCACACACCGGGGAAGCTCTCGGCCCCAGGAAGACTCCCCCTCGCCGGTAAGTCAGAAGGACTTGGCAACCCTAGAGTCCAGTAACACCTTAAAGAGAGGCAGTTTGGTGCAGTGGTTAAGTGCGCGAACTCTAATCTGGGAGAACTGGGTTTGAGTCCCCACTCCTCCACTTGCACCTGCTGATGTGACCTTGGGCAAGCCATAGCTCTGTACCAGCTGTTCTCTCAAGGACAGTTGTCTCAGAGCTCTCTCAGCCCCCCCTACCTCACAGGGTGTCTGTTGTGGGGAGGGGAAGGGAAAGGAGTTTGTAAGACGCTCTGAGACTCCGATTGAAGGGCAGGGTATAAATCCAATCTCTTCTTCCCTTCTTCTTCACCTTAAAGACTAATACAATTTGTGGCAAGGTATGAGCTGTTCTGAGTCACTGCCCACTTCTTCAGATACAGCTAGAATGTGAGCCCATCTGTCCTATATATTGGAAAGTGGAGGCGATTTCAGATGCTGAATGACATTAGCAGGTAAATAACAATAGCAGGAGTGACGTAGTAGGAGTGGAGGAATCAGCATTGGTAATGAGACAGGAAGCCTAGGTCTCAATGCAAGGATTCAGGGACAGATGGACTCACATTCTAGCTGTACCTGAAGAAGTGAGCAGTGACTCATGAAAGCTCCTCCCCTGCCACAAATTTTGTTAGTCTTTAAGGTGCTCCTGGACACTCTTTTCTACTGCTACAGACAGACAGACACCGCTATCCATCTTGAATACTTTATTTATACCTCACCTTTCTTCCCAGTGGAGACCCACAGCTGCTTACATCGGTCTCCTCTCCTCCATTCCATCCTCACGACAACTCTGTGAGGTAGGCTAGGCAGTTTGTGACTGGCTCAAGCTCACCCAGGAAGCTTCCATAGCAGAGTGGGGATTCGAGCCTGGGTTTTACTCCTAGAACAAAGTATGTGTGGCGGCTTTTGAGACACATGGACACATGCCCTGTAGTGAGTCAGACCCTTGGTCCATCAGTCTCAGTACTATGTGCTCA
This sequence comes from Lepidodactylus listeri, assembly GCA_029233225.1. Lineage (NCBI taxonomy): Eukaryota > Metazoa > Chordata > Lepidosauria > Squamata > Gekkonidae > Lepidodactylus > Lepidodactylus listeri. The sequence goes on along the minus strand of JARCFY010000013.1, from coordinate 56,724,363 downwards.
GACTGGCAGCAGCCCTCCAGGATATCAGGCAGAGGGGTCTTTCTCATCACCTACTGCCTAGTCCTTCTAACTGGAGATGCTGGGGATTGAACCTGGGACCTTCTGCATGCCTAGCAGATGCTCTACCACTAAACCACAGTCCCTCCTCTTGGATACACAGTGATAGATAACGTTGGCATGGTGATGTCTTTTAGTGGATCAGTGAGTAGTTTTAAAACGATGCAAGCTTCCAAGGCAAAATGCATAGTCAAATTCTTTGCAAGCCAGTTTTCAGCACCACGGATTGTTCAGAACATTAACTGAGTTATGTAACAAATCCAAATGGAAAAAAAAATGGTGATAGTAGTATATCTGGAAATCTTTGGCTCTGGCCATGATTCTGGCAGCTGGCTGTCTCGCTTAGAGTCTACGAGGTTTAGCGGGCGTGGCAGAGTCAGGAAAGAGAGACTCAGCAGCAATGGAACTGACAGGGTAGTTTTCCATCCAACCACAGATCTTGCCACCAAAGAGGACTGTGCTGATAAGTCTTCTTTTTCCAAGATGGTGCTTACAGTATTCCAATCACATTGTTGGCTCACCGTTGATATGATTCTAAACAAGAGGTAATTTCTTTTTGCTTGCAGCTCTTCCGTTCTCTCTGGTATTATATCTCTTCAGCACGGACATAAATATTTGGCTTGGACCTAGTCAGCAGTCTTGCTGACCTAGGAAAGGATGGGAATACTGTGCTTTGGGGCGGCAAAAGAACTTGGGCCTACTCTTAGCCAGTGATGAGCCTATCCTCCATAAATTTGCCCAGCTCTTCTTCTAAAACCATCTAAAACAGTGGCACACTAGATTGTCCATACATACATCAACTGTACAAGGCTAATGGTGGACTAGGATCTGGGAAGCCCAGGTTCGAATCCTGTGGAAGCTTGCTAGGCAATCTTGGGCCAGTCACTCACTCTCACCCTAACCTACCTAACAGGGTTGGTGTTGGAAGGATAAAAGGGAGGAAGGAGGAAGAGTGCTGTAAGTCATTTGGGGTCCCCACTGGGAAGAAAAGCCAGGTATATCTAAATGAATACAGTAGTAGTGGCCAGTTGCTCTGAAGTAGAGCGAGATCACGTGCCCCCCCCCCACACACACACACTCATCAAGGCTAGTTATGTTATTGTGGGTTTATAATAATTATTACTATTTCTATCTTAGAAATTTTCTTTCCAGCTGTTCTGTGATCAGAAGTTGCTTACAAGATAAATACAAAAGTAAAAGAAGATGAATGCAGTATTAGAAAAGCCAAGAACAGCTAAGAAACAAATTTCCTTATAAATTAAATAACTGCATACATTTAAGTTTTTATTGTTTGTGCTGACTTTGATCCCTCCCTCCCTGTATATTCTTAATGCTCCCTCTCCAAAGTCTCCTTTGGACTGAAAGACCCTTTCAATAGAGCAGACGTGTCCTTTAAGTATTGTTCAGTGGCACTGTCGCCTTGTTTTTACTTCGTGCATAATTCCCTCTTCTGCATGACCTGCCCTTTCCCATTAAAATATACGAGCCCTGTTTAGGTCAGATACTTTCCCACAATCAGGTTGTCTCCATTTGTTCAGGGGGGCATTTTTATGAAGGGATGAGAACTGTAGCAGAAAGGAAAAGTCCAGGAGGACACCTGTACCATGGAATAAGTCTATCGTCTACTGCAGTCATTATAGCAAGGATCACCTTGATTTCACCACATCGTCTTACCCCCGGGAATTCTGCTTTCTGTATTATTTGTATTATACAAATGGGGTCACAGAATCATAGAGTTGGAAGGAATCTCCAGGGTCATCTAGTCCAACCCCTTGCACAGTGCAGGAAATTCACCACACACACACACCCCAGTGACCCCCTGCTCCATGCCCAGAAGATGGCAAAAAGCCTCCGAGATCCTTGGCCAAACTGGTCTGGAGAAAAATTGCTGCCTGACCCCAAAGTGGCGATCAGCATTTCCCTGGGCAGGTAAGAAAAGGCCACGAGAACTAAGCACTGATGAAACACTTCCCACCCTCCTGCAAGAAAGGTGTGTGGAGGGGGGATCCGCCCGCCTTTGCTTCCTTTCCTCTCCCTCCTTCTCTGTCAAAGTTTCCCCTTCTGTCTTTCTACCACCACCCCTTGTCTCTCTATCTTCCCTCACCCCTTCTATGTCAATCTTCCCCCTCTCTTCTCCCCTCACCCTTTGTACGTCAATTGCCTCCCCTTTACCTCCCAGTCCTTCTCATTGTCCCCCCCTCTATTCTCCCACCCCTTCTCAATCTACCCCGGCAACTGCCAAGCTGGCCACAGGGCCCCTGAGATGTGCTGGCCAGCTGGAGGGCCCCAGGAGCTGCCATGCCAGCAGCAGCAGCCCCAGGACAGCTGTGGCAGCTGCAAGGGCACTAAGGGACTTTGAGAGGGGGTTTGACCATGTTGTGTTTGAGTTTTGGAGTATTGAAGCAGCAATAGCTTGATAGGGCTCTTGTATCCTAAAGCTCCATTTCTTATTGGCTGATGAATAAAGACTTCCATTGGTCCTGAAGCCAATCTAGTTACCCAATCACGGAGCCCTGCTTGGGTCCAATAGTATTGCTTGTATATAGTTACATTGCTGAAAGTTATGTGTTGGAACAGTATAAATTAAGGTGCCACTCTCATAGGGCTGTCTTTGGAGCTGAGCAATATCACTGAATAAAAGCCTGTTGTTTGAATTCATCGCCTCCCGCTCAATACTTAAAAAAAACCCTCCTCCATGTATTTTTTAAAACATTTAAGATTTTTTTGCAAACCTGGGGTTTCCCCCAAGTTTGGAAAAAAACTCCTTTCTCTTATTGAGGGCCCAATCAGTGGATTTAGACATCTGCAGATCTGCCTACACTTGAGAAATAGATATATAGCTATCTTTTCTCCGTAGTTTGTTGTCCCCATTGTTTTTTAATTCTGTAATCCTAACCCATTTGCACAGTTCATTGGTTGTCTTATGCTGTCTGATTATACTGCTTTGCATTCTGTAATCTGTCTTGGGTTTCAGTGAGAAAAGCAGGCTATAACGGAAGTAAATTTCTTTATTTCGTTCCAGAGTTGTACTCTATGCTTTTTTTGACCCCTCATTAATTAATTTTTATAATTACTTCTGGAATTGGAGGCGGAGGACACATGATTCCGAATTTCCTTCAGTACCTTTGCACCTGTTTTTCCCTTCTGCACAAGCAATACACACATGCGTATTGATTAAGCACTGTCAAAAAGCAGATTTGATATGATCACAACATAGAACTGCATCAGGACTGTAGGGCTTTTTCTGTTGCGCACCTGTGCTCCGGAGTGTACCAGTAAATCACTCCCCTCAAAACAGTAGTACACTGGGCTTTTTTTGTGGAGCCGGCTCGCTGGCGAGGCGGGATATAAATCGAAATTAATAAATAAATAATAATAAATAAATTTGTAGAAAAAATCGAGCAGGAACTCGTTAGCATAATAGGCCACACCCAACAGCAAAAACTCATTAGCATATTAGGCCACACCACTGACAGCACAGTTTATTAGCATATTAGGCCACACCCCCATGTTACCAGAAGAGTGGTCATCCGGCCACACCCACCTTTTGCTTCTTATTCTGTTTACCTTGTTTGTTGTCAAAACCCAGGGCTTTTTTTGTCGCAGGAATTAATTTGCATGTTAGGCCACATACCCATAATGTAGCCAATCCTAATGAGTTTCTGCTGTTGGGTGTGGCCTATTATGCTAATGTGTCCCTGCTGGGTGTGGCCAACTCTGGAGCCAGCCGGAACTCCGTTCCTGTGCGTTCCTGCCCCAAAATAGCCCTGGTAGTACATATAACCACATAGAGAGAGCTCTTTCAGTGTTTCATCATACCACAAGCACAATAGTGATATAAAGGGAACCAGAAACACAAGTGATCAAAGTTGCCATTGGATTGATAAGAACAGGAACTCTGACCAACTGAGCAGTGCTGTACAAAATTTGAAAATTAAAGGAAAAATAGAATAATATGAATTCCTGATGCACAGGTTTAACTTTGGAAACAAGGCAAGAAATTTCAGGTGCCAGAAGCCAGCTTATATGGCTTTTAGTACTAAGTGAAAACTTTTCTTGCCACCTAGATGTTTGATTAGCTTTTTCTTTTCTTCTCCATTCTCATTGACTTGGTTTGACCGTTTCATTGTTTTTTTCCCCATTGCTGCTGGCTTTTGAAATGGATTTGACTTACTTATAGATCACGGCACGTTGTTGACGGACAGTTGCTTTGTTGTTTATAGGATTGCCGGCTCCAGGTTGGGAAATACTGGTCCTTTCTGCACTCTCCTTTTATTCCATGTTCACCACAGTGTCCTCCAAGCAATTCTGCACTAAAATCAAATTCAACCTACTTTTTAATCCAGGTTTTAATCCAAGTGCTTTTCACTTTGGAGGAAGCCTTGAGCTCATTAAGAGGGACTTTTTGCAGCATTCATTGATGAAATTTTAATAAATATTTTGGTATCTGGCAACTTTGTACTGGGAAAAATTTGTTGAACTCCTGAGGAAGACCAGGAAACAGGAGGATATCTGGACTAGAGATGTAAAATTTCTGGAAATTTTGAAGCTCGGGAAAAACCCCAGTTTTTTTCTGTTTTTTCCCCCCGAAAAAAACAGAAATTTTGGGAAAAATTGAAAAAAATTCTACATTAGCACTTTTTTTTTCTTTTCCAGATTGAAAGTCATTCTGTTACTTTAGGAACATAAAATATGACTATGGACAATTTTACTTGGCATGAAATTATCACAACTAGCATATTAAAATATAGTGTATCCAAACAATTATTACAAACAGAATTTACTTTTTAAATAATATTTATTTGTAATTGTAACAAATGGAGCAACAATCTCCTGAAGTGTTTACTAGTTTATGTGGAACAGACAAAAAAAACCTCCACAAAACAATTTTTAAAAATCCAGAAGTAACAATTATTCATATTTCCTCTCCACAGTATTAAATAAAAATTAAAAAACCTATTCTCATAAAAAGAATTGAAGAGGGAGGGGAGTGTATAGAAGGGAGTGTGGGACTAAGTTTCAATGAATGGGCATGAAATTTAATCAGAATCATTTTCTGAGCTGTAATTATCAGTTCCAGTCTCTGCTTCTGCAGCTACTCTGTTGTGTCTGTCATTATCACAGTTATTATGGACCTCTAAAAACTATACTTTCAGGTCCTTTTTGTTATTCTGTATTTTCTTCCAATGCTTTGAGGCCTAGCAAAGCCTTAGTGCCAGTATACTCACCCACATGCAAAAACAAAACTGAAACCTTTTTCTTTTCTTGTGACAATAGCACCTCCTAAAGGAAGAAATGTATCTTGTTCTTGCATTGGAGAGTTCAGTTTGTAACCTAGGACTTGCTTGTCCTCAGTGCACAGAAATCAGATTAATCTGATACCATACATATTTTTTAGAAATGATTTGGAAAATATTTGAACACTTTGTCTTAAAATATTTCATTCATCATGTCAAAATAAAATGTTCCTTAATCATTTCTTTTCTTTTCTTTTCTCAATTTTTTTCAATTTTTTGGAAAAAAAACAAAAAAGGCTTCAGGGGAAAAATGGAAAAAAACAGTTTTCCCCCGAATTTTTCCAGTTTTTTTCTGGGCCTTCACATCTTTGATCTGGACCTCTGTTGGAGGAAGAAAGAATACTTATTGGACTTAAAGGAGTCCTCCTTCTTAAAGCTTTTGTTCAATTTAGGAGGACTGATATTAATAAAGGAATTTTGCAATATCTTTTGTTATATGAATAGATGATACTTAGACTTTTGGGATATTCACTGATAGTGAATTAATTAAAAATATATATAAAATAACAAAAAAAATGTTAAAAATTATTTGAGATACTTTGTAATTGTCTATAGCACGGTAATTTCTGTTTTCCAGGTTATTTGGATGCTGTTTTGCCGGGGACTTAAATTGCCTCAAACACTGAGAAAATCCAGAGTGGCAGGCAAATGCGGAAAGGGCCACTGAGAGATTGGGGTGGGGTGGGGTGTGAGCCTGAAGACAGCAGGATTTGGGGAGGGGAGGGACATCAGTGGGGTATAGAGTCCACCTTCCATAGAGGCCTTTTTCTCCAGGTGAACTGATCTCTGTCACCTGGAGATCAATTGTAATCCCAGGAGATCTCCATCCACTACCTGGAGGTTACTAACTCCAACGGTTTATTATGCTGTTATAAGATTATTCTTATTATGCAATTTATGCAACTATTATTTGGAAGCAGCCCTATGAGTCTTTTGTACTGAAAGCACAGCATAGAGAATTCTGAATGAATAAGTAAAGGAAACAACCAGTCACTTGGGTCCAATTTTAAGCAGATCCTTCCCCAGATCTCCAGTCCAGGCTGTTTTTAAAATACTGTTCATTTACAGTTTCTGAATCAGCCATGTGACTGAAGCCATACTAAGTATATCATGTCAATGGTTTCATCTTGTTTTGAGATTTTTACACATCTCCTCTTTCCACGTCTTCGAAAGTGCAAAGGACTCCGCTCATTCACATCTGTCAGTCTTTCCCCCAAAATGGATTTTACCATTTTTTCCCATTAAATAAGCTTTTGCAAGCTGCGAAGACAGAATGTGAGAGAGGTGAGCGAAAGGGGCTCTTATGTTTAAAAAATCCTGTACATTCCCTTTTGGAACGCATAACTTGAAAAGTGTAAACTTCTTTATTGCTATGTGAGAATTACTGGGGGGGGGGGGGGGGGGACATGGCACCGGGAGCATTTCCATATGCCGTCACATTTCTGTGTGTTTAGGGGATTTAAAAAAATAAATTTGTTTTCTTGGCCAAGAGTTAATTTCCATTGTGTTCAAGCCACACATACAAATTTAAATACTGAGTGGTGCCCCCCCCCCCACATTCTTAAGGTGTTTTGTCTTCTTTTCAATAGATGTGCATGCTCCAAAGTGATTGAGCTATCTAGCCCTCTTTCAGGCAGGGCCTTGCCAATTCCCTCCTACTAGCCTACCTGGCTTGGATCTCAGAGCATTCCAGACAGGAGCCCACAGGTGCAAAGGGTGGTCTGTGACTTCTGCCACTTGCCCAAAGCTGCAGTCCAGGATGCCACACACTGAATGCCCATCCAGAAGACCCCTCAAGCCACCAGAAACTGCAGCTGAGGACAACTGGCAAAAAATAGAGCCCCTCCCTTGTAGGCTAATCCAGGCATGGATTAGTAGAAAAGTGCGAGTCCAGTAGCACCTTAAAGACTAACAAAATTTGTGGCACAGTATGAGATTTTGTGAGTCACTGCTCACTTTAGGGTTGCCAGGTCCCTACCTTCTGCTGGCAGGGAGACAGAGGCTCCCTCCCAGAAACTTCTTGTGGGCACACTAAGTGATGATGTCACCCAGAAGGGATGTCATTACGCTAGACACGTTGCTGAGGGGACACTGTAGCATTCGGCCAAAGACTCTATGGTGTAGTGGCTAAGCGCGCGGACTCTAGTCTGGGAGAACTGGGTTTGGTTCCCCACTCCTTCACAGGCAGCTGCTAGTATGACCTTGTGTCAGTCATAAATTCTCTCAGAGCTGTTCTCTCAAGAGCAGTCCTCGAAAGAGCTCTCTCAGCCCCACCTACCTCACAGGGTGTCTGTTCTGGGAGAAGGGAAGGGAAAGGAGATTGTAAGCCGCTCTGTGTGAGAGTCCCACAGAGTCAGTCAACAACAAATGTCCTAAAGAAGGAAATCTTTATTGAGAAAGGTCTCTTGTGGTCATCTGCACTTCTTGTGTTAGTAATGGCTGACACAGCCTCAAGCAGGACAATTATACAGATTTCAAAAAGGGGTCAGGTAAGGAATTGCAACCAATCACCAAACCAAATAAAAGGCGCTCAAAATACTGGTTTATGGTTCCCAGGGAAAAAGCGGGAAGAATTAGAGTCAGACAGGAGAAGAGATAGATGGGCAAGCACCAGCAGTCTCTCAAGGTCAGAGCAGCTCGAGAGCGATAAGCATGCCATGAGAAATATAACATAACATTCCACAGACCCGACATCAAGGGCTCACTCATCCCACCTCCCGGGCAGGAGATGGCAGCGTTAGCTGACACTCTGAGACTGAGTGAGGAGCGGGGTATAAATCCAGTCTCTTCTTCTTTATTGTTTTATGTTTTTTTGTTGTAAGCCACCCTGAGCCCATTTTGGGGGGTAGGGCAGGGTATAAAATAAATAAAAAATGAAGGAAGGAAGGAAGGGAGGAAGGGAGGAAGGGAGGGAGGAAGGGAAGGAGGGAGGGAGGGAGGGAGAAAGGTGCTGCCCCAGAGATTCCAGCTTCTGAGGAGAAATTGCATTAAGCTTTGGAGGCAGTTGATAGAAAGCTCTCAGGGTATCTTATAGGCTCTCTACACCTTGGTACAGGTTGAGGTGGAGTACAGAGGGACTTTCCAAAGTTTAATTTTGTAGGGTTTGTATTCTGGTTGTGTTGTGGCTACATTCAGGGAAGGGGCTACAGCTCCATGGCAGAGCCTCTGCTTGGCATGCAGAAGGTCCCAGATTCAATCCCTGGTGTCTCCAGTTAAAAAGGATCAGGCAATACGTGATGTGAAAGACCTCCTGCTGAGACCCTGGAGAGCTGCTGCCAGTCTGAGGAGACGATACTGATCTTGATGAGGCAGCTACGTGTGTGTTCCTTGCGATGTGTTTTATTCTGTAACATTGTTTTATGTTGGCATGACAAGGCATAAATTTTACCTCAGTCCAAGAGGCTACTTCAGAAAGAAGGAAAGACTGAGGACTATGCCCTAATTCATACTTTTATTTACATAAGAACATAAAAACAGGAAGAGCCCTGCTGGATCAGACCAGTAGTCCATCTAGTCCAACATCCTGTCTCACACAATGACCAACCAGATCCTCTGGAGGGCCAATAGCAGGGCGCAGAGGCTGAAGCCGTCCCTTGATGTTGCCTCCTTACTGCCCCTGAATGTGTATGTTCCCTTGTAAGAAGTTCACACTTTTGTAATTACTCCTTTAAGTAACAGCTTACTTAAATACATACACTCAGAGCTATTTTTGGGCAGGAACGCACAGGAACGGAGTTCCAGCTGGCTTCTAAATTGGCCACGCCTACAGCCTCCCCCCCCCCTCGGGTTCCCCAGGCACCTCGCAAGCCACGGGGCGCCTGGGGAAGCCAATCCGATCCAGGGAGGGAAGGCAGTTTAAACTGCCTCCCCTCCTCGGGTTCTCCATGAGCCCTGCCACCCACGGGGCACCTGGGGAAGCTGATCCTGGGAGGGAGCTGTGCTGTCAGGTGTAATATGCTAATACATTTCTGCTGTTGGGTGTGGCCTCTTATGCTAATGAGTTCCTGCTGGGCTTTTTCTACAAAAAAAGCCCTGCATACACTGATTATGTGATTCTTAGGTTGTGATCACACACGCCAGATAAAACGGGGGAAGCGAGGCTATTTCCTCCAGCAGAATTTGACCTGCAGTTGCGCGATCACACAGACTTTTGAAGCTGCGAGCGCAGCCCACCACTGCGTGATCAGACGCAACCGTGGGTGAGTCAGGAGGCGGGTCTGTTTCTGATGCGCTTATACAAGGAATCGATGAATCACACTTCCACACTGAGGTCTCCCTATGGAGTGTGCAGAAGTGTGCGCTGATGCACATACTGCGAAGGGGGGGAAAGAACAGCATGGAGTTGGGATGGCCTGATCAGACCATCCCGATGCCATAACAGCATGCTGGAGTGATCAGACGCAAGAAACTCCTTCCATGGCCCGTTGCAACCCATTTGCTACTGGACTTTCCAAGGTGTCTTTTAACTGTGGCAGAACGTAACGGGTTGCCGATGGCTGCGGGGCGCTTCCCAGATGTTGTTGTCTGATCATGCTCCTTTAATCAGCTCAGCATTCACACCAATGTTGGGACTGATTGTGTGTGTGATCACAGCCTTATACTTCTAAGCAGGGGTCCTTTCATAAAAAAAGAGGTGCAGGAGCTCATTAGCATAACTTATTTGCATATGCCACACCCCCTGCTGTCACCGGAAGTGTCAGAAGGCCACACACCCCTGACATCACTGGAAGTGTGTTAGAAGAAAGGAAGGAAGGGAGGGAGGGAGGGAAGGAGGGAGGGAGGGAGGGGGGAAGAAACGAAAGGAACAGGAAGGAAGGTAGGTAAGTGGGGGAGAGAGAGAGAAGAAAGGAAGGAAGGAAGGAAGGAAGGAAGGAAGGAAGGAAGGAAGGAAGGAAGGAAGGAAGGAAGGAACAGGAAGGAAGGTAGGTAGATGGGGAGAGAGAGAGAAGAAAAAAAGAAAGAAAGAAAGAAAGAAGAAAGAAAGGAAGGAAGGAAGGAAGGAAGGAAGGAAGGAAGGAAGGAAGGAAGGAAGGAAGGAAGGAAGGAAGGAAGGAAGGAACAGGAAGGTAGGTGGGGGGAGAAAGATAGATAGATAGATAGATAGATAGATAGATAGATAGATAGATAGATAGATAGATAGAGGAAAAAAGAAAGAAAGAAAGGGAGGGAGGGAGGAAAGGAACAGGAAGGTAGGTAGGTAGGTAGGTAGGTGGGGGGAGAGAGAGAAGAAAGAAAGAAAGAAAGAAAGAAAGAAAGAAAGAAAGAAAGAAAGAAAGAAAGAAAGAAAGAAAGAAAGAAAGAAAGAAAGAAAGAAAGAAAGAAAGAGACAAGGCGCTTCTCTCCCCCCTCTTGCTTGGGCACTGGGGCCCAGCTTTTCCCTCCCTCCCTCCCTCACCCCTCCCCCCTCCCTCACCCCTCCCCCAGGAATGGTGAGGGGGGATGGGGGCTCCTTCCCGGGCTGGCGGCCTGCCGCCAGCTCGGGATGTTCAGCAGGGGGTGGGGGTGGGGGAGGGTTTTCCCCCAATGTCGGGGACATTGAGCGGGGTGGGTGGGTGGGAGGGGGTTTCTTTGAGCGGGGGGTGGGGGGTGGGAGAGGGTTTTTTCTCTGGCCAGCAACCTGCCGCCGGCTTGGGAACATTGAGTGGGGGTGGATGGGAGGGGGTTTCTTTCCCCGGCTGGCAGCCTGCTGCTGGCTCGGGGACACTGAGCGGGGGGTGGGTGAGAGGGGGTTTCTTTGAGCGGGGGTGGGTGGGAGAGGGTTTTTTCCCCAGCCGGTGGCCTGCTGCTGGCTCGGGGACATTGATCGGGGGGGTGAGAGGGGGTTTCTTTGAGCGGGGGTGGGTGGGAGAGGGTTTTTTCCCCGGCCGGTGGCCTGCCGCTGGCTCGGGGACATTGATCGGGGGGGTGGGAGGGGGTTTCTTTGAGCGGGGGTGGGTGGGAGAGGGTTTTTTCCCCGGCCGGTGGCCTGCCGCTGGCTCGGGGACATTGATCGGGGAGGTGGGAGGGGGTTTCTTTGAGTGGGGGGTGGGTGGGAGAGGGTTTTTTCCCCGGCTGGCGGCCTGCCGCTGGCTCAGGGACATTGAGCAGGGAGGGTGGAAGGGGGTTCCTTTGAGCGGGGGTGGGTGGGAGAGGGTTTTTTCCCAGCCAGCGGCCTGCTGCCGGCTCGGGGACATTGAGCGGGGGGGCGGAAGGTTTTTTCCCCCCGGCCGGCGGCCTGCTGCTGGCCCGGGGACATTAAGTGGGTGTTGGTGTGGGTTTCTTTCCCCGGCCGGCAGCCTACCGCCGGCTCGGGGACATTGAGCGGGGATGGGTGGGAGGGGGTCCGACCCAGCAGCGGCCCTGCTGGGGGCGGGGCTTTGTAATGTGCCCGCCCCCCAGTGTCTTCACTGGCGGAGCGACGCTCCGCTTCGCTCCGGCCCCAACAGAGCCCTGCTTCTAAGGATGTGTTGCCGGTAACCAATATCAAGATGATTCATTCCACAGTATTCCCCATTACTATGTATGGGTGTGAAAGCTGGACAGTGAAAAAAGCTGACAGGAAGAAAGTTGATTCCTTTGAATTCTGGTGTTGCAGTAGAGTTTTATGGACACCGTGGACTACCAAAAAGTCAAATGAGTGGGTAGCAGTGTCCCTCTAAGCTGAGTTAGTGTGAGCTAGCTCATAGTTTCTTAGCATCTGGCTCACACGTTTTTGTCTTAGCTCAGGAAGAAGGGCTCCAGAGCAGACTAATTTATGCGGTAGCCAAATCTCTCACTCACAGCTTTAATGCCAGTAGCTCCCAAAGCAGAATTTTTGCTCACAGGACTCCACAGCTTAGAGGGAACATTGGTGGGTAGTAGGTCAAATCAAGCCTGAACTCTCCCTAGAAGCTAAAATGATTAAACTGAGGCTATTGTACTTTGATCACATTATGAGAAAACCAGAGTCACTGGAAAAGACAATAATGCTAGGAAGGTTGAAGGAAGTAGGGAAAGAGGAAGACCCAACATGAAATGGATTGACTCAATCAAGGAAGCTACAGTTGGCAAGACCTGGTCAAGGCTGTTAATGATGGGACATTTTGGAGATTAGTAATTCATAGGATCATCATAAGTCAGAAGCTACTTTACAGCACTTAACACACATATATATATTTCTGTAATACTCCCTGAGAGTACCCTGCAGAGATCACATAGGAGTGGAGGTTAAACAAGCATCACAGGGGGCCTCTTGGCTCACCTGGTCCCAGGCCACCAGAAGTCCTACAGAGCCAAAGCCCACCAGGAATTTCTCCAGTTCCTGTGCTCTGCTTGTAGGCCTTTCCGAGTCATCTGGTTGACTGCAGGATGACACATGAAGCTGGACTAGATGGACCACTGGTGCACTCCAACATGGCTGCCACTATGTTCTTCTGTGGTTGTTCTTTATCATGGTTCAAAGATGTTAGCCTACAAAACCATGATCCGTAAAAATTAAGGGATGCTAAGAACTTCACAGTGAGCAATGCTCCCTCTAAGATGTGGAGTCTTGTGAGCAAAAACTCTACTTTGTGAGCTGCTGGCATTAAGGTTGTGAGCAAGCGATTTGGCTACTGCATAAATTAGTTTGCTCTGGAGCCATCCTTCCTGAGCTAAGGCAACAATGTGTGAGCCGGAGGCTAAAAAACTGTGAGCTAGCTCACGCTAACACAACTTAGAGGGAACACTGGACAGTGAGCATGCCTGGCAGGCAAGAATGTCTTTGTTTGTCATCCATGATCACTCCAAGCACCATGCTCAACCTGGCAACATTGCAGCAACAGGTGGGCAGGGGTCAATGTGCACTGTGTACAGCAGCCAGCATGCACAGAAAGCGACCTAGTCAACAGGTTTCGAGTTGTTTGCAAGTGACCCAAACTGCTCACCAAACCATCGGTCCTCTGCTCATGATGGGTGAGCAGGATATGAGCTGAACCAGTGGGGTACTCAGGCACCCCTAGTTAGAAGACTAGCCCTTATAAGCGTCAGAGGCTTAATCAAGCAGGCGTGAGTTTCATCCTGATTCAGGGCTCGGAGGTGAAGACCCGAGTGTAAGCAACCGCTAGAGAGACAAGACCTAGTCAGTGTGGTTCACTTCCCCACCTTCCTTTAAACTCATGAGATTCTTGCCTGATCCGCCAAAGGAAACCATGCTGTGGACACATACTGTGCCCTATAAATAGTAATGTCTTCTGTCTGTGAAAAACGCTTTCGGAAGGGGAAAATAATTCTGTATGGATGCCAAGCGAGAAGGAGCCGGTCCCATTCCCCGCTCTGCAGGGAAGCCATGCCTCTGAAAGCTCATGAAAAGTAGAGACGATGGCGGGGGGGGGGGGAGGAACTGGTTCATACTTCACATCTTTTGACTGTAATGGAATGCGTACTATTATTTGTTACTTTTTAATTTGTATATCTTGTAAGCACTGAAATTGTACCCACTGCCAGAGATGAAGTGTCATTTGTGCCCATTGTGGGTAGCAGACTGCTGATTGCGCAGGAGTGCATCCCCTGTTTTGGAATGAATAAGGAAGTCTGTGTCTGCCAGCGTACACTCTGGGCCTTGGACTTTGCCGGTGCCAGGTATATCCAGCAGCAAGCTCTGTGCTCATCTTCCATTGCTGCCATGAGCTTTCAAACCATTGGAGTGATCAGCATGCAAAATGCACAGTGCAGAAAGTCACAGGGGGGCATTAATGACTTCTGAGCATGTTGCTTCATGGGCACCAACATGCACATGACTGAAGTCAGCAGCCAGGGATAATGTGTCAAATGGAGCACGGTGCTGGAAAGGAGGTGCAGCTTCGGATGTCGGTCAAAGCAGAGCTGAACTTTTGGAGTCATGGAAAACTAAAGACCATGTGAACAACTGAAGCACATGTAAATGCTCTGATTCTATGGAAAGTTTCTGAAGACAAAAGGTATTTCTGCCAGTAGGGTGGGACTTACTTGTCTCTCCCCTCTTGCTACCACCCTAAATGCTCCCCAAATGCTGCTCGGAGGGGGGGGCAGGGGAGAGGACCCTCATGAACTGCATGAGGAAGGATTCAGAAGTCTGCAACAGAAGGTTACTGGCAAAAATCCAGAAGAAAAAAAGAAGAAGAAGAAGAAGAAGAAGTCGTTGTTTTCATACCTGCTTTTCTCTACCTTTACAATGGCCTTTCTCTACCCTTACAAACCATAGTTCTGGCACAGCTGTTCTTGAAAAAGAGCAGTTTCTGTCAGAGTTCTCTCAGCCCCACCTACCTCACAGGGTGTCTGTTGTGGGGAAGGGAAAGGAGTTTGTAAGCTGCCCTGAGACTCCTTCAGGTAGTGAAGGGCGGGGTATAAATCCAATCTCTTCTCTTCTTCTTCCTCTCCCCACAACAGGCACCTTGCAAGGTAGGAGGGGCTGAGAGAGTTCTGAGAGACCTGTGATTGGCCCAAGGTCACCCAGCAGGCTTCATGTGGAGGAGAAGTGGGGGAATCAAACCCAGTTCTCCAGATTAGAGTCCGCTGCTCTTAACCACTATACCAAACTGGCTCTGACTCTCATGCAGGTCGATTGGGCAAACCTGTATAATTTTAGTTATCCGTATCCAGACATATCATCTTCCTGACACGGCCTCTGATTCCGAAGAACTTATTCAAGCAGGAGCAAAAAGCAGTAGGCAGAAGAAACCAAGTGGCGTGGAGGACGGTGTGCGGGACTAGTGCTTCGTGCATTGCAAAGTAAATAGGCTTGGTTTACATCCCCACCCTCTGTACCCCAGGGAACATATGGTTTTCCTCGCATAATTCCCCCTGGGACTGTTCCAGGCTAGGAAGATGGTGCAGAGGGGAAGCCCTTTCTTCATGTGCACCATCATCCAAATCAGGGTGCTGCCCATGCAGGAACTGAGAACCCACAATGCATGTGTGATTGTGTTATACATAGGATGGAGCCCTCATGCTGTGTGCAGTATAATACATGAAGATGCCTACCTGAATGGTGTGGGGGAAGCCGTGGTAGATGCCTGGATCTACTTGAAGAAACAACAGGATAAAAACTAGATAAGCCATGGTACCATGCAACATCTTTCAAGGGTACACAGTAAGCAGACTTTTGGCTAAAAAGAAACAAAAAATCAACCCAATTGAAATAACTGGTTTGATCCCCAAACTTAAACGTTCAAAGATTCACTTGAGCCACCAAATGCCATCTTGTTTCTATGTAGTAATTAATGGCACAAAACTTTGAAGATGCTGGTGGCGCCATTTTCTCTAGAACTGCTTGTCCAACTTTCACATAGTTTTACTCACGGGTCAAATCAGCTCCATCAACGTCAGGGTGATAAATGAATTCATTTAATTTTTTTTTATCACTGGGAAACTCCTTGCCTTGTGTATTTTTCACTATCAGATTTCTCTGGCGAGATAACAAGTCCCTTATTATTATTTGTTATGTTATCTACTGTAATAAATAGAAACTGAGTTCCTGAAACAAAGCCCAAAATGTTGCCACACTTTTTGCTAGGGGCTGGCTCATGGATCTCAGCTGGAGAGAGGCCTGGCACTGATTGATTGCAGTGAGTCCATATTTTATTATTTACAGAAAACAAGGACATATACAGACGCCAAGCTACATGGTACGACTTCATCCCAACAGAAGCAAATGTGGCAATCACTGGCTAGGCAGGATATAAATCCAATTAAATAAATAAATAAATCTAGCCTGGGTAGAATTCTCATCCCAAAGAGGGCCAAGATACTACACGAGGTCTCTTTTCACATCACTGGGAGCTGTACCAGCTAGGAGTACGCATTCAGATATTTCCCATCCAAAACAGTCTCGGTTTGATTTTGGCCCCATGATTTCTAGTGGCAGTAGACCCAGCCTTCCATATGTAGGACTATCCACTGTTATTCAGCATCAGCTATGAGTAGGTGTTTCTAGTCCCTTTAAAATATAAAGGAATGAAAATGCGAACAGCTGTTCGGTGGGTCGGCTTCCTCTTCTCCACCTCCCCATTCCTGTGCCTCACAAAAACCAAAATCCTCCCCAAATTCTGGGAGATAAACTGTTATTCCCCAAAATTTGGTAGTGTTTTGGGTCATTTTGGCTATGCCCAAGCCAAGCCGGAACAGGTAATTTTGGGTTTAATTTCAGTTTGGGTACATTTGAGTACACAGCCATAGTTTTGACCTACAAGCCTTTAAACAGCCCTTCTCCCTCATTTATTTTATTACATTTGTATCCCGCCCTTCCCGTGAGCAGGCTCAGGGCGGGTAACATCAGATTGCATCAACATTACAGTCAATGAGTCTGCCCAGAGTTTAAAATCAGCTGACAAGGCCCTAGGTACTGACTTTACTGTTATTGTTATTTAAAACCTTTGTATGCTGCCTTGAGGGGCTGCAGTGGCTCAAGTGGTTAAGATGCTGAACTGCAGTCCGGAAGATCAGTAGTTCAGCAGTTCGAGACTGGAGTGCTGCCTGATGGAGTGAACTCCCGTCTCTGGCCCCAGCTCCTGCCAACTTAGCTGTTCGAAAGCAAGAAATTGCAAGTAGATAAACAGGTGCCACTTCTGTGGGAAGGTAACAGCATTCTATGCACCTCGGCATCTAGTTATGCCGGCCACATGACCACAGAAACATATTCGGACAGCGCTGGCTCTTCAGTTTGGAAACGGAGATGAGCACCGCATCCCTAGAGTCGAATTTGACTGGCATTCGAGCAAAGGAAACCTTTACCTTTACCTATGCTGCCTTGATACCCAATTTAGGGTCCCCAATTCAGAGGAAAGTTTGGCCATGTCAGGAAACAGGGCTTACCCAGGGCTCTGGGTTGACCTTCCCAGGTTGTTCTCCTGGAACTCTCTCTGTAGGTCGTCCGTTGATCGGTGAACCTTCCTTCCTGTTTGGACACTTTATTGAAAGTTAGCACTTGTATTCTTTGTAGCTTATTTTCCTGGTTATCAAGGGCAGAGGTGTGGGAACTCTACAACTTACTGCTTTCTGTGTATTTCTTTGGGTTTTATTTTCTTTATAGTGTTAGTTTATTTTTCTGTGATTTTAGTACTGTTTCACACTGCTTTCAAAACACCTTCTGAAAAGCAGCAAGTATGTTTAATAAATAAAACAGTAAATAAACACAGGGAGGTTGGATGCAGAAGCAGTGGGAACAATTTGACGACCTCCTCAGAGGTCTTTTTCCCTGTGCCCCACTTTCTGCAACTAGGTATGCAGGCACCAGGGACAGTGGCTTCTCAGTGGTGACCTCCATACTCTGGATTCCCTCACCACATAGGTTGACTTGGTGCCAACTGTAAGGCAATATAGACGATCGTGTTTTTATTCTCTCACCTTTTAGACACCCCCCCCCCCCGGCAGCTGATTTTTTTAGCTACCACATCCAGTTGTTAGTGGTTTGGGTTCAATTTCAGTTTGGGTATATTTGAGTATGGTTTGTAACTTCTCTCAAAGCTGTTTTGGTGACACCTTGTCTTATCCTGTGTTAATGTGGTGTGCTTTATTGCTTGTTTTAATGCTTGATGATGTATCACCTTTGATGGTTTCATTCAATTGTCATTTTACTGTAAGCTGCTTTGGATAGAGAAAGGATATAAATACGTCAAATAAAAAAAAAAAAATTATTCCAAAATCTCTTTGTCCCCTCCCCAATGCAATTCACTTTACCACTTAAAAAAAAATAAGATGGCAGTCCATAGAATCTTGGCCATTAATGGATTAATTTCTGGCTTAACAATAATTGTAAAATAATTGGAACAACTATCAAACTATCCACAGTAGACTGGCAAAGAATAACATAGTTTTTAATGATATGATACCAAGAACATTGGGTGACAAAGATCAAACTTGAGAACAGCCAAATGAACAAAGCTCGCCATATTTGTAATATTTCTTCCATTAAATCCCAGGAACTAGAGAATACAGTAGCTGCCACAGACAATTTGATTTCCTGATCTGTGCATTAAATATTTACTTCTAATTATAAACTTATGGTAGAGCCAAACAAAATCTAATTTGCATTATTAATGATGCAAGAAATGTGGCATGGGGAGTCTCTTAAGACTTGTAATAAAGAGGGAAATATGTTCGAGATTTACTCTTTGTGCTTTTCCTTTAAAATCATTTAAAAAGAGGAGTCAAAACGATAAAACTTATTTAATTAACAGAGATTCTGCTTATGAATTAGTTGTTTCAAGCAGGGGTGGTTGCCGGGGGGGGGGGGGCAGGGAAGACTCCACATCTGAACTGGAATTGAGACTACAAAGGGTCCATTTTCAGCTTTAGAGTCTCAGGGGGGAAATCAAAGACTTTCTTTCTTTCAGCGGTTTGGGGGAGATGATATTTTGAGATGTTGACAGCTGCCAAACTGCAAAAACACTGAAGAAGTACCAAAATGAAATCTTTTTATCTTTCTGGATTTCTTTCAATATTTAAGCTCGACTTCCTTTGGCTGAGCACAACTGATGATTTCTGCCGTGTTAAGAGGATTTCCCCCCCTAGCTGTCCGTTACAGAGAGCAACGGCTTTTATCGAATGCTGGCAAGCAGACCTACACGTCTTCAAATGCCTCACTGGCTATAATGAAGGGGGGGGGGAAGCCCTCCTAACCTATGATAACTCAGATAACCCCTCATAAACTGTTTAAATGCTATTTATTCATATTTATATGCACTACTACAAAGTGTCTGCATTGCCTTTCAGCCCTTAAAGAGCAACTCATAAGGCACCTAATGTCAAAATAAAATCAAAACAGAATTAAAAACAACCTACAGGTACTATGAAAAGCTTGCTTAGTAAAGCCAGAATGGCTAGCAGAGAGAAAAGGTGAAAGGACAGAGAGTCAGTAACAGAAAATCTATCAATTTGCAATACTCTTATTCTTATATGTGTTTTTCAATTTAGCCAAAAAGGCACTCAAAGTACTTTATGGTTTAAAAACCGAAATAGGGTAAAGTGTACTGTTGAGGGGCAACCAATGCATGGCAACCCCAATGGTACCTTCGAGGCAAGAGGCAAGAGACGAGCAGAGGTGGTTTGCCATTGCATTCCTCTGCATAGTAACCCTGGTCTTCCTTGGTGGTCTCCCATCCAAGTAATGACCTGCTTTGAGCTCTGATGAGATTGGGCTAGTCAGGACTAAGCTACTGAAACCAAAATACTTCTTCCCAAAAGCAATCCTGGCTTTCCTCTACTTCTCTGGAGCGGCAGAACCAAGTCTGAGTCAAGTGGCGCCTTTTGAGCCCTCCAACAAGTGGCACCTTCTTCAAAAGTGTGTTTTGCACACGAAAGCTTCCACTTTGAATAATACTTTGTTGGTCTCAAAGGTGCCACTTAACTCGAACTTGGTTCTGCTGCTTCGGACCAACATGGCTAGCCACCTGAATCTATCTTCTTTGGAGTGGGACATCCTTCAGAATACCTCAGGAGACATCACTGATGGGTCTGCAAAGAGCATCCATTTGAAAACAGCTGTTCTCATCCTAGAAGGCCACACTGGACTGTTGGAACCTCCTGACATTTCGTAATTGCCTGCTGTGGCACCTCCCACCTCCCATGCCCTTTTGTGGTAGTGCCCATGACCCCGTTCTTCAAATTTCCCATGGGTGCAACCTGGTCTTAAGCCCTTTATGCTGAAAAGTAGGAAACTAATATGGGAACAAGTACTCCAGAAATACTCTGGGACCAGACCATTGGAGCTTAGGGTCAAAACCAGCACAGTGAATTGGGCCCAGAAGCATACATGCATCCATTGCAGTTGATGAAACCCCTGGTTTAAACTCTTCTCTTGAACCCCAGCAAAAGCCAGGAAGCATTTTGGACCAATTGCATTTTTCTGAACAGTCTTCAAGCCCCATTACAGTAGCCTAATCTAAATCACTGTTCCATTTTTTTTGCATTTGTGTGTGTGTGTGTGTGTGTGTGTGTGTGTGTGTGTGTGTGTGTGCGCGCGCGCGTGCCTGTGCCTGGAAGTCATGGAGACCTCTGATGACGCCTGCTGGGGCATAGAGGACATTCAGAGAAGTGGCTTGATAGCCTGCCTCCAGCCCCAGGTATTCTCTGGAGGTCTCCCATCCAATTATTTGCCAGGTTCAGACCTGCTTAGCTTCCGAAATCTGGTAGTAGCCTGATCTAGTAGTCACCAAGGTGTGAATAATGGTGGATGCGTCTATCTTTCCAGACTAGTAACAGGTACAGCTGCCCAGTCAGCAAAGAGATAAAAGGGACTCTATTTCACAGCTACCATTTGAGAATTTACTCCCAGGTAGGGTTGCCAAGTCCGGGTTGGAAAATACCTGGGGACTTTGGGGGTGGAGCCAGGAGAGGGCGGGGTTTGGGGAGGGGAGGGGCCTCATCATGGTACAATGCTATAGAGTTCACCCTTCAGAGCAGCCATTTTCTCCAGGGGAGCTGCTGTCTGTCAGCTGGAGATCAGTTGTAAAAGCAGGGGATCCCTAGGCCCCACCTGGAGGCTGGCAACCCTACTCCCAGGCTACAGGCGGACTACATTCCCAGGAAGAACAAACTCTTTCCCTGAGCCCCTCACCAAGGCATCATTACATCTCTGCCTTGTCTGGACTCAGCATCATTTTATCCATCCACACTTTAGTTAGACAATGTATGCCCCACTTCTCTAGGTGTGATGTGCACTAACCAGTGGAAAATACACAATTAGAAGGCAAGTACTAAAAGCACTGAGCTAAAAACCACAGTAATAACAGTGAAAAAATTAACCAGTCTCAAATTTAGTGGA
The DNA here is from genome assembly GCA_029233225.1 of Lepidodactylus listeri. Taxonomy (NCBI): domain Eukaryota; kingdom Metazoa; phylum Chordata; class Lepidosauria; order Squamata; family Gekkonidae; genus Lepidodactylus; species Lepidodactylus listeri. The sequence continues at coordinate 56,703,273 of JARCFY010000013.1, read as the reverse complement.
AGGCTCTGGACAACCTGACTATCCTACAGGCCTAACAGAAAGAGAACAGTGCAAGTCCCTCGTGTATCTTCTCCGGTCAGGCATTCCACAAAGTTGGGTGGCAGTCGAGAAACCATGAGCCCTGCCAGGTTATACAAAGCTGCTGGGTGTAGTAAGAACCAAGAAGTAAGGCCTAAGGTACAGAATTAAGCTTCAACTTCTGAAAGGTGGACTCTAAATGAAGCAAGTAATCAAATACAATTGACTTATGGGTTCGCAGGAGTCTCCTTCAACTTTTGATACCACATCATGAAGTCCTTTATCAGTAAATAACAGCACCTTGAATGGAACTTAGTAAGCAAATACTGTTACCATCTCCAGGACCTCAGCTGGGTCACCTGGTTCAGAGATAAAGGCAAAACAGAGCTGGATATCAGCATGGTAAGGAAATGCACCTCATACCCACTGATAAGACTTCTATGTAGACCTCACTGAAATTAATGGGAGATGAAAATTCATGGAGACTTATGCCTGCCAAAAGAGTATGAATAATGGCAATGCATTCTTCCTGAAAGAAGATGCTCTAGTTTCCTGCTGCCACTTGACAGAGCAGTGGTAGCAAAAATGGGGGGCGGGAGGGGAGAAATCTGTTTGTATACCTGGAAGTGACATCATGGTGTTGCACAGTGCTCTAGGAGTTTCCCAAGTCCTAGAGTGTCACCAATGCTGTGATGTCACTTATGGGTGGTGTCATGGTGTCATGTCCCACACCCCCAAATGCTCCCAGGCTTTGTAGCTTGAGAGTTCTGGATCTGGCAGAAGTAGAGGGAGACAGAGCAAAACTTAAGCCATCAACTAGCCTAGGTTGAGGTGGAGCCTGGGAGGGTGGAGCCTGGGAGGGTAGATCTGGGAGGTGGAGCCTGGGAGGGTAGGGTTTGGGAGGGGAGAGACCTCTGTGGGGTACAGTACCATACAGCACACCCTCCAAAGTAGCCATTTCTCCAGAGGAACTGATTTCCCTAGTCTGAAAATAGTTGTAATTGCAGGAGATCTCTAGGCCCCACCTGGAGCCTGGCAATCCTAATCTTATCTTGCAAACTGTTACCTGGCGCCTCCCAGGTTTCCAGCTTCCAAGTGATGACTGGAGATCTCCTACTATTACAACTGATCTCCAGGTGACAGAGATCAGTTCATTTGGAGAAAGCGTTGCCAGGTCCCTTACCTGTTTGCAGCAGGGGGAGAAGCTCCCATTCCCGGACTTTTCACACGTGCTATGACATCACCGGGAAGTGATGTCATCATGCTAGGCACATTGCCGGGGACGGTCTAGCATTTGGCCTGAAAACTCTATGATACCATAGAGTTTCCAGGCTGAATGCTAAAGCGTCGCCCGGTGATGTGCCCAGCATGATGACATCACCTCTGGGTTACATAATCATGCCTGGCACATCAGCCCAATCCAAGCACTTTGGGGGCGGAGGATAACAGGAGGGCTCAGTCAGCATCTCACCATGTAGTGTATCTTCTCTGGAGCAGCCTCTGCAGCAAAACACCAAAAGGCAGGATGTAGATATTTAAAATGGCAATGAGAGGGCCACTAGTGGTGGGAATGTGTACAGGAGCACAGCACAAAGGGGAGAGGTGGTGAGGGCTCCCGTCAGCTAGCCCACATTCCATTTCAGGTCCTGTTAAGCACAGCTGCATGCGGAAGCATGCAAATAATTCTGAAATGCAAATGTCGGGGTAACATTTACTGATGTCATGGATGCCTCCCTACAGCATTGAAATTCCCCCATGCCATTCGGGGGGGGGGGATATTCAGGGGGTTCACTGATAAAAGACTGCAAGCCTTCCAAGAAAAGTCCATCATGTAAAGATACCAGGAATTTCACTGCGAACATGTTATAGCCAAACACATCTTGTTCGACAGCCGTGACCTGTGAGGCAAATCTGTTTGCCTATTCACTGACCACCTTGGGTGCTTGCTGAGCAGCTTTGCATCTGCGCACAGCTGTGGTGTTTCACAGTTTCATTTCCTTGTGGTTCTAGAGTGCCACTGCTTTGCTTCAAGGACTCTTTTGCATCAGCTCAGCAAGTCAAATTGACTCTCCTCGGGCTCCTGGATCGGGCTGGATCACCTCCCATAAAGCTGTGCAAAAAATGTGCACGCACCTAAGAACACTGATAGCAAGGACTCAAACAAACACAAATGGGAAGAGGGTTTTTAAAATGTTTACTTATAATCTCTGACTGACTGATTAATTTGCTCACCATTTATATATACCACCAGTTGCTGAGCCACATGGAGTGACAGTAGGTTGGTGGGGGAGGAGGGAGGAAGAAAGTAGGATTGCTGTTGGGCAATCTGAGAATGTGCATGTTTGAAACACTACTCTACAGTACTGTTTGAATACCTGGAAAGTAATCCAGTGAACTAGCTCGAACTGCTTGCAAATAGCAATGTCCAGTTGGCTCTCCGTTCATGACTGGCAAACAGATGGTGAGCTTAAACTGGTGGGTGTTTGAGCAACCCTAATTACGTCTTACCATGCAGAAGCAAGACAGGTGCAAAATCGACTCATTTGAGCTATGGTGCTGGAGAAGGCTCCTGCACATTCCCTGGACAGCAAAGGTGACAAACGAGCAAGTATTGGAGCGCATAAAACTAGACATGTCATTGGAAGGGAAAAAATCACAAAACTGCGACTGACTTATTTTGGCCATGTCATGTGGAAGAACTCACTAGAAAAAGCAATGATGCTTGGATTGATTAGCGGCAAAAGGAAACCAGGCCACCAAAGAACATGGTGGCTAGACATCATAAAAGTCGACACCAGCCTGAGCACGGAACGACTCAAAGAAACAGCAGAAGATCAGAAAACGTGGAGAGACACGACTGAATGGCTAACAACAACAATTACATCCCTTTCCCGCTTCCCACCTTTCCTATCCACACTGGCAAAGCCCTTCCAAGAGAAGACAGAAGCAAAGAGCTAGGAGACATTTTTACTACTATAACTGATGGTTTCCGCAAGACCTTCACCATATGCCGCGTGCTACTCCATAAGGGGAAAAGGGCAAGTACACATGAAGTTGCCTTGTGCTGAATCAGACTCTTGGTCCATCAAGGTCAGTATAATCTACTGCGCCAAGGAGCTGATACTATAAGAGGAGAATGCTCCTCTGGCCACAGGATGCAACTCCTCTGTCCCCGTAAAAACAGCACAGTGAGAAGACCAGCCAGGCCCCACTCTGAGCACCTTGGAGGAAGGCCGGGATGATAATACCGAGGATTTTTTCATGATGGTACTCTTGGATATTGATTACCAGCACCTTTGCGAGGTTAGGCTTTCCCAAGTGGAGGTTGGTGCAACCTTATATATCAGTACAGGAACCAGGGGTCATTTTGAGCTGGAAGCTACCGGAACGCCATTCCGGTAGTAAGAAGCCCAGGAGCGGGCACATATGGTGATGCACTGTGGAAAAAAGCAAAAGCAGACTAACTTGATCTGTATTTCCATGCTTGTTGTAGGGTAGCTTCCCTGCAAGAGCAAAGGAAACCTAAAGTGTCTTGAGTCAAAGTGTAAAGCTGGCTCACCAGCTTTAAGTTGGGAAATACCTGGAGATTTTTGGGGTGGAATCTGAGCAATGGGTGTTGCCTTCTGACACACTTCTGGTGAGGTCAGGGGGTGTGGCATTTGCAAATAAGTTATGCTAATAGGGTATGCTAATGAGCTCCTGCACCTCTTTTGTTACTAAATGACTCCTGACATTTAGCCTTTGTTGTTGTTGTGTTTTACAAAAAACACAGTGGAAAATGCAATATATAGAACTCAAAACTGGGCTGCAGAAGGTGAGGGCTTTTATTTAGGATATAAAATGAAGGTATCTGCCATGCGAAAACTCTCCTTTCAAATGCTGATTAGACAAAAGAGGTTTGATTTTGTTCTCTGACATCGTTTTTAGTTATCTCCTCTCTCCTCATAAACACTTCACGACGATCTCTTGTAACAGCCCAAAGTGATCATCAACATAACTCTTTTTTTTAACCTCCAGCGTGTACGTTTATATTTCATTTTTGCTCACGGAGTGTATTTACAGCGAAAGATGAAAAGCAGAAGCATAAAAAGAAAAATGTGCCATACAAAGTCTTTCCAGAGAGAGAGAGAGAAAGAGCTCATGTTATTCTTCAGAATTACAGTTTTATTACAGCTAAGATACAGGCGCTTAGATGCAAGATTTATCAATTGTCATTCGTGACTAAGCAAGCCTTCCCTTAGATGGCAAGACATCACCTGCTTAGTTACTCATCAGAACGGGAGTCCCCTTAAAAGAGGTGCTAATCTTAGGAACTCCATTTGTTCCCAGGACAGTTCTTGAAATCCTCTGCACTGCTATTTTTGATCCACAACCCCCTGCTTCAATTTCATTTCTCCTTAGTATGAATCAAACCTGCAATTCTTTATTTCCCCAACATATTCTGTTTCTTCGCACTGAATTTCCCCCCAGTAAAAGGCAAACAGTCTTCAATGATTCTTGTGCATCAATAAACTTCTATGCATGCTATCCATATATTTATATCGTATGTATAAATACAACCCACGTGTGCATAAACAGAATATAAACTGTGTGGTAAATTTCAGAAAACTGTTTTGTACCAAGAAGACGACCACGAAGAAGAAGAGATTGGATTTATATCCAGCTGCCCTGAGCCTGCTCACGGGGAGGGCGGGGTATAAATAAAATAAAAAATAAATAAAATATCCCGCCCTTCACTCGTAGTCACAGAGCAGCTTACAAACTCCTTTCCCTTCCCCTCCCCATAGCAGACACCCTGTGAGATAGGTGAGGCTGAGAGAGCTCTTTCAAGAACTGTCCTTGAGAGAACAGCTTTGACACAGCTATGGCTTGCCCAAGGTCATCCAGCAGCTGTAAGTGGAGGAGTGGGGAACCAATCCCGGTTCTCCCAGATAAGAGTCCGTGCACTTAACCACTACACCAGACCATTCAGAAGCTTCAGTTGATGGGGGCAGGGTATTTGTTGAGTGCTAACCTGTTTGAGTGCTAGCCCATTGGTGCAGCGGTTAAGACCGACAGACTCTGATCTGGAGAACTGGGTTTGATTCCCCACTGCTCCACATGCGGTCAGTTGGATGGCCTTGGGTCAGTCACAGAAGAGCATTCAGAAGCTTCAGTTGGGAGAGGTAGGGTATTTGTTGAGTGGTAACCTGTTTAAGTGCTAAGCCAGCGTGGTGTAGTAGTTAAGAGTGGCGAACTCTAATCTTGAGAATTGGGTTTGATTCCCCACTCCTCCACATGAAGCCTGCTGGGTGGCCTTGGGTCAGTCACAGTTCTCTCAGAGCTGTTCTTTCATGAGCAGTTCTCAAGAGAGCTCTCTCAGCCCCACCTACCTTACAGGGTGTCTGCTCTGAGACTCTGAGTGAAAGATGGGATATAAATCTAACTCTTCTTTTTAAAAACCCTGTTCAAGAACATCATCTGCTGAATGCACAAGAACCTAGCACAGGGTACCCCAACATGGGCACCCTCCAACATCTTTTCTAGTCCCCGCCAAGAGTTTTTAGGAAGTGGGTGGGGCTTTTACCCAGCAGCTTCTAATTGGCCGCTGTAGGTCTGATTGGCAGATTTTTTAAAAAGTTGCTTCCGCAGCAGCTGCCACCGCAGCACAAGGATCTTCTCAGCCTGACAGAATGTAAGTTGCATGCATGCAAGAAAATATTTTTCAACATTTTCCTTTTAAAAAGGCATTCTGTTAAAGAGAGCGTCTGCCTGAAATGTTGAAGAGTTACTAAGAAAATAGATTCAGGTGGATGGCTGTGTTGGTCTGAAGCAACAGGACAAGTCTTGAGTCCAGTGGTATCTTTAAGATTGACAAAGTTTAATTCTGGGCAGGGCTATTTTGGGGCAGGAACGCACAGGAATGGAGTTCCGGCTGGCTTCCAAGTTGGCCACGCCTACAGCCTTCCCCACCCCTTGGGTTCCCCAGGCCCCGCAGCTGCAGGGCACCTGGGGAAGCCAACCCAGAAACTGCCTTCCTTCCCTCGGGTTTCCCATGCGCCCCACAAGCCGATCCTGGGAGGGCGCTGCACTGTCAGGGGTGTGGCCTAATATGCTAATGAGTGTCTGCTGTTGGGTGTGGCCTATTATCCTAATGCGTTCCTGCTGGACTTTTTCTACAAGAAAGGCCCTGATTCTGGGTATAAGCTTTCGTGTGTATCCACTAAGCGAGTTCTGCATGACCTCACTCCCAGACCTTCTGTGGTTGGCTTCGCCTTCCATGGCAGCCAATTTTCACTTCTGCTCACCCCCCTGTGTCAGAATTCCAAAGGTGGCCGCAGGCTCAAAAGGGATGGAGACCCCTGATCTAGTACATAACACACCATGCAACTGTATAGGAAGGAGGATCCACTCCTCCAAGCTCAGTGCTTCCTGTTTGTCAATAAGGACCTATAGCAATATTGGTTTGGGGTTTTTTAACAAAAAAAACCATCAAAAATTTTGGGGTAGGAATAATAGTGGTACAAGCATTGATTATTTATTTCCTTATTCAGAAAATCTATACGCTGCCTCTCCAGAGATCTCCTTACTGACACGCAAAGAGTACTGAGCCTGCAAGACTGGGTTACTGTACATTCAATGGATGGTGCTCTTGAAGATGTTCTCAGCATAGACCAGAGTCATCAGACTTCACCGGAAATCCATTGAGGACTCATATGGCACTGAGGATTGAATTCTTGAATGCCGAGCATCATTTTTGATCATTTTTGCACCGATTTGTGTGTACCATGTACATATGTTCATGTCCCATGTATATGCTTCAGTACTACATTACATCTTGCCTCAATCCTTTGGTGGGAGGGTGGGGGGGAATGTCTAAAGATTATAATCCACCTGCCTTCAAGGTTTGCCCCATCTAGGGAGGAACACAATATCCCTTCCAACAAATCGCCTATGATCAATCCCATCCTTTTATGAATGGAACAACAGAGGTATCCTAAGTCAGATGAGGCTTCTTTGAATTTGTTGATGTATTTAATTTAAAATTCTTCTGCTTTGTCCTTTCCTGGGAAAAAAATAAAAAATGTGCTGCAGTTTACAATATAATATCAAAATACACACAAACCTAAGAGGACTGGAGTTTCTGCATAGGATCAAATTCCTTCACCTTATTGAACACAACAGCAGAAAAGCCAGTGTTTCTATCAGGGGTCCTTTCGAGCAGGAGCTCGGGGGAGTTCAGCTCCGGGAATTGGTGCCAGCCCCCCCGCCCCCCCCCCCCCCCCCCCCGTGGGGGAATGCCTGCTTGTGTCATGGCTGCAGCAAAATGACCCCGTCCCCTGGAAAGGTCCTTGTTCTTCCGACCAGCCTTCTGAAGGCTTTAGCCACCACTGAAGCTATCCTCCCAGAATAGTGGTATTTCTGAGGCTTGGATTAGGAGCTGTCCCTAGAGCCAGTTTGGTGTAGTGGTTAAGTGCATAGACTCTAATCTGGGAGAACCGGGTTTGATTCCCCACTTCTCCACCTGGACCTGCTGTATGACGTTGGGCAAGCCATAGCTCTGTACCAGCTGTTCTCTCAAGGACAGTTGTCTTAGAGCTCTCTCAGCCCCACCTACCTCACAGGGTGTCTGTTGTGGGGAGGGGAAGGGAGAGGAGTTTGTAAGCCGCTCTGAGACTCCATGTGAGTGAAGGGCGGGATATAAATCCAATCTTTTCTTCTTCTTCTCTGCCAGCTCTTCCTCTCCCTCTCTCTCTCTCACTTCAGGTGATGTCAGGGTGTGTGGCATATGCAAATAAGTTATGCTAATGAGCTCCTGCACCTCTTTTTCTACGAAATGACCCCTGGTTTCTATGCAAGTGGATGGAGACATCTGAACAGAAAAAGTTAAGTAAACTGAAGAGCTGTTGGAGAATCATGATGAATTAGCAGGAGTTCCTGTTGAAACCCTTGTACTTTCGGAAAAAGAAAAGGGGGAGAAAAACTTAACCCAAAGAAAAATTTGAATTAAGAACCAAAAGGTTAAAGAAACGGAAATTAAGGGGCCAAATAATGAAATGTCTCTACAAAGACCATAAATCTAAACAAATATACAAAAAAAAATGTATTTATTACAATCAGGTTAGAAATGGACACAGGCCCAAGCAATAGCCTCAAATCAGAATAAAATCGTATATAAATCTGAAACCGAGACCTTATTATGTGACCTTGACCGTATGCATTTCGGCCAAATGGCCTTCTTCAGTGGTCAAGCATAATTCATTGCACATTAGCTCCAGACATGCAGTCATAATACAATGCTTCCTGAAAACTGGACCAAATATAAATTATTTTATGATCGATATCTGTAACCCAAAGCAGAGATGGGATTAAAAGGCCTCAGTTTAGAATATCCCTCTGCCCTGATTCGGTACAAGTGTCATAGATGGTAATCCAATTGTGAACCTTCCTTTCCTGGTCCCAGGGAAAATGCATCACACGCAGTACGGAGCCAACAGAATGTAGTAATGCCAATTACTGGGCCTGTAACCATTTTTAACCTGATTGTAATAAATACATGTATTTATTGTATATTTGTTTAAACTTATGATATCTGTGGAGACATTTAATCATCTGGCCCCTTAATTTCCATCCCTTTACCCTTTTGTTCTTAATTTAACCCTTTAAACCTTTCGGGGGGGATATTAAAATACTGTTTTCCTGCTTCTGAATTGGCGGCGGGTCATAAAAAAGACTGGCTGGCATACAAATCTAAGGAAGGCGACAGAAATCAGAGTAAAACAATAAAAGCAGTAAAAAATTAGTTGAAACCATTTAAAAGCTTGGATCACTGGCCCATCTCCAGCATCCTGTTTCCCACAAGGGCTAAGCAGCAGCAGCAGCTGGAAGGCCAATAAGCAGGCCTCAAAGGCCTCATGTTATCACCCCCTGCAATTTATAGTTGCAGGTACACTGCCTCTGAACTTGGAGGTTCCACTTAGCCATCTACACCTACTCTCCATCAGTCTTGCCCTCCTTTACAGCTATTTACTGACAAGCAGTATGGTGTAGAGTAGTTAGAGTGAAGATATGAGACGATATGAGAGAGAGAGACTCAAGTTCAAAATTCCACTTTGGTGACTGTGAGCCAGTCACTTCCCCCCCAGTCTAACCTGTTTCACAGGACTGTTGTGACAGTAACCTGAAAAGGGGGGGGGGGGTGATGTACACTGCCCTGAGCTACATGGAGAAAGGTGGGGTGTCAGCAGGGTGGAGGATGGGCCATGGGCTGTCTGGAGCAGCAGGAAGCCCCGCAGGCTAGAGGCCAGGCTTTGGTCCATCTTACCCTCCCACAAACTTCTCTCCAGCCAGGATGCAAGAAACTGCTACTGACTGGTTTTTCAAGCTGCATACACCAGGGGCTTTTTCCCACTCACATTGTGCCGGCGTTCTGCCTCCGTTTGTCCCGGCGCTGGGTGTCAATTTCACACCCTTTGCTGCGACGCGTGTGTTAATACGGGGCTTCACACCATTTTCTCCGCACCTTCGGTAAACCTAAAAAAAAAGGCCTCTGGACTACCTCCTTTAAAGCCTGTCCTAGCATCTGCACCTACCTCTGGGGGTGGGCCACCTCCCCAGCACTCCCACACCCAGCACAGCCTTAGGAGATGCCATCTCCCCCAAGGGCCAACCAGCCTTATCCCACAGCACTAGTCCCAGGCCACACCCTCCCTGCAGGCCTCTACCTAATCTTCAGTTTGCCCGTCGGGGTTGGCAACCTCCATATGTCACCACCTCCATTCCCACTCTCAGCACTGCCATCCCCTCCTGCTGTCTCCACCTGGCCGGCCTGCACACCCCCCCGGGCTCCCCTGACTACGGGGGATTCAAATGTAAATACATGAAGCAAATACCTGACCTAAACTGGGCCCTGTCGCTTCATCTGATGGCAGTCAGTTCCATAAGTTAACGGTGCTTTTTGTGAAGCAGTAGTTCCTGATGTCTGTGGTGACTTGATGGTTAAACATCTTCATTGGGTGCTCCTTGAATTCCTGAGTTATGAGGGGACACGACACGATATTTTCAAAGGAAGAAATAATATCCTAATTGCTAATTCAGTTGAGACATTGCTGTCCTTTTGGAGTTGAATTGAACAATACATCTCATTTGGCCATGCACATACCATTGTGAGTCAAATTCAAGCACAGGGCACTAAAAATACAAGGAAGGAATATAGCGAAGGAATACAATGAAACAACCTGTAAACAGCAACCTGTAAACCTGTAAATACAATGAAACAACCTGAAGCTGCCCTATACTGAATCAGAGCCTTGGTCCATTGAAGTCAGTATTTTCTACTCAGACTAGCAGCAGCTCTCCAGGGTCTCAGGGAGATGTCTTTCACATCACCTCTTAACTGATTCTTTTAACTGGAGACCGCAGGGATTGAACCTGGGAACTTCTGCACATCAAGCAGATGTTCTGCCACTGAGCCACAGTCCTCCCCAGAATGGCTCACTGCTTATATAGCTGTAAAACTACAAAACCCATGATGCAGAGCAACTGAAAGTAAAAATGTATGAGCTGAAACATCCAGAGTGCCTTGCCTTGAAACACACAACTGCTAATATCGGACACTCAGTATTCAGAGACAGACCATGTCCTCATTTAACTGGGCATCTGGATTTCTGCTAATTAAGAACTGGAAAATGGAATTGAAAAAAGAATGTAATTCCTCAAGTGGGTTTTATACATGCCTAGTGTTATATATTTATTTGAATAACTACGCTCTCTGGCTGGAATATTTTTCCCCTGCCTTCTTGTTTTCTAAATCTATTCATGATCCTGTCAGCTACTTGGTATTTGTTGTGGCTCTCCTCACGTTGCATTTTCCCTGTGTTAGTTTTCCATTCAAAGACCAAACGCTTCATTTTCCCCCCTTCCTACTGCTGTTAACACATTGAGGATCAAAGAAACACTAATGTGTTTTCTCAAAAAATAATCATTAAGTGAATCCAGTATTTGGCTTCCGGTGACAGCTGAGTATTTTTGTTTCATTAATAAGTAATTTGCAATTAATTTACTAAGCCATTTTTTTCCAAAAGAACTTTGCGACGTTCCCAACCCTTTAAAGTAGTAAAACATTAGCAGCTCTTTTGTCGTAGCTTCAGCGGAAGCGGCATTCCTCGATGCGGCATGATCTTTAATGAAAGGTGTCCCCTTAGAATGGGAATCTCATTCCTGTTATTGTTCGTGCTCTTTATTTACTTGAAATATTTATATACTGCTTCCCCAGGGTTCAAACAGTCTGATGCTCAACCAAACCAAATGAATAAAATCTACAACATCATCAAAATAAACAATCAAAGACTTAGAAATCTACCAGTCACTGGTAGGGCTTGCCAACCTCCAGGTGGTAGCTGGGGATCTCCTGGGGTTACAGCTGATCTCCAGCTGCAGAGATCAGTTCACCTGGAGAAAATGGCCACTTTGGAAGGTGGACTCTATGGCATTGTACCCCACTGAAGCCACTCCGCTCCCCAAACCTCACCCTTCTCAGGCTCCACCCCCCCAAAAAAAATCTCCAGGTATTTCCCAATCCAGATCTGGCAACCCTAGTCAGTGACCTGAAATTATTGGATAAAGCAACAGAAGACAGTCAAAAGAGGAATCTTATCAACTAAATGCCAACTGGAAAAGAATGTAGTTACAAAAAGGGGGGGGGGGTACAAGGGAGCCAGTTTGGTGTAGTGGTTAAGTGTGTGGACTATAATATGGGAGAACCGGGTTTGATTCCCCACTCCTCCACTTGCAGCTGCTGGTGTGACCTTGGGCTAGCCATAGTTCTGCCAGAGCTGTTCTCTTAAGAACAGTTCTGGAAAGAACTCTCTCAGCCCCATCTACCTCACAGGGTGTCTATTGCAGGGAGGGAAAGGGAAAGGAGATTGTAAACTGCTCCGAGACTCTGAGTGAAGGGCGGGGGGGGGGTATAAATCCCATCTCCTCCTCCTCCTCTTCCATATCTTTACAGGGAAGCAGTTCCTAACTGTGGGAGCCACTACAGATAAAATTCTAGATCCAGCAGGGATCTTATCAACCATATACCACCAGGACAAGAAAGTAACCTCAAAAAGAATGCTGTACCTTTCCACATCTCACCAGGAGAGTAGTTTCACACAGAGAGAGGGCCATCACAGAGAATGTTCTAGATGCAGGGCCAGTTCCAAGTTTGGGTGTTGCCCCCAGTGAGATGTTGCCCAACTGATCTCCCGGAGAGCCAGCATGGTGTAGTGATTAAGAGCGGCAGACTCTAATCTGGAGAACCAGGTTTGATTCCCCACTCCTCCTCCACATGAAGCCTGTTGGCTGGGTGACCTTGGGCCAGTCACAGTTCTCTCAAAACTCTCTCAGCCCCATCTATCTCACAAGATGCCTATGGTGGGGAGACAAGGAGAAGGCGATTGTAAGCGGCGTTGAGACACGTGAGGCCTGTTGGGTGACCTTGGACCAGTAACTCTTCTCTCAGAACTCTCTCAGCCCCCCCACACACACACACACACATACCTCACAAGGCACCTGTTGTGAGGAGAGGAAGGGAAAGGCAATTGTAAGCCACTTTGAGACTCCTTCAGGTAGAGAAAAGTGGGGTTTAAAAACCTACTCTTCTTCCTCTTCCCATCCCAGGCATGGCTGTCACACAGATAAAGAAATCTAACACGCATATAACAGCTGCTGCAGGTCCTGGTCACTCTTCTCACATATTCACCCAGGCATGCAGCTGCCCTTAGTACAATAAGTGGGATTGCCAGCTCTGGTTTAAGAAATACCTGGAGATTTTGGGGGTGGACCTTGGGGAGGGTGGCTTTGGGGGAGGGGAGGAGCTTCCACAAGGTGTAATGCCATACAGTCTACCCTCCAAAGCCGCCACTTCCTCCAGGGGAGCTGATCTTGGTCATCTGGAGATCCATTGTAATAGCGGGAGACCTCCAGGTGCCACCTAGAAGTTGGCAAGCCTAATAGGGCTGCCATGTCAGCCCGGGGGGCGGGGGATCCCCCGCTACAGGGGTTCCCGAACCCCACCCCCGAAGTCGTCCAGTCAGGACGACTTCCCCAGCATAATGACGTCACCCGGAAGTGACGTCATCACGTTGGGGACGTTGCCGGGACGACGCATTGCAAGTCTGCAACGTTCTCTTGTTTTCAACCCCTTTCCTAATAGGCACATAATTTGCCTTTTTGCACCACTACTACACACTGAGTGGATCTGGTCATTCAGTTATATCTGCCACAACCGCTCCACAGTCTCTTTCCTGATCTATCACCATCAGTTCAGCCTCGATCAGTCAAGTCGGAATCTTTTACCCTGGTGTGCATGGCGTCAGCTCATCAGGGTCTACTCTCTGACAGACAGCAGCTCTTCAGGGGCTCAGGCAGGGAAGGGTCTTTCTCAATCACTGTTACCTGATCACTTTTCACTGGAGATGCCTGGATTTGAACTTTCTGCAAGCAAGACATAGACTTGATCTCTGAGTCACAGGCTCTCTTGCCATACAGACTGAAGATGGAGGGTGGATTGGGGGCTATTTAACTCAGATTAGCATTTGGTGGTATCTAGCATTCAGCTAACAGTTATTGACAAGTTAACAACTGTTTAGCATCTGTAATCTATTTATGACTATTGGCATTAATGCCCTATTCAGCAGCAATAACTTGCTTAGTTTTAATCAGCTTCTTAGAGCTGACAGGTCTAATCAGCTGTTTAGCACAACATTCTACTTGCTAAAGGAAAAACAGAAGCGCTCTCTTAAGTTTAACTGGCTATGTTTATGTTGCATGTTCATAATTGATATCATTTGGCCCTTAGATATTCTGTATTTAATCCTTAGATAGTCTGTACAATTCAATTATTTTTGGGTTAAATTCCCCCCCTTTAGTTCTTTGGTGCTCTGTTATGCAAAATTTTGGAGGAAAATCCACAGTGGTTGCACTGAGAAGCCAGAACTTGTGTTGTATAGCAGCTAACACTGAGTTACGAATCGGGTTTGAATCTCACTGGTGCCATGAGTTGTCTAGGTCAGATAAGCTCCTTTCTCCATCTGTAACATAGGAATACTATGGCTGTGGTCACATGCACTAAATAATCCACTTTCAATTCACTTTCACTGTACTTTCCAACTGGATTTTACTGTGTGAACTGGAAAAACCCAGTTGGAAAGTGCATTGGAAGTGGATTGAAAGTGGATTATTTAGTATATGTGACGGCAGCCTAACTCACCCATTTTATGGGATTGTTGCATGGATTACTACAAGAAAGTATATTTGAAGCACATTGAAAATGGAAATGCTATATAAATTTAGTCATGGATTTCAACATAGTGGATTGCTCCACCTTCCATGGCAGTCAATTATAAACCATCAAACTCTCCATAATCGGAGAGGCAGCATAGTGTACTGGTTAGAGTGTCAGACTAGGATCTGGAGCTGCAGTCGCACACACTAAATAATCCACTTTCAATGCACTTTCCAACTGGATTTTGACAGTTCACACCGTAAAATCCAGCTGGAAAGTGCACCGAAAGTGGATTATTTAGTGTATGTGACTGTAGCCTTTGAGTCAAAGCTTGCGAAGTGACCTTGGGCCCGTCACACCTTCTTGGGCCTAACCTACCTCATAAGGTTGCTGTGAGTAGGGTTGTCAGGTCCCCTCACCGTGCCAGCAGGGGATTTGGGGGGCATTTCAGGACATCCCTGATGCTATGACATCACCCAAAAGTGAATGCCATCATGTCAGCGACATCACAGGGCGATGCTCTGGTTTGAGGGCAAAACTCTACAGTTTTAGGCCAAATTTAACACACAGTTTTGCCCTCAAACCTGAGCACCCCACACGATGTCCCCGACGTGATGATGTCACTTCCAGGTGATGTCATCGCATTGGGGATGTCACACGGGACATGGCTGCTTGGGGGTGGGGTTTCCCCCACCTACCAGCTGGCCAGTGGCAGGCTGAAGCCCCCTAAACTGGGTGAACCTCTGCTGGGACCTGAGGACTGGCTGCCCTAGTTGTGAGGATAAAATGGAGGAGAGGAGGACAATGTAGGTCGCTTTGGGTTGTTGGCAAAGTTCTGGAAATAATCCAATCCACGCTTTGGAGTTTGCTTTCAAGTAGGGCTGCCAAGTGCCGGCGACTTACTGGCGGGGGGGAGTTGTTCTCCCCCTGGGAGCTCTTCTGGCGCATGCACTTTGCGCATGCGCCACGGTGACGTAATGACATCACCCAGAGGTGACGTCATCACGTTGGGGGCGTTGCCAGGGCAACGCCTCCAACGTGATGACATCACCTCTGGGTGATGTCATTACACGGGGGAAGTCGTCCTCACCGGACGATTTCTGGGGCGGGGTTCCCCCTGCCTGCCGAATGCCGGCCGGCGGATCGGGAACCCCTATAGCGGGGGATCCCCCGCCCTCCGGGCTGACTTGGCAGCCCTACTTTCAAGGAATTTACTGCAACAGGATTTTGCAAAAAGACAATAACTGACTGCAAGGCCACCAAAAGAACAGAGGAAGAGAAACAACAAGAGGTCTTGCAAGACAAAAGCATTCAATAAACCCCATACACTAGAGAATGCTCCACAGCTCCCCCTAGGATACAAGTGGACTAAAGCACTCTTTCAGCAGTATTTACATCTGAGGAAAAGGCAGGGTATAAATAAATAAATACTCTTCCAGAAAATCTGTTCCGGTTTCCAGTGCTAGTCTGGCACTCTTAGGTTATGCTCTGCATCAAAGAGTTTTAGTCTCTAATTTTCGGTTTCTGTTTCCTTCTGTTATCTCCCCCCCCCCCCTTCTTTATAAGTTTATTTTAGATACTTCTTTCATTTCATTACATTTTTCTCATTTCATTTGGACTACTTTCGTGGGGGATTATTATCGGCGGATAGCCAGTTCCCTTGCCTCTCTCCTGATTAGGTTTAATTAGGGGAGTGGTGGGATGTTTCTAGCAGTTCTGTAGTTTTATTTATCTCTCTTCTTTTTCTGGTTTTCTGGCTATCTCGAGCACTGGGAGGGGGGGCTGCTGCTGTGTGTAGGTTTTATTTTGATTCTTTTCAGCTGAGTTTAGGTTAGGCCTTTCTAGGCTGTCATTAATTTGTATTTCATTTTATTAGATGGCCATTAGTCATATTTTGTATTCTTTGTTGTTCGAAGTTTGTGTGTTTTTTTGGGCGGGGCAGCTAGAGGGGGGCTGACCTTGGCTTTGTCCAAGTATCTCCCTCATTTCTCCCTCCCCCTTCAAGGCATCGAGTTTAATTGGTTTATTACCTGCATTTGGGGGGGGGGGCGTTGCTCTTTTCCTTTCCGTTTGTTAAAATGAGCAAAAAAACAGGCACAACAGATTGATGAAGAACCTTTTATAAAAGCTAAGCAAAGTCGATTGGAAAACTCTTTAATAAATAAACTGCCCTCCATGCCACTAAAAAATCAGTTTGAGGTTTTGGAGAATGAATTTGATGTGAATGAGGGACTTAAGAATATAAGTGAAGCCATGTTGGATCAGGCCAGTGGCCCATCCAGTCCAATGCTCTGTGTCACACAGTAGCTAAAACCCAGGTACCATCAGGAGGTCCACCAGTGGGGCCAGAACTCCAGAAGCCCTCCCACCGTGGCCCCCTCAAGCACCAAAAATACAGAACAACTCAGCCCCCAGACATAGTGTCCCATCTATACATTGTGGCTAATATCCACTAATGGACCTCTGCTCCATATATTTATCCAATCCCCTCTTGAAGCTGTATATGCTTGTAGCTATCACCATGTCCTGCAACAGTGAATTCCACATGTTACTTCCTCTTTGGGTCACTTAGTGCAAATCAGGATCCAGAAGATGGACCTTCTCTATTAAATGTTAGTATGGAATCCCAAATCAAAAGGAAAACAAATGAACTTGTTTAATCAGCTTCTCAGACTATCCTTATAGCTGATACTTTATAACTAGTTTATAACTGATTATTTATTGAATTCTCCCGTGAAGAAGCTGGATGATCCAGCAGACTGTGGGAAAGTGCCCCCACTCTGAGGTGGTTAAAGAACACCCCGCAAAGAGGAAGCCCTCGCTGGGTAACACCCTCTGTATGTCGACTCCCGATGGAAAGGATAGATTACCATTAAACAGACAGGTGGTAATAATGATCTTTCCCTGACAGGGCAGATGGATAAATTGGTGGTGGGGGGAGAAATAATTTGTGTAGATATGTAGAAATACTCCCCCCCTCCCCACGGCTCTATCCTGAATGCAACATGTTCCGGTCTTCATCACAATGCCACCTTTCCTATGGAGGGGAAAGGCTCTCGTTGCTTTATGCTGGGATTTCTATCGGGAAAAAGCATTTACTATAAATGCGTCAAGGGAGTCTAGGAAGGAAGTGAGCGCAGAGTATGAACAACGCTCTCGTGGCAATTAGGAGAAAATTAAATACTAAGACGCAGGCCTCTAGAAATATGATATGCGTAATAAAATGGCAGAAATTCCCCTTTCAGAGCCAATTATCGCTGTCGAGCAGTGATTATTTAGTTGCATTAAGAGTTAAAATAAAATATGATCCTTGGCACATCGCTGGATTTCCTTGCATTTGTTCTGCGCATTCTGAACCGTCAAGTCTTTGAAGCCAGGGACAGACAGAAAATGAGAGGGAGAAAGGGAGGGAGGGAAATTGAGTTCACTTGCTAAATATAGCCAGTAACAACTGCAATATTTATATTAAGCAAGATAAATAGTGAGACACTACTGATACATCTACATGACTCGTGCAGCAAATCAAAACACAGCCTCGTCTTTCCCGTCGCATCCTCCTGGCTCCCCTCGTATTAGTAACACGCTCAGAAGTCCTGCATCATGGCAAGAATAATCCTAAAAAAAGATGCCAACAGAGAAGAGTCAAAACATTCCCTGCTTCAAGACAAAACACCAATAAAGGAGACATTATTCAGAACCGTCCGTATTTCTCGTTTGCATGCTCAACATGGATTACGACAAAGTGTGCCATTATGCATATTGGTTAGGAGAAATATGATCCTCCCCCCCCACACACACAGCAGAATAAAGGAGACAGTTGGTTTTGTTTACTCGCCCTCTGCCCTCTGATCCAGCGAGGGTGATGCACACACGAAAAGAAGCTTCTGTTGGTGCGGCCTCTGGTCTGTCAGGCATCTGGCCAGGGCTGTCAAGCCCCTGGTTGAAGTGGGGGGTTCCCCACCCCAAACCCCCGTGGCCCACTTGGAGAAAACCCATAAAGTGTCCGACGATTCCTAGAGCTACCTGCCGTCACTTCCAGGTTTTCTCTGGAAGTGACATCATCATTCCAGCACCAGAGCCCCCCACCCCATCATGTTCCAACCCTCCCAACCCCATCATGCCCCAGCCTCCAACCCTAAAGCAGATGCATAGTTTTTGCCTCCGTATTTCTGTTATCCAACATGTGGAGATGTATGTGCATGATTCCAGGTGGCATGCAAGATTTTACTTTGCCAATCATCTGTTCAGGTAGAGGGAGTCAGGGAATGGCAACTCATTGTCCATAGTGAAAAAAGGAAGCCTTGGATTCAGGTCCTTCCAACCCTCTCAAGCCAGCTGCCCCAGTGCCGGCTAGGCACAGGGCAGGGTAGCAAAGCAATGGTGCAAGCAAGGCAAAGTGAAGGCACAGTCTGGCATGGCGTGGTTGGAGATCAGTCATACATGGAGTCAGCAAGAGGAGCAGGTTCAGGGCAAATCCAAAAGTCAAGGTCCAGATTCAGTCTAAAGAGTCCAAGTCATAAGGCAGAGGCAGGGTAGGTGGCAGCGTGGTCAGGGGTAGTTTGACACATTGCCTCCACAGCCGGTCTCTCCCTTTCTCTACCTTTTATAGCAGAGATGCTTGTCTAGCAGCAGGGTCACATCATACAGGCGCATGTACTCTCCTCTTTACTATCTAGACCGGGGTGGCCAAACTGTGGCTCGGGAGCCACATGCGGCTCTTTCACACATATTGTGCGGCTCCTGGCAGGGCAGCTGGGGAAGTGAAGGGGAGCCATGCTTTTCCTTCCTGACTGCCTTCGTGCCTTCCCTCCCTCCCTCCCTCCTTCCTTCCTTCCTTCCTTCCTTCCTTCCTTCCTTCCTTCCATCCTCCCTTCCTTCTTCCTCCCTTCTTTCCATTTGCTTTGTTTCTCTCTTTCTCATTTTCTTTCCACCTCTTTCCTTCTTTCTTTCCACCACTCTCTGTCTCTCTCTGACAAATAAATATCATTAGCAAACAAATAAATATCATTGGACAAATAAATATCCTTATCAATACCTGTCTTTACCCCTTTTGCTTTTATTTTTGGCAGTCTCGTTTCATGTTAATAAAAAGCAAATCTGCACAGTTTAAAATAAAAATGTGCGTGTGATATTTGTTCCTGACTTGCGGCTCTCAAACATCTGATGTTTATTCTATGCGGCTCTTAACACTGAGCAAGTATGGCCTCCCCTGCTCTAGACCCAGGTGTCCCTGAGCTAATTGTGCACTCTGCCTCCTTTCCAGCATCTCATGTTGGACCCTCCTCTGCCTACAGTTCATCGGTTCTGGAGATGAAGGAGGTGAGGAGGATGCTGGGACGCTGTCTGTTTTTGAGTCATGAGCCTGAATAGCTGGGAAGCTACTGTCAGATTGTGAATCGCTCCTTGGCCAGGGTCGCAGTAGCTTTCTGCAGCAGGTAATCTGCAACTGACTGCAAGCTGTGGCCTCCTTTGTCTGCCCGTTCCTTTCTACAGAGGCCTCTTCCTCTTCAGGGTTGGCTGTGCCCTGCTGATCCACGACACCAGCACTGTCGGAACTGATCAGCCTGGCCAGCTCAGCTGCTGTCTCTGAGCATGCATCATCCAATGCCCAATGGGTGGCAGCCTGGGAAAGGGCCTTCTTGGTTGTGGCACCAAAACTGTATAATTCCTTCCACAGAGAGGTTTGTATCTTCCCCTCTCTGGGCCAAACAATACTTTCAGGTTTTTAACTGGAAAAGCAAAAAGGGGCGGGGGGGTTGAAATAACTGTGTGCTGTTTCTGCACAGGAAAACGGCTTTGGGGAGTGGAGACAGGAGCCCTTCCTCCCCTCACAGCAGCATTCTGAGCCCATTTTGTTTCTTCCTTGTTTTATAAAAGCCATTCCCCATAGCTATGCAGCTGTAGGGAACCTGTTATAAACTTGAACGTGTAATTTGGCTCTGAACATGTAATTTGGCCCAGTGGATGAAGACCATTTATTTTCATTTGGAGTTCTCTTATTAATTTTTTAAACAGTTGGTCACCTTGGCAACCCGAATTCGGTTGGAAAGGAGAGATAAAAATGTTCTAAATAAATAGATAGATATCATCAAGCTGGATGCAGGGGGACAGGGCTGCCCCATATCAGATCCTTGGTACGTAGCTTAGGGTTGTCTAAGGTTTTGAGCAAAGACAGGTCTTTTCCCAACACCTGCTTGTAATTGGAGTTGCCAGGGATTGAAGCAGGGAACCTTCATTCATAAATGATGCGTGCTACTATTGAGCCACACCCCTCGTTCATGTAAGAAGACATATATATGTATGTATGTATATGTATGTATGTGTATGTAGGCAGGCAGGCAGGCAGGCAGTTCATCTTTGAATTAAATACATGAACACATAAAGCTGCCTTATACTCAGGGGTAATTTCGTAGAAAAAGAGGTGCAGGAGCTCATTAGCATAACTCATTAGCATAACTTATTTGCATATACTAAACCACCTGACATCACTGGAAGTATGTCAGAAGGCAAGAAAGAGAGAGAGAGAGAGAAAGAGAGAAAGAAAGAGAGAGAGAGAGAGAAGAAAGAAAGGAAGGAAGAAAGGAAGGAAGGAAGGAAGAAAGGAAGAAAGAAAGAGAGGGAGAGAGAGAGTTGGCAGAGAGGGGACAGCTACTAATCCAAGCCTCAGAAATACCACTATTCTGGGAGGATAGCTTCAGTGGTGGCTGAAACCTTCAGAAGGCTGGTCGGAGGAACAAGGACCTTTCCAGGGGATGGGGTCATTTTGCTGCAGCCATGACACAAGCAGGCATTTCCCCGTTGAGGGGGGGCTGGCACCAACTCCTGGAGCTGAGCTCCCCTGAGCTCCTGCTCGAAAGTATCCCTGCTTATACTGAGTCAGACTACTCATCTATCGAAGGCAGCACTGCTTGCCCCAATGGGCAGTGGCTCTCCAGAGCTCTTTTGAATCTCCCACTTCCTACTGGGTGCTTTTACAACTGGAGACAGCAGGGACTGAACCTGGGGTGCTTGGCTCAGTTTCACTTCTTCGGACACTGGGCATGTCTTTTTGGCAGCTGCCCCACAAAGGCTGACTTGGGAATAAAGCCATGCGCTGGAATGAGACCCTCCTCGTGAGTAAGGAGGTGGGGAAGAGCAAGAGGCAATGTGTGAGACATGATAAGAGGCAGAAGGAGAGAGAAGCAAGGAGGACTCCCTGAGCGACTGGAAGAGTGAGCCTGGAAGCGGAGAACATGTTTATTTACTTCGCTGATACCCCACCTTTCTCCCCCAAGGGGACCCAAAATGGCTTACATCATTGCCTCCATTTTATCCTCACAACAACTCTTTGATACAGAGTAGGCTGAGAGTATGTCACTGGCCCAAGGTCACCCATTGTGCTTCCATGACACAGTGGGGATTCTTGTCTGGGTGGGGTTGCCAGGCGCGATCCTCACACCAGTGGGGAGATTGAGGGGGTGGGAGTGGGCGGTGACATCCCTGACGGGATGACATTACACAGAAGTGACATCACTGTGTCAGCGACATCACACTGTGACACTCTGCTTTTTGGGTAAACTCTATGGTTAAAATTGGGCTGAATTCATAGAGGTTTGCCCAAAAAGCAAAGTGTCACCACTGGCCAGCGGTGGGCAGAAGCCCTGGAAATCTGGGTATCCCCCTCCTGGACTGGGGGTCTGGGAACCCTATGTCTAGGTCTCCCAGATCTAGGGATGCCAGCCTCCAAGTGGAGCCTAGAGATCTCCTGGAATTACAGCTCATCTTCAGTCTACAGAGATCAGTTCCCCTGGAGAAGATGGATATTTTGGAGGGTGGACTCTATGCCATTGTACATCACTGAGGTCTCTGTCCTCCTTAGGCTTCACCCCCGACTCTCCAGGAGTTTCTCATCCTGGAGCTCACAACTCTACCCAGATCCTACTCCAACACTCTGAATACACCATGCTCCCTCACACAGTCATATGGGCTAGAGAGTGGGTTCTCCTGGGAGGTGTGTGAGATTCCTCCATCTATTTACAGCTAAGCACCACTGAGACAATAATCGTTCTATCAGTGTTATTAGCAAGAATGTCCATGAGCAACTGGTTAACATACGTGATGCCACCAGTGAGCCCTGCAAACATTCCCAATAAGAGCCCTTCTGGATCAGACCAGGGGTCCATTTAGTCCAGCATCCTGCCCCACACAGTGGCCAACCAGTTCCTCTGGACGGCCAAGAACAGGGCATAAAGGCCAAGGCTTTCCCCAATGTTGCCTCCTGGCCCTGGGATTCAGAGGATTAGTGCCCCTGAAGGTGGAGGTTCCCCTCAGGCTCCATGGCTAGTAGCCATTGATAGACTTATCCTCCAAGAATCTATCTAATCCCATTTTATTCCTGTGGCCATAGTGAATTCCACATTTTAATCACTCTCTGTGTAAAGTAGTATTTCCTTTGGTCCCTTCTGAACCTATTGCCCCTTAGTTTCATCGGATGCCCTCACGTCTTAGTATTTCGGGAGAAAGGGAACAATGTATCTGTGTCAACTCTTTCCACCCCATGCATAATTGTATAAATCTCTATCATGTCCTCCCTTAGTGGTCTCTTTTCTACTGAAGATTTCCCAGACCCTTCAGCTTTTCCTCAGTCTGGCCCTCTGACCTGCTGTGGAACCCCCAGCCCCCCCCCCCCCTCCTACCGCCCAGAGAGCAGCAAACAGTATAGGAAACATCTTTGCCAGATCTGAGTCTTGTGCCGGCCCAAGAAAAAGCACATACCCTTTTTTATGATGGGTATATTCATCTTCAAAGCACCTGACATACAAGTGGGGGGCCTCAGAAGCAGATCAGGAACAATTCAAAGACTTTTACATGGCACAGGAGGGGGTCCCCCTTCAAAGTCCCCTGCTTGCATCTTGGCAGAAAAAGAGCACAATTCAAAACCCGAAAGGTCATCCTACAACACTGAAGTGTACAGTCTGATATTCAGGTAACTCTAACTAAAAATAATGGATATACTGGTGGCCAAGACCTCTAGGCTATGTTCTTCTTCTTAGACACACACACAGAGAACTTCACTGTGCAGGACAAAAACTACGCTAAAAGCTGGAGGCACAATGGCCTCTAGGCAAATTGCCACTGTAGTTCTCCTGTCCCAGAGCAATTTTTCATCAGGAAGATCATGACATGGGAGCAGGGTTGCCAGTTCCCTGGTGGAACAATG
The DNA here is from genome assembly GCA_029233225.1 of Lepidodactylus listeri. Lineage (NCBI taxonomy): Eukaryota > Metazoa > Chordata > Lepidosauria > Squamata > Gekkonidae > Lepidodactylus > Lepidodactylus listeri. The sequence continues at coordinate 56,679,808 of JARCFY010000013.1, read as the reverse complement.
GAATTCATGGCAACTCCTAGAGAGGCCTGACATCATTCCAGAGAAAAAACAGATACGACATCAGAAACTTTTACCGTAGAGCCCTGGTGATTCCTAGAGAGACGTGATGTCACTTCCAGTTTTCCTAGAACTTACATCACACTGTTACCCACAGCTGCTTGTCCACCACCACCCTGGTCTCCTGCTGGTTTCCAGGCTATGCCTGACAACCCTATACTGAAGATCTCTGGCCTAGACAGGTAGGATTGTTGCAAGCCCTCAGGATCCTCCAGATCAAAACTCTGTTTGGGCCCTCCTCACCCAGACTCAGCCCAAACATCTTGTGAAATAAATCAGAAACTGCCCAGATCCAGGGCCCCCTAAAGTGTTTGGTTTCCCCTGTACTTTTGGCTCCATGGCTCTGTCTCTAAGCTAAGACATGAAATGATGGCTTCTTTTCAAGTGTCACTGGATGAAGTATCAGTATATAAAAAAATAAGATTATGGGAAATTGACTTAATGATAAAACTGGCATACTATCTATATTCTAATTCCGAGAGGGTTTTTTTTCCTGTGTGGATGCTTATATCTGCCAAAAGAGAGCTCACTCTCCCCCAACAGCTTTTCCTACATAGTCAGGCCCCTTCCTCAGTCTGCAGAAAAATCCAAAAAGTTTAAAAAAAAACTTCAGGGACCGTTGAATTCTCCCCCCCCCCCCCCAATACCTTTTGAAATGACATCAGCTCCACGCATCAACTGTGTAGAGATTAGAATGTTCAGGGGGGGGATTCTAACTTTTTCTGTCAGTAAAAAGCAGGGTTTTTACTGGCAGCAGTCTAGGTTTGCTAAGTACCCCCCCGGCCACCAGCAGCAGATCCACATCCAGGCTGGGAAATTCCTGGAGATTTGGGGGTGGAACCTGGGGAGAACAGGGACCTCAGTGAGGTACAATGCCATAAACTCCACCCTCCAAAGCATCCATTTTCTCCATGGAAAGTTATCTCTGTAGTCTGGAGATGAGCAGTAACTCCAGGGGATCTCCAGGTCTCATCTGGAGGCTGGCATCCCTAGGCAGCACCCTCTGTGTGACTTGATACCACCTGATTTGAATGACTTATTTAGGCCCAGCTGCTTTGCTATTGTTCATCAGCAGCCACCCTATGAAAGCCATTGTGATGTAACAGTTAGAGCTTCAGATTGGGATCTGCGAGACCCAGGTTCAGATCCCCATCTTGCGGTGGAAGCTGACTGGGAGATTTTGGACCAGTCACATACTTTCAGCCTAACCAACCTCACAAGGTTGTTGTGCAGATAACAAGGAGGAAATAATAATATAAGCTGCTTTAGTCCCCACTGTGGAGAAAGACTGTAATTTTCCTAGGTAGAGGCTGCGGGGGAGGGGGGTGGAGATGGAAAGCTGAAGACAGATAAAGGTAGGTTGGCTGTTGGGTGGGAAGGAAATAGGGTTGCCAACTCCAGGTTGGGAAATTCCTGAACATTTGAGAGGTGAAGCCTGGGGAGGGTGGGATTTGAGGTGGGAGGCAGAAAGAGAGAGAAAGAGTAATGAGGTGGGGAGGCAGAAAAAGAAAGAGAATGATGACGGGTCAGAAAGAAAAAGGAAGTAACATACATGGAGGAGAGAGAGAGAGTAAGAAAGGGGGGCAGAAGGGAGAAAGAGTGTGAGAGAGGTAGGGGGAGAAGGGAGGAAGCAAAGGTGTTAGGAATGGGATAACCATCCTGCAAGTTTCTTGCGGGTCTCCACTTGTCTATATACTAATAGCCAAGTTGCCCCCTTCATGTGGATATCTAAATCTACGCAGAGGGGGCACTTGGGGGCAGAGAGATTTTTCTGCACACTCGGGGGACGCCCCAGGAGTGCAGAAAAATCCTAAAACTTAAAAAAAACCTTTTGTATGAAGTCTAAGGGCTTAGTTAGTAAAACTTCTGATTGATTTGTGGAAACTGACCAGATTTGTTATGTACTAGAACAATAACATCTAGGCGAAAGTTGTGCCTAACATTTGTTTGAGCCCTATATAACAGGCAGAGAGTAATGGTTGTCTTGATTTCGTATTTCATGTGGAATGGAATTACTGACTGTTCTAGTATAAGTATTACATGGAAATCTTGTTGTTTTACTCTTTTGATAATTGTAAGTTGGCACTGGTATGTTTTCTTTCATCATTTTGCAAGCAGAGGCATATAAGAGTAATGAAAAATGTGAAAAAAGTAATAAAATAGCAGCAGGTAATTTTGCATTTTGATCAGTGGTGCATCTATTCTCCCAATCCTTTATCAAGTGTTCACTTTAATTAAGGCCTTGTTGTGTGTTCATGACTTCCTTTGGCTGTGAATGAAGCAATGAATGCTACCTAATGGGAAATCTAGCCCAGGAAAAGATGCCCTAGCTATCTGTTTGGCTGGAGCTCAGATGTGTTTGGACTTTGACCTAAGGGGTCAAGACTGGGAGGGGAAAGAGGCAGTTTTGAATTTAGCCATGGCGGAAAGGTAAGCACGCTGTGGGCAGGCAGAAACTCTTAAGCAAATTGAAACTGATTTGGGGGAGATTTTACAGACGGCCAGGGCTTTTCTTTTTTCTTTTTAAGGGGACATAAGAGGGAAATGAAATTCTCAATCTGTATAGTGGAAACTCACAAACTTTTAAACGTTTTTAAAATAATTTTGTCAGAGAGGTTCCAGAATGCATTTCCCCAGAAAAAGAGCTCTGCTGATGGCATACATTTCTCTCACAGGATGAAAAGGGGTGGGGTGGGGGGACAAACTGAGCCCAAAACATACCAGTGCTGTTTGACAGGTCAAGCTAATCTCAAAATAAATGTTATCAAAAATATTTTTTATTTATTTATGGTGTACACAATAGAAAATGTTAAAGGATTAAAAACAAGCGCTCTGAGGGTCAGACATCAACATGAGCTGGAATAAGCTTTAGTCGTTTTACATATAGAGTTGATTATTCCGCGTACATAGCTGATGAATATAACAAATGACCAATAGGACTATATGCATTTTAGCCTCCAGGGCCTTCCTCAGTGGTCACTAATACTGCTTCCAGATGTGTGTATTTTTATCACTCTCTCCACCTTGAAAAAGTCTGTTTATCCCCCAGCCCCAGTTTGTGCTTGATGATGGGGCTTGGAAGAAGCAGTCTTCAAGAGTTCCTAAGGTGTGCTGTTGCATTCCTTTGGCAAATTGACTTTTGTGGGACAAAAAGATTCTTTCATGTCTCCTTGCTTCGCATGCTATAATTTGGCAATATAACCATTGCCACCACCATCCCCAGTGAGCATGAATCTCCAGTTCTCATTCCTCAGAAGGATCCTGAGCTTGTAAAATTGCTCCAGATCTTCCCACTCTTCATGAAAATAGGGGAAGGATCAGGGGTCATTTCGAGCAGGAGCTCGGGGGAGTGCAGCTCCGGGAGTTGGTGCCAGCTCCCCCCCCCCCCAGGCATGGGGGAATGCCTGCTTGTGTCATGGCTGCAGCAAAATGACCCTGTCCCGTCCCCTGGAAAGGTCCTTGTTCCTCCGACCAGCCTTCTGAAGGTTTCATCCACCACTGAAGCTATCCTCCCAGAACAGTGGTATTTCTGAGGCTTGGATTAGTAGCTGTCCCCTCTCTGCCAGCTCTTTCTTTCTCTCTCTCTCTTCTTTCTTTCTTACCTTTTGACATACTTCCTGTGATGTCAGGGGGTGTGGCATATGCAAATAAGTTATGCTAATGAGTTATGCTAATGAGCTCCTGCACCTCTTTTTCTATGAAATGACCCCTGGGAAGGATGCACACACACACACACACACACACACCAATTAGGGACATAGGCTTCAATTCCTTTGCATTCCCATATCTAGTCAGGCAGACCATTTTCACCAACCAATTTCCCGTTTGGGTTTCTTGAGTGCTATTTTAATACTGCCCATAGGTAGTGCTGCATTCTATGCCATATTTTGCATTGTTTTATAACATACGTGACTGATGAACAAAACTAGGACTGCCAACATCCAGGTGGGGCCTGGAGATCTCCCGGCATTAACTGGTCTCCACACTAGAGAGGTCAGTTCCCACTGAGAAAATGGCTGCTTTGGAGGGTGGAGTCTGTGGCAGTTTGGTGTAGCAGTTAAGAGCGTGGACTCTAATCTCAGAGACCTGGGGTTGATTCTCCACTCCTCCAGATGCAGCTGCTGGGGTGACCTTGGGTCAGTCACAAGTTCTCTCAGAGCTGTTCTCTCAAGGACAGTTGTCTCAGAGCTCTCTCAGCCTTACCTACCTCACAGGGTGTCTGTTGTGGGGAGGGGAGGGGAAGGGAAAGGAGTTTGTAAGCCGCTCTGAGACTCCGAGTGAAGGGTGGGGTATAATTCCAATTTCCTCTTCTTCTTTTTCTTCTTCTTCTTCTCCTCAAACTCCACCCTCCCCTCAAAATCTCCAGGTGTTTCCCAACCCAGAGCTGGCAACCCTGCACAAAGCAGAGGACAGTTTTAATGCCAGGATTTGTACTGACTTTCCTCAGCGCAGTCCAGAAAGAGGGAGGCTGCAGCGTCGTCCTGAAAGTGTCGAAAGTGTTGAACTTCTGAACTGAACCGGAGTCCTCAAGCCATTTGATAACATCCCTAGAAGGAGCTCTATTCTGAGACCCTCTAACCCTCCACAGAGTGTCCGACACAGGGCCGGTGAGACGCAGGGGAGGGAAAAGGTCCTGATTATCATGCCATTCCAGTGCACCCTGTGCTGCCTGAATCTCGTTGGGATTTTATTAAACTTTCTACCGCGACCGGGGGATATTGCACCCGATGGTGAGAGCATCCAATCCATATTTCATCCCTGCTTCTGCTGCCGCTTCCTGCCGCCTCACTAAGCCCCAGCCCGGCAAGCCTGTCCGCAGCCTGCTCAAGAAGAGTGATCCGTTTATACCCCATATGGTTCCTAGGTTGTGAAGCAACATAAAAAGCAGAAATGAAGAGCCTCGCTTGCTGTTTTCCTTCCCGCTGTGTGCAATGAAGCCGGAAAGCTGCTCCTGCACTGTAAAACTACGATCTTGCAAATTACCTCAAGGTACCTGAATCAACAATCCAAATGCGACCATGGGAGCTATTTCCTCCTCCTTTACATTGTCTGTTTAGAGCAGTTATTTCTCCCCCTGCTGTGTTCTTTTAACAAGTACATAGCATTCTCCCCCCCCCCCCTTTTCCTTTTTGGCCTCCATCTTGCCTGCTTACCATCTTTTTAATGTTCTCGGCGATGGCGGAGAACGCTAGGGACCCTGACTACAAATATATGCAACAATTCTGTGGTACAGGTAGACTCGACTCTAGTAGCACCTGAGAGACCAAGATGTGGGGGGAGGTACCAGCTTTCAAGAGGCAAAGCTGCCTTCATCACCAAGGGAACTTCACCTCTCGAAAGCTCGCACCCCCAAAATCTTTGAGTCCCGTGGCACCTTTAAGACCAACAAAGTTTTATTCAAGGGATAAGCTTTTGTGTGCAACACACTTCTTCGGAATCTGAAGGAGTATCTGAAAGAGTATCTGAAGAAGAGTGCGCACTGGACTCAAACTTTGGTTGATTCTGCACTGGCTTTCCCCTCCATTGTTTTACAAAACCCTCGGTGGAACAGGAATTCCCCTCTGTGCTGCATGCTGCTTTCATTTCCTTTGATCATCGGATTTTTGGCAGCTTCCAGTCTCCATGTCGCTTTCACTTCCTTTGATCATCGGATTTTATGGTGCCTTCTGCATAGATTTATGGCCATTCCGGGTTGACTTTGCAGTCAGTACAGCATTGCCCCTGAGGTATTTGAATGTGCACTTTCCCCTCCCAGTTGAGAAAATGTGGAGCAAATGCTAGATGCAGAATTACCCTTCGTTCTGCTGGCTCAGACCAACACAGCTACCCCACCTGAATCCACCCTCCAAATCCTGTTGGTCTCATAGGTGCTACTGGACTTAAGCCTGGCCGTTCTACTGCACACCAATATGGCAACCCTCTGGAGTTCTGTGGTGCTGTTTTTTTCAGTTCCTGGTGGTGGTGGAGAAAGCAAGTGAGCTCAGCCACAACTATAAGCCACAATTCCATGGTGCTGCTTGGGCCAGAAACCGGACAACTTCATATCAATACCATATTACTAAAGTTATGGCTGTTCCACATGAGGAAGAGAACGGAGTGGTGGAACACTGAGGCAGCAGAACAGGCTGCATCTCTTCAGAGAACAAATGATAGATTTGGGCTTAAATTAATGTTTTGCGTAAAAACTCCCCACTAATTGTAAACTTCCTGCCAACCTAGCAGTTCGAAAGCAAAGAATTGCAAGTAGATAAATAGGTACCACTTCTGTGGGAAGGTAACAGCGTTCCGTGCACCTCGGCATCTAGTCATGCCGGCCACATGACCATGGAAAAGTCTTTGGACAGCGCTGGCTCTTCAGCTTGGAAATGGAGATGAGCACTGCATCCCTAGAGTCGTATTCGACAGGCTTTTGAGCAAGGGAAACCTTTACCTTTACCTTAATTGTAAACTAGCCCAGCAGGCAAAATGGTTCTCTCTCTTCTCTTTGGTTTCTCTCTTGTGGGAGTTTTGGAAAAAAGGAGAGAACGTTTCAAAACGTGATCTGTCACGATCTCCTCCTGTCTGTCTGATGCAGTGCCACTGATTCTCTCAACTCAGCATTTTCTCACCCCTTTCTCCTGAATGGGTGGATCAGGCTTACGATCCTCATACCTGCCCGAAAGCCACACTATGGTCCCCCAACTCCCTCCCTTTTGCCACTGCAATGTCGCCGGAAGGAAAATGTGAATATACTTTTCAAGTTCTTCCTCCCTGTGAAACCCCTAGTGATTTTTTTTAAAGGGAAGCCCATCTGTTTCAATAATTCTAACAACACGGGGGGGGGGGGGGGGAGAGATGCCTGCGCCTCTCTATAGGGTTTGCAGGATTTCATCTAAAACAAAAATTTTAAGTGAATTTGGAGCTCTCCCAGTTGTTAAGTGACAGTTCTCATTAGAGCTTAATCTCTCTCTAATAGCTAACCATATTTCTAAAAGTTAGAGTATTGATAGCTATTCATTACTGAAGATGGGTATCTCCAATAACCAGTAGCTATTGGTACTACGTTCTAACAATATTAGAAAGTAAGAACTAATAACTATTAAGAGCTAGAAAGATGATAATTTTAAGAGACCCATATTCAAATTTCAGAAGTTACTGGACTTAACAGTCAAGGAAGAAGCAGCACATAAAAATGAAAGTATGGGAGAGGAAACATTAAAAAAAAATAGAACAGTTTGAGTTCTCTCTCTCTCCACTGGGGTTCCCAGCTCTGGGTTGAGAAATTCCTGGAGATTTGGGGTTGGAACCTGAGGAGGGGGAGGTTTGGGGAGGGGAGAGACCTCAGTGGGGCATAATGCTGTACTCTCCACCCTCCAAAGCAGCCATTTTCTCCAGGGGAACTGATCTCTGTAGTCTGGAGAAGAGCTATAATTCTGGGAGCTCTCCAGGATGTATCTGAACAATGGCTAACCCTACATCACCTTCTGATCCAAACTATACATTGCAGCATACGTGAATCCATCATGAGGATTTGCGGCCATATTGCAAGCTGGGAGTGCACAGCGGGGATTCCATTTTAAAGCACTGCAGGGCCAAATTAGGGCATGCACACACACACACACCGGTAAATATACCCCCAGCACTGTTTTGGCTCAGGAAAACAGCACAGGTGAGAGGCAGGAGTTCCTTTTCCCCCAGCACTGCAGTCCCGATCTGAATTGGGTCCCCATCATACTTTTAAATGGAGTTCCTATGAGGAACTCTAAGCTGCAATATGGCTGTAAGTTCCCATGGTTGACTCGCATCCATTGTAAGGGGTAGTTTGGCCCTCCCTCTCTCTCTTTTTTGGTATTTCTTTGTATTGTGTGTGTGTGCGTGTGCGTGTGTGAGTGTGTGTGCAACCTGGAAGTCATAGCAACCTCTGTTGACTGAGGGTCCTGGAGGATATTCAGAGAGGTGGCTAAATAAGGCCTGCCCCCGCCTCCTGACTGCTGGTATTCCAAGGGGGTCTCCCATTCAAGTACATGCCAGAGTCCACCCTGCTTCGCTACAGAGATCTGATGAGATCGTGCTTGCCTGGGCTATCCAGGTCAGGGGACCCTCTGTCTTCAGCTTTCCTTCTTTCGCTCTCTCTTCTTTTTTCTTACCTGCAATTCCCTTTATGTTCGATCTATGTTTAGGGTTGCCAAGTCTGGGTTGGAAAATACCTGGAGACTTTGGGGGTGGAGCCAGGAGAGGGCGGGGTTTGGGGAGGGGAGGGGCTTCAGCAGGGTACAATGCCATAGAGTCCACCCTTCAAAGCAGCCATTTTCTCCAGGGAAACTGATCTCCATCAGCTGGAGATCAGTTGTAAAAGCAAGAGATCCCCAGGCCCCACCTGGGGGCTGGCAGCCCTATCTATGCTGAGTATGTGGATGTAGGAATTGCACTTGAAAATGTAAAAAAAGCTAATTTAAGACTCCATTTTTTTGTTTTTGTTCTATTAGAAGAAATTTTAACAGAAGATTTGACATCACGAGGACTTTGCTGAGGTTAAGGGCCAGTGAGAGACTGGGACCTGAAAGTGAATGAAACACACACACACACACATTGTCTACAACTCATTTTACTATTTGCAAAATGTTAGTAAAATTAATATAATTTAAATGATAAATGTTTTAAAAATGCAATTTGGGGGCTTCTTCCTGAAGAGCCGTCTTAAGCCATTTGTAAGAGAACAGGAAAAAGAGGGAAAATTCTCATTCACCTGTCTCTGAGGCCTGATGCTGTGATGATACCATGAAGTCACTTCCGATTTACATTGGCCCTGTGAATTAATGACCTCCAAAATGTCCTTTCACTGACAGCCTTGCTCAGGTCTTGCAAACTACGGGCCCTGGCTTCCTTGACTGAGGCAATCCATCTCATATGTTGGGTTTTCCTCTTTTCCTCCTGCCTTCCACTTTTCCTAGCATTATTGTCTTTTCCAGTGAGTCTCATCTTCTCATAATGTGCCCAAATTTTAGTCATTTTATCTTCTAGGGAGAGTCCAGGCATGATTTGATCTAGAATCCACAGACTTGTCTTTTTGGCAGTCCCTGGTATCTGTAAAACTCTCCTGAATGGGGTGGACAAAAGAGGTCCCATCGGGGGGGGGGGCACTTCTCCTCCCTCATACTCCAAGGTGGAGCTCTGGGATTGAAAAACTTCCAGGCAGCATTGGAGTAAAACATGCTGAGGCCTTAAAGTATGCAACGCTTAACAGGCCCTATAGTGTCGCCAAAACAGAATGTAATACAGTTCTGGTCACCACACCTCAAAAAGGATATTATAGTGTTGGAAATAGTGCAGAAAAGGGCAACTAGAATGATAAAAGCATTGAAACACTTTCTCTATGAAGAAAGTGCTTGGGGCCCTTTAGCTTGGAGAAAAGATGGCTGAGGGGTGACATGATTGAGGTTTACAAGATTACGCATGGGATAGAGCAAGTAGAGAAAGGGGTACTTTTCTCCCTTTCTCACAATACAAGAACTTGTGGGCACTCCATGAAATTGCTGGGCAGTTGGGTTAGAATGGATAAAAGGAAGTACTTCTTCACCCAAAGAGTGATTAACATGTGGAATTCACTGCCACAGGAGGTGGTGGTGGCTACAAGCATGGACGGCTTCAAGAGGGAATTGGATAAACATATGGAGCAGAGGGCCATCAGTGGCTATTAGCCACAAATTATAGATAGGAAATCTCAGTCTGGGGCAAGTGATGCTCTGTATTCTTGGTGCTGGGGGGGGGGGGGGGGGGCAACAGTGGGAGGGCTTCTAGTGTCCTGGCCCCACTGGTGGACCTTCTGATGGCACCTGCTATTTTTGGCCATTGTATGACAAGTGTGTTGGACTGAATGGGCCATTGGCCTGATCCAACACTGGCTTCTCTTATGTCCCCTTATGTTCTTAATTTAATAACTATTAGTAATTTGTAATTAGAGCCCCCCTCATAATCTGAGGAACTATATTGTAGTTTACTTAGCTCTGCTTCCAGGGCTGAGCTACCTTGAGCCTGATTCAAATTAAGCTCTGTTCCATACATCTCCCATACAAAAGATCAGCGTATTAGGTACCAAAGCATCCTCGGAGGACCAACTAGGCTTGATCCACACACTGTTGGAGACAACATTATTGTTGAACTATCATCATCATTCCTCTCCGGATTATCTTGTACACACAGTAGAATCCAGGCATCGAATGATTTACAATAGTCCAATATCCAGAGCAGGGTGGAGTCTGTTGAAATAAGCTTTCCTTAGCTAAGTTGAAAACAGCTCCATTTTCTTCCAAAGAACCTTGGTGACCACGATAGCATCTTGATGACCCTCCAGTAAGGATCCCGTATTCCTATCCCCCCCCCCCCATTAAGTGGTACTGAGTTTCAGCCAATCACCGCATGAGCTGTCGCTAACTGGTGCAAATTTCAGGTTGTTCTAGCTTTCTAATGAGATGCTGATTATCTAGATGCAGGCAGTTTGCCAGAGAATCGCGGTCAAACTGCCTGCATCCAGATAATCAGCATCTCATTAGAAAGCTAGGCTTCAATCTTTCCCGCCTGTCACGCTAGCTTGCTACTAGCAGGGATTTTCTTACATGGAGGCGCATTCCTTCACACCCCACATTCCAAGCAAGGCTATACCAGTTGAATCTCCTGTAACACAGAACTTAGGAGGCCGAGGAAGTTCTGAGTCTCTGGGTGGATGTAACCTCTGCTTTTTGCAAACCATGACTTCAACCCAGCTCCAGTAAACGGGACAAGTGTTTTGGCTTTTGACTTCTGGGAGATGCGAATTGCATGACTTTGGTCAACAGAGGGAGCCCTTTGAAGGCTCTTCTTCCATGCCTTCAAGACCGGTGCTTGATGAATATGGAGAACAGGAAGATTGGGATTCTCTGCTGAGGGTACATCCATGCATCCCTCATCAGACAGCTTGGGGAGATTAGCACACCGTCATTCACAAAACGATAGAAGGGAAATGGGGCCATAGCAAGCTGTGATTGATTTGCTATGCATCCTTTGTAGCAAATATAAGTGGGATGGTCGTTGTCTTCCTGATGAGCCCCGATAGGAACAATTCTAATCACAGCCACGACCTGACAGGAGCAATTGTCATCATCACAATCGCTCCCCCTTTGACTGCTGGACCTCAACTGGCACACGCCCGCTGCAAACAGCCAGGCGCTTGCAAATCAAAGGTCTCCCCTTAAAGAGTTCGTCATTGATTCCACACACAAAAAAAACCCTGGAGAACTTCCAAGGAAATGCTTAGCAAGTTGAGTTTCTTTTGAAATTATATCTGTTCCTCTAAGGTGCTGTTCTAATCGCCTATTATAACGTTTTTAAAGACATGTTTCTTAATGCACTTTGGTGTCACTTTTACAGGTAAAACGAAGAAAGAGTTGGTTAAAAAGAGATTGCAAGAAAGACATTCTCTTTTTCTTTGCGTCCCTTAGCCCACTCTGTCTGTGTGTGTGTAGTGAGTGTGACAACTTCCCCCATCCTTTCAGTAATCCAAGGCACAGGCCCCAAAGATGGCCTAAGAAACTTTGGTTCAGAGACTCCAAATGGCCACCTTCAAAAGTGGAAGAAATAAAAGATGCTCCGTTTGTGAGATGGGGTGGTAGGTAACATGTTGGGTATAACCCAGAGAATTGTGGGGTCAAATCCACACCTACCCATGACATGCGCTGCGTGACTGTGGGCCAATTGCTAAGCCCAACAAAGCATAGTACTCACAACATCGGGCTACAGCCAGAGAGACCAGGGTTCAGATCCCTATTTTGCCATCAAGTTTGCCAAGTGAGCTGAAGCCCCTCCCACTCTCTCAGCCTAACCTGCCTCGCAGGACTGTTGTGTAGATAAAATGAACCACACATGTTCCCCTGAGCTTCTTGGGGATTGGATTGGATTTTAAAAATTCAACATAAATAACCTCTCAGGCCTATGTTAGACACGAGACATAAGATGTAGGAATGTGTCTCCTGCAAGCCATTCTGAGTCTTAAGAAGCAATGGGGGGGGAGGGAGCTGAAAGATCCAAGACATGTGCTGGATTTATTTATTTATTCATTCATTCATTTTAGGGATTTATATCCCGCCTAGCCAGCGTGAGCCGGGTCTAGGCGGCTTACAAGATTCATCAATCTACATATAAAACACAGCTAAAATATATAACAACAAAGAATCACAAGATTCCACCAAGTTTGGTGGCTAACATTACTTTCAGGTGCAAAGTACAGCAGATTTCCAGGCCTGTGACCAGAAGCTTGCGCCAGTGGTATATTTCGGCACTTCCCAGGGACCCCCTTCCCCCCAGCAGCGGCTCCTAATTATAAGCCTGGCGGAAGAGCTCCGCTTTACAGGCCCTGTGGAACTGCATAAGGTCCCGCAGGGCCCTGATGTAATCCGGGAGCTCATTCCACCAGTAAGGAGCCACCACTGAGAAGGCCCTGGTCCTGGTGGTTGTCAGCCTAGCCTCTCTGAGGCCGGGGAGGGTCAGGCGGTATTGGGTGCCTGATCGCAGTGCTCTCTGGGGTGTATATGGGGAAAGGCAGTCCCATAGGTAGGCAGGGCTTTAAAGGTTAAAACCAGCCCTGACCATACAGGGCTTTAAAGGTTAAAACCAGCGCCTTGAACTGGATCCAGTACACTATAGGCAGCCAGTGCAGTGACCTCAACACAGGCTGGATGTGGTCTCGCACCGAGAGACCCATCAACAGCCTGGCCACGGCATTCTGCACCAGCTGCAGTCTCCAGAGCTGAGACAAGGGCAGCTCTGTGTAGAGAGCATTACAGTAGTCCAGCCTCGAGGTGACCAATGCGTGGATCACTGTTGCCAGGTCATTGTGTTCGAGGAAGGGAACCAGCTGCCTAATCAGCCGCAGATGGTAGAAGGCTACCTTGGCAGTGGCTGCTACCTGGGCCTCCATCGTTAATGAGGGGTCCAGGAGCACTCCCAAACTCCGAACCCTCAGTGCTGGCACCAATGGTGCCCCCCTGAAGGCTGGCAATGGGATCCCTACCCCCAGTCCACTTTGACTCAGACACAGGACCTCCGTCTTCATTGGATTCAATTTCAGTTGGCTCACCCTGAGCTAGCCCGCCACGTCCTGAAGCGCCTGCTCCAGGTCATCTGGGGTAGCCCTGGACCGGCCACCCAACAACAGATATAGCTGGGTGTCATCAGCGTACTGGTGACCGCCCAGACCATGCCTCCGGGTAATCTGGGCAAGAGGGCGCATGTAGATTTTAAACAACATCAGGGAAAGCACTGCCCCTTGCAGCACTCCGCACACTAGCGGGTACCTCCGGGACATCTGCTCCCCCCGCACCACTCTCTGTTCCCGACCTTGGAGAAACGAGGCAAGCCACTGCAAGGCAAGCCCCCGAATCCTCATGTCGGCGAGGCGGTGGATCAGTAGCTGGTGGTCGACCGTGTCGAACACGGCTGACAGATCTAACAACACCAGCACCGCCGTACCGCCCCGATCCAGATGCCGCTGGAGATCATCCATGAGGGATGAGGCAGTTTTAATCCTCCCCACCCCTTGCCATTCCCCTGATCAAAATCCCCTCTCCTGCTTGGAGCTGCTGTTGCCCAGATGGGCACCATAGAGTCAGGGGCAGTCTTAGCCCATGGGTAACAGGGGAAGGTGCCCCGGGTCCTGTGCTGGGAGGGCCCAAACACCCCCAACCATACTCCCACCAATGGAGAGGGAGAAAAGAAGGGAAAGGGCTGGACTCCTTTTGCTGCCACTCACACTCATCCTGTCTGGGTTCAGGGCTCAAGCCATTGGCTCACAGTGACAGCCACTTGTGTCCACTCTATCTGAGGCGCGGGCAGCCAGCTTCCAGCGACAGCTCCTACCTGCAGCAAGGACCACCTTTGCTTGGCCCTGATGGGGGAGGTGGTAGGCAATGCTCCCTCTAAGCTGTGGAGTCTTGTGAGCAAAAATTATCCTACTGGCATTAAAGTTGTGAGTGAGCGAGTTGGCTGCTGCATAAATTAGTTTGCTCTGGAGCCATCCTTCCTGAGCTAAGACAAAAATGTATGAGCTGGAGGCTAAAAAACTGTGAGCTAACTCGCACTAACTCAGCTTAGAGGGAACACTGGACTGATAAGGTGTGGGTGGAGGTTGGCAGTGATTCTGGGGCCCAATCTTGGACTTTTGCCCAGATTTGCAAAATCACCATGACTGCCCTGGCACAGCAGTCCATGCATATCCCCCACCACCACCACCACCATGGTGCAAACAGCAGACTTGCCTTGAGGATTGCCATGGCTCTGCATCGCATTGTATCAAAGACTGGAGAGGCCCAACTCCAGTTATAATGAATCACTTTTCAATCTTATGGTTTTCAGAGTGGGAGCTCAGCACTGGCTTAGGTTCCCCTCCTAGGTGAAATCAACTAGAAAGTGCTTTGCCTTGGTTAGATCCAGTCCCCAGTTTAAAATGCAATCTTGCATCTGGTCACACGCAACAGATTTCCGTTGGTTGTAACAAGACACATGCGATGTTTCGTATTCTGCTCCAATGCATGCTGTGACCCCCACGTCTTTGAAACCATCCCTGTTGGAGGTGCTGAAAACCGGGAAGGGAACCTGGATGCCCTTTGTCATCAGACAGGGAGAGACGATCCCACATTAGTGTCATCGGTACTGAAGAGAACTGAAGGACTGACTTCCTTTCCAAATAACTAAATTTTTTAAAGGGGAAAAAAACCTCTGCTTGCCTAAACTGGCCTTGGGTTTCCAAAAACAAATGTACTCATCACTTGCTTGTTTAAACTCCTTTGACATCAAGGGGACAGAACAGCAGGAGACTTTCCCCATCACCAGACTTTTATCCTGAATGAGCTTCCTGTCTAGTTACACAGATATCTATTTTCCATTTCAGAACCCGCAACAGTTCAATATGGCTAGGAAAACACTGCCTCGTCCAAGGACTGAATTTAAATCACTGGGGTAGGCTTAGGATTGCCAGCAGGGAGGGGCACAAATGGGCTCACAAACATAAATTCATGATGAATTTTGGGTGGTTCATAGTTTGCGAACTAAAGTTTGTGGACTGAAGAGCAGCCACAAACTTCCATGCATTTGCAGGCAGTTTGTGGTGGTTTGTGGAGAGCCAAAAGTGGGGGTTTAAATAGCTATTTAAATCCCTGATTTCTGCTCCCCACTGCTTTTTGGGGGGAGAACCCCTGCTTTCGGCTCCTTGCAAAAAGCAGTAGGGAGCAGAAAGCAGGGGCTAACCCCCTGCTTTCTGCTCCCAACAAAAAATAGCTGAGTGGCGAGGTGCAGAAAGCAGGGGTCATGAACCACTATGAACCAGTTCAGTTTGCGAATCAACCTCCCATTTCGCATAGATTCATGGTTCAGTTTGTGGTTTGGCCATGAACCAAAATGAGCTGGAAAAATGCAGTTCATGCCCATTCCTAGTTAACAGTTCCGAGTAGGGAAATACCTGCAGATTTTAGGGAGTAGAGCCTGGGGAGGACAGGGTTTGGGGAAGGGAGGGAACTCAGCAGGGTATAACGCCACAGAATCCATCCTCCAAAACAGCCATTTCCCCCAGGGGAACTTATCTTGGTCGTCTGGAGATCCATTGTAATAGAGGGAGATCTCCTGGTGCCCCCTGGGGTTTGGCAATCCTAGATAGGCTGCTGCCCTGGAGGTTCCAATGGGTGTGCCTACACCCGTTGCTGTGGTCCTCCTGATCCACCTGCCTGGATACCTGCTTGGATTCATTCTACACTGCAAACCGTGGCCCAAGGCAGGGGAAATACAGGAAAGTGACAAGATGTCCATTTAGCTTATATGCAAAACCTTAGAAAGTAGTACTGGTCATCATTTCTGGATTACTTCCCTACTACTTGGCAGATATCCCCCAAATTTGCACCCCGCTCTCCTTTAAGGAGTACAGGGCTGCATACCTCTCATTACCTACATTTCATCCTCACAACAACCCTGTGGAGTAAGTGAGGCCAAGAGACAGTGACTGGACCAAGCTCACCTACAGTGCAGTCCTAGAAACATTTTCCTCTGATGAGGCCCTATTGAATAGACATGAGTAGGATTTAGCACGAGCCTGTTTAAGACGGCACCGCCACTCAAGTCATGAAGCTTCTTGAAGGATTTTGTGCCACTCACCATCTCTCAGCCTAGCCTTCCTTGCAGGGCTGATGCAAGAATGAAAAAGGGGAAGGAGCCCCACACACACCATCCTGAGCTCCTTTGATGAAGGGCCAGTGGGACGGACATCAGTCCCTGCAGAGGTCACTTGTTCAGAGAAGCCACCATATGCACAGGCCCTCATATTCACATCAGGACATCTGGCTCGCAACAAGTGCATAAGCCATGTTTTACAGATGTTACAATATTTTACAGATGTCACAATGAATTGGATGTGACTGGGAAGTCTTGGATTCAGATCCTTGCTCAGTAGGGTTGCCAGGCCCCCCTGACAACAGGCGGGGAGGGGGCAGGGAGGACTAATTGAGTGGTTGGGGGCCACTGCCATGAATGCTCTGATGTCACTTCCTGTGCACACCGGAAGTGATATCAGCACATCGCTGACAGGTGCTGGGGATTGCTCTGGCTTTTGGCCAAAACTGTATGGCTTAACCAGAGAATTTTGCCCAAATGCCAGAACATCCTCAGGATCCTCCCAGCAATGTGCTAACAACAGCACTTCCAGATGCATGGGGAGTGACGTCAGTGCACTGGGATGTTGCTGGTGCCCCTTCCAGTTTTGACACCATTTCCCCGCCCGCCCGCCCCTGACCACCTGAGTGGCAGCAGGAAGTGCCCCAAACAGAGACTCAGTCATGAACCTAATGTGATGCTCTGAGCACAAACTGTCTCTGTCTGCTTCACTTAACAGGGCTGCCCGGGGCACATATGAACACAGGAATCTGCCTTCTACTGAGTCAGGTCATTGGTCTATCCATGGCGGCACCATCTACTGTGTCTATCTAGGGCAGCAGCTTTCCAGGCCCTCAGTTCTTTCATGTCACCTACTACCTGATCCTTTTAACCGGAGATGGTAGGGACTGAACCTGGGACTTTCTGCATGCCAAGCAGATGCTGTAGCACTGAGTCAGAGACCCTCCCCGGGTAGCTCAAACCATGGAGTCAGATTTTGTCAGGGCCACATGATAAAATCACGGGTATGATTCAGAAGAACTCTCAACCATCACTCACAGGCAGCGAATCTGCTCCGACAGCATGCCAAACTTTTGCCCGTATGGCGATTCCCTCTATGTCAATTTCCTTTGCACTATTCTGCAGGACGAACATCCAAGGGTTAATGTGAACGCCTGAGGTGAATGTGGAAATGTATTCTCAGCCTCCGTGTTTCATTTGCCTTAAAACCTCAGCAGCGGAAAGGCACTCATGTGTGACTGAGAACTGCGCCCTGGACATACAACCCCCCCCCCATTCCAATTGCAAATCAGACGCCTTAACGAGCCACCGTCGCCATTCCGGGGAAGGGGGCAAAATGGCAGCTCTCCTCCCGCAGTGGCTCTCTCAGGCTGGCTGGACACATGACCCCGGGGGGAGCTGTGGAGCAGCTGTAAAACCAGCCAGGGAGAAATACCTGTGATCCAACTTCCAGGATGGAAACTGCCAGTTTGGAATGACTGCTCTGCTGCACCGCTGGGCCTAGCTGCTGGTTGCCAAGCAACCCGGCCTCCTTTATAGAGCTGCAAAGTTCCCTGGACCTTTCCAAGCTGACTCCCTTGGACCTAGTTACCTGGCAAGGAGAGAGAGAGAGAGAGAGAGCTCCTTCCCTAGGCTTCCTACATACTTCCTACCCCTATGCAAGACACCAGCGAGGGGTGATGCCTTTTTAAGCAAGTTATGGATGGACCACTGACGGAGTGTAGAAAGGGAATGGCAGCGCTAAGTCTTTGTGGACAAACGAATCTGGCAGCTTCAGCATCACACAAGAGGAAGAAATGCACAGATCTCCTCCCCCAGTTCTGTTATTTGATTGTTTCTGCGAGATTCAAGAACTTTAGAGACCAACGAGATTTTAGGTATGAGCTTTTGAGAGTCAGATCAGATATCTGACAAAAGGGAGCTTTGATTCTCGAAAGCTTATACCCCCCAAATCTTGTTGGTCTCCGAACTGCTACTGGACTCAACTCTAGCTGTTGCACTGAAGACCAACCGAGCTGCCCTCTGAAACTATCTTTATTGCTTCGGAATTTCACTTTGCACCTGGTTCCAAGCCTCTTTAATTTCAGTTTAATTAGGATAATTTTTTACCCCAGAACCAGGGGTCATTTTGAGCAGGAACGGGCAGGAACGCCGTTTTGGGAGTAACAAGCCCAGAAGCGGGCACATATGGTAATGCGGTAATGTGGAAAGAAACAACAGCATACTGACATGATCTGTATTTCCATGCTTTCTTGTAGGGTAGCTTCCCTGCAAGAGCAAAGGAAACCTAAAGTGTCTTTAGTCAAAGTGTAAAGCTGGCTCACCAGCTCTGAGTTGGGAAATACCTGGAGATTTTTGGGGTGGAGCCTGAGCAGTGGGTGTTGCCTTCTGAAACACTTCCAGTGAGGTCAGGGGGTGTGGCATATGCAAGTAAGTTATGCTAATGAGTTATGCTAATAAAGAAGAAGAGATTGGATTTATACCCCACCCTTCACTACCCAAAGGAGTCTCAGAGCTGCTTACAAACTCCTGTCCCTTCCCCTCCCCACAACAGACACCCTGTGAGGTAGGTGAGGCTGAGAGAGCTCTGACAGAAATTGCTCTTTTTCGAGAACAGCTCTGACAGAACTATGGCTTGCCCAAGGTCATCCAGCAGGTACAAGTGCAAGAGTGGGAAATCAAACCCGGTTCTCCCAGATTAGAGTCCACGCACTTAACCACTACACCAAACTGACAAATGAGAGCCTGCATCTCTTTTTCTACAAAATGACCCCTGCTCAGAACTGAACCGTGTGTCATATGCCATGGGTTTTTCTTGCATTCATGCATACATATCTTCTTTCCCTTCTACTTTACCAATCCATGTGTGTGCATGACTGCAAAAAAAGCAATTTTAATGCAACACAGTGCATGAGGATTCCTTGTGTGCCAATGCTCACATGCTGTACTGTACACCAGTAAAACTACTGCAGAAAAAGAATCTTCATACAACCCTATGTACCATCCCAATGAGGTTGGGGGGGAGGGGTGGCAGTGTTTTTTTTCTTCTTTCCCCCCTGTGTGCAGAAGTAGAGTGGTACGTACTGGGGTGGGGGAGGAAGGGGCATGTCAGTGGACTGGAGGAATGGAACAAATTGTATATGGATGAAAGTGTACAGAATTCAGGTATTTCAAAAAACAGCGGACTTCTCGTGCATCTATCCTACTTTGGAAACAGGACAAGTTCATTAAAAGTTGAAAACTGGGGGGGCATTCAAGTGAGGAACAGCTGGATTTGAGTCCAGGAGTACCTTAGAGACTGACAAGATTTTCGGGGTGTAAACTGTTGAGCATCAAAGCTCCCTTGGTCAGATACCAAATATACTTGCAACCCAATCTTGTGTTGCTAGACCAGGTCTTAATCCAATACTTTTCCCTCAAGAAGCCCTGAACAGTCCAAATGAATGCATGCAATTAAAATTAAACACCGAGTCAACTCCAGTCCACGCCATCCCAATATGTTGAGGAAGCAGCTTAAGTGGTGCAGCGCATCAACTCAGGGTTCAATGCACGGTGAAGGGCCTCGTGTACTTTCAACTCAGCCCACAGTTGCTTCGGTCAGCACATCTCTAGCAGTGGCCTGCTTAATATGGATTGGACCGAGGGGTGGGGTTGGGGGCAGACACAACCTGAGAAACCTCTCCTAGTGCCTGCCAAGTGTTTTTAGAAAGTGTGGGGGGGGGGCTTTTGCACAGCGGGAATCCTGATTGACCATTGGAGATCTGACTGGCTGAGCAGGTTTTTAAAACTTCGCTTTGGGAGCAGCAGCTGCCACCACAGCGCAAGGATCTTCACAGTGTGAGTCAAGATAACCTGTGTGCAGTGTTCCTTCTAAGCTGAGTTCATGTGAGCTAGCTTGCAGGTTTTTTAGCCTCCGGCTCACACATTTTTGTCTTCGCTCAGGAAGGACGGCTCCAGAGCAGACTAATTTATGCAGCAGCCAAATCGCTGGCACACAACTTTAATGTCAGTGGCTCACAGAGTAGAATTTTTGCTCACAAGATTCCACAGCTTAGAGGGTGCTGTGTGTATGAAAAATATTTTTAAACAATGTGTTCATTTTTAAAGGCATCCTGCTAAACAGAGCTTCTGCCTGAAACGTTGAAGCATTGCTGTTAGAGCTCTGCGTAACCTCATTCCCTGACATTCTGTAGTTTGGTGCAGTGGTCAAGAGCAGCAGGGCTTGAATCTAGAGAACCAGGTTTGCTTCCCTGCTCCTCCAGTTGAAGCCAGCTGGGTGACCTTGGGTCAGTCACAGTTCTCTCAGAGCTCTCTCAGCCCCACCTACCTCACAGGGTGTCTGTTGTGGGGAGAGGAAGGGAAAGGCCATTGTAAGCCGCTTTGAGACTCCTTAAGGTAGAGAAAAACATGGTATAAAAACCAACTCTTCTTCTTCTGTGGCAACCATTTTGTGGTTGCACCCACCACCCTGTGTCCGAATGCCAAAGGTGCCCACAGGCTCAAAAAGGAGGGATGACATGACAGAGATTTACAATGTTATGCATGGGACAGAGACGGTAGAGAAAGAAGTACTTTTCTGTCTTTCTCACAGTATGGGAACTTGTGGGAACTTAATGAAATTAATGAGCAGTAGGCTTAGAACAGATAAAAGGAAGTCCTTCTTCACCCAAAGAGTAATTAACATGTGGAATTCACTGCTGCGGGAAGTGGTGGCAGCTACAAGCATAGACAGCTTTAAGAGGGGTTTGGATAAACATAATGGAGCAGAGGTCCATCAGTGGCTGTTAGGTGCAATGTATAGAGGGAACACTCTGTCTGGGGCAGTGATGCTCTGTCTTCTTGGTGCTTGGGGGGGCCACAGTGGGAGGGCTTCTGACGTCTGACCCCGCTGGTGGAGCTCCTGATGGCACCTGGGTTTTGGCCACTGTGTGACAGAGTGTTGGACTAGATGGACCACCGGCCTGGTTCAACATGGCTTCTCATATGTTCTTAGGCTGGGGGTCCCTGGCCTAGAAAAAGTGTGTAATATATTGCTTAATCACAGTGCTACGAAAGTGCCGTTAAAGCACACCACTAAAACACACAGAAAGACACAGCACGCTGGGTGCACGGTGGAAAAGAAGTCACTGAAGCCATTATACAATGGGCTGAAATTTTGCACGGACCCACAGAGAACACATTCTCTATATGCCAGTCTGATTGCCTTCCAGGCTCAGTTGAAGGCTGGTCATTTCTCAGGGCCATTCTACAGACCTACTCAGAATCCCCCTGAAAAGTACTCAGTGGCGCTTACTCCTCAGAAAGTGCTTAGTACGCATATGGAAATGCATGACGATTCTCATAACGGTGGGTTGGGCACAGAGCCCCCGTTGTTCATTCTCGCATTTGTAACCCATGCCAAAGACATAAATAGACACAGGCCACACTCATACATGGAAGATGCACATGCACACAGTCATATACAGGATCAATGAAGAAAATGAGGTAGAGCAGGGGTCCCCAACCTTTTTGAGCCCCTTTAGATGTTGGACACCGTGTGGTGGGTGCAGCCACTTATGATGATGATGATGATTCCTGAATCACCCAATCCTTGAGGACACAGGGCTCTGGGCGATTTACAACCAGTTAAAAACATACAAAAAGTTCCACAGAACTCCTCATTTTGTGTGTCCCAGTTGGTGCCGAAGACACATCAGATTAGCTGCTAGCTTTCACATCATTACTATTCATCTTATTGTTATTTTATTTTCTCTTCCAACAGGTTGTATTTTGAGACATGCGCACAACACCCATCGTTTAACCGACAGCCCATCATTTCCAACCGTTAAACTGCAGGCTGGCTGGAGCTCCTTCATCATGCCCTCCTCCCCTTTTGCACTGATACAAAGAGCTCTAGGGAACCGCAAAGCTTACCAAATTTGCTGCCAGCAACACAAATGGCTGCCGCAGCTGACCTTCAATCACACAGTGGGACTGCCAGCCCTGGTTTGAGAAATTCCTGAAGATTTGGAGGTGGAGCATGGGGAGGGCAAGATCCACCCTCCAAAGCAGCCATTTTCTCCAGGCAGCTGCTGCCATAGCAACATTTTAAAAAATCTGTACAGCCAACAGGGTTGCTAACCTCCAGGTGGGACCTGGGGATCTCCCAGAATTACAGCTCATCTCCAGACTGAGAGCCAGCATGGTGCAGGGTTTAAGAGCCGCAGACTCTAATCTGGACAACCAGGTCTGATTCTCTGCTCCTCCACATGAAGCCAGCTGGGTGGCCTTGGGCTAGTCACAGTTCTCTCAGAACTCTCACAGCCCCACCTACCTCACAGGGTGCCTGTTGTGGTGAGAGGAAGGGAAGGAGATCATAAACTGCTTTGAGACTCCTTAAGGTAGAGAAAAGCGTGGTACAAAACCCTCCTCTTCCTCCTCCTCCCTTTCTTCTTCTTCTCTTCCTTCTCCTCCTCCTCCTCCTCCCCTTCTTCTTCTTCTTCTTATCCTCCTCCTTCTTCTCCTTCTCCTCCTCCTCCTCCTCCCACCACCCACATACCTGCACAGAAGAAAACTCTCCTCCAACCTTCCCAGGGACATATACAAAATAACCCTGGCATGAAACCAGAGATGAGATTGCCAGTTTTGAAAAAAAAAAAAAAAACCACACTGAGGACAAATTAGATATGAATGATGATAGACGGGACTGAGTTCTACACCAGAAGGCCTCCTGCAGCCAGTGCTTGGTAGCCTGCTGACTTCAGACACAAGCTGCTAACCCTTCCCAGCGGGTGCTGCGTGAGAGCAGAGCAAGTCTTAACACCACACGCAACTGCAGCCCAGGCGCACCACACCATGGCAAGCTTTGTTCCAAATGAATGATGCCGAAGGGCACAGAGAGTGGCTTGCATGGATGGAGCTGCAGTTGTGACATCCTGTACTGAAGGGATGAGTCCACTCTGGCACGTGGCTGGAAGATCTTTATTACTCATTGGGATCTACATTAAGATCTAGGGCTTGCCGCTGTGTAGTGGGAAATAGGCAGCCCCCATATGGTTTGGGGCTGTGGCTCAGCAGCAGAGCACCTGCTTTCCATGCAGAAGGTCCCTGGTTCAATCCCCGCCATCTCCAGGTAAAGAATCTCAAGGAGCAAGTGCATGGAAAGACTTTTCTGTGCCAGAGTAGAGAACACTTGATGGACTGTTGGCCTGACACATACAAGACAGTGCCCCGTGTTCATATGTTCCTTGCCATGGAGAATTGAATGGATCATCTCCAGGTCCCTCCTTCTTCTGGTCTCATGACGTTCCACCACCATTTCTGGGCCATGGAGCAGTTTTATATATTCCTACCCGATCACGTCAAACACGGCCAGTTGTCGCAATAGCAGATCTGTGCTGCTGCGGCGCCACAAGACAGGATTCCGTAAAGACACAATTACTGGTGCTGGAACTGGTATTCTGGCTTGTGTGTCCTTGAACGTGCAGCAGTACAAAGGAAGCAATGTATGCTCCAACACGTCTCCATTTATTGTGGTTCACAGAAGCACAGCAACTGGAAAATATATGAACGTATTTGGGGTGGGGGGGGAATGGTACTGGGAAGTGGCAGGCGGGGCTCATTTCGTAGCAGAAGCTCCTCCTCATAGAAGAGCTCTGTAAGCTCTTGGAGGATTGGCTACATTAGGAGTGTGTGGCCTAATATGCAAAGGAGCTCCTGCTATGAAATGAGCCCTGGTGGCAGGTATAGCCTGGGATGCTCTGGGTCAGAAGTGTTTCTTCAGTTGTGGATGCTCAAGCTGAGTGCAGTATATTTACTTACTTACTTACTTGTTTGAGTTTGTCTCCATTTCTACCCTAGCTTTCTCCCCAATGGCGACCCAGTGGTGACTCATCCTCCACTTTATTTTTATAACAATACGGTGAGGCATGTTAGGCTGAGAGCATGGGAATGGTCCGAGGTCGCCCAGCAAGCTTCCATGGCTCTGAGGATTCACCTCTGGGTCTTCCAGATCCTAGTCGGACATTAACTACTATACCACACTGGAGTGTATTGAGGAATCAGCCCCATGTTTATTAGTGAACAAGAGCCTCTTACCGCTCCGCAGGGCCTGTAAAACGGAGCTCTTCCACCAGGCTCTTGGGAGCAGCTGCCACCACCAATGATGAACGATGGCTGGTTCAATGTGAGAGGGCCCTGGATTCCGGAAATTGCCACCCACAGCCTAAAGAACGTCAAGCACTGCAAGGACAATCAAAATGAACACTGCGAGCTGACTGTGAGCTGAGAATACTGAATAATGGCTGCTACCATCAACGACTATTAGCACTTTATTATGGTTTTAGAATTGTTCCAGTTGTAAGTTATGTTTTAATGTAACTTATCTGTTTTTATGTAAGCCACCCTGAGCCAGCTCTGGCTGGGAGGGCGGGGTAGAAATTCAATAAACAAACAAACAAACAAACAAACAAATAAATAAATAGATGAATAAATAAATAAATAAATAAATAATGTTGGGTTGGGTCCAGATATCCCCTCCTCTCGGCAGTCCCTCTGACCCTGGAAAGTTGATTCCCAGGACCACGGGACCCACATGGAGTAATAGCCGTGTTAGTTGGTGGGCTGCCATTTGGAGGGGGAAGGGGTAAATTGCTCCTGCACCTTTCATTGATGGATCACTGGATCCAATCTGTTGCCTGCAATTCCCCCCCCCCCCCCGCATTTTCCACTCCTAATTTAGGGGTGAAGAGTGAATGGTCCAGCAACGTGTCAATCATGCCCTCTTCTGTGGCCCCCACTCACACGCAATCCACATATTTCGAAGCATACTTCTCCCCAGGTGTTGGAGATCTGAATTATCTGGTCCTGTTTCCACGTTGGACCCAAAGAATTCAGAATCCTCCATTGTTCCTCTCCTTATTTCAAAATTTTGTAAAGAGCTCTGCACGCCTAGTTTCCTACAACTTCCAGTTCTTTCGTGTCCAGTTCAAATGTGTTGCCCCTCTCCTATGCTACCAATTGTGCCTGTACACATGGATAAAACTTTGGGGGGTGGGATTTGATGTGACTGGAGACCACACTTGTATCAAAATTCTTGAAGAAGAAGAAGAAGAGGAGGAGGAGGAGATTGGATGTATACCCCGTCCTTCACTACCCGAAGAAGTCTCAGAATGGCTTACAATCCCCTTCCCTTCCCCTCCCCACAACAGACATCTGTGAGGTAGGTGGGGCTGAGAAAGCTTTCTCAACAACTGCCCTTGAGAGAACAGCTCTGAGAGAACTTGTAACTGACCCAAGGTCACACCACCAGCTGCATGTGGAGGAGTGGGGAATCAAACCCAGTTCTCCCAGATTAGAGTGCACACACTTAACCACTACACCAGACTGGCATTAAAACACTACACATAAATAATCTTGAAGCAATACAGTTGGCTTTGAGGGTAATGTTTTATCAATGTAAGCCTATGCCTCCACGTAATGGAGAGGTGGGGAAGGTATAAGCGAGCAGAAAGAACCAAAAATGCTAATTCTGGAATTAATTTTAGACAATCTCCTCGTTTAACCAGAATTCAGCCAGAGTGGAATGCAGACCACAGAAAAATTCAAAAACAAAGAAGGAAAATCCACATTCCCCTAATTCTTACCTCTTCCTGTTGTCCCAAAGCCCCAAATCAAGACTGCCAAGAAAGATTTTTCTATCCTCTGCAACCACCGAGCCTCTTTCTATTCACACAAGTGTGCACACACACAACGGAGAGGATTTGTGCAAAGCTGCAAGAATTATATTACTGATGGGGAAAACAGTGATCCCTGCTTTGATGTTCAGAAGAGGAGGAAAAAGGGAATGAAACGGAGCAAGGCTGATGTTACTAAGACTTCATTACACTTAATAAAATACACTGTAGCGCATTCACTGCTGTGCTGCGAAGTCTTCATAAATCACCACTGCCTGCTCGACATGTGTCAAAAGGAAGGCGCATAGCACACCACAGGATAAAATAGCCCTGGCCCTCTGTATTTGTTTGTTTGCGCGCATCACTTGGTTATGCTAGATGACTCCCCCAGTCATTACCGAGAAAGGCCCAATTGCAAATCCATGCTTCCGTCACATAACCCACATGCAGAAGCCAAAGGAGGAGCATCACACAGGATCTGGTGAAGGGGGAGGAGCGGCATACGGCTGAGAAGCTGCAGAGAATAAGGACTGGGGGGCAGGCGGCTGAGAACGGGCACCAGAGGAGGCCGGGTGCAAAAGACAAGGTGGAAGGTCAAAGGAAAAGGGGCTCCAAGTCCCTCCTCCATAAAAATCCCCCCCAGGATGTACCCCAGGAAAAGCGTATTTGTATCTGTAAAACTTCTGTGAAGGATCTTTTTCATTATGTTATGGTCTGCCCATTGTCCTGGGAACCAAGATGTAAATTCTTGACTGCAATAATAGATCAATTGCAGAATTTTTCTGACATCGATAAATTAATATTTCTGCTGTCAGACACAGACCCTACAGTTTCCTATAGGGTACCACTCTTTGCCTTAGCAGCTAGTACAGGGGTGGCCAACCTTGCTTAACGTTAAGAGCCACATAGAATAAACGTCAGATGTCTGAGAGCCGCAAGACAGGAACAAATATCACACACACGTTTTTATTTTTTTAAATATGCAAATTTGCTTTTTATTAACGTTAAATGGGAGTGCCAAAAATAAAAACAAACAAGGAAAACCAGTTATTGATAATGATATTACTTGTTTGCTAATGATATTGAGAGAGATGGAAAGAAAGAATTAAAGAAGTGGAAAAAAAGGGACAGAGAAACTAGGAAAGCAAATAGATGGGAGGGAGGAGGGAAGGAAGGAAGGGAGGGAGGGAGAAAGAGAGAAAAAGCATGCCTCCCCTTTGCTTCCCCAGCCGCCCTGCCAGGAGCCGCACAATATGTGTGAAAGAGCCGCATGTGGCTCCCGAGCCACAGGTTGGCCACCCCTGAGCTAGTAAAATCAGGGCCAAGAACATAGAAAAACGAAATTGAACTGTAAAACGGCAATGTTTGACGCGGTGTATGCGTTTCTGGAGATGGGTATCTATATTTAAGATTTTAATTAATTTAAATACTGAATGTGCAGATTTTTAGAGGTTGTTATAATTTAAATCTAATTCAAATTCCAGTGCTGTAAATTGTCTAATCTGTACATTGTTTAAAATTGTAATGGCTACACAATAAATTTTACTTACTTACTGCTTGAGTTTTCCATGGCACTGAATGGGATTGTATTTTCGTATTTTCTGTTGGTGCGTTTCAAATTTGGGGGGGATGATGGCTTGCGTGAGTTATCCGTAGGGTTGCCAGCCCCCAGGGACCTGGAGATCTCCCAGAACAACTGATCTCTAGATTACAGAGATCAGTTCCTCTGGAGAAAACAGCTGCTTTGGAGGGTGGACTCTGTGGCACCCTGTTGAATTCCCCCCCCCCCCCAACACCTAATCTTCAGGAATTTCCCAGAGTTGGAAACCCTATCTGGAAATGTTAACGGCCACAAGTATGGCATCCTAACAGAGCGCATCTAAAACACGTAACATGTCATGAGCACATCTGCACAAACAAAAGCACAGATATTGGCTACAGATCATAGGAAGTGCAGACAACGGAAGTCTGATATGGAAATCTGTTGAGTAAATACAGAATAAGTGACCTTTCTCCAAGACCAATTTCCCACAAGGCGCTGCTCCGGCGTCATTCTTCCCTTTGCCCCGACTGTGTGCTTGAATTTCCCACTATTTGCCCCATGCTGCGTTTTGACCCGCAGCTTCACCTGAATTCCCCCACAGCTTCTTGTTTCCAGTACTGCCAGTACTGGAATCAGGGCATGCTAATGTCCACCTTTGGAGCCCTCAAAAGAAAGTGTCCTGAAATATACTGAGTTCAGACATGTAGAATGATCAGCTCATAGTTTATTAGTGATTACAGCAAGGAGAAAAGAAGACTGGCTATCCTTGGCTGAAGCCTGGTATTTATGCCTGAAAATTATACCCCAAACACACCCCAACGATAGGCTAGTTACATTCTATTGTTTCCCGATTGGTTTCCTCTAGGATCCCTGTCTCCCTACTGGCCCATTGATTACCGATTTGTAAGGTGCCCTGAGCCTGCTCACGGGGAGGGCGGGGTATAAATTAAATAATAAATAAATAATTCTAGGATCCTAGCGATCTATTGTTATGCGTCCCAAACTAAGGCTGATTTACATCTGACTTTCCCGCTGGAATCATTCTAGTTCCAAAAAAACCTGCCCATACCTCTGTGCGGTGTGAAACCGTGCTGCCACTGAAATGTCCATATCTACTAATTGCCCTCCTGTGGTCAAGCTAGTATTATACCGCTTTATTCTGCTTTAAATAATTGTGGTTTCTTAGTGCACTTATACCCCCTGGAGTGAAATTTCACACCACTGTGAAATCAGCACAGGAAAAGACAGCAGTCAAACTACTTTAGAGGGGAGGTGTAAAATCAGCCTAAGTCCTCTTGCAAGTAAGTTCTGGCTCAATACAGAACACGTCCCTTGGCCCTTGAGCTGTCTTTCAGTTTGCTGCCCCATCAATCCACCATCCCATCAGTCTGATGCTCCCCAGCCAATTATGAAGCAGCTCGAGGGCCAGACAGAAAGCTGCCACAGGCCAGATGTGGAGACATTTGCCCTCCTCTGGTCTTGAAATTAGATAAGTCGAATGTGCACTGCAAAGGGGAGAGAGAGAGGATGGAAAGCGAAGAGGTAGGAACAGAGGGGCAAGGAATAGATAGGGCAACTTCCAGGGATGAAGGTAAGCTGGTACAAGCCAGTAATGGTTGAAAAAATGGCCAAAATGGTACCTTCCATCTTCTGCTTCGAGTCCCCCCCCCCCCCCCCCAAATACCGGTAAGAAATAGAAGTGATTTTCAGCATTGGCAACACCACACAAGGAGGGGAGAGGGGTCCAGTAGTACAGCAGGGCCTGATTTCTGCGCATTGCTTCCAAATGACCAACTCAATCTCGGGCTCACATCAATCCTGCACGCAAGCCATGCCGGTCCGCACAGTGCATGGCAGCACGATCCAGCATGCTTCAAATAAACTCTCTTTTCTCCAGCGCCTCCTGAATAAAATCTTTGAAAAGGACATCCAGTTTTTCGGCAAACATTCCCAGCATTTCTGCCTCTCCAAGGAGAGGATGGGGGGGGGGGGACCTAATTCCCTGAGCTTCTTCTGTGGCATGCTTTATGGAAGTCCTACAAGGAAAACTCCCTTCAGCTGCTTAGCCCCGCAGCATAAATTTGATCTCGCAATTAGTATTCAGCTCAGCGTACAGGATAGAAAGCAATGTTGCAGCCAAGAGGTGGTTTAAAACACATAAATCATAGATCAATGACAGAACTCTAAGCACTGGATAGATTACAAAAGTAAGCTTTAGTTAAAAATAGATTAACTGTTTCCCTGCAGGAATTCCTTCTTCAAAAAAAAATCTTTTATATTTTACAAATAAAATTATATTGGATCTGAGGAATTTCTCCCCCCCTCTCTAATATATGCGTATAGTACATGGATCGCCTTTTTTCCTCCTCAGGATTTAACATCCTGGTTAAAGAAATGTTGTATCAGGCCATTTGAGAGAGAAAGGTTGTACGCCGTGGGTTTAAAGAGAATGGCTCAAAATGAACAAACCCCAAATGTATATTCCTACAACTGGGGCAGGTTTGGAACAGTGGCCCCCCCATACAGAGTGGTTATGGGGATGCATCTTATTTTGACTTAATGCATGGGCTATCAGTGTCAAATCAGGCTGATTAGCAATTACAAAGTATGTAAAAAACCACTCTGTATATGAGCAAATGCCCAAGAAAGAAGCATAGGGTATTCAGTGATCAGTGGTCTAATTCAGTAACATCAGTGGTCTAATTTTCACTTAGCTGGGTCAGGGCTATGTTATTTCAACATGTAGCTGAAGGATCACGTGACTGATTGTTTCTGTGCAGGAAACAACTCCCTGCTTGGAGAAAACTAGCATGTTAGGAAGAAGGATTCTAGGCAAGTCTTTTCCCTGACATGCTAGGTTAGATGCAGGGATTTTTTTTTTTTAATGGAGAAATATTTCCGTATGTGCCCACCCTCCTGGGTTTGAAGTAAGGATGCTCTCATACAGACTGTAGGATTTTTTGTTTGGGGGTATTTAAATTTTTAAGGGGGGCAGTTAAATTATAGGCTGCGATCATACGCACAATTCAACCCGACATAGGCACAAATGCTAGGCAGATTTAAAAGGCGCAACAACATCTGGGAAGTGCCCTGCAGCCATCGGCAACCCATCCTGCTCTGCCGCAGAAGCGGAGTTAAAAAACACTGGGGAAAATCCAGTCGGAAACAGGTTGCAATGGGCCATGGATGGACTTTTTCATGTCTGATCGCTCCAGCACACTCTCATAGTGTTGGGAAGGTCTGATCAGGCCATCCCGACTCCATGCCGTTATTCCCCCCCACCCTTGCAGTTTGTGCATTGTTGCAAACTCCATAGGGAGCCCTCAATGCGGAGGTGCAATTCATTGATCCCTCGTTTAAGTGCATGGGAAACAAACAGCACAAAAAAACCCCACGGCTCACCCACAGTTGCGTTTGATCACACACTGACGGGCTGCGTCCACAGCTTCAAAGGAAGGTGTGATCCTGCAACTGCGGGTCAAATTCCTCCGGAGGAAATAGCCTTGCTTCCCCCCCATTTTTTCTGGCCCGTGTGACCACAACCATAGTTAATTAAATTAATCTGAATGCCTGTCATTAAAAGAGGGATGCTCTGAGCCTGTTTCTAGCCCTTCCTTTCAAGGGTTAGGGCAGCAAGCACATCAGTTCCTAGGAAAAAAATATCTGAGAGCATTCAAATGCCTTTTGAGTTCCCTTCCATGGACACTCAAGAGTGGTACCTTCAGCACTTCTCCAGTCATCCCCCTTTCTGCTAGCCCAGCCCTGTGGTATACCACCTAAGTCATGGTGAGTCTTTCAAAAGCATCCCCATGAGCCTTTGGGGAACATGGAAATTGGGAGGGAGAGGGAAGCCTCAGGACAAGCCAAGCCACAGTGCTCTCACTCTGGCTGCCACCAGCGGCGTAGGGGGTCTTTCCTCAAAAATAAGGTTTCTGGCATGGCTGTTTGTGGGGTGGGTTCCCAAAATGCCCCAGTGTAGCTACAGGCTGCCTCTCCCCTCCCTTGCTGCTCACTGGTCATGAACAGATCTGAGTCCAGGAGCATCTTAGAAACCAGCAAGATTTGGGGGAGTATGATAAAGGGAGCTTTGACTCTTGAAAGCTTATCCTCCCCCCAAAAAATCTGGTTGGTCTCTAAGGTGCTCCTGGATTCGAATTTAGCTCTCCCACTGCAGCCCAGCATGGCTAGCCTCTGAAACTACAGCCCTGGCCCCTTTTCAGCGCTGGCCCCTGCCTGGTGGCATGCTCTGCCAGAAGACATCTATGCCCTGTGGGAGCTGTTACCTTTCCGCAGGGCGTGCAAGGCAGAGATGTTCTGCCGGGCTTTTGGACAGCGATGGGACCTCTTCTGGCACTCACATGTGGTTCCTCATCCCTCATAGCCCCTCCCCTCCGGGGAAGCCGGGGAATTAGGATTTTCCTCCATCTTAAGTATTGTATAGATACTGTCTTTACCTACTGTTATTTATTGGACTGTTTTTAATGTAGTTGTATGTTGTATGTTGACTGTATAATATTGTTGTAAGCCACCCTGAGCCCCGCTTGTAGGGAAGGGCAGCCTAATAAATCTGAATGAATGAATGAATGAATGAATGAATGAATGAATGAAAATGAATGAATGAATGAATGAACAGGGAACTTGAGTCGGCCTTGGTTGGGAGGGTGGGCAAATAAATAAATAAATAATATTTCAAAGGGCTGTTCCTGAGCAGCTGAAGTCCATTAAGCAGGTTACTTTTTTTGTATCTACAGTTTGGTGTAGTGGTTAAGTGTGCTGACTCTAATCTGGGAGAACTGGGTTTGATTCCCCACTCTTCCACTTGGATGACTTTGGGCAAGCCATAGTTCTGGCACAGCTGTTCTTGAAAAAGAGCAGTTTCTGTCAGAGTTCTCTCAACCCCACTTACCTCCCAGGGTGTCTGTTGTGGGGAGGGGAAGGGAAAGGGAGTTTGTAAACCGCTCTGAGACTCCTTCGGGTAGTGAAGGGCGGGGTATAAATCCAATCTCTTCTCCTTTTAAAAAAAAAACAAAATCGCACAGTGTAACTGCCAGCCTTTCATGCATGTTTGTTTTTGCAAAGCCCAGTGGGAGCCCAACAGACCTGCTGGTGCTGCATGCCAATCCACAACCCATGGCTTAAATAAACAGTGAACAATGCAGCCACTCCAATCAAAAACCAATCATAAAAAGTTTGTGGTCTTTAAAAAAATTCTTACTGTTTCACCTGACGAAAGGAGCACTGACTCTCGAAAGCTTAGAACCCGAAAATCTGGTTGGTAAAATGCCCCTGGATTCAAATCTGGCTGATCTACCGCAGAGCAACATGGCTACCCTCTGAAACTGACTGTTTCATGTTTATCTACATCTGTACATTGGCAGCGCTTAGATGCTGTCCCCCCAGACACGTCAGTAAGAATTAGGCCAACGTTGGAGGCAGGGCAGAGTTGAACCCTTTGCATGATTAAACACAACACTGACGCACTGTTAAGAATTAAAAGGTGTGGAAAGTCCTTCCATTTCTGATGCTTTGAATCAAGTAATATGGCATAAAATTAGCCTCATGCTCACTCGATTTATCATTCAAAAATATGGTCCGCATATTCCTTATAACAGAAAAATAATTGGAATTGCCAACCAGTTTGGGTGAAAGAAATTATTTAAACTCAGTGTTGACAGACAGACATACAGAAAGGTTTTTCCTTTTAAAAATTCCAGACAGCTAAAACAACATCAAAAGAGCAAGGAAGTCAGAATTTCAGGTGCGCACGTCTTTCACCTAAGACTGTTTCTTGTTTTGCTCTCATTAAATGCCTACTGCAATATTTGATTGGCTAGAGGGGAGCCATCAAAGACAGCTAGAGAAAATCCAAATTCAGATTCCCCAAAATTTGATCAAACAAACAGGGCAGGTTTTCAAATTTATCACTGCATAAGGCTGTGGCTGTCTAATGTTAGGTTAACTAAATTAAGGATTATGTAGAGTAATCTTCAAATGAAATAATCATCACCAGCCACCCATGTTTACTTCAAATATTTTAACACCCTGCAAGTAACAAAAAGGTAGTCGTGGGTACAGATGTCAGTTATCTTAAAGGCAACTGCCTCACTCTCCCCTATTTCTGAAATGATTAAGAATATGCTTGATTCACGCACATGAATGCAGAAAGCCAATCGCTTTGAAGCATTCTAATAAACTGAACTCTAACCTGTTCAGTTCGGGGACGTTACCAAATGCTTTGAGATCTCTGGTACAATTTAAAAATTTGAAAGGCCATTTGTTTTTTAATGGGACACTTGGAATAAAACTGCAGCCATCCATTTTCCTGGTCACATTTGAAAGAAACACTGAAATTAAAATGGATATTTATTTGGTGTCTCTTGCATAAAAATGACATTAAAATAGTGTCTACAGCAGGGGTGGCCAAACTTGCTTAATGTAAGAGCCACATAGAATAAACGTCAGAGGTTTGAGAGCCACAAGACATGAACACACTTTTTGATTGAAAAATGTGCAGATTTGCATATTAAATTAAAGAGACAAATGCCTTCTCTGAGCCAAGCCAATCTGCTGGTATAGCAGGGCTTGGAGAACACATTTAACTTTAGATGTTTGGTGTAGTGGTTAAGTGCGCGGACTCTAATCTGGGAGAATCGGGTTCGATTCCCCACTCCTCCACTTGCACCTGCTGGATGACCTTGGGCAAGCCATAGTTCTGGCACAGCTGTTCTTGAAAAAGAGCCGTTTCTGTCAGAGCTCTCTCAGACCCACCCGCCTCACAGGGTGTCTGTTGTGGGGAGGGGAAGGGAAAAGAGCTTGTAAACCACTCTGAGACTCCCTTGGGTAGTGAACGGTGGGGTATAAATCCAATCTCTTCTTCTTTTTCTTCTTCTAGATGGGGAGGGAGGGGAGAAAGACAAAAAGAAAGGTGGAACGTAAGTAAGTGGGAAGAAAGCAAACAGATGATGGAGGGAGAGGTAGAAAGAAAACT
Organism: Lepidodactylus listeri; assembly: GCA_029233225.1. Classification (NCBI taxonomy): domain Eukaryota; kingdom Metazoa; phylum Chordata; class Lepidosauria; order Squamata; family Gekkonidae; genus Lepidodactylus; species Lepidodactylus listeri. The sequence continues at coordinate 56,645,403 of JARCFY010000013.1, read as the reverse complement.
TTAACTAGAAATGCATCCTTCAAGCCCCCCACACCACCATGCTGGCTGGCTTGGCTTGGAGAAGGGATTTAAAGAGTCAAATGCCTCCTCCAAGCCGGCTGAGCGGGGCTTTGAAAATGCACTTAAAGTTAGTTTTCTTTCTCTCCCCCCCCCCCCCCAATACCTCAAGCCTCCTCAGGGAAGAGAACATTGGCTAGGGAAAGGAAGACTGATCCGGGGAGGCACGCCTCCCCTTCGCTTCCCCAGCCGCCCTGCCGGGAGCCGCATAATATGTGTGCAAGAGCCGCATGTGGCTCCCAAGCCACAGTTCAGCTGCCCCTGGTCTACAATATAAATGACATATTAACAGCATTCTGATGGTGGAAACGTATCATTGGAAAAAACTGCCAAAGAAAACAGCCAGGATAAAAATGGCCTTCTTCTCCATGCATGAAAACCAAAGCCTCCTATTTGTATATCCCTAGTTGGTTGGAAGGGAGGGAAGGCAGCCTGATATAGCCTCGTCTCATCAGGTCTTGGAAGCTACGCAGGATCAGTGCTTAGAAGGGAGAGCACCAAGGAAGACTTTGCAGAGAAAGGGTATGGTAAATCACCTCCACTTAAATCACTTGTCTTGAAATCCCCTTGCTTGGAGCCACCATAAGTCAATTGTGACTTGAAAGCACTGGCGTTATGTAGTTGGTTGGAAATACTTTTCTCTGGTATTGGAGGCAGATAAAGAAAGCAAGATGACTTGTGTCACTGGGCTCGTTGCAGTGGTCTAAAACATTTCATACTAATTGTCCCCATAGGTATGGAAGAAGAGAAAAAGAGATTGGATTTATACTCTGCCCTTCACTACCCAAAGGGGTTCCAGAGCAGCTTGCAATCTCCTTTCCCTTCCTCTCCCCACAACAGACACCCTGTGAGGTAGGTGGGGCTGAGAGAGCTCTTTCCAGAACTGCTGCTGAGAGAACAGCTCTGGAAGAACTTGAAACTGACCCAAAGGTCACACCAGCAGCTGCACGTGGAGGAGTGGGGAATCAAATCTGGTCTAACATCTCACCTTAGCCCCCCAACCTCATTGAGAGGTGAGGTTTCCCATTGATTCAACAATTATAGTGGGCAAAAGATGGATCGCTGTTCTCATCAGATTTCCCACTAGTACTGATGTTTAGCCACCAGGGAAGTCAGTAGCTTTTTGTCCAGGGGTGCTGAGTGCAATTCCCCAAAGATTCTCTTCTGCTACTGGAAAGCAGGATCCCCTACCTTAGGAGAGAGGGCATGGGTAAACCATCTGCTATGTACACAGAAGTCCCCAGGTTCCATTTCTGGCATCTCCAGTCAAAAGGATCAGGTAGCAGTTGATGTGAAGGACTTCTGCTTGAGTCTATGGAGGGCTACCTCCAGTCAAAGTAGATAGACCAATGGCCTGGATCAATATAAAGCAGTCTGGCCCTCAGTTATTTAAACATAAATATCTAGAGATAGCTTTGGAAAGACAGATGCTACTGAAATTCTCTGCATTTATATTTGTCCCTGAATTTTGGAGTTTTAGGTCAAATCTACATCTGACTTTCCTGCGGGAATCATTCTAGTTTCAAAAAAACTTGTCTATACCTGTTTCTAGTTTCAAACCATACTTGTTCTAGTTTAAAAATTACTGTTTACATTCGTTAATTGCCCTCTTGTGGTCAAGCTAGCATTATATTACTTTAAACAGATCCTGTTGCTTTGTACTCTTCAGAACACTTTGTACTCTGCACAACACTCCTAGAACTTGTGGCTGCCAGACACTCCTAGGATCTCCTGGCTATTCTACACACAATGTCATGCAATAATAATTAATAATTATAATTACACACACATCAGAGCCCGCTTCTTGCCAAACAAATGCCAAACTCCATCTTCTCTCACCTTTGCAGGCAACGTTTCAACAACCAAACTTTCTTCCCTCCAGCTCCTCTCTTAGCAGGTGGGGATTTATCGATAGCTAGTAGCCACCAGCCATCCATGCTAATTTAAGCAAGCATCTTTGAGCCATCAATGCATGCAAGAGAAGCATCTTTCACTATTACCTCTGGGAAGGACAAGAGAAAAGGTCACCTCTTCCCTTGACAGCCATAACAATTTAAGTTTAAAAAGTGGCCCTAAACAGACATCATGCCCCTAAGTAAGAATGAGTACCAGGTAATGTCTTTGGCTTGTTTGCATTTTGATTGTTGTATGGAAGGAGGCCTTCCATGTGATTTACTGAGGGCTGGGTGACTTATACTCTATTGTCCTTCTGAAGTCTCTACCCAGTCCCTGGTACACACTTGCCCCTTTATCATCCCTCCCAATGACTCTTCAATTTGTTGTTTCTCTCTTTCATGCCAACATATCTACTGATAACAAAAATGCCACTGTGGAGAAGGGCATTGTCTCCTGGGAGAGTTGGCAAGCAGCAAATGCCTTCCGTGTGCATTTCAATCATTCCCCCCCCCCCCAAGCTAAGAACAAGCAGGAGGGTGGAGGGAATTAGCCCATGGCATTCCAGAGGTGTTAATTGCTTGACAGGTTATAGAAAGGGACTTCCTGGAGATGACAGGAAAAGATGCCTTGACCTGGGCTGACTGGGGTCAAGGGGGAGGAGGAACAGAGAGGATAAATTATTTGGGCAACAGTGAATAGCTCCCTCTTCCTTGGGATGCTGAACTGGACAGACCTCTTGACTGACAGCCACTGAGGACCAAGCAGCTGGCCTAAGGAGCTGGGAACAAACTTTAAGGTAATGGAAGATCTTTAGAGACTTAGAACACCTAAGATAAAGAGCCTGTCCTATATTTTACCATCAGATAGGGCACATATTGCCGAGAGGGACAGAGGTTTTGTGTTTAACCAATTTCTTTTGTTCTTCCTTGCTTCACTCTGGTGTTGTGCTAAAAGTATGCTTGTAAACATTTTCTTTTTAATAAATACTTTAAACTTTTGATCCTAGAAGTGGCTCTCTGTACCACATAGACTCCCCACACACACTCCATTTCAGACATGCTATTTTTAAAGGGAGACCCAGGATGGGGGAAGGCAAGCAGTTGGCAACTGGCTATTTCCCCCCCAGGGCACACAAAGCATTAAACTGTTGGCAGTAAGGTGCTGGGCTAGTGGTAGACATAGAAGCAAGAAAGGGGAGCTGAGATTCCTGATCCCTTCAGTGGGAAATCCCTATACGGATCAGGTGGTGGTGGCAGCTACTGGACAGTAAAAGGAAAAGCCCCTTCAGGGAGTTGGTGACCCTGAGGAGGGCAAGGTAGAAATGGGACTGCAGGCCACAGCTGGCACATTCTACCACAATTTGGCGGCATGGTGGGATAAGGACAAACAGAGAACTTGACTGGTCAGGCATTATGAATTTGGCACACAGAGAGAGTGACAGAAGTTTTCTTTTATTTTTAGGTCGACTGGAGTAGGGCCAGATCAGACTAGCTAAGATGGATTTAGAAGGGCCATTGAGAATTCTTATGATGACAAAGGCAGAGCTGTAGGAAGAATGCCAGAAGTAGCACCATAAGGAAAAGACTGCATAAGGAAAAGACTGAAGACAAGACAAGAGATCTCCTGCTCACCGCTGGCCAGTCCCGAGGGGCAACAGCAGCTGAGCACCCAAGCCAGCAGGGGTGATGCGCCTTCAGGAGCTGGAGATCCAGAAACTGAGGTGACAGGAGAAGATGATGGAGGCCTGCTGGCAAGAGCTTAAGAGGGCAGAGAAGCTGCAGGAGGAGAAGCGTAGAATGCTAGAGTTAGCAGATCCAGAAACTAAGGCGACAGGAGAAGATGATGGAGGCCTGCCAGCAAGAGCTTGAGAGGGCAGAGAAGCTGCAGGAGGAGAAGCGTAGAATGCTAGAGATAACAGTGGAAGATGCAGGAGGAACAGCTAAGGAAGCAGCAAAGGATGCAGGAGGAAAAGCAAAGACACAACCTCGAGATGCTGTGCCTGCAGACTGAACAAAACAGGAAGATAAAAGTTAACCCGAAATATTGTGTTCCTCACAAGGAGAGGGAATACCGCTCAGTATACCTTTCCAGTATTGAGAAAGCAGCTATGCAGTGGGGGGTTGCAGAGGCAGACTACTACGTGTCCTACCTCTGTAGCCTCCCAATGGGGGAGGAGGGGCTAGCTGCTATCTACCACAGCATGTGGGGGGAGAGTAACTTTTAAAGATTTCAAAGCCACTGTTTTTAAATGGTTCAAACTGGGCACTGACCATTTTTGAAAGCAGTTCTGGATCTTATCCCCACTTATTCTGAGAGTGTGGTAAAACTGAGTGAGACAGGTAGCAGATCTATGGAAGAAGCAAAAGCAGGGGACTTCAGGGCTCTGTCCCAGTTAATGGTGCCAGACCAACTATATTCCAAACTCCCCAAGGAGCTCAAATGTCTGGTAAAGGACGGAGAGCCTGAAGATGCCACCAAGGCAGCAGAAATTGCAGATCAGCTGGCACTAAACAGGGAGGGGTTGGACTGGAGGACTTCCCTATTGGGAAGGGGAAAGATTCCAGAGGGATGGGAGGGTAGATTCTCCACCAAAAAGGGAAGGGTCTTCTGCTCCAGCAAAGGTTAGGAAGGCCCAGATTTGGCTAATTGTAATCAAACCCACGTTTAGCTGAAAACTTCTGATTTGACCCTCCCCGGCCCCAAGGATGCCAGGCTCGCTGTGATGAGGGCTAGGGCCTTTTCAGTGGGGGCTCCTTACTGGCGGAACAAGCTCTTGGAAGAGATCAGGACCCTGTGGGACCTCTTGCAGTTCCGCAGGGCCTGCAAGATGGAGCTCTTCCACCAGGCTTTCAACTAGGAGCCACCCCCACTATTACCATCAATGAGTCTGGCCCTCAGCTACAACATCGGGCTCATTTCATCGAGTGACTCAAGACGACACTGGGCTGGAACTCAGCAGCTGTAGACATCTAGTACACCAATGCAAGCGATGAATGTTATAATTAATAGCACCTATGTTTTTATGATTTTATAACTTATCTGTATTGTGTTTTTTATAATGTTTTGTATGGTTTTATCGGCAACTGGTGCCAATGTTGTAAGCCGCCCTGAGCCCGTTCACAGGAAGGGCAGGGTATAAATGGAATAAAATAAATAAATAAATAAATAATTTGGTTGGTTCTGCTCTGCCCTCCCGGGGCAACAGAAAACAGCTCCGCACCATCCTCTATAAGACAGCCCTTCAAGTACTTGAAGATGGTTATCGTATCACCTCTCAGACGTCTCCCTGCTCCTTCAACCTTTCCTCATAGCACTTGGTCTCCGGACCCCTCACCATCTTCGTTGCTCTCCTCTGGACACCTTCCAGCTTGTCTCTTTCCTTCTTAGATTGTGGTGTCAGAAAAAGCACCATGAACCCACGCTGGAGCCCGCTTTGCCACGGGAGTAGCTGTGGCCGGTCTGATTGGCCCCTTTAAATGCGGGAAGAAACAGCAGTTCCTCCCACTTTAAAGGGCCGTGTGACCGCGGCCTTATACCCCGCAAATCTTGCTGATCTGTAAAGTGCTGCAAGACTCAGATTGGACAAGAAGGGAATTTGGGTGTTGGCAGTTGTTTTGACAATCTGTATTCTTGACCTTGATATATGCCTCCCAGGTTTATCCAAAGTTGCATGCATATCCCCAGACTAGCGCAAACCGCTCACGCAACACACATTACTGGAGTGGATTTCGCATTCCTCCTAATCCTGACTCTTTGTCACTTATTACACTTGATATACCGGGAGGGGGAGGGGGAGGAAAAACCAAGTACCACTTTAAAGAAATGAAAAGTGTCAGTGAGAAAATCAGGGTTAATTTTTCAAGACACATTTCCCTGCAGCAACAATTCCCTTTAATTATTTCAATGTGCGACACATTATAAAGCATGTTTGTTTCCTGTTCTCAGCCCGCGGTGGCCGACATGAGATATTCACAACACGGAGAGCGTTTCTCAGCTGTGGGTTACTCGAGTTTACAGAGTTGCTGAAAGTGCTCTCAGCTCTCCTGAAAGCAACTCAGAGCTGAAGAGGGCCACCGCTAGCAGGGATGCAGAGCTCCACGAAACCGTGACCTAACAGCCCCGTGCAAAGGGGACTGTAATTGACACCCTTCCGTCAGTCTTCCAATTTAAGTATACACAAGACCCGTGGAAAACCTTGCCCCAGGAAAAAAAAAATTGGAATGGTTTCTACTTTATGTGCAAAAACTTTTAATTGTTTTGATTATGTAATTAAGTCCTTCAGCTCTCAATGTAGAAAATTCAGACACAAACCCAAGGAGGTCAAAGGGACATGAGAGGAAAGGGAGGCTGAACACTTCAACACTACGCAGATTAAAATAAGGACAGTTGTTACACATATTCTCAAGCTAAGGACCCCAGAAGGTCACAACCAAGGAGAGACTGCAAGATCTAAGATTGGATCCTTCCAGCATTTTAAAAAATGCTAATGCAAGCTGTACAGTGGCCTGATTCCAGTCAGGTTCACAAGAGTGAGCAACTCCATACCCCCATGTGATTTCGCAGATCAAAACAATCCCTAAGCTTTTCTCCATCACCTCACAATCCCTGCAGTCTCTCGTTCATCCCTCCTCTCCCTGCTTCCCCTCCATCTCCCTCTGGTGGCAATGTTTGGTGCCATTTTGAGTGCCAACGGTCTACTGCATGTGTATATATTGGGGAGCTGGGCCTGTCATTGCAATCCGATGTGTTCACTCATCCTGAATTTCTGGAATGAAACAGATGCCCACCTCTGCCAACAGGAGCAGACTGGCTCGCTGCCTTGAAGGACCACTGGCAGTCTAGAGCAACAAAAGCCAAGCTACAGTCGCTCTACAAACACTGCAGGAACTAGTCAGCTCAGACGTGGCCAGTGGCTTCAGCAATGACAGAAGTGCAGGAGCAAGCAACGGTACCACTAGGCTGGTCTGAGCTGAGTAGCCTTGGCTTGTAATGCCAGAGGCCTCTTTGCCCAGCTTCTGCCTGGGGGATTTCAAACTTCCTAGTCCACCACTGTCTCCAATCTGTACCAGGGAGCTGTGGTTCAATGACAGAGTATCTGCTTAGTATGAAAGATGTCCCAGGTTCTCTAGTTTAAAAAAGAATCAGATAGTAGACAATGTGAAACACCGCTGCCTGTGACCATGGAGAGCCACTGCTGGCATAGGCGTCAACTCCGGGGGGCTTGGGAGCTTGCAACCCCCCCTCGAAATTTTCCAAGAGTGAATGAGCCCCCCTCCAGGGCAACCAGTGCTGGCCTGCCTGGCCTGGGTGGTTCAGGAGGTGCCCTCCTTCCTGGCTGCTGCAGCTCCTCCTCATCCTCTGCAGCAATGGTGCCCAGCTCCACTGCTGTCCCAACCGTCTCCTCCTGGCTCTTCCTCACCCACTACACCTCCAGGTGCATGGGAGGGGAGGGGGGGGGGTCTGGCAGGGGTCCCGGGCGGGCCAGGTGCGCCTTCCTCCAGCTCACAAGGTCTGCCTTCCTTGACACTTAGGGGACCCACCAGGGAGGGATGGAGCCATGCTTCTGGCCTGGGGGGGGAAGGCCAGGCAGGCAAGGAGCTCGGCAGAGTAGTGCCCATATGGCACACAGAAGGTGCGCCCCAGTGCTGCCACCACCATGCAGCTCGCCAGTCCATAGCTCAGCAGCTCCAGCACCTGCTGCTCCTCCGGTCCAGACAGGCGCCACCAGAAGGCCGCCGACCACATCAGGGTGCTCAGCGCTGCTGCTAGCTCCATCGCCGCCCACCCAACCAGGGACCCATCACAGGCCTCCCACTGCTCAGCCCCAGCAGCAGGTGGGCCACTTGCCCCAGAGCACATCAGCCGTGGCCACCCTGCCAGCGGGGGAGGAGGGAGAGGGAGGGAGCTGGCAGCCCAGCCCCCCCTCCCAGGAAATTGGAAAGTCTACGCCCCCTGCTGGTGAGAGTAGACAACTGACCTTGAAGGGTCATTGGTCTACCTCAGGATAAGGCAACTTTGACTGCGGCTCCACACATTAACCTTTCTGACCTACCTCACCAACTTTTACCTCATAAAGAGGCAGACAAGTGCTCCTATTGTTTGTACTTGGATAAGAGCACAAGCGAGAGCCAAACGGAGCTCACTTACATTTTATCAGACGTATCATCAATTTAACCTCCCATGCTATGAAAAAAGCTTGTTTCAAAATACTCCCCCTGTGAGCTGTAACACAAATAATTCTGCCTCATGTCCCCCTTCCCTCTTTCAGGACAAGCAAAGGTTAATATAGTATTAAGTTGCACTAATCAGACAAAATTTACAAGTGGGAATATCAGTTATATAGGGCAGCGTTTGGGAATCCTACAGAATGGAGTATCCAATGCACTTTGTTTGGCGTTCCCGAATGTTCACAGGGAGTATTTTCAAAAGAAAGGAGACGACTAAATTGGACAGCTTACATTGCAAAGAGCTCCTATTTATAGCACCATTAGACGGGAGGAAATCAGAAGGCAGGAATGACAGCTGAAACGAGATGACATTGTCTTTCGCGTTCACCTGCCGAAACATCGAGGTCATCACATGAATGAGTTAAAAGTCTCCAAAAGGCAGTTGCCGCCGCCACGGATGTCCGTCATTTTCGTTCTCGCCGGGAAATCTCATCTGGCTTTATAACATGAATTTTTAACTCAAATGAAAAGGCCATTTGCCTCCCACCCCCACCGCCGAATATTCTCCTGTCCTTAAAGACACTGAAACTTTTCAGAGAAAAGTTTTCTGACATTTTTTTTTTTTATCAGTGGAAATTCACACTCTCTCGGGGGACCAAAAATGTCTGGATTTTTGGACCAGCTCTACCTGATCAGCTGTAATCAAAATGTCCCCCCCCCCCTTTTTATACCACCTACAGCAAAATTCCTTCTAGAAGCCAGCGGAAAGATTAAAAGCTTTTCAACTTGCTATCTTGGGAAATTTCTTTCAAGGAAATTACTACAAAGCCTTGTTTTAGTGTGTTCCCCTACTGTGCGTCCAACTGAGTTTTTTTAATAAGGAAAGCTATCCATCCATGGAAGTGTATCCTGTTCTCCATGCTTGAGTGTCTAACAGCAGGCATATACAGTAGACTCTCTGATGTTGAGATTCTTTAATTTTCACTCCATAATGCGGCTGCCTGGTTTTGCTGACTGATGCACGCACCTCCGCAGCCGTTTAATTAGGGGTGTGCTCAGAATTTAGGAAAGAAAAACTGCCTCTCTGCATTTTTTTTAAAAAAATAAACCATTAAGCACGGTCACCAGAAAAGGATGCATATTTACAAAGGGATGGAGGAAGTGTGGAAACCCTGGGCGTAGTATTCAAAATATTGCAGATTTTAAATGTCTCTAGGGAGGGCTTCTTTTCCGCACAGAAAATGGGATTTTCCAAACCCAGTTCTGTGCTGTTGAAATTTTCCTCACCTTCCATAGTTCTGGGTGACCTGGGTTTGGAACCAGCCAGCATTTTCATTCGGTCTCACCTGATTCCCATCCTTATTACAGCTCATAATCCCCAGCACAGTCTTTTGGGTGGTCAAAGAACACCCCCTCCTCCTCCTTTTCCCAGCAGAGAAGCCGGTTGGATCCAAAACCTCTAGTCTGCTGAATTGATTTATTAGGAGTCCTCCCATTGTTACATTTATTCATTTTCAACTTCTGTTCAGAGCACTCTCCAGTTACCTTCAAGGTGGAGCTGCAAGTTGCTTTCAACACTGAAAACACTGTACATGTCTGAGGAATTATTAGAAGTGTGATATGTGGGACTAAGGGTGTGATCACACTGGTGGCTTGGTGCGATATGGCGCCACCTCTAATTGTACCAGTTTAAAATGTTGCAGGGCATATAATCCAGACAGCACACCCTGCTGCGGGTTACCCACACGGCCGTCCCCTGGTCAAGCATCCACATTACCGTAGCAACTCAGCCTTGGAGCGTGCTTCCCAGTCATTTTTTAAAATGCAGGTGGGTGCATATATGCATATACGCATACACATATACGCATATGCATATACGCATACAAGCATAAACGCCAAAAAACCACACCCCACCAGCAGAAGCAGATCTGCAGGTTCAGATCGCCAATCCGTTCTGCGTGTGCTCCCCTGCATTTAGACATCCAGCCATGTGCAATGAATGCGCGGGGAACCAAAAACGCCACTTGTGACGTGGTGCCTTTTTCACCTGGCTCCAAGTCATCCTACGATGGGGTGAGTATGCCAGGAGAAAGCCAGACAGATGCAGCTGTATGACTGCACCCATTTAATCCGGAGGGGAGGGGTGTCTACATCGGGCCAAACTGCTCATGTGATCACACCTAAGTCTGAGGAACCCTGGACACCAGTTCCCACGGATGCTCACTGGGTGACTTTGGACCCACTACTGTCTGCCTAACCTTCCTCACAGGGTTGTTGTAAAGACAAAAATGAAGATGGGGAGACCCTTGTGTAATGCCCTAAGCTCTTTGGAGGCAGGGTGAGATAAAAACGTAATCTATACGTGGCGATTCAGAACTATCAAGCCGTAGCAACGTCATCTGTTAAACACAATTTAAGGAGAATCTTTGCTCCTCAAGGGGAAAAAGGGGTCTTTTATATGTAAATGAGAAAATTCTCATTTTTAAAAAAGAAGCCAGAAGAATTGCTAATAGCTGGGTTCTATACATACGTATTTTCGTAGAAATATCGTTAAAAGATAATTTAAAAAAAAAAAAATCCTGCCAGTCAAAAACCAGCCAAAGGCCGTAGTCTTGGCTCACTTTTGAAAAAGGCTAGCAGTGTAATCCTAATGACACTTTCCTGGGAGTAAGCCCTGCTGTTTCCTCCCACATTTAAAGGGACCGTTCATACCGGCCAGGACAACTCCAGTGCCTAAGTGGGCTCAATCACACATTCCTCACACGTTTTCTGACCCCCAGAAAATCAAGTATATTCTGGGAGGTTGCGCAAGGAACCCACGATTGAGCTGATCTGGACAGCCCTCTCTCGCAATGGTTGCGAGAGAGGGCTGTCTGATCATCCCTCCCGGGGTTTTTTTTCCTTTTTTGCACTTGGGTGCTTGGCCACTCAAGCACCCAAGTGCAAAGAAGGGGGACCACCCCATGCTCCGCTCCCAGCTCTGAGTCCTGTCGGCCGCCGCCGCCAGCCCCTCCCCGCATGCTCTAACCCAAAAACTTACCAGGCGGCAACCGGCGGGGCTTGGGCCCGGAGCAGAGCGCGGGGCAAGCCAGGCAGCCAGGACAGGGGTGGCTGGCAGTGGCTGGCGGTGGTGGAGGGGGGTGTAGAGTGCTCTCCTGTGAGCAGGAAGGGTGCCCCCCCCTGCCGCCAGCCGCCGCAGGGATTGGGCTGTATGAACATCCCAACCCGAAAGAAAAAAAACCGGATAAAATCCCAGCGGGATTTTATCCGGGAATCAGGTGCCGTGTGACCGTGGCCCTAATGAATAAACTGGAGTGGGATTCTGAGGAGACCTGTTTAGGTTGGCCCTGTAAAGGAGCCATGGTAGAGCCACCCCACATAGACACCTATACTTGAGAGAAACTGAATGCAGGACTCCCCTGGGCTATTGGATCCCGTTTGGCACCTTAATACTTAGCATTTTTATCATCAGTACTTCCAAATGTTCAAAACAGATCCTTTTCATCACCTTGATGTAATCCTTAACACAACCATGCACGGTCAACCAGTATAATTATCCTCATATAGCAGGGAGGCTGGGAGAGAAAGCAACTTGTTTAAGGCCCTCTAGGGAGTGTAAGGTGAGATTTAGGGATGCCAGATCACCCCCTGGCCACCAGCGGGAGATGGGGGGTAGGTTGCCAGATCCAGGTTGGGAAACTCCAGGATATTTTGAGGTGTAGTTTGAGGAACACAGGGATCTCAGTGGGGTACAATGCCATAGAGTCTACCCTCCAAAGCATCCATTTTCTCTGGGGAAACTGATCTCTGTAGTCGAAATGATCTGTAATTTTGGGGGATCCCCAGTTCCCACCTGGAGTCTGGGACCCCTAGCTGAGATTCCAACTAGGGACTGCCTGATTTATAGCTGAGCTTGTAAGCCACTGCTTCCTAAAAGTCAAGGTTTTCCTTGCTCGAAAGCCAGTTGAAACCAACTCTAGGAGGTGGTGCTCATCTCTATTTCCAAGCCGAAGAGCCAGCGCTGTCCGAAGATGTTTCTGTGGTCATGTGGCTGGCATGACTAGACACCGAGGCACACGGAATGCTGTTACCTTCCCACCGAAGCAGTACCTATTTATCTACTTGCAATGTCTTGCTTTCGAACTGCTAGGTTGGCAGGAGCTGGAGCCAGAGATGAGAGCTCTCTCCATCACACGACACTCGGGTCTTGAACTGCCAAACTACTGATCTTCTGGTTGCAGTTCAACGTCTTAACCACTGAGCCACCGAGGCCCCACTAGCTTCCAAAGGTCACCCTAAATAGAGGCATTTGTTCTAGAGAATGCCTGCCTTGCCTTTCTGTTAATCCTACCTTAACCTGACAAAAGGACAGGACAAAACCCATTAAAACTGCACAATCAAAACAAAACAAATCTGACAACCACCAGCAAAATAGATCATAAAGTTGAAAATTCAGTAAAAAAAAAAGAAAGAAGTTATGCAAAAATAAACAAAATGTTAAGCCACCAAGATGTAAAAGATGCAGAATATAATTGACAGTGCCTTAAAGGTCCAAGAATAAAACCACAGGAAACCTTCTTGAATAAAAAAGAATTTACTAGTTTTCAGAAGGCCATCAGTGGTGAATTTCCCAGAGTAGGGGATTCTACAAAAGAGGGGCTACCACTGAAAACACTCTGCTCTGTACTCAGCAGTTGGGGGGGGGGGGGCGTGATAGAGAAAAGGAACCCGTATCAGGAGTGAAAAATCGGCAAGAGAGGTATTGGGGTAGTGAAGTCTCTTAAGACTGGAGTCTCAGGTATTGTTCTCCATCACCAGATGATCAATATGTCCAGACACGCCATACCATTTCAGACTGTTGGGACAGGTTTACATGATGAAGTGATCCTCCACAAGAAAAAAGACCCCCATCCACAAGAAATTATCTCATTTTTTCCCACTCAGCTACAAGGAGCCACCTTTTCCCTTATATCTCTGCAGTGAAAAAAGCTGGAGACTTTACTTTGGGGGGGGGGGGAGAAGGCTGGGAAATCAGGAGCGCTAATAAATCATGGCAATACGTCGTTAGGAATACGTTTGGCTCACAGATTTACCAATCTCAAGGTGGGGCCTGCAGTTCTCCTGGAAATACTGAAGCACTATAAACCAAGAATAGAGATTTCCCAATGATCCTAAGGTCTGAACATCAGGTAGAGAAGAAAGCCTTTATTTTTATGACGTCAGTCTCGGCAATGGTATTTCATCAAAGTTACCGAGCCCAGATTTTACTTAGGCTTGGCGTTTTATACTAGGGGGTGGGGACGCACAGAAAGGAAGGGGACAGTGTCATACAGCATCGTATTTGTTAACAAATCATACGATATAACTCCGCCTAACTAGCTGCTCAAATGTTAGGAATGTTTCTATCTAAATGTTGCTAATTGCTTGCCGTTCCCATGATTCTTTAGCCCAACCTAAGAGCAATAATGTTGCACACTAAGGCTGATTTTATACCTCCCCTCTAAAGTAGTTTGACTGCTGTCTTTTCCTGTGCTGATTTCACAGTGGTGTGAAATTTCACTCCAGGGGGTTTAAGTGCACTAAGAAACCACAATTGTTTAAAGCAGAATAAAGCAGTTTAATACTAGCTTGACCACAGGAGGGCAATTAGTAGATACGGACATTTCAGTGGCAGCACGGTTTCATACCGCACAGAGGTATGGGCAGGTTTTTTTGGAACTAGAATGATTCCAGCAGGAAAGTCAGATGTAAAATCAGCCTAAACAATGTAAGACTGTTAGCCAGATGTTGTTAGTGTTCCACGTAACAGCAAAGAATCTTGTTTCATTGACCTTGCATTTCAAAGCTTCTAATTTACTAAGCAATATGCAGAGCATAATTATTTATTCATTTTTCTTATTGCTTCAATACAACTGATCTCCAGGCCACAGCGGTCAGTTCTCCTGGAGGAAATGGCAGCTTTGGAAGGCGGACTCTTCGAAGGGCAAACTTTAGGAGAGATGGAAATCCTATAGTGACTCCACATTCTGGTTGAGCTCCATCCAAATCTCTCGGAAGTTCCCAAGCCAAAGTTGCCAGTCCTGTTGGCTCATGGCTGAACAAGGTAAGTCTGAGGGGCAAATGTATTTGGTGTAAAATTTAAGGCCTACCTACCTACCTACCCCCTACCTGCTATCTTAAGTGGCCCAGTGCAGAAGCAGATTTACTACCTCACTGAGTACTAGACCTCTGTCTATAGTAAACATTTGTAGTCGAGGATTACTGAGCATTTGATTTTCATAACTGAGATGTTCAGAAGATTACCCTGACAACTGGAGCTATTCTGCTTAAACGTTTTGCCTCAAATTTCTGGAACTACCTGGGCTGAAGACTTGTTTTGCTCTTGTATAAAGCACAGTAATCTAGGCCCACTAATGTCCCAAATAAGCCTCAGTGTCATATCGAGACAAAACCAAGACCCCTGGGCCATATGGTAGATCTCCAAGCTTGCATTGTAGAATACACTTGAAGGCACTTCATTTCTTATTTATCACTTCAGCACTCAACGTATGTGAAACAATGCCTGAACATGTGAAATGGCTAGAAAAGCACAGTGCAGGCAGGCCCGTAGCTACAGTGGGGCATCTCGGGGCTAGGCCCCCTGACTTACTGGCAATGCCCCACAACTTCCCATCCAGCCCAGGGCCCCCCAAGTGGCGGCAGGTGCAGGGAAGGAGCCAGATATTCCTTTAATTTGATTAGCCGGTGCCCCCTAAGAAATTTAAATGCCCCGACTTTAAAAATCCTGGCTATGGGCCTGAGTGCAGGGGTCCTCAACCTTTTTGAGCCTGCGGGCACATTTGGAATTCTGATACAGCATGGTGGGCACAGCCACAAAATGGCTGCTACAACATGGTTGCTGCAAGAGGTGGAGTCTGCCACAAAATGGCTGCCACAGCTTACCTTCAGGCATACATTAAAGACCCTTGTGGTGTGGTGGCAGCTGTTGCCAAAGCAGCATTCTAAAAAACCTGCACAGCCAATCAAATCTCCAGTGGCCAGCTGGAAGCCTTGCTGAGCAAAAGCTCCACCTGGCCCCACTACTTTTTAAAAACACCTGGGGGGGCTTCAGGAAAGGTGTCTTTGGCTGCCATGGCACCCACAGGAAGCATGTTGGGGACCCCTGGCATAGTGTGAAGCTGATTCCTCATTCCCCAGGAGCAGGATTGGGGAAGGTATTTGGGGATAATGCAGGAGGGAGGAATCAGCGGGCATTACCCCTTCATACACGTGGTAGTCTAGGGTAGGGATTCCAGCAATAGAATTTGCAATTTAGAGACATTTCCTAACTATATTCCATGGAAATTTTGTCAGTGATCACAATAGGGTTGCCAGTCCCGTTTCCGACAGGGGTTCCTCTGATTTTCAGGGCTTCAGCCTGCTGCCGGCCAGCAGGCCATTGGTAGAATCCCCACTCCCAAACAGTGACATCACTGCACGATGTCCCCGATGTGATGACATCACCCTGAAGTGACATCATCATGTTGGGGGTGTCACGCAGCGAGGCTCTGGTTTGAGGGCAATACTCTATGGTTTCAAGCCAGCTTTACCATAGAGTTTTGCCCAAAGACCAGAGCGTTGCCGCACAACATCCTCTGACGTGATGACATCACTTCCGGGTGAAGTCATCACACTGGGGACATCTCGAACATGTACACCCCCAAATCCCCCCGCTGATGCAACAAGGGGACCTGGCAACCCTAGATCACAAGCAAACTGATGCACATGTTTGCCTCGTGTAGAAAAAAATAAAGGCTGAGTCCCCATCAATTTTGCTAACATTTCCATACTGGATTACTAAAAAAATAGCAGACTCATTATTTTTGCTGGCAGGAGGAGGAGGTTATCCCCAGAAAAGAGGTGCTGGTGCTGACAGGATAAGACTCCTTTATTACAAATTACAGACATCCATAAGTTGGCTTCTGTAGCCAGGAGAGTGGAAGATTATAAAAGTAGCACTATCCCCTGCCAAAAAAAACACTGAACGGAATTTAGATCTTGAAACAATTATCTTCTGTCAATTACTTGTGAAAAGCCCTATTTAGTCTCCAGAGAGGAAATACAAATTCATTTCTTTAAATAAAAAAACAACAACAACACTCATTCCGTCATAGAAGCTGGCACACTGCATGGGTACTTTTTTCCAAGCAATCTCATAACTAATACTGACAGATATTTAGAATACAAAGGGGGGGGGAGACATCGGACAAAGAGCATTCGCTGCACAATGCTAACAATCGGAATGCCTTTAAAAGTGGGGAGAGGGAGAAAAATAAATGCACTTTCAATATTCGGGAAAAGAATTTCCGCTGTAATTAAATTAAAATTGGTAGATAAAAACGAGATTGCATAATGTTCTGGTGGTGTACCGCTCCCAATATTGGGGCTGTGTTGCATCCATGACAACAGGATGGAAGGTTGCTTTTAATACTATTATCTTACAGCCCCACAGCTGAATGCTAATGCAACTAGGCCGAGGAAATCAAGTTTCAAATCTGAAGTCACCGAACTTGCAACAGCCAATCTCAGCATTAGAAGGGGAGGGGGGGACTGCTCCCAGGCACCAAATATCACAGCAAGTTTTCTTTCAGGCAACTGCCATTTGCCAACGTTTCATATTTTGACATGCTATTGGGGGAAATGGGGCAGGCCGTGTTCCGGATGTGGATGTGTCTTCCTCCGCAAGGGGTAGCCGCACAAGCAAATGAAGAAGCTTAACTCAATTTGCCTCTGCACTCCAGGGGGGTATTGATTATTCAACTGCCCAGAGAAATAGTCCTAAAACAAAAGGAGCTTGTTTGGTTTTATTTTGGCTTTCATAACCCCACCGTCACCATCATGCACACGCCTCCAGATTCTCTGCTTAATACATCATGAGTTTTTATAAGAAACATGCGCCATCACGGTTGAACACGAAAGATATCGTCTCAGAAGCTACCTCCTCAGAGATATTCTTCCTGCAGTTTGGAGCGCCGCGTTACCCGGCCTCATTTCAAAAGAGCAACCGAGGGATTAGGAATACTCAAGGGGGTGGGGGTGCTCCCTAATTTTGTGCATATTTATTTATTTATTTATTTAAAACATTTGTACTCCTGCTTTGCTCTTGATTGGTTTGCCGCAGCTTTCAGTAAATGAGACTGGGAAAGGAGTGAAATGCAACACAGGGTGAAATCCTAATGAAGAAATAGGATCTCTCCTCTAATTAGTATATATACTGAACATTGCAAAGACATAAGATAAATTGGTCCTAAGATACGGCTGGAAAATCAAACTGGACTGCTTCCGCACAGAGACAACTCCCCCTTGCGCATTCACTGTGCATCCGAAGGCATTTGCAGTGAAAATCGAGAAGGTACACTCCGTGTTTTCCACTGTATCCCTTGGCGTCTGACAGTACCATCCCACGCCACTGGAAGGCTTTTTGCCTTCACTGTAGATTGGTAGTAACTATATCACTATGCCCTGACCCGGATAGCCTAGGCTAGCCTGATCTTATCAGGTCTCAGAAGCTAAGCAGGGTCAGTCCTAGTTAGCATTTGGATGGGAAACCACCAAGGAGTACCTTGGTTGCTATGCAGAGGCAGGCAAGGGCAAACCGCCTCTGAAATTGTCTTGCCTTGAAAACCCCATGGGGGTCGCCATTCATCAGCTGTGACTTGACAGCAAACAAACCAACAAACCACTATAGTGTTGTAGCAACATAGCAGCAATCAGTAAAAACAAAATCTGTAAAAGGCCTCCTGGTTTCCAGGGGAATGGGGGGCACAAGGAGAAGAGAAGAGACTGGATTCAGACTACCTGAAGGAGTCTCAGAGCAGCTTACCATCCCTTTCCCTTTCTCCTCCCCTCCCCACAACGGGCACCCTGTGAGGTAGGTGGGGCTGAGCAGGGCTTTTTTTTTGTAGAAAAAGCCCAGCAGGAACTCATTAGCATAATAGGCCACACCCAACAGCAGAAACTCATTAGCATATTAGGCCACGCCCCCAGCAGCGCAGCTCCCTCCCAAGATCAGCTTCCCCAGGTGCCCCACGGCTTGCGGGGCGCATGGGGAACCTGAGGGAAGGAAGGCAGTTTCTGGATCGGCTTCCCCAGGCGCCCTGCAGCTGCGGGGCGCCTGGGGAACCCGAGGATTGGCTTGGCTTGCAAGGTGCCTGGGGAACCCGGGGGGGAGGCTGTAGGCGTGGCCAACTCGGAAGCCTGCCGCAACTCCATTCCTGTGCGTTCCTGCCCAAAAATAGCCCTGGGGCTGAGGGAGCTCTCTGGAGAACTGCCCTTGAGAGAACAGCTCTGAAAGAACTTATGGCTGACCCAAGATCACACCAACAGCTGCATGTGGAGGAGTGGGGAATCAAACCTGGTTCTCCCAGATGACAGTCCTCGCTCTTAACCACAACACCAAAGGGTGAGGGCGGGAATACGGTGCCGGTGTGGATAGGGAGGTTTAGAAATCTGCGCCTTTCAGTTCACACGCCATCAAAGTAAGGTCTGAGAACAGCATGCTGAGGACAGGGGAAAGGACAACCAGAGCACAAGTGGGCGGAAATGTCCTGTGGGTGGTCTGCTCCTCTTTGGTTGCAAAACTGGACCAAAAGCTCCATATAGAAACAGCCTGGGTTTGGGTCTGGTCAGTGCCTGGGTGACAGACCTCTTGTGAATCCTATGTAAGCTCTTTGCACCCATGATGGTAGACAAGTGAGGTATAAAGGCAGGAAAACCAATTCGATGAGCAAGGAAATGGTAAAGTTGGGTACCACCACCACGTACTGACACTCGCATTGCTCTCCACTTGATTTCTGTCTGTGGTGTTCAGCCTCATTCACATGGGCAAACATTCTCTTGCTGTTGCCGCAGAGAAGCAACCCCCCTTTTCAGTCCTGAAACCTACGCTCTCATCTTCCTCTTAGCCAGCATTAAAATCCGGCATTAGAATGAAGTTCCCAGGTTTAAGCCCCGGTGAGCGCTGGCTCAAATTAACCCATTCTTTTTTGCTCTATCATACATACACACAGACCGAGGCATAAGTTGGATATATCACCAATATCTTTCCTTCCATCCTTTCAGCCAGCGTACGGCCTCATTAGGAACACATCTCCCCCCACCCCTTTTTTTTAATTTTATGAGCCAGGCTGAGGCCGATTGAGAAAGATCACTTGAATTTGCTCATTGATGAACTTGCCGAGAGGAGGCAGAAACTATCAATATCATTGACCTTTGTGGGTGCAGCCGCTATTTCAGCATCTGCCCCTGCCATTTTGAAATTAAATGGAATTGCTGCGCAGGCACAAAAAGCATCCTGCTGCAGGTTAGGAGCCTGTCTCCACGTTGTATACTTTCCCGGCCTATTTTTCCCCCTCTATTACCAGATTACAGCAGTCCTGACAGTACCATGATCGGAAGGACACCGTCCATCTTTGGTACTCCTGCTTTCTGCTCTCAGCCAGGGATCCTCTGTTTGGACAGCAGTTTGTTCACAAGTTGCAAGCAGCAACCTCAAACACTGGGGAGGAATTTTGCTTTGCTCCTGAGCATTCAAAGTTAGATTGTAACAGCTCTGCGCAAGCACATTTTCCACACTGCTGTCCTCACACACGTCCTTTATCAGCCATCTTCTTTATATTGCCTCAAGCAGGTATCTGGAGAAACAGAATACAAATTTTCAAAGTATAAAGTGACAAATAAATTAAATGAAACAAAGGTTTTCGCTCCAGCAGGGGAACCCGTGTGGCGTGCCGCTATTCTTGACCATTTTGCCTGTCTGAGTGTTTGTCCAAGCAAACATTCAAGTCCAATCACAGACAGTTTTGAACATATGCATTCTTGTACAGTTGTCTCCTGTCCCTGCCAAATATTAGATTGTAAGGAGCCTCAAGAGCCTCTTGCTAAGAGTAAAAGAGGAGAGTGCAAAAGTTGGCTTGAAACTCAACATCAAAAAAACTAAGATCATGGCTTCCCGCGTTTTAAGTATTGAGCAGGAGGCGATGAATTCAAACAACAAATATTCAGTGATATTGCTCAGCTCCAAAGACAGCTCTATGAGAGCGGCACCTTAATTTATACTGTTCCAACACATAACTTTCAACAATGTAACTATATACAAGCAATACTGTTGGATCCAAGCAGGGCTCAGTGATAGGGTATCCAGATAGGCTTCAGGACCAATGGGAGTCTTTATTCATCAGCCAATAAGAAATGGAGCTTTAGGATGCCAGAGCCCTCTCAAGCTATTCCTGCTTCAATAATCCAAAACACAAACACAATACCGCGCCATCACTCCTTGGCAAATAGAAGGGGAAGTCGTGGAAGCAGAGACAGAATTCACCTTCCTGGGATCCAAGATCACTGCAGATGGTGATTGCAGCCATGAAATTAAAAGACGCCTGCTCCTTGGAAGAAAAGCGATGGCAAACCTAGACAGCATAACAAAAAGTAGAGATATGACCCTGCCAACAAAGTCTGTATGGTCAAAGCCATGGTATTCCCAGTAGTGATGTATGGCTGCGAGAGTTGGACTATAAGGAAGGCTGAGCGCCAAAGCATAGATTCTTTTGAATTATGGTGCTGGAGAAGACTCTTGAGAGTCCCTTGGACTGCTAGGAGATCAAATCAGTCATTCCTAAAAGAAATCAACCCTGACTGTTCCCTGGAGGGCCAGATACTGAAGCTGAAGCTCAAATACTTTGGCCACCAAATGAGAAGGGAGCACTCACTGGGGAAGACCCTGATGCTGGGAAAGACTGAAGGTAAAAGAAGAAGGGGGCGGCAAAGGATGAGGTGGTTAGACAGTGACATCAGTGCAACAAACATGAAATTAAGCGAACTCTGGAACACGACAGAAGACAGGAGGGCCTGGCGTGATGTGGTCCATGGGGCCGCGAAGGGTCGGACTCGACTGTGCAACTGAACAACAACAACAAAAACAACAAAGTTTGTAAAGTGCCATCAAATTGCAGCTGACTTAGGGCAACCCCATAGGGTTTTCAAGGCAAGTGAGAAGCAGAGGTGGTTTGCCATTGCTTTTCTCCACAGATCTTCCATTGGGGGTCTCCCATCCAAGCATCCTGCTTAGCTCTCCTGATTGGACGAGGCTGGGCTTTCCTATACCATTCCACAAGCCTCTCCACCAAATACAGACTGTTGCTAATGACTTACAAAAAAGGTGTTTCAGTCCTGTCTAGGAGAGAGTTTTTCTTTGCACTCGAGCCTTATTTGTCATGCCTAGCTGAATGAATGGGTTTATTCAGAACTGATCGCAAATATTTTGTTTGTAATTACAGAGCTTCCCCCTTAGCCGTCCCCTTCCCAGTCCATTCGTCCAACGCACATGATAGAAACAAAATTATACAAAAGAAGTGCTTTTTTTTTGGTTTCCTCAATCCTGCTAAAAGAATACAACCTGCCTCACTTTTCTTGTAACCCAGCTTTGCCCATTTGGTCTCCCTGCCTGACATCCAAAGCCAAATAATGAATCCAAGGGACCACGGTGAACAAAGGAGTCCAAGAGAACAAACACCATGTAGTGGTTCAAGACAACAACAATTTTTTGGAAACCAGTACATAACACACTATAAAGGCGACACGCTGCAGCAGTTGAATATAGTACTATCCCAACACAGTCTGACTTATTTCAAGAGTGTGGTAAAGTCCCCATTTGCTGGCAAAAGTGTGGCAAGAGTGTGGTAAAGCGCCAAAAAGTCTGGAGATGCTTTAAAAAAAAGTTCAGGAAGATTCCAAGTGGTCAACATCCTATTCCGGGGTAGCAGGGGTTTCTAATTGGCTGGTCTGAAATTGAATAGACAGTGGACAGGCTCAGGAATAAGTGACTGTGTACTGTTAGGCTGAACTGTTTAAAGCTTTGGTTCCACTTGATGATTTATGCTGTCCTGATAAAGACTGAGGAAACCCCTGCCACTCCAGAATAAAATGTTGACTGCTTGGAATCCTCCTGAACTTTCGTTGTAAAGGATCTTCAGAACTTTTTGTACTAATTGGGGACTTTTTTGTACCAACTGGGGACTTGTGAAATAAGTCATACTGTATTGGGATAGTACTGTATTCCACCGTTGCAGTGTGTTGTCTTTTTTGGTGTTTTATGCACCGATTTCAAAAAAAGTTAATGTTGTGTTGAACTTCTACATGGTGTTTGCTCTATTAACATCCAGAGCCATGCACGTACATTTGTGTTTACTGCATCACATATATGTGTGTCTCCACACTGCCACCCGGGAACTGCAGTCTGGTCCTGTAAACTGGGACCCTGCACCACGATTCATGTCACTGACTGCACAGGTTCAAAAGCAGCCCATCCACTCCAACGTAACTGATTAAAAATTATCTTTGAGCCGCGCAGTTATGACCCTGGGATAGACATAACCCAAGCAAGCCAAGAAGTTGCATTGCCAAAGTCTGCTCTGACAGTCACTACGATGAATGCCACTGCCACAGAGACACCCGAAATACTGCTCACTTGGAACTGTGAGCAAATCATCCTATTTGAGACTCTCCACTTGACACAATTAACAGGCACTGGGAGCAAGATGCCCTCAATTTTTTCTAACACCTGTTTTGCAAACACTGAATCATCCCAGTGGTTTCAACTCACTGTCCTTAACACAACATGGAGCATCTTTCTCAAAAGAGCAACTGTGAGCAGTGAGTCATGCAAGATGCTGCCACTCACAAACAGAAGCATCGTGTGAAGTTGAGTCAGACAGACCTTGAGTCCATCCAGCTCGGGATTGCCTACTTTGATTGGCAGCAGCCCTCAGGAAGGGGCCATTTCGTGCAGGAGCTCGGGGGAGCTCAGCTCCAGGAGTTGGTGCTAGCTGCCCCCCGTAGGGGAATGCCTGCTTGCGTCATGGCTGCAGCAAAACGACCCCGTCCCCTAGAAAGGTCCTTGTTCCTCCGACCAGCCTTCTGAAGGCTTCAGCCACCACTGAAGCTATCCTCCCAGAACAGTGGTATTTCTGAGGCTTGGATTAGTGGCTGTCCCCTCTCTGCCTTCTTTCTTTCTTTCTTTCTTTCTTTCTTTCTTTCTTTCTTTCTTTCTTTCTTTCTTTCTCTCTCTCTCTCTCTCTCTCTCTCTTTCTCTCTTTCTTTCTTTCCTTCCTTCCTTCCTTCCATCCTTCCTTCTCTCTCTCTCTCTCTCTCCTTTCTTGCCTTCTGACATACTTCCGATGATGTCAGGTGGTGTAGCATATGCAAATAAGTTATGCTAATGAGTTATGCTAATGAGCTCCTGCACCTCTTTTTCTACGAAATGATCCCTGGTCTCAAGTGAGGGACTTTCTTAACACCTGCAACTTGTGCTCCTTTTAGGGGAGACTGAGGAACAAGCCTAAAGCCCTCTGTATGCTAACAATGTGCTCTAGGATCTTGCATCTAGCTCTCGTGCATTAAAATGCATGCATAGAAATGCTAAGGTTCCATGAAGCGCTCTGCCTGACCCTTCATAGGCTGCAGATGTTACAGTGTAATATGAACTCCTGGCAAAATATTACAGGGCCATCATTTTATTTATTTATTTATTACTTCATACTTTTATCCCGCCCTCCCCGCAAACGTGCACAGGGCGGCTTACAAGTGGCACATAGTGCCAGATCCAGTAACAGCTAAAACATTCTAAAATACAACAGCAACAACAGTAAAACAATTTCCAATAAGGTGCTTCCAGTAATGATGGTAATCAACATTCAGATGGCGTCCTCCCAGGGTTGATATTTGCCCCCTGTGGCCGTCCGGCCTGGGCTGCATTCACAGGCTGACCCTCATCGCCAATGTTGCTCGCAATGGTAGGCGGTGGTGGTGGCGGCTTGATGGAAGAGCTCCGTCTTGGCTAGTCAAAGGCTTGGTGGAAGAGCTTCGTCTTGCAGGCCCTGCAGAACTGCATAAGATCCCACAGGGCCCTGATCTCCCCAGGAGCTCATTCCACCAGACAGGAGCCACCACCGAGAATGCCCTGGCCCTGGTTCCAGCAAGCCTGGACTCTCTGGGGCCCGGGATACAAAGTCAGTGTTGCAACCCCGACCGAAGTGCCCGCTGAAGTATATGCGGGGAAAGGCAGTCCCTCAGGTATGTTGGACCCTGGCCATATAGGGCTTTAAAGGTAAGTACCAGCACCTTGAAGCGAATTTGGTATGCTATAAGCAGCCAGTGCAGCGCTGCCAGCACCGGCCAGATATGGTCCCACTTTGCGAGATCCATCAGTAGCCTGGCCATGGCATTCTGCACCAGCTGCAGCTTCCAGATTTGCAACAAGGGCAGCCCCATGCAGAGAGCGTTACATGACCGTTGCATGGATCACTGTGGCCAGATCATCGCGGTTGAGGAAGGGAACCAACTGCCGGGCCAACCGAAGATGGTAAAAGGCTGACTTGGCAGTGGCTGCTACCTGGGCCTCCATTGTTAAGGAGGGATCCAGGAGCACTCCCAAACTCCTAACCCCCGACACAGGCACCAATGGTACCCTGTCGAAGCTCAGGAGTGGGACCCCGACCGATGACCACCCCAATCATCTTCTTCCATTCTAATCAATGGAGAACAGGGCTAGTTCAGAGCAAATGAAGACAGGACCTTCAGCCATATGTGACAATGCAAGAGGCTTGGGAAGGTGGAGAACCAGTTTGGTGTAGTGGTTAAGAGCGGTAGATTCTAATCTGGAGAACAAAGCTTGATTCCCCACTCCTCCACATGCAGCCCGTTGGGTGATCTTGGGTCAGTCACAGATCTCCCAGAGCTCTCTCAGCTTCACCTACCGCACAGGGTGTCTGTTGTGGGGAGAGGAAGGGAAGGAGATTGTAAGCTGCTCTGAGTAAAACGCAGAGTATAAATCCAACTCTTCTTCCTTTTCTTCTTCTTCCTTGACTTAGGGGGCTACTAGGGATATTATTAGCAGTAGTATTATAAAAAAAATATGAGCTGCCCTCCCCCGAAGGGCTCAGGGTGGTGTACATCATCATAAAACATACACCAGGTTACAAACATAATAAATAATTAATAGCAAAGCTTGTTTGTTTGTTTGTAGCAAATAAAATCCTCCAGATAGTTGATGGCATACATAAGATTTCACTCCCTACATAGGGCAGATCGTAAACCAGGCTTGGTGAAGGCCATGGTAAAGGCCATGGTAAGAGACCATTGCAGTGCTCAGCCACAGGCCAGGTGGAACATCTCTGTTTTATATGCCCTGAGGAACTAATCTAGGTTTCCGCAGGGTGCAGATGTCACTAGGCAGAGGGCTCCACCAGGGCGGGGCCAGGACCAAAAAGGCTTTGGCTGTAGTTGAGGACAGCTGGATGTCTTTGGGACCAGGGATCTCCAGTAGATTTTTATCTCCCAAGTGTAAAGCTCTTCGACTGGTTCATGGTTCACAAAGCAATGTTGGTGAACTGACAAACCGCCACGAACATTCATGAATTTTGATGCCGTTCGCGGTGGTTCATGAAGAGCAGAAAGCAGGGATTTAAATCCCTGCTTTCTGCTCCTCCTGTAAAACAGCTGAGCGGTGGGGAGTTCCCTGCCACTCAGCTGCTTGGTTTAAATGGCTGGGAGACATTTAAACTACTTCTTTCTTTAAACAGCTCATGAACCAGTAGCAACTGGTTCGGTTTGCAGAATGGTGTATCAGTTTGTGGTTCAACCATGAACCGAACCACAAAATGCAGTTTGTGCCCATCCCTAGATGGTACAGGTATATCCCTAGTTTCATCTGCGAAATGATAGAGGGCTCATAGTGTATCTACCTAAAGACTCCTCCCTAGATTAGGAGGCATACCCTTGATGGCCATGCTTTGTGGCACGTAGGGTTTCCAGCCTCCAGGTGGGGCCTGGAGATCTCTCACTTTTACAACTGATTTCCAGCTGAGATCAGCTCCCCTGGAGAAAATGGCTGCTTTGAAGGGTGGACTCCATGGCACTGTACCATGCTGAGGACCCTCCCCTCCCCAGACCCCACCCTCTCCTGAATCCACCCCCAAAGTCTCCAGATATTTTCCAACCCAGAGCTGGCAAGCATAGTGGCACGGCACTGCCGCCTTTTCAAGTACTTATTTGTTGATGTCATGAGAGTCTGCTGAGGGAAAGAGGGAGGGTTTAGCAAATGCAGGAATCACTTCCGCATGGCAACCATAACTTAGAAGCACACTAATTTGTCTGGCAGGCTGCCCGGTGCAACCTACGACCCCGACATGAACTACTACTCTACCCATGACTGGGGTCACACCCATGGATTAACAGTTTGCCTTGTTTCACTTAGGGTCCAATTGTACAAAAGTCGAACAGCCCTTCAAAGAATCAAACATGCAATCTGATTCTTAAGATCTGACTTAAAGGGTTTATGTTATTGATATTGTTGCAATATTAGTAAGCAACATCAATACTTTTCCAGCACTAACCTTTACAGAGTTACATAAGTAAAATTAGACGAGTCACTCACTCAAGAAGCTCAGAATCTAAAACAGACAATGGGGAAAACAACAGAGGGGAGGGAAAGAGAGACACGGGATGTAAAGGAACAGGCTCACAACTGCTATTCCCTCTGGCCCTGGGAAGTCAGAAAAGCCCCTCAGCCATCCCAAGTCTTTGCTTGGCCTCTTTCCCTTACTCCCAAGGAGTAACAGCTTCTCTCTGGGTTGTAACTGCTGCTATTAACAAATCTGGAAGAGTATCTCCTGATAAACAGAGTTGTATATCACACATTAAGCTGCCTTATACAGAATCAGACCTGAGGTCCATCAAAGTCAGTATTATCTACTCAGACTGGCAGTGGCTGTCCAAGGTCACAAGCAGAGGTCTTTCCCATCACCTACTGTTAGACCCTTTAACTGGAGATGTCGGGGACAGAACCTGGGACCTTCTGCATGCCACGCAGATGCTGTACGACTGAGCCATGACCCTTCAGTGTTGCCATCAGAGGCTCTGCCTAGCTGCCACATCTCTTGCTTTACTCACACTAGCTAGCACGGAGCCTTTGGCACTTTTGAATTTTAGGGATGGCAGGCTCACCCACTTCAGCCAGAGCTATTAGCATAACTAAGAGCTGGAGTTCTCTGTGCTTGCAAGAGAGATGACTCATCTCCTGTAATTTCCCCCCTTGCCAGCTAAGAGCTTGCGGCCAGGTTCCAGAATGCAGTCCCAACATTCAGATTACTGGGATGAATTCTAAAGTGGAGGCCATTTCTCCACAAAGGACAAAAGGAATGGAAGGGTGAGGGTAGCCTTGAGAAGACAAAAAGAGAGAGAGAAGTGGCACCAGATACCTGCCTGGTGGGAGTCCATGAATTTTGGACAAAAATCACTCATGTCAGAGAACAAGAATTCTTCAGGAGGTTAAGATGGCACTGTTGAAGAAGGAAACGTCTGAAGCAAGGAAACACAGGTCAAGAACATAAAACACTGATGGGCGGGTGGTTCTAACAGTGGGCAAAATTGTGTTGGTAAACCCTTCCATATACAAATTCAGGGACTGCTAACAGTCATGGTGGTGGAAAGTGCCATCAATTTGCGGCCAACCTAGGGTGACCCCATAGGGTTTTTAAGGCAAGAGATGTTCAGAAGGGGGTTGTCCTGGGCCAACCCTGCTTAGTTTCTGAGATCTGATGAGATCAGGCTAGCCTGGGCTATCCAGGTCAAGGCACAGGTACTGAGGTAATTTTAGATTCTGCTCTTAGTTATCTTAGCCTTGGTCCTAGCCCCTCCCTACACACTAATACATTAAAACTACAACATCCTGAATGCACTGGGGAGAAAGAGCCGGAGGAATAAATACGGAGGTTACCTGGATAGGGCATGACCATTTCTAGCAACAGCTTTCATGGGGGCGGGGAGCTTTACTGAGCTAAGGTGGCCGGGGCTCCTGACTGTTCCCCCAAAGTCCAATCCTGATGACACCACTGGCTGCTGACATAACTAATGTAACTAATGCACCTGATATCCTTCCTTGAAGTCAACATTATGTGATTCAGTGTAAAAAGGAAGAGCTGAGAGGCAACTCCAGTGCTCCAGCCCAGTCCAATGCATCCCTGCACAGTGGATAACACCAACTCACCAGTCCTGCAATGGGCTTGGTGGTGGAGGAAAGTGCAGCCACAGCTGACTTAGAGCAATCCTGAAGGGCTTTCAAGGCAAGAGAGGATCAGAGGTGGTTTGCCATTGCCTGCCTCTACATAGAGACCCTGGACTTCCTCGGTAGTCTCCCATCCAGATACTAACCAGGGCCAACCCTACTCAGCTTCTGAGATCTGACAAGTTCAGGCTAGCCTGGGCCATCCAGGCCATGTAACTCTGCTCAGGACTGAACTGTAAAGAGGACTCGAGGGATCAAGGAAGGGAACTCTGCCACAGCCTGCAATGAAACTCTGACAGATGAATATGCACAAGCCCATCAGCATGATCAGTCAGCCTGTCCTGGGGAGAAGTGCTTTCACCCCAAAGATGGCGGCAATGAGTAAAGTCCATCCATGAGAACTAAACATGCCTCGCACAATTAGATGATGGATGCTGATCAGAGAATTCCAGATTATTGTACGAACTCCCTACGTATTAGAACCTACTATATCAAAGAAATTGATCTTGCTTGGTTTGCTTCCTGATGTGTTCATTTACTTTATGCAGTGGAATTTTTTTTAAAACCACCCCCTCTTAGCCTCACAGGTTTTCTGAAAGGAGAATGCCACGCATTATAAAAACCTCATTACTTCAAAAGTTGGGGCACATCAATATTCAGGTTGGATAGTACAGCCATGGGAAAGGGCCATGGTTCTCAGTGGCAATTGGACTTGAGTCAGTGGCGGAGTATCTGCTTTGAATGCAGGTGATCCCAAGTTCAGTCCTCAGAACCTCCAGCTGAAAGGGCCTGGGTAGTATGCAATGGGCCCTGACCTGGATAGCCCAGGTTAGCCCAGTTTCACCATATCTCAGAAGCAACGCAACGTTGGCCCTGGTTAATATTTGGATGGAAGACCACCAAGGAATATCAGGGTTGCTACACAGAGACAGGAAATGGCAAACCACCTCTGAAGGTCTCTAGCCTTGAAGACTTCACAGGGTCGCCATAAGTCAGCTGTGACTTGACAGCAATATATATATGTATATGTATATGTTATGGAGACCTTGCAGAGCTGCTGCCTACCAGAGCAGACAATACTGACCTTGGTAGACCAATGGTCTGAATCAGCACAAGGCAACGTCATAGGTTCACATTTCCCTGTGGATCTTCCAAATGGATTTTTTGGTGCGTGTAAACAAATTGTTCCTAATTAAGCACAGATGTACTTTCTTTTTATTGTGCTGTTTTCACAACACAGTGACACAGAGCGCTGAGCAGAGGCTACCTGACGCCTCCCCGCAGTTGGAATCACGGCTCCGTGTGTTGATTCCTGCATTCTGGACCAGTTGAAGTTTCTGGACTGTTTTCAAAGGCAGTCTCACAGAGAGTGCATTACAGTAAACTAACCTGGATATGATCAGAGCACGGATCGCCACCGCCAGACCACAGTTTTGAAGGAAGGGCCACAGCCGATGTACCAGCCCAAAGTATACAAAAGGCACTAAGCACCACAAAGGAGACAGCTGCAGGCCAGGATCCAGCAGCACCCTTAAGCTATAAACCTTCTTCCTTCATGGGGAGAGCAACATCCTCCAAGGCAGGCTGCCTCCTCAGTTCTTAAAGGGCTTTGTCATTGGCCAACAGGACTTCACTCTAGTCTGGATTGCGCATCAGTTTATTGGCTCTCATCTATCCCATTATTTTCTCCAGGCACCTGTTTCCACAGACCAACCCGAGTCAGAAGTTAAGAAGAAAGAGAGGAGTCTCATCCACATAATGGTGGTACCTCGCTCCAGATCCCTGGATGATCTTTCCCAGTGTTTCATGTAGATCACTGGTTCCCTAAGTGGGCAATACCGCCCCCTGGGGGCACTGGAACAATCCAGATGGGCGGTAGGAACCTTGGGTGCAATTGGGGGGCGTTGAATAAAAATAAGGGGGTGGTGGAAGCATCAAGAAAGAAGAGTACAGAACCTATCTAAAGCAGCCTTTTCCTGCCTTCTCCTGGTCTTCCCTGGGATCAGGGAGGGAGGGGGAGGGGGAGGTGATGAGGGGTCTCCACAGCCAATCACAGTCATGCATTTGCAAATTGCCAGTGCATGTGCACCCTTGTAAGGTTGGTGTTGCTGCTGGGCTCTTGTGTGGTGGCTGCTGCTGGCCTCTGACTTCAGGCCTTCAGCTGCTGCTGCTCTGTGCCTGCCTTGGCCTGCCTGGCTGCGTGGATCGTGGGGGACTCTACCTGCATCTTTTTGTCCACTTCCTGAAGGTAGATTTCCAGGAAGGGCACTGAGTAATTTTTTTTTCCTGAAAAGGGGGCGGTAGGCCAAATAAGTTTGGGAACCTCTGATGTAGATGTTAATTAGCAAGGTGGAGAAGACAGATCACTGCTGGACCCCAAAGCATAGACAACACGGGGCCAAGCAGCAGTCTCCCAGAAATATATTTTGGAATCAGTTAACTAAGTAAGACTGAAACCACCAAAGCTTGGTACCCACCCTCACCCACTCATAGCCGAGTCCACCATCCAGCCTCTCCAGAAAGATATCATGGCTGATGGTATCAAAAGCCATGGACATATCCAGGAGAATCAACCTGGACACATTCCTGCTGCCGCTTACCCAAGGAAGATCATTGGTCAGGGTGACCAAGACCACTTCCATCACAAACCCCAGCCTGAGTCCAGATTGAAATAGGTCCAGATAACCTGTCTTCTCCAAAACCGCCCAAAGCTGTGTAGCTACCACCTGCTCCAGCTACCAGGCCGTAGTTATTTAGATGACTGGGGCCCAGGACACCAGTGACACCTTCTTCAGGAGGGGTTTCACAACAGTCTCTCTCAAAGCAGCTGGAACTACACCCTCCCAAAGACAGACATTTGTTATCTCTCTCCAGACCCACTCCACCAAACTAGCTCCCCCCCCCTCACAGTCCAAAAACTGGCCAAGACTAGCTTCCTCTTTGCATTAGGATAGTTAAACTGGACCAATTTTGTGGCATCCAAAAATCTATGTATAGATGATATAGGCATCTTTTTTAATGACAGCTGTGCCTACCTGATAGAGAGTGGTATTTAAATGGCAGAACAAAGGGAACTGGAATTGCCTTAGGGAGCGGGAGAAGGTGAAGGTTAATCAAAGGAAATGACAGTTAAATGGTACTCCAGGCTCTCGAGACTGTACGCGTGCATTTCTCCAGAAAATATGTTGTTGGGGTTCCCATAAAGAAATATATACAAACAGAAGGCAAAATAATGGATCAAAAAGAAACATAATTTTCATGGCTGCCCCTTTTGCAACCTTCATGCCTACGTGCAGAATGTCCAGGAGTGCAGCCTTAAATACCAAGCAAAACAAAGAAGAAAGCTACGGAATTATGTCTATCCCCCCCTTTTTTAAGAAAAAGAAAGCTTATTCTGAATGACCACTGAAAAAGTAATATCACACCCCTCTCCCATTTCCGCGCCAACACACAAAAATCTCCATTCTGCTTTCTCCCTGGTGAGCCATTTTGCTACATCATTTTCTTTTTCCCTTTGCCGAGTTTTTTCCCCATTAAATGTACACTGTTGTTAATGTTATTTTTGCATTGGTGCATATACGTTGCCTAAAAATTGTGCACAAGAAAGACAAATCAAAAGGGCTGGCAGTGAAAATAAACAGGATCTCAATGAAAACAAGGGGAAAAAATCCATATTCATAAATCCGTATCTAGAAAGAAAATTTGGGTACCAGTTACACATGGCACAGTTGAATATTTGGGGCTGTGGGGGGGCTTGCAGGTATTTCAGTAAATAATCTAGAATTAAACTCATCAATAGTACAGCCTTAAACAGAGTTCATTAAATTATTTAAAAGGCTGTCATTCTCACAGAGACTCAAGACGGATTACACTGTGTAAGCCAATGCGATCAACGGGATGAGATCTAATAAGCGATGTATTAGGACTACAGAAACCTGAAACAAGTGCAGAATGTTAGACACGATACAGAATGCAGATGCAGGGCAGAAAAATGGTATTACATCAGTAGAAATAATGTAGTGAAAGCAGGCTAATATATACCGAATAGCACATACAGCAAACAGATAATACATCCTATACCGGCTTGCACAGTCCACACACAATTTTGTTCTCTTTAAAAGAGTTTTCCTGAACCATTCTGTTATAATATAACCCTCCTAAACAGTTCTGCTTTACACAGTTTACACAGCGACAAAATTGTGGAAAGCTTTCTGACATTCTCAGACCATTCAACAAGCTGGGGGCTACAATGGAGAACGTGTGGTTGTTGATCTTGCCCATTTACAGGGTGGTCTTCAAAGAAGGCTGTGGTCAAATGAGTGAAGTGGTCATGGTGGACCATAGGAGGAGTGGCTGTCCTGAAAATATGAGGGTCCAAGGCCACGTGAGGCTTTTTCTGTGATAACCAGTGCCTTGAATTGGACCCAGCAGCTGATGGGTAGCCCATGGAGGTGTAATAGGCATGCTCCACCAAGCTCCCAATAATAACTGGCATTCTATACCAACAAAAATCTTCAAAGGCAGACCCATGCAGAGTGCATGGCAGTAGTCTAGTCTTGATGTAACCATAGCATGGATCCAGGTGGCCAGACTGGTCAGATCAAAATAGGGGGCCATCTGCCAGACCAAACCAAGTTGGAAGAAAGCTCTTTTTCAATTTGTTTTGCAGCTGCATTACCTTGGACAGAGAAGGGTGTCAGCCTCCTTAGGGTTTCAATGTAATGTTCTTCACCTTAATCAAAAGTAGCATGGATGAAGTACTCAGCATTGCAAACATGGGACTTTTCCCAAAAAGTTCAAGCAGCTGTTTGGCGGGGAAGGGGGGGGGACTTATACAACAGAAGACTGAGAACTTTTGGATGCACACCTGTTTATTCGTCAAGTTAAACTTCTATGCCCTGTATAACCTTTTAAAGTTTTCAGAGTGGTTTATTTTCTATTTAAAACTAATCAGATTAAAGTGGAGTTGCCCAATTTTAGACTTCCATTCATATTTCGGGGCTTATTCTCAAGGCTCCAGGGCAACAAGTTTAAATCTCAGGACCGTCAGCTCCCTTTGTGTATACTTGATGGCTCCTTTTAAGGTTTTTATGAGTGCCTGGAAACTACTGCACATATAAACCGGAGATGGAAGGCCATAATCTGGCACTAACAGCTCAGCTGCATTTTATGTTGCAATCACAGTTAATCTCCATTCGCACGTGTATTATGCATAGGGAACAGTTTCTCTCTTCAAGGATACATGATTATGACTATAGTCGTTCACTGATATCAGATGATACAGTGCCTCATAGTGTGTGGAAAAGCTGCTTTTCCGTGTGACATCACCTTATGACATCACCAGGCATGAGTCTCAGAATCTGGTATGCTGAGGATCTAGACACTCTAGATCAGGGGTCCGTTGGAGCGGGAGCGCACAAGGGCGCAGCTCCGGGAGTGAGGAGCCCAGGGGGCGGGCACATGACCAAGCCCCGCCCCCTCCTCGGCTTCCCCGAGCAGTGCAGAGGCGCAGCGCCCCAGGGAAAGCCCTGCTAGGGTCTTTATTGTTTTTAATGTTTTGTTTTAATATTGATAATTTTATCATTGTTCCTTTTATGACTGTGTGCTGCTTTTCCAGAGACTTGCTCAAGGTGGCATATAAATTTTCTAAGTATACCATTTTTTATCTGGGCACATGGCACATAAGTACTGGAGAAATTTCACCTTCAGCAGCTTCCACCCCATCAGTTTGGTGTAGTGGTCAGGAGCTGGACTCTAATCTGGGAGAACCGGGTTTGATTCCCCACTCCTCCACATGCAGCTGCTGGTGTGACCTTGGGCCAGTCACAAGTTCTCTCAGAGCTGTTCTCTCACGATCAGTTCTCAAAAGACTTCTCTCAGCCCCACCTACCTCACAGGGTGTCTTGTTGTGGGGAGGGGAAGGGGAAGGGATGGGTGGTGCACATGTCCTGGGTATCTCAAGTCTACTTGAAACCTGGTGGTTTCAAGGGAGCAGGAAGAGAATGAGGGCATGTTCTTTACGCTTATTTTTATTGCACAAAGTATTGGATGGGGAAGGGAATGGAGGAAGAGCAGGTCAGTTTCACTCACCTGTGGAGTGGAGCCTGAGGGGTGGGCGTCGCCTTCTGACACACTTCCGGTATGTTGGGGGGGGGGGGGGGGTGGCATATGCAAATGAGTTATGCTAATGAGTTATGCTAATGAGCTCCTGCACCTCTTTTTCTATGAAATGACCCCTGCTCTAGATCAAAATATCCCCCGCAAAAAAAAAACCAGCCAAAGAATAAGAAACATGGCCACAGTGAGAATAACCTGGTCATTTTTTCATCACTCTCTGATGACCTTCCCTGCCACTGAAAGGAGATCAACAAAGAGGACAAACCAACATTCCCAGGGGAGAATATTCCATAATTCCAGGGCAATCACTTAGGGCCAAATAAGGCTTGATGGCGTCCTTATGGCCACCACAAGTCATTTAAAAATGGCCAGTCCTGATTGGGCCTGCAGCGCATCAAGCTGGGGCATTCATGTCCCCCGACACACACCTTATCAAGTGCCAAAACAGCCACCCGCCTAGCACCTCCAAAGGAAACTAGAGCAGCAGAGAAAAATGGCGGTGGCAGCCTCATGGCTGCCACAAGGACACTTAACGTCTCATTTGGCACCAAGAAGGCCCTGCTCCTATGGATAACAAGCCTGCATCCATGTGAGATGGCATCTTCAGCAGGGCCTCGTCTTAAGGACAGGGAGGGATCCCATGGAAGTAGACATTCCTCAAGGTATCCAAAAGAGAGCCAGCATGGTGTCATGGTTTAAGAGCATTGGACTTTAATCTGGAGAACCAGGACTGATTTCCCCACTCCTCCACATGAAGCCTGCTAGGTGACCTTGGGCCAGTCACAGTTCTCCCAGAACCCTCTCAGCCCCACCTACCTCACAAGGTGCCTGTTGTGGGGAGAGGAAGAGAAGGCGATTGTGAGCTTTAAGACTCCTCAGGGTAGAGAGAAGCAGGGAATAAGAACCTACTCTTCTTCAGAACTAACACCATCAACTGTGCACCCCAAAATAGGTGGCCAATCTAAGTCATGGTGCGCAGGTAAAATGCTCTCTCTGAGCAGCATTTTAGTGGGTTTGTATGCTCACTCTGATAGGGCACAGCTCGATTTCTCTTGTTCCTTTAACTGGAAGGGGGGGGGCCCTTTCCCACAGGGGATCTGCTGTATTAGGGCAGAGTTTGCACGGATGCATCCAATCTATGAGGCCCACGCTTGCATTGCTAATTTCAAGACATTTGCATAAATGGGAAAGTTTGCGCGCAACAAAATTAATGTCCCAAGTATTCCAACCATGCCATTAGGCAGCCAAACACAAACTACGCAACCCCTGAACCAGCACAATGAAGCAACCCACCTTGAAATTCTCACACCGAGCCACAGATGAAATGAAAATTCCCAAATGATTCTCAAATAATGTTTGAAACACTCCCCGAATAGGATATGAGGCAAAATTCATCAAATGCATTATTCATTAGCATTACGAGTTATTTACACAGCTCTGCTAGGCCCTAATCTGTTTCCCTCTTCCCCACCCCGCACACACACATACACAATTCCATCACACACAATCCCATCAAAATCTACACGGCACTAATAAAGTATGGCATCTGATCTTGAAGCGTCCCATTGCTTGGCCCTGCAGGTACGTAAAAGGTTATAATACCAGAGTTATTAATCCTCCATTGTTTTGACAATTGATTTGGAACACAGACGGGCGCAGTCTTTTTAACACGCGATCATAAATGTTCCCAACTAATTGATTTCTCCAGTGCGCACCTGGCGGCATCAAAGCCTGGAACAAAGGTGGGCGTTGCTGCTTAGATCTGTTGCATGTGTCAAGATTTGCAAATGTTCTTAGAGGAAACCTCTGCACAGGAAATAAAAATCTTCAGAGATTACATGGAGGGGGAGACTGAGAAAACCTCCTTTTTATTATTGCTAGTAAACACTGATATTTTTACTCTGGGCCCCAGCAGCTAGGCACATCGACCAATTTTGGCACCAATCCAGCGACAAAGTAAGAACACTTAAACCTGTGGAAATCAATGGGCTTACACAAATTTAACTACGAGTCAGACTGGGGTTTCTGAGGTCAGAACTAGACTAGGAAAATGTTATTGCAACTGTCTTCATAATCATAATTTGCATCCTACGAGCTTGGTATAGTAGTTAGGAGCGCCATTGTGGAGAGCCAGTTTGGTGTAGTGGTTAGGAGTGCGGACTCTAATCTGGGAGAACTGGGTTCGATTCCCTACTCCTCCGCATGCAGCTGCTGGTGTGACCTTGGGTCAGTCACACGTTCTTTCAGAGCTGTTCTCTCAAGGGCAGTTCTTGAGAGAGCTCTCTCAGCCCTACCTACCTCACAGGGTGTCTGTTGTGGGGAGGGGAAGGGAAAGGAGATTGTAAGCCACTCTGAGACTCCAAGTGAAGGGCAGGGTATAAATCGATGAAACTCATCGCAACATGAATGGGGGATCCTGTGGTGTCGCCAGTTCAGTCACAGACCAAACCCAGATCTCCTTAGCTTCAGAGAGGTTGGTGTATTGTGCACTCAGATTTTTACCTAAGCAAATTTATACCCCCAAATTCTCCTCTAACACTGTTGACCTTGAATATGCACTGTTTGTTTCCCGAATGTGCAAATATTTCCTGAGTGCCTTTGACATCCAGTGGTTTTATTTTTATTTCAATTACTGATAAGCGGCTTCAACTCCCAAGCCTGGGGAGAATAAAATGATTCACAATGACTTTTTTCACAAGAAGGAGGTACAAAATTGCTTATGTACAGCTCTCATCTTTTCAAAGGTTCTGGTGAGGGGACAAATTATTCCAAATACATGTTTTGGGATTGAGAATATACATAGATTTGGGGACTGAGAATATACATTAATCAATATAACACACTCTAACTATATTTTAACACTGGTACCCAAAAAGCCTGCATTTTCATCGAAGAATAATGCCTTCTCAGCAGGACCAGGGGTCATTTGGGACCGGAGTGAGGTGGAGCAGTGCTCCGCCAGCCCAGAAGTGGGCACTAGGGCAGCCATGGGCCGAATCAGATTCTCTGATCTGATTCAGCCTGCCACCAAATTGCCGCCGAAATTTGGCAGAAGCTTAAAAAGCAGCTGGAGGGGAGGGGGTTTGAGGGAGAGGCTCCAAACTTGCAGGGTAGCTGCTGGAGACTCTCTCCCAAATACCCACCAAATTTCAAGACCAGAGGATCCAATTCTACGGGCCCCCAAACAGGTTGCCCCATTCCCTCCATTGTTCTCTACTGTGGGGGGAAAGTAACATTTTTTCTCACCATAGAAAAAAATTGAGGGGATGGGACAACCTGTTTGGGGGCCCGTAGACTTGGACCTTGTGGTCCAATCTTCTTGAAACTTGGTGGGTGTTTCAGGGCGAGGCCCCAGCAGCTACCCTGCATGTTTGGAGCCTCTCTCTCAACCCCCCTTTCTTCCAGCCCCTCATATACCCTATGAGTTTTTGCCATTGACTTCAATGGCTCATAGGGTATAATGGGGCTGAAACTGACATTCAGCTGGGGGAATGGGCTTGCATTGCCGAAACTGACATGCGGGGGTCATTTGGCAGCTGTAACAGATGTGGCCTGATTTGGCACAAATGGCCGTGGTAGCAAGCCCCTCCCCCAGCTCCCAGCGGGCCTGTGGAGGAAGGGAAGCAAGAAGGGGTTTAAAGTTTAAACCCCTTCGGTTTAGAGTCATGTGGCAGCGGACATGATCTTTCCATTGTATTCTATGGGGTCCTTCTCGCTTCACTCCCCCCCCCCCCCCGCCTTGGCAGGCCAGCTGGAGAAGGGAAGGGGAGGCTTTTGAAAATGCCCTCCCCCTTTTGCTTCCCTTTCTGACACACTTCTAGTGATGTCAGGGGGCGTGGCATATGCTAATGAGTTTTGCTAATAGGTATGCTAATGAGCTCCTGCACCTCTTGGCATTGATTTGTCTAAGGGAGAGAGAAAAAGAGAGCAAGAGATGGAAAGAAAGAATGAAAGAGGTGGAAAGAAAGAGAGAGAAAGAGAAAGAGAAACAAAGAAAGCAAATAGATGGGAGGGAGGGAGAGAGGGAGGGAAAGTATGCCTCCCCTTTGCTTTCCCAGCTGCCCTGCTGGGAGCCGCACAATAAGTATGAAAGAGCTGCATGTGGCTCCCAAGCCAGTTTGCCCACCCCTGTCTATATTATCTACTCTATTGTCTCTATACGATATTCTTCAGCAAAACTGCAATTTCTTCAATTATCTTTTAATTGCCATTTTTACGTGATATGCCACTGACACTCCCCCAAAAGACACTGATTTTAACAGAATGGTTTCTGTTGACTTTCTTTAGATGTTCAAAGCAGAGGATGGCGACAATTTTGCCCGCAGCGAGCTGAAATCATGAAAGAAGCAAATTTTCAAAATGAACCAGCATTCTCACAAAATTCAGTAACATCCATAGGCTGGACACCGTTCTAGACTTTGTGAATCTTTCCTCCCAAACTGGCATCTCTATTTGTCTTCTAGCATTACCTTTCCAACATCAACCTCAGTTTCCACCCCACCATCTGGCCTGCCTTACAGGACTGCTGTCAGGATTACAAGAGAATATCCGTGGAGCACACTTTGAGCATTTGGGAATTCTCTGTAATCAACAAGTATTATTCTAGAATCGGCAGGGCAGTTCCAGGAATGCCCAGTCAAATCCTCAAATTAGCCTTGATTTAGTTGATGTGAGTGAGCATATGATAATACATGTCTTGGGGATTCTCCAGCATTCAACTCAACATATGGTCTTATCGGCACAAGAAACACCTTATGATTCCCCCATATTTTATATTTATTAATTTTATTTATTAAAAGATTTATATCCCATCTTCCCTTGTGGTTCAAGGCAGTTTACAACCATAGATTAAAACATTTACAGATTAAAACCAAAAATAAAATAACATGATTATTCTCTTGAAGTGTTTGAAGGGCTGTCACTTAGAGGAAGGCAGGGAGCTGTTCCAGTTGGCAGCAGAGGATAGGATTTACAAGAATGGGTTTAAATTAGGGGCCGGAAGGTACTGGCTTGATATTAGGAAAAACTTCTTTACAGTCAGAGTTGTGCAACAGTGGAATCAGCCACCTGGGGAGGTGGTGCGCTCCCCTTCCCTGGCAGTCTTTAAGCAGTGGCTGGACAAACACTTGTCAGGGATGCTCTAGGCTGATTCTGCATTGAGCAGGGGGTGGGACTAGATGGCCTGTCTGGCCCCTTCCAGCTCTGTGATTCTATGATTCTATGATTCTCTCTCGCATCAGATCTTCCAAGCCACCGACCGCTGGCTTGAACAGTCATCTAAACCTCACATTCCTTGCAACCAGACTGAGATGGTGACCTGCCCTAGCTCCGTGATAGCCACGCAAGGACCCCCCTCAAAAAATGAAACCACTCATCTTCAGGATGCGGGGAGTGGGGGAAGGGTTCGACAGTGACAACATTCCAATAACTGAAAATTGGGCTGGGTGGGACAGAGAAATCCAACGCAAACATTACGCACGACAGGGGAAATGACTTAAAATCGGCTTCCAGGGAAAATCGGCTTCCAAGGAAAGATCAGGATAAAATTGTTTTTTAAAAAAAAAAAACAGAAAAAAGCCAGAGGGAAAACAAAACAAACAACAAAGCAAAAATTAAAGGCCCAAAAATGTAGGTGGAAATCATGGGATAAACCAAGGCAATGCAGGGCCGGAAGTATTGGGAAAACCCATGCAGAAAAACCCTTTGTTGACTTCTACCTTACATTGGTTATGTGAAGAAGAGGATCCATATGTTGGGCTGGATCCAACCAGCTTTCCCCGAGATGGAAAGGGGACATGTCCTCCCCAGCACCCCCCCCCCCAAAGGCTATGAAGGAGATCATGGGAACAGCATGGACAAAAGTCATGCAAGAAGGGGAGCTGTAATCAGCAGGGGAACTGGGCGAGACTGAGTGGAAAAGCCGGCTGGACCCTATCCATTGATCTTTACTACATTGTTGTCGCTAGGCCTGAAGATTCACCATGCAGAAGAAGTTTACCGTGCAGCTGAAGTAAGCGATCCAGCGGCCCTTCTCCTTCACCAGCACTATAACACTCAGGAGTCATTAAGGTACTTCCCAACTACTGAGATTAATTTCCACTTTTCTACAACAGTCAACTGAATAACCCCGGGTGAATGCAAGCACAGTATTAATCTTGTTCTTTTTGTTGGCAATATGAAAAAAGGGCATTGCTTGAGTTGCCAGCCCCTTCCTGAGCCAGCTATAAATGCATGTTACTTTTCATCATCAAATAGCAATTTAAAAGTTCAAGCACGGACTACGTGTCTTTCAAATATTATCAGGGATAGCTTTAACTACCTAACCAGCAGACGGTATACCCCTCTAGAAGCTGGCCTGCATGGCAATTGCACTTATTGCCCAAGAATAGAAAACTAGTTATAGGACAAATGGCTGTCACGGACATTTCCAGTGTGAGGATTTTGCCCCCTGTTAAATTTGTTCCAGATTGCATTCTGCAGAACTCAGTGGAAACCGCAAAGAAACCGGCCAACCTGGATCTGCATAGCCCCCACCCTTTCATCTCCCTATCCAGGCCCTTGAGTACTCTGCCTGGTGTGATGCTGGAATATGACAGGACTTTGGAAACTGCCATGTTGTTTACAAATACATGAGCCAATATACTAGCTGAATTAGTGAATCAGTGAGGTGTAGAGGGTAGAATGTTGGACCAGGACTTGAAAGGCCTAAGTTCTGTTCCCCCTTGCCATGAAACCTTGGGGCCAGTCATCCTTTCTCAGCCCAGCCTGCCTCACATGACCAAGATTCAAGTCCAGACCACCTTAAAAACCAACAAGATTTCCAGGGTTTCCAGTGTGGTGCCTGCCAACACACTTCCTGATAGCCACCAAGTCTTTTGAGAAAGCAGGCAGGGCCAGCAGAGCTTCTGACTGGCCACTGGAGATTATCCACTGGAGGTTGACCACACACTGCTGGATGAGTACTTCCTAGCTAGCTCAATATGTATACTTGTGTGTATGCAAGAAAATATTTTTAAACAATATGTTCATTTTTAAAAAGCATCTCGTTAAGCAAAGCTTCTACCTGAAACGTTGAAGAGCTACAATCAGTCAGACTTGATTTCACTCCCTGATATTTTGTGGTTAAGCCCTGCCTTCTGTGGTGGCCATTTTGTGGTTGTGCCCACCACCCTGTGTCATATTTCCCAAGGTCTCCACATACTCAAAAAGGTTGGGGACCCCTAGTATAAGTTTTCAACAGTCAACACTCCCTTTGTCTGATACAAGGCTCTGGATGTGGAGGAGGAGGAGAAGGAGAAGAGGAGGAGGAAGAAGAGGAGGAAGAGGAAGAAGAGGAGGAGGAGGTGGTGGAAGAAGAAGAAGAGGAGGAGGAGGAGATTGGATTTATACACCACTGCATGTGGAGGAGTAGGGAATCAAACCTGGTTCTCCCAGATTAGAATCTGCACTCCTAACCACTACACCAAACTGGCTCTCCAGCTTTGGCTCTCAAAAGCTTCTACCCGGAAAATCTTCCTGGTCTTTGAGGTACTACTAGACTCGCATCTTGCTCGTCTACAGCAGACCAACATGACTTCCCACCTGAAACTACCTCACATGGTTACCATGACAATACAATAGAGAAGGGGAGAGGACCATGCATGCCTCCTTGACCTCCTTGGAGAACATGGGTTAAGATGTACTAAGTAAATAGACCATAACCCATCAGGTTTGCTGGAGACGGAGATGGCTTTAGCCCTGACACCATGTCCTCATTCAATGAGATGATGGGTCAAGAGTTTCTTCCAAGCCATTTCCTGCCTGCGTGGAAACCGCCCACATAGGTGGGACAACGGACATGGTGCCCACCGATACCTTTCTTGCCACTCACCAAGTATTTTTTTAGAAAGTGGGCAGGGCTTTTGCCCAATAGGAATTCTTATTGGCCACTGGAGTTCTGATTGGCTGTG
Source organism: Lepidodactylus listeri (assembly GCA_029233225.1). Lineage (NCBI taxonomy): Eukaryota > Metazoa > Chordata > Lepidosauria > Squamata > Gekkonidae > Lepidodactylus > Lepidodactylus listeri. Next base: position 56,603,119 of record JARCFY010000013.1, on the reverse strand, counting down.
CAGATTTTTAAAAACATGGCTTCATCAGCAGCTGCCACTACAGCATGTGGATCTTCACCGCATGACTGAAGGTAAGCCGTGTGTATCCAAGAAAATATCTTTAGACAACACATTCATTTTAGAAGGCATCCTGTTAAACAGAGCTTCTGCCCGAAATGTTGAAGAGTTAGCACCAAAGTTATGAATAACCTCACTCCCTGGCATTTTGTGGTTGGCTCTGCTTCTTGTGGCAGCCATTTTGTGGTTAGGACCACCAGCCTGTATCAGAATTCCAAAGGCGCCTGAAGGCTCAAAAAGGATGGGGACCCCTGGGCTAGACCTTCTATTTCCCAACCTTATCCTGCCCTTTTTTACTCCAAAGAAGTCCCAGATTTCAGGACCTGAGAAGGTAAGGAGCCTCAACACACACACACAAGCCAGGAACCGCAAATCTTGACCAAACTGGAACTGCATCGAACCTGATCTTATTGGAGATCTTATTCTCCCCTGCTCATCTCTCCGAAACTTCCCTCAGAACTGGGGAAACACTTCAGCAGCTCCCCAAAGTCCCCATTGGTGGTGGTTGGACTACACAGCACCAGCGATGGTTGGCAGGTTTTACCCTCACTGCAGTAATGCGCATCATTTAATTTTCCGCTACAGGAGTGAATGAGAGCCATTCATTGGCATGGGGCAAAGTAAAGAATGGGACATGGTTGTGCAGAGAACTAAGTCTAATTTGTAAAATGTATTTCTCCTGCACTTTATCCCTTGATGGCTACAGTTGACTGCTATTGCCCTATTTTTTGCTGCTGCCTTTAACTTTCTGGATTTTATTGACTGGCTGTCTTTGTCTGCTGTAAGCTGCCTCAAGGCATCCATAGGAAGAGGACACAAACAAATACCTTGAATAAACAGATCAGATCTGTTCCCCTGACCCTCGATATCCCAGCCACTGTGAACAAACATTCTTCTTATCTGCTAGCACTTCTCCAGATCTGGTTTCTTGGCTCCTCTAGAGCAGGAGTTCCCAACATGGTGCTTGTCAACACCTTATCAGGTGCCTACCAACTGTTTTTAGGATGTGGGTGGGGTCAGACGGGGCTTTTGCCCAGCAAGGTTCTCCGATCAGCTGTGCAAATTTTTTCAAATGTTGCTTTGGCCGCAGCTGCCACCACAGCACAAGACTGAACTGTGTTGCTGAAGTTAAGCTGTGGCAACCATTTTGCAGCTGGCTTTGCCTCCTGCGGCAGCCATTTTGTTGCTTCACCCACCGTGCCGTGTCAGAATTCCAAAGGTGCCCACAGGCTGAAAATGACTCAGCTCTAGAGCATGAGAGTGAACTGACTTCTAAATATACAGAAAGTGACTCAGGTACATGACCCAGCTGTAACAGACAAACTACCACAGGTAAAATCTTACTCCATAACTCAGAGCCAGGCAAGGTGAGATGAGCCAATTTATATTCCATGCTGTAGAACCTCTTATTTTATGGAGGGGGGGCAGTATTTTACTTCAGGTGGTGGTAGAAAATACAGTCAAGCCGCAGCCAACCCTGGTGGGGTTTTCAAGGCCAGAGATTAACAAAGGTGGTTTGCCATTGCCTGCCTTTGTGTACCAACCCGGTACATCCTTGGGGACCTTCCATTCAAGTGTGCCCATAAGTGAATATAACAAACATGCTAGGAAATGTCCGTAACTTTATTTCCAAATTTTGTGCAGCATGCTATGCATGCAAAACTGGCTGCACTGACCCTCTTGGGTCAGGGGAGGTATTAGTGGTGGAAAGTACTATCAAGTCACAGCCAACTTATAGCGACCCCATGTCGGCGCAGAGAAGTGCGGTATATAACAGAATGTCCCACGCACCGTGACGATGTGGAGTATATACAAAAGTTTATTTACAGATATTTACACAGTCTCTAGTTGCACTAGCCGAGCAGTCCGACAAAATGCTTCGCAAGGCAAGGGGATACCAAGACTGGCACACTCAGATATGAACGAAGTCCAATATATACAGTTATGCAGCCAGTCAGTGAGAAGTGCTGACTCATCCTGCACCTCCCCTGGCTGATGCAATCCTGGCTGTCAGGTGACCCTTCCAGCTGTCACCTAGATCCCCATGATCTACCTGACACAACTGTCATCTTGCCAGCATATTATTCTTCATATGCCGACACCCCATAGGATTGTCAAGGTAAGAGACAAGCAGAGGTGGTTTGCCATTGCCTGCCTCTGAGTAGCAACCCTGGGCTTCCTTGGTGGTCTCCCATGCAAGTTCCGACCAGGGGTGACCTTGTTTAGCTTCCAAGATCTGAGGAGATCGGACTAGCCTGGGCCTCTAGCCACACCAGCACTAAAAAAAAAGAAAAAGTTACATCTATACAGATGGCACAAGCACTTCGGAAAGAAGTAAACTGCTGCCCTTCTTCTCTGTTGCACCCCAAGAGGTGAAGGTAAATGGTGGCTACGGATGCTTATCAAATTCTCCCCATCTGAATTTCTCCATAGATTACCAAATTACCCAATCTTGGAATCTGCCGCCACGTTACTTTGTCCCCAGGTCTTCACCTAGGCAGTGTGATCAGACACGTGTTGCAAGTTCTGTGCTGGGAACTTAATTCATGGGCATGTGGGGCCTGGGATTGTGATGCATGGGGCGAGGGTGCTTCCGCCTTCCCCTTGCGCCATTTCCCCAACCTGAAATGGGTCTGGGGTGGGGACGGTTTGCCCTGTTGGGGGCTCCACGTTTACAGCTGGACCGAACCCAAATTTCTGAATTAATGTAAACAGAGTTCCCCAGGGCCTTTTCAGATTAGGCAAATGGCACAGAAATAATTTACAGAAATAACTAATACCTGGTTGCCTCATGACTGTTGCTTTACCAATGCAATAGAATGGGCGAAAATCAGTAAAACACCACACAACAGTAATCTTGATGCCACCAGATATACAAATGTATTCAAGACTGTTTTGCAGTGTTACTATTCCATACAATGATGCATGGAGGAGAAAAAGATGGAAGTGAACAGAAGGGATGGGAAACTGCGCCCAACTGAGCATGCTCCGATTCTGGAAATAATTGTAGATATTCTCTTGATTAAACCATAATTAAAGAGGAGTGGGACCCAAGACAGAGTGAAATTACGGTACAGAAAAAGAAGCTAGCGGGGGAAATCCTGTCATCTACAGAAACCACTGCAAGCATGCAGTTTGTTGCAGTTTGTTGCAGTCTGCATTTTTTTCCCTTCAGCGTTACTAATGAGCATTAGCACATATGCACATTGATTAAATCACAGTGCATAAAGGAATCTTGGTATGATGACACAATTAGATCAAGATGTCTTTTTGTGCTTTGAATTAAATCAATAAACACAAGCACACGTGGCTATATGGCTGAATTGATGAATGCACATCCTAATACGGCCATGTGATCACATGAAGGTTCCTTGGATGCTCAGGGATTTAATCAGCACCCATATGCATTGGTGCACACGGGTAACCCACAAGGGGGGGATGCAAGCTGGAAAATGTGGCACAAGCTCCAACCGGGAAATTAATTTCAGGAACTCTCCAAATTAAGCCAGCTTGGCAGAGCAAACAAAAATGGAAAATAATAGAAAAGATTGGGCAAAATGCACTTCTCCCTTAAACTGGCTATGCCACAATTGCAATAAATCAAGGGGACCTTCTAAAGGCTCTTTTATCCCTTCATATTATATTGGTTCTGCACAGGAGGAGAAAACTTCTGAACTGAATCTCTTCCAAGTCTGGTCAGCCAGGGGCATAGAGTTTTAAAATCGGGGGGGGGGGCTCTTGCGTGTGTGTGCACAAAGCGCGTGCGCACGCCGGGACCATGTCCCCACCACTGCCTCTCCCCCCCCCCCGGTCTGGCCACTCCTGCCTCCGTCCGTCCATCCAGGGGCCAGCTGGGCAAATGCCCAGCGTGCTGGCATCACCCGGAAGTGATGCCATCACACTGGGCATGTTGCTGGGGCGATGCTCTGGCAATTGCCCCGAAACTCTATGGGCCCTGTACGGACAGACGGAGGGACGGAGTGGCCAGGCCAGGGGGGAGAGGCGGCAGCAGGCGGGTGGGTGGGCGGGCCTAGGAAGGGCCCGGGGAGGCACGGCAGCGGGCACTCCATTTTGCAGGGGGTCTCAGTCCCCCCCGGGAAATTTCGGAGGTGGCTTGAGCCCTCGAGCCCCCCTGTAGTTGACGCCTATGTGGCCAGCTAAGAAACAACTATAAACTAGCAATAGATCTTGCAGCAATCATGTCACACCTAAAAGCTGCTGGTCAAGTGTGAACACTGGAGTGGTTGGACTACAGCAGCAGCAGCAGCAGCTCCAAGAACAAGCCATTAGCAAACACCAGGAATATCCACCAATTAAATACCATATTTACTCAAAAGGAAGATGATCCTGAATCCTGAGGACAACGTCCCTGAATCCTGAGAAATGCCTGAGCAGGTCAGGAAGGCTCCAACTCGCATGGTTTCCCACAAACTATGCAAAACTGAATTATTCAAGAGGGCTTTTGTGCGCAGGCAATAGAGTTGCACTGTACTAAATGATTCACAAGGTTACTTGGAAAAATTATTAGGGACTGTGGCCTAAACTACTGTGTTTAGCTTCCTGAACCTAGGATCCCACTATGGAATTCTGCATTGTTTCATGGGTCATGTTAACACTTACATTTGCTTCATTCCAGTTTTTAGGCTTCTGATTGGTTCTACACTCCTAACCCTTTTGCATTGTTTAATGAATGTCCCATACACCAATTGTATGGACTCACAGTGTTGTAATCTGTCTTGAGGCCAAGTGAGAAAGGAGGACTACAAATAACTAATAAATAAATAAATATAAAGTTATGCACAAGGTTTTTTTTAAAAAAAATTAATGAAACTCGTTTGCAAATGTAAAACAGGTCCCTCTTTTTCTCGATGGGGAAAAAAGACTACTCTCCTTTTCAGGTGAATAAAAAGTTTCCCCTTGCTCGAAAGCCAGTCGAATCCGACTCTAAGGGGCAGTGCTCATCTCTGTTTCCAAGCTGAAGACCCAGCACTGTCCAAAGACTTCTCCATGATCATGTGGTCAGCATGACTAAATGCTGAGGCACACGGAATGCTGTTACCTTCCCACCGAAGCGGTACCTATGTATCTACTTGCAATTTCTTGCTTTCAAACTGCTAGGTTGGCAGGAGCTGGGACCAGAGACAGGAGCTCATTCCGTCATGTGGCACTCGGGTCTCAAACTGCTGAACTACTGATTTTCTGGTCTGCAGTTCATCACTGCAGCCCAGTTTCAGGTGAATAGGAAACTATAAATGGAGGGGAGTGCCCTAAGGAACTGTCTAGCAATGAATTTGTCACAGATCTAATACAGCCACAAAGCACATTGTCATGGCAGAGCATTTGCATTTCTTTGCACAGGATAACTCTGAGACAAATGGGTTATAGCATGTGGTCTACTACCAAGAAAGAATCATTCAGTGGCTCATGAAGCAACTTCACTTCCTCTGGTGTATTGGAGGCTCTGAAGATTGTTGACATCTCCCTGTGGCCTCTGACACTCAGCCTTTGGGCATGGGAGCAATCAGTCATTTGTAAGGTTATGCAACGTGCAATCGGAAACCTGCCATTGTCATCTCTGCGCTACAGCTGTTGGCCAGGTTATGTATGACTGCTGACCCTTACCATTTAAGACTCAAAACAGCAGGGAAAGTATTGCTGGATTAAGCAGTCTTAACAACTGCACAGGCATGAAAGCTGAATGTCAGTTCTAGCAGATTTCTCCATTCAGACTCACCTAGAAACTTGTTGAGACAAATTAATCTAATATGTGTCTGCTCACTGATAGTGCGATCCTAAGCAGAGTTGCACCTTTCTAAGACCATTAATGTCAATGTGCTTAGAAAGGTATAACTCTGTTTAGGATTGACCTGTAGAAGACCTAACACAACACTACACTGTTATATTTATTTGGTAACATCTTGGAATCTTTAGAGATGAGATATGCAGCAGACTGCCTGCAAGTAGAGGTGAACCTACTGGAAGAGCCTCACCCCAAGGTTATACTGGTTACCTGTTGCACTCTGGAATCAGTTCAAGGTGCTGAGGAAGACCTTCAAAGCTTCCAACAACCTGTACCCACCTGTTAAGGCCTGATCTAAAGAACATATTAGAAGAGCTTTAAAAGCTAGTTGTGGAGATAATGTAGTAAAACTATTCTGATTTTCAACAAAGTTTGCAGGCAGGGACTTTTGACTGGCTATCAGAATAAATGTTGAACTCTGCTTTATAATGAGTCACGCTATTGGTCTATCTAGGTCAGTATTGTCTATTCAGACTGTTATTGGCTTTCCAGGGTGTAAGACAGAAGTCTTTGACATCAACTTCTACCTTTTTTAAAAAAAATGGAGATGCCAGGGGTTGAACCAGGGACATTCTGCATGCAAAACAGATGTTCTAACCCTGAGCTACAGCTCTACCCCTTCTTAACTGCTCTTCTTGAGAGTGCTGAAATCGTGGGCCTCATATGTCTGGATGCAATAGTTAATAATGATTGCTAAACTGTGTGAGCTGTTTTCACTGATCCCTCCTGCCTGCTGTAGACCCCACCCCATGTCATTCCTCAGAGTTCCCTGTCCCACAGGAGCAGCCTTTTGTGAAGATCTGTGGGCTGCAGTGGAGGGGGAGGGAACTAAGGCCGAAGACAGACTGGCAGTTTGGCCTGATATAGGTCCGCTTTCCAAGTGGATTAAGAGAGCCCATTCAGACAGCCGCAGCTGCCTGGTGTTGCCATGCCACACTCACTCGGTCCTGAAGCACTTTCATTGCGCTTCAAAAAGGTACCTAGTGGAACCAGTGTCAAGCCGTATGGGTGCGCGTTCATCCCACTTTCTGGCAGCGTTGACGCAAATAAGCCACACATCAAGCGGCACCAGTAATGTGAACCCGCTGATCTGGCTGCTGTGCCCATGCACCCATGCGCCTATGCGCAGGTCAGCAAAACGGACCAAAGCCACGCGCCACCACACCGACACCAGGAAGCGCCCCACAGTGTGAACACTCCGTTCTGCCTCCTCCCCGGTATGGTCCTGCTACACAGTGCGAATGGAAAGGCCTACAACAACTCAGCCTGGGTCTTTTTGCCCTGCTTCCCTTGTGCTTCATTTTGCCAGTCTGTCCTCAGCCTAAGTTTCATCCCACTGATTAAAAAAAAAAATTAGTCTGTATCACCAACAAGATCTACTGATGTCACTAACAACTAGAGGGGCATCTGCTGGTGCTGTCATTTTCTCTTCTTTCAAACTTCCCCAGCCGGGGGGGGGGGGGGGGCAGGGGAGACCTTATAAAACTGCAGAAGAAAAGAGGGGAAAATATTTTTACAGAAGTATTTAGTAAGGAAAGTACTTACATTTCTTCTCCTATGTTATTTCTTCTCAAGATCATAATGCATAATTTTTGCACAAAACTCAATTACATAGCCCAGTGATTTGCCAGCAAAGCTGGTCAAAAGATATTATCTAGAGCCAGTTAATATATGTGACTAGTCACAATATAAAATAAATCCTTGGGAAATTACAAAAAAATAATAATACACAAAACAAAATCACAACTGGAATAGCAGCTTAGTAGACGGTGGGCTTAAATGTCCCCAATTATAGTAGACGATGCTAGTTTTCTGGTCTCTGTCCTCAGAAAATCACTCCCTCTATTTTGCCATGGGGAAAATTTGAGAGTTCCTTTTGAGAAGAGTGTGAGTGGCTTGAGTTATCATCTTTCAGTTCCAGAAGCTAAGAGTCAAACTAGACAAAAACCTGTGAGAGCTATGGCCAGATCCTACTAAAAGCCACATGGGTGCCAACTTTGTATGGGGTGGGAGATGCATGAGTATTCCTCTTTCCTCATTAATATAGCTTCACCAATCCACCCCCCTACCCAAAAGATATCAAAGGAAAACAGATGGGCCCGTTTCAGTTAGGGCAACCATGTTAGAGTAGACAAGTTGGATGTGGATCACACATGTAAAAAAATGAGGTGTAGGGTTGGCAACAGATCTCCTGGAATTACAGCTGATCTCCAGATGATAGTTCCCCTGAGGAAAATGGCTGCTTTGGAGGGTGGACTCTATGGCATTACATCCATGTTGACTTCCCAACCCTCCGCAAACGTTGCCCTCCCCAGGCTTCCCCCACCAGGAATCTCCCTACCCAGAGTTGGCAACCCTACGAGGATCAGGTGACAAAGCCCTGAGCTGGTAGAATGAACTATATCAGTGTGCACCCCATCAGCATGTTCTAACACTATAAGGCAGCAGAGAACTCTTGGAAAATACATCCACTTTTTCACAATACTCACCAAGGAATATCATAAATGCTGGAATGAGCTGAGGGAAATACACCCACCACTACTCTCTCATCGTATGTAGACAAGTGTAATCCAGAAGTTCATTTCCCTTCACCTCCATTATGCTCTGTGAGGTTCCAGAAGATTCTGAAGGTCATCTCTTAGATGATACAGTTCAGCCACTTCTGAGGTAAAATGTCTTGGACTGGACAGAAAAGAGTTACCGATGGTAAAAGTTACGGATAACAGAAGAAATTGCACACTGAGATTATAAATGTATTATCAGTTTCAAAATATACAGCTATAAATGAGACCAGAGTATCCCATATTTGCTGAGGACATCCACTTAGGCTCAGCTCGTGGTAATTCTATTTTGGCAGATTGGGAATATAGTTACTTGGAATACGGCCATTTCTGTGGAGGTACCTCAAATGTGGAATAAACTTTCCAGATAGATATGCTTAGGGCCCCCTCTTCAACCAGTTAGGCAAGGGGCCTGTTCTGTTTTCCTGGCCTTTTGAGAGCTATTAAAATGGACATTTCCTCTAAGTCACAGTCTGCACATGCAGCAGAAAGAGGGGACAGAATATTTTATCTGCTACATTTTCTGCTTTTTTTCTCAGGAGCTCAGATTGGCATATGTGGTCCTCCCCTCCTCCATTTCACTTTCACAACAACCCTGTGGTGTCACTTGGGGCTGAGAGAGAAGGTCACCTGTTGAGTTTCGTGGTACAGTGAAGATCTGCACCCATTCTGACATTCTTACTACTACTTCCCATTGGCTCTACAGCATATATTGTATCAGTTCAAACTGCATTTGAAAGATCAAGATTTTGTACTTATCCTTGTGTTAACTTGTTAAGAAAAACCTCCCTAGAAGTTTGGAAAAACCCCATACAGAAAAGAGCAGATTTGGACAGAACCTTTCTCCATGGTGTGTTAAGTTGTCGTTTTTTGTCTGTTTTAATTAACCACAGGGAAAGGGTGTTTGGGTTTGTTTTTTAACCCAAGGGAACTTTCAAGAACGGCACCCTACCTTCTGTCAAAAGCGGTGTAGGCCTGTGTTGCCTCAGAGCCCTGACCTCATTCGTCCGCGTGGACACACCAGATGTAAAGTATACTCGTTTTTCTACTGCTCTTAGTTTGTTGTGCAGGATGGAATGCTGGAGGGCTTTGTTTTGCCTGTTTTAATTCAGTTTTCACAATTTTATCTTTAAACGTTTTAAAACTGGAACGTGAGACAGCCTCCAAATGGCATGGTTGGAAGGCAGGCTAGAAACATTTCAAATTAATTAACATTCTGGCAAAACTATTCACCATTTATAAAATATTGGGCTGAATCCAGACATCTTTTTCACAGAATATTCCCCAATTCCCCTCCCTACTACAGCTCCCTGCCCACATGGCTTTTGTCCATGCAGGTCCCATGAGCCGCACCGTAACCCTTTTTGGCGGTCAAAGGGGACCTCTCCTTCCTTTTACAACAGCAGAAAAGTTGGTTGGATCCAATCTGTTATCTCCGTATTATATTTATATCCCACGCTCTCAACAAAATGCTTCCAAAGGGACATAGAACATCTAATAAAACTATTAGACAACCAGCAACACAATAATCAATAAAGGCAGCAAGAAAATCATTAATAAAAAGCGCCCCCCCCCCAAAAAAAGAAAATAGCAATAGATTAAAAAAAATTAAAAGAGCAGAGAAACCCTCAGGAGTAGATCAACACGATGCTTTAGTTTTAAAAGAAGCGGTAAATGCAACAATTATTATATTAGCCATCAGAAAAGGAAAAAAAACCCAAACTTGTTTGAATTTACCATATTCACATTTCCTGGCTTTCTGGAGGGAGAGTGTGGGTTCTCCCCCCCCCCCTTCCTTTCCTAACACTCCAGGGGAAGACAGCTCACCTATATTTAGACTGCCACCCCCCCCCCAACCTTTCTGCTAGGAACACTGTCAAAAGCTCTGCAGCAAGGATCATTTATACATCTGACAACCTTTAAACCCCCAAAGAAAGGGGGCAAGGAAGCTCTAATGCTCTCTGAAGAGCCCTTTGGTGGGACAAGTAGAATTATGAGCAGCAAGAGAAATACCAGTAATTAAGACAACAATATATCTATATCTCACATCTGACAGAACGAAGCTTCGAGTTAGCTTTGGGCAAGGTGTTGAAGGAGGAAAGGAATGAGGCATAACACCGCCATTAAAAGGAAAACCCAGCACTGGAAAAGAGCAAAGAGGACAAATTCTTTTTCTTTTTTTTTCACAAAAGAGAGAGAACTTTGGCGTGTGAGCGCAGACATTTTGCAGCATTCTGCCCTATTAAAGCATCAGGTCAAACGTTATCCATGAGACAAAGGATCCTTCACTGTCTTTAGAAAATAGTAACTTGAGATGGTCTGCCAGGAAGAAAGCTAGACAGAAAAATCAGAAGTGGGGTGCTGTATTTTTAGCCTAAATGAAAAACAGCCAAGCTGTAGTCTAAAGATCCATACTAGAAAAGATGTAAATTTAATTTAAATTAGGGATGAGTGAATATTCTCGGATTCGCGGGGGGGGGAGGGGGTTACACATTTCTATTGTTGCCTACGGTTTTGGTTCCTTGCTTGGCACTCAGTTCTCTGGTTGGTAGATTCATTCTCCCTGCATGCACACATTGTACTGTTTTATAGGTAATTGATATGGTCTTTAAAGCCATAATGTACAACGCTGATTTACTGGCACACAAACAACATTGGAAAATGGGGAGATTTTACAAGAAAAAGTCAATGAGAAGAAACAGAATATCATAAACACTGGGACTCACAGGTCAATTCACACAACAGAGAAGCAGAAAACAACTGAAGATTTGGGAGTAAAAACTGGGATTCAAAATCAACCTGAATTTGAACACATTGATGATGTAGGTCATTCTCATAGCAGCATGTACTTCTTGTTTAGCAAGCATCTCCACTAGCTTTGAACTCTCTTTCATCTTCAGGGTGGACAATTTAAACATGACTCTGGTCCCCTGAGAACTGGCCCATACAGCATGGCTAAGATGCTGAACTGCAGACTGGAAGGTCGGTAGTTCAGCAGTTCGAGACCCGAGTGCCACGTGACGGAGTGAGCTCCCGTCTCTGGTCCTAGCTCCTGCCAACCTAGCAGTTCGAAAGCAAGAAACTGCAAGTAGATAAATAGGTGGGAAGGTAACAGCGTCCCATGCGCCTCGGCATCTAGTCATGCCGGCCACATGACCACGGAGAAAGTCTTCGGACAGCGCTGGCTCTTCAGTTTGGAAACGGAGATGAGCCTCGCATCCCTAGAGTCGTATTCAACTAGCTTTCGAGCAAGAGAAACCTTTACCTTTACATCTATACCTGATCCGTTGTTGATTATTGGAAGACATTTACACTAACTCACAGTGTTTTGGCAACAGCTTATAACCATTTAAAAAGTCCCACCACCACCACCACCATCAAATTCTAACTGACTTATGGTGGATTTTCAAGGCAAGAGACATTCAGGATTTTCAAGGCAAGAGACATTCAGAGGTGGTTTGCCATTGCAATGTGGCCCAGACCTCAACGCGGCCCGGACCGATAAGTTCTCAGAGACCCAACTGTACCAGCATGAAAATAACGTATATAATGAAAGAGTGCAGCCTGTTTTGTGTTTTTCTTTTCTTTTCAAATCTATGCTAGTTTAGATTGTTTTTAATGATTCTGTATACTGTATTTATGTATTTTAGAATTCTACTGCGATTTACCCTGAGCCTGCTTGCGGGAAGGGTGGAATTAGGGTTGCCAAGTCTCTTCACCTTACTGGCAGCGGGGAGTACTCTGCTGGCCGGGTGACATCACCGGAAATGACGTCAGCACATTGGGGGCGTTGCCAGGGCAATGGTATCATAGAGTTTTGGGGCGATTGCCAGAGCGTCGCCCTGGCAACGCCCCCGACGTGATGGCGTCACTTTCAGTGACGTCGCCCGGCACAGGGGAAGTCGTCCAGGCTGGACGACTTCGGGGGTGGGGTTTCCCCTGCTGGCCGAATGCTGGCCGGCAGATCGGGAACCCCTGTAGCGGGGGATCCCCCGCCCCCCGGGCTGACTTGGCAGCCCTAGGTGGAATATAAATTGAATTAATTAATTAAATAGCTTGCCTCTGCGTAGTGACCTTAGTATTGCTTGGTGGTCTCCCATAGAAAGACTGACCAGGGCCAACGCTGCTTAGTTTCTGAGTTCTCACGGGGTCAGGCTACCCTGGACTTCCCAGGCCAGGGCTTTAAAAGTATAGTAAACCTTATATAAGCCCGTAAAACAATCCAGTCTGCCAAAACAGTAGTAACAAACAGCAAGATCAATCAAGGAGCAGAAGAAAACAAACCACCAGAGGTCTGAATATTGTTTTCACCCTCTGCCTAAAGCGCAAAAGACTGTATTTGGTTATGATTGAAAGCAAAAACGAGGCAAATTAGTATGGGGGACAGAGTTCCATAAACAAGAAAGCCCCACAGAGAATGCCCCCCCCTCTGGTAGCCCCCTCTCAGTGAGGAGACCATACAGAGCAGGGCCTCTGAAGAGGAGGTCAACGATCAGGCAGGGTCATATGGGAGCAGTTCCTGCTTCCATTAGCCTGGCCTCAGATTGCTTCGATCCCAGACTGGTAGCAAATCAGGTATCTATAGCCAACCACATATTTTATGAATGTTCCTAAGACCCCAAAGTGGTACTAGCTATCAGAGGAAATGATCTTGATGAATGAAAGGTTTGACGCTGCACAAGGCAGCTCCTTATAGGTCTTTTCCTAATGAGAAACAAGGCAGTGTCAGGCTGCTTAGGCCTTAATGCAGGATAAATACAGATAAGAAAGATGCTCCAGTGCTGTGGAGACTGGGGTTACCAGCCTCCAGGTGGGGCCTGGGGATCTCCCGCTTTTACAGCTGATCCCCAGCTGACAGAGATCAGCTACCCTGGAGAAAATGGCTGCTTTGAAGGGTGGACTCTATGGCATTGGACCATGCTGAGGCCCCTCCCCTCCTAGGGTTGCCAGCCTCCAAGTGGGGCCTGGGGATCTCCTGCTTTTACAACTGATCCCCAGCTGACAGAGATCAGCTCCCCTGGAGAAAATGGCTGCTTTGGAGGGTGGACTCTATGGCATTGTACCATCCTGAGGCCCCTTCCCTCCCCCAACCCCACTTTCTCCTGGCTCCACCCCCAAAGTCCCCAGGTATTTTCCAACCCGGACTTGGCAACCCTAGTGGAGGCAGAAACCGGTAAATGCTCAGCAGGAGGAGGATAGGGGCCTACAGGCCCTATCCTGGGACCTCCATGCACAAATCAGAACTTGTGTGCTACGGCTTGCATGTGAAGATACCAAATACCTTTCATAACTATGTACATCGCCACCAACATCTCCATTTTTTGTATGGTTTTTGTTTGTTTGTTGTCATCCAGTCACAGCTGACTTATGGTGACCCTTGATGACTTGCCACTGCCTGCCTCTGCATAGCATAGTTCTTTGGTGGTCTTCCATCCAAATACTAACCAAGGCCAACCCTGCTTAGTTTCTGAGACCTGATAAGATCAGGCTAACCCAGGCTATCCAGGACAGGGCTTTTGTTTGGTACTGATAGTTTATTCAGAGCCTGAAGCCTAGAATATGGTACACATGTAGGCCCCTGTGCGCTCAAACATGGAGGGCTGTAGGAATAACATGACCCCATTTTCTTCCCTTCCAAATTTTCATTGCTGTCTGATCATTTGCACAACTTCTGGGAAGGGAAAGGAAAGGCTAATCCAGTAACAGCCATTGAGCACATGAGCATAGGGAGACTGCTTAAACTGGAGGCTCTATATTGCTGCTCAAAAATAAAACGATTATTATTATTATTATTATTATTATTATTATTATTATCATCAACAACAACAATAATCCACTGTCCCCAGAAGCCCACCTCAGAGTGGGTAACATCATTTGTAAAAATATTCAATTCATAAGACTAATACACAATTACAATACATACAATAAAATACTGAAATATATCCTACTGTACAGCTAAAAGCAGGGGGCATCTGGGGACAATGCCCCCCACAGATGAGTGCTGCCCCGTCAGAAATTTTTTTAAAAGCCAGGCAAATTTTTTAAAAAATTAAAATGCATGTGGGTGTTCCAGTGACCCCAGGCACCGTCAGGGAAGCTTCAGTCTCATTGTTCCTTTTTTCCGGGCTGAAAAATAAATAGGTTTTTAAAAATGCAAAAAAAAATAATAATTGCAAAAGGCAAGATAGAGAGAGTCAGAGATTCCCCCTCTCCCCAAAGTACACAGAAAAGTAGCCTGGAATCAAGTCTCTCCAATCGAAAGGACTAGAGAAGGTCTAGAGGCCGCAGTGGAGATAAGAGCTGCTGCTTCTGCTGCTGCAAGAGGATCAGCAGGTGCGGCTGGGGCGCCCCCCCCCCCCCCCCGGATTTCCCCACACCTCACCAACCAAAAATTTTTGGCCACACCCCTGGCTAAAAAATGGCATAAAAACTCAGGGAAGAGTAAGGTATAGTTGTCTGATGAGAAAGGAAGGGGGAGGGGAAAGGGGAGAGATGGAGAAAAGGAGGAGGTCAATCTGAGATGGAAATTACACAGGATTTGTAATTCCTTGGAAGCAGGTTCTGCTGTCCACACCTATTGACCTGCTATCATGAATGAGAGATGGATTTCAGGTTCAGGGCAGGGCTTAGATACAGAGTGTGGGAAGGAGCATGAATCCATCAATCTCTGCCTGATTTGCCAGCTGGAGAGAAATGGTCCTTCTCCCAGAAGCAAAAGAGAGGGGCACAATATGGCAGATGTAGGTCAGTTGAGTCACACTGTGAATCGGAAGGGCAAAGGCAGGACCATGCACTATTAATACTAGACATAGGACTGAACAAGAGCTGGGAGCCAAGATCAAGGTGGGAAAGGGGAAGCTAGGCGTTACAAGCCAAGGATCTGGTCCATTAAGGTCTGTTGCTATCTCAGCTGGACCTCTTTATAGTTCTTTCTGGTTATTGACTGAACAATCCAGATAAGCAAAGTCCCTCTGTAGCCCACGTACTTTGTGCTACCTAGGGAACTCTCCACCTTGCTAGTCTGACCACATGGAACTGCACTAAAAGGATATATAGGTTCCTGGTTCTGGTCCCCGTTGCTCCTGATATAAAATTGCTTAGCTTTGCATATAGAAGAGTGAGCTTATGAGGCCAGGGGAAGATGTGCATACGGTACATTGCAGCTATTATATTCCTAAATTTATTGATTGCATGTTAGGACCACAGCTGCAGCACCGTGCATGTGCAAAGATCCTGAGTGGCTAGCAGAACCAGTATTGTTCCGATCGGGACACAGCCATTTAGTATGATTGAACGGATTCTTCTTACAGATTAGATTGATAAACAACCCTGCAAGAGCTTAATATACCAAAGCGGTGTGATTTCCCCAGAGTTCTTTGGGGAAAACTAATGGTTTAATTGGTTGTTTCACAGTGTTTTGAATTTTCCGCACAGTGTAGGGTACCTTTTTTTTTTTTAGTGACGGCTGTTCCAGATTTAATCATTACAGTGTCGGACTAAGATCTAGAAGAGTCCAGTTCAAATCTCTGCTCTGCCATGGAAGCTCACTGGGTGACCTTGGGCCAGTCACACGATCTCGGCCTAAGCTACCCCACAAGGGTGTTTTGGGACTACAATAAGAAGGAGGAGAATGAAGTAGGCTGCCTAGGGTTCCTACTGGGGAAAAAGGCAGAGTATAAGTGAAGTTAATCAATTAGAGTTAATGAGAAGGCCGTACATTGAGCATCTAGCCGTAGCATGGATCTATCATAAATACTTATGTGGAACTGACCCTTGAGTGGGTCAATGGGGAGATGTGTTCACCATTAGTCTACCAAACAATATGGTGTTTGGGAGCATTATAAAGATAAACCAGTTCCCAAACTTGCCTTACTGTCATGTAGAGATGCCAGCCTCCAGGTGGGACCTGGGGACCCCTCAGAATTACAGCTCAGCTCCAGATTACAGAGATCAGTTCCCTGGGAGAAAATGGCTGCTTCAGAGCGTGGACACTATGGCATTGTCCTCTCCAGGCTCCTTCCCCAAATCTCCAGGAGTTTTCCAGCCTGGACCTGTCAACACTACCCCCCATCCCCTGTCAGTAGCCAGGGGGCAACTGGCAACCCTACCACCATGGTTGCCTTCAATAAAATGTTGTGAACATTTCTGGAAAACACTAATATCAGGCCATTCACAAATAATGCTTTCCAAAAATCCTGGGATGGGAGGTCCATGACAAATCAATGTGCAAATGGTTTCTAAGTGTTTTCTATTTGCAGTGTAGAGCTACTCGGTCTTAGTCCAAAGATTCTCAGGGACAAAAGAGAGAAAACTGCCAATCACACCCCCCAAACAGTTCACGAATATCCTCCTCCTAGTCGTTGACATCCGTGTTGGCCTATCCACGCTACAGAAACAATAACTGCCACTGCTTTGAGTTTTTCGCAC
Source organism: Lepidodactylus listeri (assembly GCA_029233225.1). Taxonomy (NCBI): domain Eukaryota; kingdom Metazoa; phylum Chordata; class Lepidosauria; order Squamata; family Gekkonidae; genus Lepidodactylus; species Lepidodactylus listeri. The sequence goes on along the minus strand of JARCFY010000013.1, from coordinate 56,586,274 downwards.
AAACTTTAACCACAAAGGAAGGCTTTCCGCGCCCAGTAAGCTTTTAGAGAACAATTCTGCGGCATTAAGACCAATGCTCTCTACTTTGCATTCCTTAAAAACAGAGCTCAAATGTCATCCTGAAATCATATTTTAAGCAGATGAGGGATCTGGGGAGGAGAAATCTCTTTGGTAAGCCAATATAAAGTGGGACAAAAGAAAGCTCCCAATTTAAAATTAAATCCAAGGAAATTGGGGGGCGGGGGGAGAAAAACATAACAAAAAACAAAAACGCCAAAAGATTCACGTTCATTTCAAAGTTAGTTTATCATAAATCTGGCCTACGACACATAATAACTAGTAACGTTTTGAAGGTTATTTGATAGCAAGTTCAACAGTGTAGGTGACTGCCGGTGTGAGCAGCATTGTAATGAGTCCCAGGGGAAATCAGCCTGCAAGAGGCAGGCAGGGTGAAGTCTCCATGAGCTTGTATTCTAATGGAAAGGGGGGGGGGGGGGAATATTCAAAAGTTGACTGTTTATCTCATCAGAGCATCAAATAATACAAAGGCATTCCAATCAAATCTATGGAACATGCCCAGTAGATAAAGCAAGCTAGAGAAATGGCGGGAGGGGCAAAGAAGGCCTTAGTTGGTCCCTCGTTCCAAAATGTTTGGGGCACAATTTGGAGGGAAGATCTCTCACACACACCCCTTTCAAATGAGTGGGAGTTGTTTAACAGCCCGGCGCCCGTGTTTCCGTGCAGCTCCCAGCCTCTCCAGAGAGACTTGTGCAGGAGACCTTAGTGGAGATTGTGCCCAAAGTCCACTGAAAGGCATGGAACGGTTGTCACAGCAAGAAGGTTTGGGGGTAGGTAGTGGGTGTGTTCCTGCTTTTGTTTCTGTTTATACGTTTTATATTTTAGTTAGCCGTTTCGGTTTCCAGTTTTTCGGTATTGGGTTGGAAGATTCGTCTGGAATGGAAGATTTGTTTGCATTGTATGCCCATGTTCGGTGTAATCCATACATACAATGTATTTCATTTTTGGTGCCAACACTGGCAAGAAAAGAAGCATGGCTTTCATATGTAAAAGGGAGAAGGGACACTAAAATTGGGATCTGGGACTGAAACAGCAGGAAGAAGAAGTTCAAAATCATCCCTGTTGAGTAGAAGAGGGCACCTTTGCTCTGTCATCACAGAGCTATGAACTCCAAACGCTTTGCAAAACAACTCGGTCATGCACTGAAAATCAGAAAGAGAAGCTACAAAGAAAGTAACTCAGGTTTCTTAAAATCTAAAATCCAGTTCTCCTTTCCTCCCTCCTCCACCACCCACCCCAACCTTCTCTATTTTGGCACAATTAATGAAGTTCTTTAAGTGTGACAAAGAAAAAAAAAGGCTCATCCATTCCCAATTTACTTTTGAAAGCATGCTAGCTGTAACTGATTAAGAGTTAACGTGTAAACCAATTTTTGAGAACATTCACAAGGCCGTTATTTACTTCTTTTCCCAAGCTGGTAGCATAATAAACATAATACTTTTTGCAGGCAGGTTGGTTTGGTGCCTCCAGCAGTTCAAGCCCCTGAATGATCAGGAGAAACACAGTTGTGTGAGCTTTATCAGGAGGAAGACGATAACAGTGTTCCATGGCAGACACCTATGCGCAAGAGCTCTAAGCAACGCACATCTAGTTGAGATAGGCAGTTATGCTAAGCCTACAGGGATGGGCATTTATCTATTCACCAATCAAAACCCAATCTGAAATTTTTAAATATATTTAATAAAACATTTATATCCCACCTTTCCTCATGGTTCAAGGCAGGATATAATACCTTTATTCATTCATACAGTTGTTATAACTGATCTGAATTGGGGGAAAAATAATGCCTTTAATATTCAGAAATCTTCAGAGAACGGCCATTATCCTGGCTTCTGGCACTGAGTTTACTGAGGTCAGGAGAACATGACTCCACAGATACATAACTTGTAGGGATATTTATCTACCAGCATCGGCACACACAGATATTGTCACCAAAATGGTTTGTGCTAATAGGTCTGTGATTTCCTCTACCCATTGCTGGGTCACTGATTTTGGGGGAAGCTTTGCCTCTGCATAAACAGCAGCTCCTGTTTGCTTAAATTATTCTGTTCTCTGGTACTGGTAGGGGGAGTTCAGAAAGCAACTGCATGGAGGTCCTCCCAATACCCATGATTACATCTGAAAGGGAATGACATAGAGATTTTTGGCTTCACGGCACACAAACCAGAACCCTAGAAAACCAGGTTTTGGTGTTGCATGTACACAGGCGGTGCATGTGGATGAAATCCACATGTTGCCCCTTTCAGGCAACATGGCAACCCTGAATATCCAGTGAATCACGGGTATGCAGGGCTGGCAGATTCCCCGTACATCCCGTCATAACGAAGAACCTCTAGAGGCAGGCTAATCTGTTTTCAGTTTACCATTCGACCAGTAAACTAAACGGTAATCTGAGGGGAAGCAGCAAAGGATACTCCAGCTGTACAGATCCAGCGTAACGTGGTGAGCTTGGTGCCCGTGATAACTGAGAATTTTTGTACACAAGAGGCATAATACAAACTATCTTTGGCAACACAGGAGGATTCGAAAGCAGAGCCAGTTAGGAATGGAGAAAGTTGTATACCCTGTTTGATACAACGTGTTTCCTGCACAGAAGAACGTAAAGAAATGGACAGGCATCTACTCGAATGCTTGCAAACTTTTACGGCAAATCCTGCCATGGAGTCTGCATTAAAATGCTTCTCTCCCTGTGTGCATTAATGAAATCTGATGAGACTCCTGCTCAATATCCTTTTCCGCAAAGGTAGTAATAACCCACAGCAAAACAGAGCAGTGGCCTTACTGTTGTGACACGACTCCCCGTGTAAAGTCCTATCCAAGGAATTCTCCCTCAGCCCGTGGCTTATTTTTTAGGAGGAAATGCAAAACAACACTCTCTAAGGAGGCCCTTCAAAGGATCGCTGTGGTAGACGTTGCTTCTGTTTGTGTGCATAACATTTTAGCTGCTGTTCTATTGTGGATTATTTTAAAGCAATGCTGCTGTGTGACCATATTGAATGAATTTGTTTTTGGAACCACGTTAGCCATCTGCAGGGCATATTAAGGAGGCAAAACATGAACGCGGTAATAACTTTTGCAGCAAAATCAGCCCCAAGATTTTCCTCTGTCTGTGCTGCTCTGGATTAGTAACATGTGGCCTCCTGCTCCATGGTGTAACATAGGGCTTTCCAGTGCCTTAAATTCAGCATTCCAGATCTTTAACTACTCCCACCCACCCCCACCTAACAGACTGCGCCACGAAGCCTCCTGCAACAACTCAGAAACAAACTAAGATTGTTTCATTTCAAATAGGAATAAGCAGATTTTAATCATCCGGTAGGGTTGCCAGCCTCCAGGTGGGGCCTGGGGATCTCCGGCTTTTACAACTGATCTCCAGCTGACAGAGATCAGCTCCCTTGCAGAAAATGGCTGCTTTGAAGGGTGGACTCTACGGCATTGTACCCTGCTGAGGCCCCTCCCTTCCCCAAACCCCACCCTCCCACAGGCTCCACCCCCAAAATCTCCAGATATTTCCCAACCCAGACCTGGCATCCTATCATCCAGGTCCTTTATAAGTCCAAAAGTTCACTCTAAGTTGCATTCCACTCCTCCTTACTTCCAGATGAACAAGGAGAATGAATGTCAGAATGGGAGCATGGAAACGTTGCCAGTTTTCAACTCCTCGTGTTATTTGCATCTCCCCCCCCCCCCCCCGTAATGTACATATGCATATTGATAAAACACTGCAAAAAAGCAATTTCAATGGGGATTGCACCTAAACTGTATCAGGATTTTTTGTGTGTGGCATTTTATCGAGGTGCACATGTGCTCCTTTAGCTTCAGTAAAACACCACACAAAAAGAATCTTGATTCAGCCACAGCTGCAATCACATGAGGGCTGCCTTTTGGCATGTTTAATCAATGCGTCCAAGTGTACATATGCCTCCATGAAGTACCACAGCAAAAGAAATCTTGACACGATAATATATAAGGCGGCATGCAGATCATCAGTAAGAGAAAGGGGCAGGCACAAATCCACTGAAAATGGTAGGGAACTATGCGTGCGCAGCGCACTGTACAAAATTCAGAGATAAAAAAATTAAACCAAGAAGGATTCCTAATACATCCATTCCAGTTTGGAAATGAGAGAAGGTGAATTCAAAACTCTAAAATCTGGGGAGAAATTCACAGGAGGAGAATTCCAAAAGCAACCCTAGTTCTGAATGATCATTTTCATGCGAGAATTTTGGATTCATTACTTTCTTTTGTTTTCCCTCAGGCATTGTGGGTTTAATATTCTTTCTTATCTGAAGCACATAGACAGTGTTGTTGTTTTTTAAGCAGATGGGAAAATGTACGTTGCTCAATTATTTTTTGTTGAGCTGAAGACTATCATGTAAAAGTCTGCCATTAAATTTTCATTGAAGGGGAAACATCAGGTGCATTAAAGCAATATTTGACTCATGCAATTTAAGTCCTTGCCAAGTGTATTACCACCTCGCTTTAAACACAGTTACATATTCCCTGTCTCAATACCAAAAAGTTGTCGTTTCGTAACGTGTTGCAGTCATTAAAAGCCAAATTGGGCTTCATTTTGCACAACAAAAAGGGAAGAAATAATAAAGGGGGGGGGGGAGACTCCTTCTGGCACCCAAATCCATTTTTCTGCTTCTGTCTAAACTTGCCTTTTTGTGATGCATCATTTTCTTGGATAGATATTCTGTGCCCGAGCAGGGAAAAGTTAAGCATTCTACTTCATCATGTAACCTGTTCATAATATTATGGCGTTTTCATAAATCTGCTGAAATGGATTTTATTGGCAGCCCCATAAATCACAATTCTTCAAATACTGAGATTCCTTATTGACAAACAGCAACATGCTAAAACGTTCTTCCACATTATCCAACCACTTAACATATCGCATAAAAAATATGCGTGGGAATGCTCTGAGTTTCTCCTGGCAACTTAAAAAAAATCTTTAATGTGAAACTCTATGTATATATAGTTTTTATATATATATATATATATATATATATATATATATATATATATATATATATATATATATATCTGAAGTATATCCCAAACAAACAGATGTATGCAAGTATTCTTAAAGCAGTCAGTGCTTAAAAGGGGACCCTTATTAAACAGAGTTGTTCAGTCCCAGAGTTATTTCCCAAGCTTTTAACAGTATTTAACTTTGATCTGCTGAGTGTTTTTGCTAGAAGACTGATGCTACCGATTTCCATTTGGGAAATTTATTCTGTCAGCTGTTTTATTCTGTTTTCAAGCCTGTTCAATCTGCTCTAAGATACTTTGAAGCCCCACGTGCAGAAAAATGGGACATACATTTCTTAAGGAAAGAAACAAAACTCCAGGTATTCCAAGTTCCCCTGCTGACTAGGGGGGTCCCTGTTCTCTTGAGGACTGGCCTTTGCAAATCATGGTTTGGAGGGTTATTTAGATGTTTATGGGCTGCAGTGGCTCAAGTGGTTAAGACGCTGAACTGCAGACCAGAAGGTCGGTAGTTCAGCAGTTTGAGAGCCAAGTGCTGCATGACAGAGTGAGTTCCCATCTCTGGTCCCAGCTCCTGCCAGCCTAGCAGTTTGAAAGCAAGGAATTGCAAGTAGATAAATAGGTACCACTTCAGTGGGAAAGTAACAGCATTCCATGTGCCTTGGCATTTAGTCATGCCAGCCACATGACCACAGAAACATCTTCAGACAGCGCTGGCTCTTTGGCTTGGAAACAGAGATTAGCACTGTATTCCTAGAGTCGTATTCGACTGGCTTTCGAGCAAGGGAAACCTTTACCTTTACCTTAGATGTTTATACCCCACTTTTCTCCCAAGCCAAGCAAAGCACCTTGCAGCATTATTCCTCACAACAACCCTGCGAGGGTAGGTTCGGCTGAGAGAGTGTGACAGACCCAAACAAGCTTCCATGGAAGAGGGGAACCTCCCAGCTCTTAGTCCAACACCATAATGACTACACTATACATTTTTTAAAAAAATCACAGGTGTAAGCATGCATCAATTCCCCTTCTACTCCCCACTAATAACTGCCTTTCCAAACTGTAAATGTGGTTAAATATGAGTGGTAATCAGAACTAGTAGATCAGTGTTGATACAAAAAAATGCTACTAATAGGGTTGCCAAGTCCCTCGAGCTTACCGGCAGGGGGGAGTCCTCTGCCGGCTGGGAGCTTCATCGGTGCACGCGCAAAGCGCGCGCGCCGGCTGACATCACCAGAAGTGATGTCAGCACGTTGGGGGCGTTGCCAGGGCGACACTCTGGCAATCACCCCAAAATTCTATGGTATCATAGAGTTTGGGGGCAATTGCCAGAGCGTCACCCTGGCAACGCCCCCAACGTGATGGTGTCACTTCCGGGTGACATCATTACGTGAGGGAAGTCGTCCAGGCTGGACGACTTCGGGGGCGGGGTTTCCCCTGCCGGCCGAATGCTGGCCGGCGGATCGGGAACCCCTGTAGCGGGGGATCCCCCGCCCCCCGAGCTGACTTGGCAGCCCTAGCTACTCAACAAGGGTTGCCAGCCTCCAGGTGGGGCTTGGAGATCTCCCACTTTTACAACTGATCTCCAGCTGACAGAGATCAGCTCTCCAGGAGAAAATGGCTGCTGTGAAGGGTGGACTCTGAGGCACTGAGACCCCTCCCCTCCCCAAACCCCGCCCTCTCCTGGATCCACCCTCAAAGCCTCCAGGTATTTTCCAACCCAGACCTGGCAACCCTGTACTAAACATCCTTGTTTTTGTTCTGTTTTTTTAAAAAGAGGAGTCTGTTACACTCCGTTAACAACATGCTTTGCTTCACACGAATCCAGTGCAGGACAGGCAGTTGCAAAGTGCACTAATACAGCTAGCAGGGAAGAGCCTTCAGCACTGTATAAGGAAAGGGAGGGGAATCGGGCCGAGCATCAGGAAGTGACATTTTTTGACGTGACAATAGGGGTGTTCTGTCTCTGCCAGACAGTTGCTTCTCTCAGCTGTGAAATGTTGAAGGGTGGCTTATTCAGTTTTAATGACTATGTTGCTTTAATGGTTTTATTGCTGCAGGCTGCCCTGGGCTTCCTTGTGGTAGAGAAGTGATGTAAATATGGGAATAAATAAAATAAAGCCTTGTTCCGTACACATACACATGCTTAATAGAAATTTTTTTAGTCCATCTAATCTCAGTAATATATATCAGGTGGGTTAAAAAAAATCTAATTACATACCAAGAAATCAAACATATATTTATTGCTTATGGCATATGACTTAAGAAATATTACAAGGCATGGGGTTTTTGTAGCCTCCAAATACACACACACACACACACACACACACACACACACACACACACACACAAATTATCCTGACTGGATGTTCTAATTTTTTTTAAAAAATAGATGAAAACAACTGGGGATTTTTAAAAAAATCACAGGCCCCGTTTTTCTCATGAAGATCCTTTCAAAAAAAGAGAAAAAACCCTTCTTTTCCAGCCTTTTCAGGAGAAGTTTGGAAATTATTCTATACCTGAAACTAGCTGGAAATGTATATGCCCAGATTAGGTTTGCTCAGCCTGCTCCACTTCTATTGAAACATACATAAATCCCGGCTGCTTGTTTCCCTATCAAACACGGAGCTTCTGGCATGCCAGTTATCGGACGGATCCGCCGATATATCCAATGAGTCAGTCTATCCTCGGCCGCTCCTCTGTGTGGTCTTTAAGAACTGTCCTTATCAGCCTTCTGTTTATTATTGTGCTTGGTTTAAAGGGAATATGCCAAGCGATCCCTGGACTCCAATCTTTAGTCCTGTTGTCAGGACAAATTAATTTCTGTGGAAACCCACTGTGACTCAGATACCATCTAGGAAATGTAGGATTAATGGAGTCCCTGTACAGCAAGCTGTGTGTGGCTGCTGGGGGCGGGGGGTGGGGGGGATGGAAGGAGCCATTGTGAGGAAACCGGGCAGGGTGGAACCAAGTAAATGAATTCGGCAAGTGAATTTGGGGAGGGTCAGCTGTGTGTATGTGTGGGGAGTGTGTTTTGTTTTTTTAAAGGGAATCACACATGCTGATATTTGAGACAGCTGGCTTTGCCCCATAGCTTCCCAGGAAATCCCTCTTCCCCCCCTTTTTTTCCTGTCATGGAGTGAATGCAACCATTTACCACTTGGCAAGTCACCACAGGGCCAAGGTGAACCACTTGGGAAGCCCCATTGTCTTGTGTGGCAGCAGACCCTTTTTTTTTTAACCTCACATCTTGCCACACGTCTGCATCTGATGTGGGGTAAAGCTCTCTTGGCAGGGAAAGGCATTCAAGCTACCTCAAGGAAAGAGAGAGAGAGAGACTTCACCCTTAACTAATTCGGTCACCTCCACGGACTTGGTGTACAGCCATGTTAAATGGAGTCTTACAGTAGCCTTCAGTCTTCCCAGACCCAAGACCCACATTGAAACCCTAGGTAGCTACATCGGGAATTTTCCTAGAGATTACATACACATCTCTGAGGAAAGGGGAGTCAGCATTCATGCTCTAAGTAGCCTTCCAAGAGGTATACTTGCCAGGCATGGAGAGTTACCACACAGGAAATGGTCACTTCAGTTATATCCACTCTGGCCTGGTTATGAATCTGGAATCTATCAGGAGCCTCTGTTCTGTGAGTAGGACGAAAGGCACTTCCCACCACTCCTGAGTTTTGTGTGGTTTAAAATGGCCATTCCTGCCAACTCACCAGGGTTGCCAGCCTCCTGGGGATCTCCTAGGATTACAACTGATCACCAGGCAACAGAGACCCGGAGAAAATGGCCAGTCTTGAAAATGGATTCAAGGCATTATACCCCACTGAAGTCTCTCCCCTCCCCCAAACCCCACCCTCCTCAGGATCCAACCCCCCCCAAAAAAATCTCCAGGTATTTCCCAACCCAGAGCTTGCTACCCTACTACTTACAAGCGGGGCCGGATTAAGGCCGACCGATGCCCTAAGCACAGCCCAACAATGGTGCCCCTCGGTCCTTCCACTGCTTAACTGACAAGACAGAAGCAAGACTCTCACGCCATGAGACGGAAACAAATATGATTATCTGACGACGCCTTTAAAGTCAAACATGGCAGTTAAGGACAATTACAAAAAAAGTCAACTGTGGCCGAGAAAGAGTTAAGGGCATGATAGCTGGGGGGGGGGGGAGCTCTGTGGTGCCCCTTTCCCTTGGTGCCCTAAGCACGTGCTTCTTTTGCTGGAATGGTTAATCCAGGGCTGCTTACAAGGCACTTTTTTGCCAGCATTTGTGGTTCCTGTGGCTTCAGAATGACCCATAGGATATCACAAAGAAATTAAAGGCTGCTTACCATGCCCTTCTTGTCTCCTACAAGAACAGCGCAAGGGCCTGCACATGACAATGTCAGATCTGGCAACACTCTCAGCAAAAAGAAGCAGTAAACTCTGTCACCAGGCTGTAGGGGGGGAGGGTCATTTTTGGATTATCCTCCCTTTAAATACTCCCTGCAAATAAGAACTTGGCACGTCAGCCGATTCCCTTCTGTGCTAGGATTCTATTTGCAATTCCACCCACTCACACCTCTGGCAGCGCCTTCCGATGCACATGGCCTTGGAGGATGCACCTGCCAAATCAGGTAGGCAAGATCCAGGCAGAACCCAGCTAGGTAATAAGTGAGAACAGGGGTCCGTTGGAGCAGGAGCGCACAGGAGCGCAGCTCCGGGAGTGAGAAACTCAGGGGGTGGGCACATGACCAAGCCCCACCCCCTCCTTGGCTTCCCCGAGCAGTGCAGAGGCGCAGCGCCCCGGGGAAAGCCCTGCTAGGGTCTTTATTGTTTTTAATGTTTTGTTTTAATATTGATAATTTTATCATTGTTCCTTTTATGACTGTGTGCTGCTTTTCCAGAGACTTGCTCAAGGTGGCATCTAAATTTTCTAAGTATACCATTTTTTATCTGGGCACATGGCACATAAGTACTGGAGAAATTTCACCAACCCTTCAGCAGCTTCCACCTTATCAGTTTGGTGTAGTGGTCAGGAGTTGGACTCTAATCTGGGAGAACCGGGTTTGATTCCCCACTCCTCCACATGCAGCTGTTGGTGTGACCTTGGGCCAGTCACAAGTTCTCCCAGAGCTGTTCTCTCATGAGCAGTTTTCAAAAGACCTCTCTCAGCCCCACCTACCTCACAGGGTGTCTTGTTGTGGGGAGGGGAAGGGGCAGGGATGGGTGGTGCACATGTCCTGGGTATCTCAAGTCCAGTGTTCCCTCTAAGCTGAGTTAGTGTGAGCTAGCTCACAGTTTTTTAGCCTCCGGCTCACACATTTTTGTCTTAGCTCAGGAAGGATGGCTCCAGAGCAAACTAATTTATGCAGTAGCCAAATCCCCCACTCACAGCTTTAATGCCAATAGCTCACAAAGTTGGACTTTTGCTCACAAGACTTCACAGCTTAAAGGGAGCATTGCTCAAGTCTACTTGAAACCTGGTGGTTTCAAGGGAGCAGGAAGAGAATGAGGGTGTGTTCTTTACACTTATTTTTATTGCACAAAGTATTGGATGGGGAAGGGAATGGAGGAAGAGCAGGTCAGTTTCACTCACCTGCGGAGTGGAGCCTGAGGGGTGGGTGTTGCCTTCTGACACACTTCCGGTATGTTGGGGTGTGTGGCATATGCAAATGAGTTATGCTAATGAGCTCCTGCACCTCTTTTTCTACGAAATGACCCCTGAGTGAGGAGAGGCAAGAACTGGCTGCAGTGTAAATTGTCCCTCCTTGTTGCTCAAGCCTAACCTGTGCTTCACCAACTGCACTCCAAGTTGAATACCAGGTCAGGTTCAAGGTTTTGGTCGTGACCTATAAGGCCCTAAGTTGTCAGGGACCAACATACCTATGGGACCCCCTCTCCTGGTATGTCCCCCAGAGAGCATTACACGCAGGAGACCAACATCTACTGGAGGTCCCTGGCCCAAAGAGTGTCCGGCTGTCCTCCAAGGCCCTGGCTCTGACGTGATGGAACTCTTTGCCTACTAACATCAGGACCCCACGGGATCTGTTACAATTCCACAGGGCCTGCAAGGCAGAGATGTTCCGCCAGGCATATGGTTGAGGGCAGCAACGGGTTTTTAATGGGGTTTTTTTTAACGGTTCTTAGCAGTTTTAACATCTAGCCAGCTTTTAAATGCTTTTTACCCCCTTTCCCTCAAGCTGATTGAAAATGAGGGGGTCCGGGATTCATATTATGGCTCCATGCAGATGTTTGGTTTTATGGATTGGGATTTTAGACTGTGTACTGTATTTGTATGAATTTTGTTGTGCTCCACCCTGGGCCTGCTTGCAAGGAGGATGGTACAGAAGCCTAATGAAATAAATATAGATTAAATGAGACAGACAGACAAATAATACAGAACAGGGGTCATTTCGTAGAAAAAGAGGTGCAGGAGCTCATTAGCATAACTCATTAGCATAACTTATTTGCATATGCTACACCACCTGACATCACTTGAAGTGAGAGAGAGAGAGAGGGCGAGGAAGAGCCAGCAGAGAGGGGACAGCTACTAATCCAAGCCTCAGAAATACCACTATTCTGGGAGGATAGTTTCAGTGGTGTCTGAAGCCTTCAGAAGGCTGGTCGGAGGAACAAGGACCTTTCCAGGGGACGGGGTCATTTTGCTGCAGCCATGACACAAGCAGGCATTCCCCTGCGGGGGGGGGGGGGCTGGCACCAGCTCCCGGAGCTGTGCTCCCCCGAGCTCCTGCTCGAAATGAACCCTGATACAGAAGTTTTTACAGTGAGCAAGCCTTGTCGAGCTACTGTAGTCTTGGATAAAATCCAAACTCCAAAGCAGCCACTTTCTCCCAGGAGAAGTGATCTCCCCTCTCCGGAGATGAGTTGTAATTCCAGGAGATCTCCAGGCCCCACCTGGAGGTTCGATACAACATCATTTAAAAAAACAACAACAGTACATAACACACTATAAAGACAACACACTGCAACAGTTGAATATAGTACGATCTCAATACAGTATGACTTATTTCACAAGGGTGGTAAAGTCCCCAACTGGTACAAAAAGGTCTGAAGTTCCTTTACAACAAAAGTTCAGGAAGATTCCAAGCAGTCAGCACCCTATTCTGGAGTGGCAGGGGTTTCCTCAGTCTTCATCAGGACCACACAAATCATCAATGGAACAAAAGCTTTTAAACAATTCAGCCTAACAGTACACAGTCACTTATTTCAGAGTATGACCACTGTCTAGTCAATTTCGGATCAGAACCATTTTTGTACTATATTCAGCTGTTGTAGTGTGTTTTACAGTGTGTTATGTACTGGTTTTCAAAAAAAAACCTACTACATGTTTGTTCCATGGGAACCTTGGTCCCTTGGTTTCATTAATTACCCACCGAGAAGTCAGCAAATCTACCTTGGACCCAACCTGTGTACTTTGTGATATGTAAATTGTCCATAATTTGCCCTGACCTAAATAGCCCAGGCTAGCCCAATCCCGTCAGACCTTGGAAGCTAAGCAGGGTTGGTCTTGGCTAGTATTTGGAAGGGCGACCTCCAAGGAATACCAAAGGCATGATGCAGAGGCAGGCAATGGCAAACCACCTCTGAAACATCTCTTGTCTTAAAAAATAAGTCTAGCTCGCCACCTAGTGGTGTAGAACTCTAAAAGAGCTAGAACTTCTGGCTGCCAGACAATCTTAGGATCTGCTGCCTATTCTACGCACAATGACATACGATGATGATGGTGATGATGATGTCCATAATTTGGTAACTCTTTAAGGTGCCTCTGGACTTGTTTAATTTTAGCAGCTCATAGTTCTATTAGATGATACCATATTTTCTCAGAAGAAGCCATAATCCGTTAAAATTGTTTTGCAGGCTCAGACAAGAAGTGTTACGTCCAGAACTACATATCAAACAACGACCACTCAAATACCACCAAACGGTCGCAGCCAGGCCATAAAGGTGAAATCCTCTCTTGTCGTTCAGCTTAGAGGTCTGCTAGTCAAGTTCATAAAAGCTACGTGCCAACAGCTGATTGATCTATCCTCTGTGGATAGGATTTGCTCTCCTTTATACATTTGGTATTTTGAGGCACTTTTCTCTCCCTCCCCAACCAAAAAAATTACTCTCTCTTTGCTCTCCCCAGTATTACATTGGAACAAATCTTGTGAGATTTGTGAGGGATTTAAAAAAAAAAACCCTGTAGAAATTCAATTCACTTCGTAATTACAAACTCAATTATCCCCAAGAATTACATGTGATTTGCACAGGTGTAAACACCAGCGCCTCCTTTCACACAGAGATATTGTTTGAAGATTAAATGCATATGCACAGATAATCATAACCATACCTGTCATACTCACAGTTGAGAAATACTCTCGAAAGACCACTAGGATCTCCCTCTTAGCTATGCCTGGTGTTTTATGTTGTGAGCAAAACAGTTAGTTTTTAAAGAGCAACATTCTGCACAAAAGAAATGGCACTGCAAATATGTACTGGGAATAACAGTAAACTCATTTATGGGACCCCAAGTGATGTAAACATGAGTTAGACTAGCGCTGGCACCCAGGTGAGGCAGCAACTAGTAAATGGGTGGATACCTTCATGCTCATCCTGAAACAACTCACATTTTTGCAGACATCCCATTCAAGACACTGAAAATTCTTGACTGGCATTTTCAAGTGTTCAACACAATGCCTGAAATAGGCACAGACACAGCTGCCCACCCAGTTCCCTTGCACAAGGCCTAGAGGATGGGGGGGAGCAGGAGAAAAAGGAAGACTCAGGCCTCGTTGCCAGCATCACACAGGAAGTTACATCATCACATCAGCGACATCCAGGTGACTCTCTGGTATTTGGGCAAAAAGTACGGTAGGAGCCATTTTTATCACAGAGTGTTTGCCCAGATACCAGAGCATCGCCCAGACATTGCTGGCGTGATGAAATCTATGACGAATCCCTGTATCTCCCCAAATGTCTGGCAGATTTTCCCTGCCAAAACTTCAGGTCCCCTCAGTGTCTGAGTCCCCTTACAGTAGCATGTATATCTTCTCTTTCCCTTTTATAAAAACTTGAAACTGTCCCATCCTTTGTTTAGATATTGGTTTACGCTTTAGACCCAGTACAGGAACTTGAGGGAAAGACAGGTGTTGTCCTGTTTTATAAACCCTTATGAAATGGTACTTGAGGCAAACTAACTTTCAAAAACAGAATAAAGGTATTATTAAACAGGCAGGGAATATATGTATATTAGGAATAGTCAAGGTTTTGAGATTGCGGAGGTAAAAACTTTCCAATATATACAGAGCTGAATTCTTAGAACATTCAAGAGAGTGCATTTGTAGTTTTGTTTCAAGGTTTTCTAATTCTGTCTTTGAGAGGTGCTTTGTTTAGTATATTTTAGCACTAACATAGTTCTTATTAGTGTTTCTTCTCAAGGACAGAGTTTGCTTAAAGTTTCTAGACTTCTTCCTTCAGAGTTCTAGGTTTTCCTTTAGATATTACAGCTTTTCACTAACCCCTAAGGAATCTAAGCTTCTCCCCTTTATCACAGACCAAGAGTCTCTTCCTAACCCCTTTCACTGGCAGGAAGTTATTCTCCTTGTCCCTAAGAAGCAACAACTCTTTTGACTATTTGGCTTGTATGGGCGTTCACTCTAACTACCCAGACCTTCTGCCAAATCCTTCTCCAGTACTCTTATTCTTTATAAGGCTGTTCTGTAGCTTTCCTGACTGAGAATCTAAATTCTCCCTCAGAGCAGTTTTAATATATCTAAGACAATGGGGTTTCTCTTCTTCTCTCTGTAGAAGTACTTTTCTGACTATTGCCTGTCAGAAACACTGACTCCAAAATGTCTCTTACCTCAGAAGCCAAACCCTTTGGCTACTGATCCAGACGTTAGATTTCAAACAAAGACCAAAAGGCGAAAGACCTAATGGCAAAATACCTCTTTTCCCTCCAGATCAGCTGCTTTATTTCCTCTCTCGGCTGATTTTGGCCAATCAGAAAATAAGTAGAGCACCCAGTCACATAAGCTCTTCTCTCCAGAGATTAATCCTTGAACTCCCTAACTCTCTGATACAAGCATTTTAACAAGCCAGCTTTTCTGTGCAATCCATCACTATGTCACTTCCTATGCAATGCTGGCTTTGTGGCCTGACTGAGCCTTGCTCTTTCTCCTGGTGTCCCCCTGCCAGCCAGCTGATCAGTGGCTAGGGAACAAGCCAGGCAGCAGGGAACCCCGCCTCCACCGGGGGGGCGGGGGTCTGGCAACCCTAAGTTGTGGGTAGGGTCGTAGGTCCCCCCAGCCACTGGCAGGGGATGCAGGGGGGTAGGGTTGCTTGATCCAGGTTGGGAAACTCCTGTAGAGCTGGGGATGGAGCCTGGGGAGGACAGGGACCTCAGTGGGGTACAATGCCATAGAGTCCACCCTCCCAAAAAGTCGTTTTCTCCAGGGAAACTGATCTCTGTAGTCTGGAGGTGAGCTATAATTCCGGGGGATCCCTAGGTCCCACCTGGAGGCTGGCGTCCCTAGCTGTGGGTGCATGACCCACAAGGAAAACTGGCCCTGTTAAGTTCAAGACAACCAACAAAAGTCAAAATTAATCCAGAGGACCATAACCGGAAGATAAAAAATAACTATCACTTCAGCAGCTGTGAACATGGGTGGGAATTCAGTCTGTGCATGAATTCAGTGCAAATCTGGGTGTGTCAAGTACACATTTAAATGTAGAAAGGGTCCCTGAAACAGACTCCTGAATATAGAAGAGGGTCCCTGATTCAACCTGAATTTCCCTGAGCAAAGATCCAATGCAAGGAAAAAAGCCGTGTGCAGAGGCCTGTTCCCACATGAAGGACAGCAGCTCTGCCATCCTGGCTACCACACCGTATGGGAGAGCCATGCACCGATATCCAACAATTTTAGAAAGTGTCCAGTTGCTGAAACATCCTGTTGCAGAAGCCGGCATGGAAAAACCTGTATCCTCCAACATAAAACACGGGATCCATAACCACTGTTGTGTTTTCTCCCCCATTAAAGGGCTGGAATCAAAAACATGCTGCAGTGCTCAGCCTGGGTCAACTACGCATCGTCCACCATCACAACTTCACACTGCACAAATATCACAGCCTCTGCCAGCCCTGCCACGGAATCTATGGAGAGGGGTGAGAAAGACCACCCTGAGTATCCGCAGCTTTCAGGGATCAGATGTTGTGAATTAATAGCACAGCTCAGCTCTCTCCTTTGTGGAAAGGGGCTGGGTCTCAATAGCTGAGCACATGACTCGCATGCAAAAGGTCCCAAGTTCAATCCCTGGCACATCCAATTAAAAAGACCTCAGGAAAGGCCTTTCTCTGCCCGAGGCCCTAGAAAAGCCTCTGCCAGACAAGTAAACAATAGCCAACATGATGGACCAATGGGCGGACTAAAGAGAAGGAAGCTTAGAGTAAAAGAAGGTGGAGACTTATCAGCAGCCCCCATTTTGGAAAAACAATGCACCTATGCACGGAGTACACAGCGATACATTACCCCCTCTGTTGTCTGGCTTCTGCAAGGTATATGCCCCTAGTGGTCAGGAGGACACACCACCACCACCACCAGTCGAAAGTGATGGAAAGACAGGATCCAGACTGGAAATTAACAAGCAACACAGAAAGAGCTCCTGTCTGCCAACCCCAGATAGCGTCTGTCCACACAAAATAGGACTGTGACTGTTATTAAGTTTATTAGACCTTCTAGTCTGTCCTCACACGCACTACATTGCTTCACAACTTATCACTCAGTCACTCAAGCAGAGTAAGATGTGCACTGTTTCCAGTGAGGTGATGTGAGCAAGCTCTGAGTAATGCAATGTACGGGGGTGGGGGGGGGGGAGGGGGCTGTAATGAAATGGCTAGCATTGAGTGCTTTTGCAGTGCAGTATGTTTAAAGTGTTAGACTAGGATTGGCGAGACCTGGGTTCAAGTTCTCACTCCTCATGAAGCCAGGGGTGGATCTACTATGAAACTAACGAAGCTTAGGCTTCAGGGCCCCTAATCCCAGAGGGATCCTGAAGCAACATTTTTTTTTTTCACAAGTGGATTTTTCAACAAAATTGATGGAGCTTTTTAAAGTGTTTGTTACTGAAATAAGGCTATTTTAGTGACGGAATCATAAGCCGATGGGTTGCAGTATTTCATATTCATCTTAGAATATGCTCCAATACCCGTTTCATTTGGCCTCGAAATGTCCCTGTAATGTTGCTGATTGAGAAGGGCCCCCCATGACAGTTCAAGCTTTGGGGTCCCAAAAATTTAGGTCTGCCACTGCATGAAGCTCACTGGGTAACCTTGAGCCCGTCAATCTTTCTCATCATAATCTACTCTACAGGGCCGTTGCAAGGATAAAACACAAGAGGGAAGGACCGTATGCATTTCCTCAAGATCCTCGGAGGAAGGGTGGCACAGCAACATACTATCTGTCAGGGAAACCAGAAGTATGTGAGTTGCACTTACAGTTTCCACATGGTTGGTGCAATCTTCAAAACAGGATTTGCCTGAAGGGAATGTTCAGGCCCCAGCTGTGGAATTCATAAGCACATCTCCCCCTCAATGTTACATGTGAACACTGGAAGTGCAGTTTGGTCATGCCTCCCATTTCCTCCCAAGCAACTGACTTGCAGGCACCCTCTGGAGTCTGAGTTAAGGAGGAGGAGAAGATTGGATTTATACCCCGCCCTTCACTACCTCAAGGAGTCTCAGAGCAGCTTACAATCTCTTTTCCCTTCCCCTCCCCACAACAGACACCCTGGGAGGTAGGTGGGGCGGAGAGAGCTCTCTCAAGAACTGCTTGTGAGAGAACAGCTCTGAGAGAACTGTGACTGACCCGAGGTCACACCAGCAGCTGCAAGTAACCACGCACTTAACCACTACCAGGGGCGTAGACTTTTTAAATCCCAGGGGGGGGGCTCTTTCGTGCGTGCGCGCAAAGCGCGCGCGCTCAAGACCATGTCCCCGCCACTCTCCCCCCCGCCCCAGGGAGCCGCCGCCGCCGCTTTCCTCCCCCAGGCCGTGCCCGCCCGCCCGCCGCGCTCCCCGCCACCTCCCTCCCTCTCCCCGCTCACCTCGGGCGCCGGCAGAGGCGTAGGGGCGTGCGGGGGAGGCGCAGATGAGCGCCGCCTCTCTCCCCCCCCCGCCCCAGGGAGGCAGGAGGGCAGGCCGGGGGTGGGGGGGAAGGAGAGGCGGCGACGGCCGGCTGACTGGCCACTGGGCGCTCCATTTTCCTGGGGGTGGCTGAGCCCCCCCCGGGAAATTTCGGGGGGGGGCTCGAGCCCTCGAGCCCCCCCGTAGTTGACGCCCATGACCACTACACTTAACCACTGCAGCCCTCATGGATTTCCAGCAGAGGATGTGACAGCTCGAATGGTCCAGTGTACAATGTCTCCAAATGTGGGGGGTGGGGGTGGGGGGGCGGGAACCTTGCACTCTCATGATGCCTTATCTGTGCATATGAAAAGCAAGTTAAAAGGACAGGAGGCCTTTTACACAGTTGTTCAAATAATAAGCCAAATTTGGCTGCCGCTGACGTTCAGGCACTTGCCAAAGAAGCTTGTTGGCAGACGCCAAGGAGTGGGGGGGGGGGAAGCAGCCGTTCCTGGTTGCCACAATCAGGTTCTATAGGCTGATCACAACAGGGGCTGTGAAAGGGCTTTCAGAGGCTGGGCTTGGGGTCAAGAGGCACGGTCCATATGCTTGTGCCGATACATTCCCCGGCAGTCAAAATTATGGAGCCACACGTGTGTAGATTATTCCTTTCGCTAGCAGGGAGGCAAGCGGGTTGGAGAGCTGCCAAGAGGACGCCCGATCACGTTAATACTGCTTTGGCAGCGATAAAGCGTGCCTAGGCTTTATAGCCAGAAAAAGGGGGGGGGGAGCAATGCAAATTTGGCCTGATGATCATAAGAGAAGCCTTGGAAACAGCCGACTTTTTCAGAATCAAATCTCTAAAGGAGCTTAATTTTAGAAGGGGGAAAAGCCTCCTAAGAAAACTTAAATGCCCTTGTCAGCCGCAAAACTTTGACAGTATTACAAGCAACATACCCTTCAGTGTTAGTTAAAAAAAAAAAAAAGTATACCAAAAAAAAACCCACCCTAAAACCTTATTCAAATGTTCCAAAAGTGCACAAGCTGCCACTATCTCCTGGGTCTGTGAAACCGCTAGGACTTTAGAGTGCACGTAAGAA
Source organism: Lepidodactylus listeri (assembly GCA_029233225.1). Lineage (NCBI taxonomy): Eukaryota > Metazoa > Chordata > Lepidosauria > Squamata > Gekkonidae > Lepidodactylus > Lepidodactylus listeri. Next base: position 56,566,994 of record JARCFY010000013.1, on the reverse strand, counting down.
CTGGCATGTCTGAAAAGGGCCACAATGAGACCTGTCTGCTTACCAAAGCTAGCTTCGTGAGAGCATTTGGGGACGGTATTTTCAAATGTGCAATGCACCGCATGCATGCACACTGAGATGGGCCCACAAGAAGGCGATACGATCTTCTCTTTTTAGAAGACTTGAACTGGCTTCCAAAGGGTAAAGCACTGTACAACATAAGCAGGAAGCAAGGTACAGTTCCATGTCTAAAAGCACGAGGTGCCAGGGTTCCTGCTGAGTCTTTCTGCCAATCACGTCCATCCTTAAAAATTCCTAGGATCCAGAGCCATTGCTAGGTAACATTATTGAAGGATCAGGGACCAAATATTAATCGAAACACTTAAGGCTCTTGTTTCAAGATGTCTCCAGGCAGCAGGACCAATTCTGAATGGGGCTGAGCCTAAACCACTCACCCTTTGTGGTGGATGTTTCCCTGCAGTGCCAAAAACCACTTCCACCTGGGATGATTTGTTCATCCTCTCTGCAAAAACCAAAATTCACGTGTGTCTCTAGGTTGCTTTTAACTCTCAAGTGCTGCACTCACCATTAGTCACGTCCTTCTGCAGTAAAACCCAGGATTCTATTTACCAACATTTGGCACGGATGCTGCAAATTTCACCATGACTGTCTTCAACAGCCAACTATACCATGTTCGGAGACCTGAGCCAATCACCCAGTCTGCTTGGCTTGCGGCAAGCAGCCGTGGGTGCCTGGTGAGCTAGTTTGCATGTGGGCTTCTGCAAAACTGCGCATGCGCAGAGATGCTGCTAATTGAAACCCATCATTAGCCATTATCGTCACTAGGGATTACTCAGGCAAACACCAAAGGGTGGGATGTTATTGAAACACAGTATTTATTTATGACTGATTGATATGATTTGTGACTGATTGAAATGTCTTATTTAAACAATTGCCTGCTGACAAGAATTCAGTCAGGCTGTGCGAGAATGCACATACATAAAAAGCCAGTTGCGCTGTATGGCACAGTTAGGAAGGAATACAGTGAAGCAACCTGCCAAACATCCAGAGACAGGTCAGCAAGCAGCCAACCCAACCATCAAAAAGTCCCGTTTCCATCAAAAGCCAATCCAGCAAAGTCTTTGAATATCCTTAACTTCTGGTGATGTCCTGATCACACATTCATTGTGAGAACATTGCCCGGTTTGTTACGTGGTCCCTGATTGGGTGAGATCAGGAATAAGCTATACACAGGAGACCTAAGTCACACAGAGGGTGCTGCCTAGGGATGCCAGCCTCCAGGTGGGACCTGGGGATCCCCTGGAGTTACTGCTCATCTCCAGACTACAGAGATAACTTTCCATGGAGAAAATGGATGCTTTGGAGGGTGGAGTTTATGGCACTGTATTTCACTGAGGTCCCTGTCCTCCCCAGGTTCCGCCACCAAATCTCCAGGAGTTTCCCAGTTTTGATCTGGATCTGCTGCTGGTGGCCAGGGGGGGTACCTGGCAACCCTAGACTGCTGCCAGTAAAAACCCTGCTTTTTACTGACAGAAACAGTTAGAACCTCCCCCCCTCCCCTGAACATTCTAATCTCACAGCTGATGCCTGGAGCTGATGCCATTTTAAAAGGTATTGGGGGGAGTTCAACGATCCCTGAAGGTTTTTTTAAAAAAAACTTTTCGGATTTTTCTGCAGACCGAGAAAGGGGCCTGACTATGTAGGAAAAGCTGTTTGGGGGAGAGTGAGCTCTCTTTTGGCAGATATAAGCATCCACACAGAAAAAAAACCTCTCTGAATTAGAGTACACAAGAGGTGGGGACCTGCGATACTTGCAGGGGAGGAGGATTCCTAAAGGCTGCAGCTCCAAGTAAGTCTTCTTCCCACACCCCCCACACCCCCAGCTCTGAGGCCCGAGTGGCTGAGGGCCGCTCAGGAAAGCGATTTCCACCCCCCCCCTTGGTGATTTCCCCCCCCCCCCAGGCTCCATGGCCCAAGCAGCTTAAGGCCGCTTGGGCCAGCGATCCCCCCTTCCCCTTGATCCCCCCCAGCTCCAAGACCCGAGCAGCTGATTCCCCCCCTCCCCAGCTCAGCCTGAGCGGCTCTCAGCCGCCGGGCTGCTGCAGAGTTCCCAGAGTTCTCTTTAACTTTGAGGGGAATTTAAATATCCCCCAAAAAGTTTTTTAAAGTTTTAAGATTTTTCTGCACACATGGGGAGTCCCCCATGTGTGCAGAAAAATCTCCCTGCCCCCAGGTGCCCCCCCATGCGGATTTAGATATCTGCATGCAGGGGGCGCCTTGGCTATTAGTATATAAATACAAGAAGTGGGACCCATGATACTCACGGGGGGGGGGGGGGGGGAGTATTCCTCACATCTCAGGGCCTGCTGAAGCTGGAGGAGCCTGCCAAGCCTTCTCCTCCCCCCCCCCCCCCGTGGCAGCGCTGCTGGCCTGCAAAGCCTTCTCCCCCTCCCACAGCAGCAGCCATGGTGAGGTCTGAGTGGCTCACAGCTGCCAGCCCACCAAGTCTTCTCTCCCCCTCCAGCAGCAGTGGTGGCAATGGACACTTCCCAAGGCGTTCTCTGCGCACGCGCAAGTAATGCTCTTTTACTTTTGGGGGGGATTAAGTATCCCCTGAATAATTTTTTAAAACATTTCTGATTTTTCTGCACACCTGGGGAGTCCCCCAAGTGTGCAGGAAAACCTCTTTGCCCCCTAGGTGCCCCCAATGTGGGGGTTTAGATATCCACACACAGGGGGCGCCTTGGCTATTAAATATATACAAGCATGGACAGCTTCAAGAGGGAATTAGATAAACACAAGAGGCGGGGACCCACAATATTCACGGGGGGGGGGGGGGATTCCTAAAGGCTGCAGCCTCAGGTAAGTCCTCTCCCCCCCCCCCGCTCCAAGGCCCCAGTGGCTGATGGCTGCTCGGGCCAGCAATTCCCCCTCCCCTGCTCCAATATGGGGTGGGTAGACCTGTTCTCCAGAGGCCAGGTCTACCAATACAGTGGAAAGGGCTGGGTAGACCTGGCCTCCAGAGGAGCTCCATGTGGAGGAGGAGGAAGCAGACTCAGGTAAGTCTTCCTCCCCCCACCCCAGGCTCCCCCCACAGCTTCTCCAGTGGGTCCGAGCTCGGGCCACCGGTTTCCCTCCCCACATGGCTTCTCCAGCGAGCCTGAGCTCGGGCTGCCAGTTTCCCTCCCCACCCCACACCCAGCTCCTGCGGCGGGCCCGAGCAGCTCTCAGCCGCCAGGCTGTCGCAGAGTTCCCAGAGCGTTCCCTGCATGTGCGCAGGGAACACTTTTTAACTTTTGGGGGGATTTAAATCCCCCTGAAGTTTTTTTAAGTTTTCAGATTTTTCTGCACATCTGGGAAGCCTCCCAAGTGTGCAGAACAATCTCCCTGCCCCCCAGGTGCCCCCCCCGGCGCGGATTTAGATATCTGCACGCAGGGGGCGCCTTCGCTATTAGTATATAGACAAGGGGGGCCGCAATATTTGCGGGGGGGAGAAGCTGACAGCTGCTCCTCCGCCCCCTTCCCCCCTTCCTCTGCCCCCTTCCCCCCCAAGACTCCCGGCGGGCCTCGGTGGCTCTTGCCGGGCCCGCCGCTTGCCCCCTTCCCCCCCCCCAGAGACTCCCGGAGGGCCTCAGCGCCTCTCGCTGGACCCGCCGCTCGCCCCCTTCCCCCTCCTCCGCAGGCTGTTGGCTGGCCTCGGTGACTCTCGCCGGGCCGCTGCCGTTCCAAGAGCGTTCCCCGCGCATGTGCAGGGGACGCTCTTTTACTTTTCGGGAGATTTAAAGATCCCCCGAAAAGTTTTTGATAAGATTTCGGATTTTTCTGCAAGCGGGGGGGTTACCCCCCCCACCTGCAGAGCCCCCCCTCTGCCCTCCAAGTGCCCCCCCCGCGCAGATTTAAGTATCCGCACGCGGGGGGGGGGCACTTGGGAATTAGATATAGAGATAAGTGTTGGGGGGGGGCATCAAAGAATACTAGCCAAGGCATTTTTCACTGCTTTGTTTCATATTTAATACATGAACAGGGTTTTCTCTTTTCTTTTTCATACATAGACAGCTTTCCTATTTTGCTTCCTTTATAGTATTTTAAAGCCACTTATGGTACATATTATGGCCCATTTTATGCCACTGGCAGACCACTGAGACACAAACCTGGAATTTTTGAACTGAAGCCATGAGTTCAAAACATGTGGCCACCTCCCTGAGTGGTGGAGCTCACAGTGCAATCCAAAGCACCACTGCACACTTCTGAGCCCATGGACATCAAAGGGTGTGACTTCGTTGAGGATGGCAGTTTAAATTAACAATGTCTGCACATTTCTGCACTGTGCTACCTCATTCTTGCCCTTCCAATTCCTCCTCCAAAGCCACCTTTCCTATGAACTCAATGAAATCAAAACCGCTGCCCTAATTCTTTCATTGCCACCCACAACAGGAACCTCTCCTTTTTATTCTGTCAAGTACCATGTGCACTAATGGAATAAAGAACAGGACATTAGGGTTCTACCAAATAAAAATAAAGGTAAGGTCAAGGTTTCCCTTGCTCAAAAGCCAATCGAATCTGACTCTAGGGGGCGGTGCTAATCTCCATTTCCAAGCCGAAGAGCCAGTGCTGTCCGAAGATGTTTCTGTGGTCATGTGGCCAGCATGACTAAGTGCCGAGGTGCATGGAACGCTGTTACCATCCCACTAAAGCGGTACCTATTTATCTACTTGCAGTTTCTTGCTTTTGAACTGCTAGGTTGGCAGGAGCTGGGGCCAGAGATGGGAGTTCACTCTGTCACACGGCACTTGGGTCTTGAACTGCCAAGCTACCAACCTTCCGGTCTGCAGCTCAGCATCTTAACCTCTAATCCCACCCCCCACAAAAAATCCCTCGTGTGAGGATAGTATAAACTGTTAGTAGCTTGAGCAGGGAGAGCTCTCGCTGGGCTCCTGTGGTCTCTCCTGACAGCTTGCAAAGAGGCACAGGAGCATCACTGGAACAAGAGAGCTGGCAACCCCATTCATCCTCATGGCTTTCAGAATTCTAGACCTGATGCTGTTCAGTAAGTCTGTGGTTTGTTTCCCAGCAGCATCTCTATTCAACTGGAGTTAAGTATACGGGGATCATTTCCCATTACCTGCTCCTGATCTCAGCTGTCTTCAACACATGACTCACACCTGGAGGGGGCTGAGGGGGCCCACCTAAGGTTGCCAACCTCTAGGTGGGGCCTGGAGACTCCCCCAGAAATATATTTTATCTCCAGACAACAAAGATCAATCCCCCTAGAGAAAATGGCTGCTTTGGAGGGTGGACTCAATGACATTAAACCCCAGGGAGGTCTCTCCCCTCCCCAAACCCCACCCTCTCCAGACTTCACCCCCAAATCTCCAGGAATTTCCCAACCTAGAGTTGGCAACCACAGGTCTGCCACAGTTTTGCTTTAGCAAGGGCAAGGGAAAACTCCTAAAGCTGGACAATCCTTCTAATCACTGCCGGTGTCTTATAAGCCTCACAGCCTGCCTGGCGGGGGCAGGGAGTGGGTGGGAGGAGGACAGAAACACAAGGACTGCTGGTGAGAATAGGAGCAGGTGTGAGGAATGAACCCCCAGAATGCGGCAGAGGGATGGCATATGGAAGGGTTGCCAGAGAAACGGACTGGCAGGTAGGGCAACCAATCGGAATGAGTGGCCCATCCCAAGTGTTTCTGGTGTGCCCAGGACTACCCCTCCAGGGCTACTGGATACACCCTCTATACCTGGGCATTCTCTGCAGTCCTTCCTGCCTTGTTTTGACACTGGACCTGCGGTACAATTCCCAGTGCACCATGCTGCCATGTCTGTCAGCTATATGCCCTGCTGGGCATGCAGTGAAAGGACTGCTCCCAGGGACTGGCTTCTTCCTCCTGGGATGCTGCTAGCTGAAAGGTGAGCTTTGCCTTCTTGTCAGCCTCCCATTTGTTAGGAACTGAACCATTTCCTCCATTTGCCACACCCGGGAGCTTTTCCCTGCTGAGGAGCTGAAAGGAATCTCTGCTGCAAATGTACAGTCGGATCGGGTGCTCCCTTGTTGTTGCCTTGTTGTCTGAAGAAGCATGTGTGGCCAATAGGGTCGGAGTGGCCCCATTTCCTTCCTGGCGCATCTGCCTGTGAAAAGATTCGAACCTGCTGCTGCTGCTGCTGCAGAGGGCATTTGTTCCTGGGCTGCCACCAGCCACAGGAGAGGCACCGTGACGATGGAACGCCCTTCCCCTTGAGGCTTGCCTGGCACCTACATGGCTCTCTTTTAGGCACCAAGCCAGAATGTTTTTCTAAATAAATAAATGCCAACTGGCACTGTCCATCCTGTAGGGGGTGCTGTATTCCCTTCATACCTTCCCTTGTAGTATTTTGTATGTGGGTAGTGGCTGGTTGATCTTGGGTTGGGGGGAGGTGTGCTGGCGTCGGTATGCACTGATTGGTTGTTTCCATCTTGGGCTGTCAAGGGGGTGTCGCCAGCACAATGGTGGGGTGGCAGTAGGGCCGCTGTGGGCTCCAGCGCGACTGCTAGGCTCTCCTTCATATCTTGGCGTGTGATTTCCCCCCCTACGTATTTTCTCCCTGCTGAGAGCACAGAGAATACCAGCTAGCTTTGCCAGCACAGCATACACAATTGATCCGAACTGGGCTGCAAATCTGGCATTGTAATAAACGGGGCCCTAAACATATGTACGTATCTGTATGTATTCTTTTTTTATTATTATTTTCATTCATAGTCCTCCTTTCTCACTGGGACTCAAGGGGGATTACAAACATGATCAAAACTCTTCAGTCAGTTCGCAAAAGGCTTCCAGAATACGATGGTGTTTCAGTCGAACAAGCGAAACGAAATAAAACAGAATCAAAACAAAATAAATAAACAGTAAAATCAACCCCAAAATCCTAGTCAAGCAAAGTCCGAATACATCCATCCGCCCTACTTGAATATTCTGAAAAGTGCGAGGGTAGATTTTAAGCCTCTAATAAAAATCAATGCTGGAATGTCAAACAAGTTAACCAGTCTGACCTTCTAATTGCACTGTGATCATTCCTTCCGGAATTAGTTAAACTGTACAAACATTTCATGTTTCACTAATAATTTTAAATGGGGGTGGTGGCGATACAATTACTTTCATATCTACCGTCGCTCGGGAGATTAAATCTAAGACACAAGAACATTAAAATGCATCCAAAAATGCCCCAACCCCCCCCCCCCCAAGAAAGGCTAAGTAATTTCACTAACAAGAATTCTTTCTTCATAGTATACAACTGAATATTGTACAACTGAATATTAAGTTTAAACAGAGTAGTAATTTAAAAAAAAAACATGGTAAGAAAGGCATTTGATTATAGGAAGGGGAATGCTGTAGGACTACATAAAATAGTAACAACCTCAGCTTTTCCCTCTTATCATTACCTAGTAAAAGAAATACCCATTTGATGACCACAGACTGGAAGCTTCAGTTGGCTAGCAGGGTTTGTCCAATAAGGCTGAGATCCTACTTTCTTTGGAAGTAATTCCCACTGTATAAAATGAGGCTTATTTCAGAATAGATCTACTTAGGATCGCTCCCTAACAGGGCAGTCCCAAAGAGAGCCACACCCTTCTAAGCCCTTTGACCTCAATGGACTTAGAAGGCTACATCTCCACTTAGGCTTGTCTTGTAAATTGCTTATGCCAGCCTGAAGAACAAATGTCCTGTCCCTTTAACAGAGGCTTAAGATGTGAAAATGAGAGGCCTACTTTCCTATGGCGTGGAAATATGTAACGTAATGTGGTAAATAAAATCCCCTCAAGCCTCTATTAAAGGGAAAGGCCTTTTTTTCCTCTGGGTAGTTGGTAACCCTGCCACTGAGTGTATATTTAAGTAGTATATCGGGACATTTTTTTAACTAAAACGGAGCCGTATTATGTATGAAACTGTCCAAATGTAAAAAAAACACACACACCAAAAGATGGAATTCTCCTTACAGCTTCTGAAAAAGACAGACACCGTCGCAGTCACCGTATTTTACTGTAAACAAATAGTTTCTCAACCTTCCTCGTTTCCCCTTCTGCTCTGAAAAATGCACTGTTTCCAACCTTCCTCTGAAACTGGAACAGAGGATCCGAGAGAAAAGGAAATTATTAAACATTCTGCTGGGGTTTTTGTCTCTCTCCCCCGCCCCACGCCCCCCCACCCCAACAAAAACTCAGATAGAGGTCAATGAATAAGTATGTGCAGGCTGGAACTTAAATCCTCGGGGGTGACTGTAGGCTAATTAATAATTAATGCCAGAGCCCCGGTGTTTGAAATGCAGATGCGATAACTGGAGGCCCAGCAAAGCTGTTCGAAGGAAGCAGATCTGGATGCTACAGGGAATAGGCGCTCCCAGGCCGGCTGGCTCAGAAAGCAGACCTGGGTGCAAAGCGGAGCCGATGGTTTAGATTATATTCCCCTCAGCTGTTAATTACCTGAACCTACTTTGAAGTCCTTCTCTTTTTATCCTCTGCATGAAAAGAGATTGGCTCAGCCAAGGGACTAGGGGGGGAAGAATGATCAAATGCATAGGGTGGGGGGGGGAGCAGAGAGGGGGGGAGAGCCAGAGGAGAACTGCAGATAAAGAAGCAGATAAAGAGGGAAGGAAAGCATGGTGGCGATGGTGGTGGCGGTGGGGAGACATGCGAGAGCCCTGGGTGCAAAAACATACAAGAACACAGGTGAAGCCCATAGACAAGAATGGGGCGTTTGGAATAAGATGCTCTCCGTGAGATTAATTTAATCTAACCTGTAACATAAACCCACGCCATTAAAAGGGAGGGCCCACAGTCTCCTCACAGGCATCTGATCCCCGCGTGCATCTTTTAAGGTTTATTTATTTAAAATTTATTTATTTAAATGAAGACATTTGTACCCCACCTTTCCACCTAGGAAAGCAGTTTACAATCCAGACTAACACAATGGACAATAAAATCTAACATTAAATTGACAAATCTTGTTGAAAACACAGAGAGAGAGAGAGTGCAACAAACAAAATGAGCAACATTAAAACACCAGTGAACATATCACTGTTTTCATATTGCCATGGAGGGGAATTTCAGCTCAGCACCTAAAAGGTTAAAAAGCAAGTGCCTGAGAAGGGAAGGTATTCCATAACAGGGTACCGCCACCAAAAAGGCCCTGTCCCCAGTTGCCATCCTTCAAAGGATAGGGTACCAGGAACTAAGGTCGCGGTCACACAGTCATTTTGAGCGGGTTTCGCTGCTGTTCCCTATTGGATTTAAAAGGGCTGATCAGACGGGCACATCTGCCTCCCGTCTCACAACCCACTCACTCCCGCAATCAACTCCATTTGGTGGCGGTTTTTCCAACACTGGGAAAATCAAGTACTTAATGGATTCTTGCGGTGTGAACCCGCAATTCTGCTTTTCTGGACCACCAACTCTCGCTATGACGCCGATTTGGACATCTGAATGTCCTTCTTGTGCTTTAATTTTTTTTAAGAGTTCCCGTTGTGCACATGACTGATCCTCCACTGCATACATCCAACACGTGAGCGATGATTTGTCTATGTGCATATGCACATGCGCAAGGAAAACAAAAAAAATCTTGTGCCCTGCCGCCACTTGGGCGGCAAGGCTATCCGGACGGTCCTTGGAGCCTTGTCACACAATGAAAGTGGTTTGGGGAAGGATGTCTGATCATCCCAACCCGCAAATAAATACCCCCGATCAAATACATAGCAGGAACAGACCACGGTGAGCTTGCCGTGTGACCACAGCCAGAGTCTCAGTTGAGGATACTGAACAGTCAGACTTATCTCAGCCTTTCTCCCACCATAAAATTCCATGCAGGGATGAGTATATAAAGTTTCCCAGGTCTCTCTCCCATCTGGCAGTGAACTAAAACTTCGCTTCACCAAGGTTGCTATCGTGCTTTCAGGGCATTCCTTGGTTCATAAGACAATGTTCATACATACAATTTTTTCCAAGCAGTGTTACATAGGAATGCTAGCCATGCAATCATATTTTTAATGAAAGTTTGATATCTCAGAGCTCTCTCCATAACATCGAAAAAATGTAATTTGCCCCCCCCCACACACACACACATACTTTTTGTAAAAGCAGATTTCTTGTCGAAGCTAACTTAAATCAATCATGCGTTCAACTTTCTGAACTATGACCTCAATCCAAAGTAACAGTGCAGCCACCTCTGCTTGCCCAAGAGGAGGAGGAGGAGAGGTTTTTATACCCGCTTTTCTCTACCCCAAGGTGTCTCAAAGTGGCTTAGAATTGCCTTCCCTTCCTCTCCCCACAACAGGCACCTTGTGAGGTGGGTGGGGCTGAGAGAATTGTGACTGGCCCAAGGTCACCCAGCTGGCTTCACATGGAGGAGTGCAGAACTGAACCCGCTTCTCCAGATTACAGTTTGCTGCTCTTAACCATGACACCTTGCTGGCTTTTAAGAGACTGCTACGGTCAAAAGTGTGAACAATACTTCTGTGATATTCTAGTGATTGCTTTGTTGCGATGCTTGCTGACTTTATTTTAACCAGGAGTTAGAAGAGAAATGGAATGAGGTTTCATGATTATTGTAGAACTGTAATTCTTTCTCTTGTATTAAAAAAATAATAAAAAGAGGAAAAAAGTCTGAGTCCAGTGGTATCTTTAAGACCAACAAATTTTTATTCAAGGGGTAAACTTTCGTGTCCACGCACACTTCTTCAGATACATGAGCGTGCATGGACATGAAAGCTCATACCATGAATAAAGCTTTATTGGTCTTAAAACGTGCCACTGGACTCAAACTTTGTTCTGCTGCTTCATACCAACACAGCTACCCACCTGAATCTATCTTAAGAAAAAGAGAATTTGGAATGCGCTTTTAAAAAAAACAGTAGTCCCCTCCAATCCTCCCTCTGAGCTGCGGACTCTTGTGAGCAAAAAATTCTACTTTGTGTGCTACTGGCATTAAAGTTGTGAGCAAATGATTTGGCTGCTGCATCAATTCGTTTGCTCTGGAGCCATCCTTTCCGAGCTAAGACAAAAATGTGTGAGCCGGAGGCTAGAAAACTGTGAGCTAGCTCACACTAACTCAGCTTAGAGGGAACACTGGTCCCCTCCCCACCCCAGTTCTGTATGTCACCCCTCTTTTGAAACGGAAATTCAAAAGCAGTTGGTAGAAGGGTGTCAGCTGTTCAGAGAAAAGCAAAAATAAAACACCCACTTGACCTAGCCAAGCTCTTGAATGAACCTATAGTAGCACTTTAGAATCCCTGCTGCATTTTTAAAGGAAAAAAACAGGGCTTCTACAAATCACAAAAAGCCCCTTAGCATCCTGCTTATTTTGCCTCTCTGGTGGGAGGGATTGTCCAGAATCAGCAACCACACTTTCTGTTCGATTCAGTCACTGGCACTGTTATCAACAATAACAACAACAACAACAACAGATTTCCTGAATCTTATGATAATATTAGACGGGAAAGGAAGTACAAAGATACGGGAGTTCTCTATGGAGGTAAACATAAAATTGTCAACTGGCAAAGCCCTTAATCTGTGCTTGGGGGGCAGGGGGACGGCGAGTTAGTTGTTTGAAAACACTGATTTACAATGAAGAAGAAGGCATGACCTTCAGCAAAGTCCGAGGGAATGCAGAATGGGAAACTCCCCTTTGGAACGCTTCTCAAACATTTACCTGGCTCAAACATTTGCCTTGCCTGAGACACAACACACACACACACACACACACAAACAATGTCCTTTCAACAGTATTTACGGAACAGCCTGGAGTTCTTAAACATCCAGCATTGACTGCCACCTTTATGACAGAATGCTTTGTCCCTAACACCAACCGACATGGCCGTCTTGTACTGTCGCCATTAGGAATGCAGCAACAACCATGCCCTTCCATGTCAGGTGCAAAATGACAAAAGCACAGAGAGACTCATCCTTAGGAACAGGCCATCGGTCTGTCCGGATCAGTATTGTCTACTCTGGCTGGCAGTTGCTCTACAAGTTCTTAAGTCTTTCACATCACTTGCTACCAGGTCTCTTCAACTGGAGATGCTGGGGATCAAACATGGGACCTTCTGCAGACCCTCAGTCCCCTGAACCACAGCCCCCTACCCATTTGGTGAGTATTCCGTGTGTGTGTGTGTGTGTGTGTGCACATGCATGCCTAGAAATCATGGTTGACTTCTGGCAACCCCTAGGGCAAGAGTGGCCAAATTTGCTTAACATAAGAGCCACACAGAATAAACGTCAGATGTTTGAGAGCTGCAAGACATGAACAAATATTACACAGACGTTTGTATTGGAAAATATGCAGATTTGCTTTTTATTGACATTTAAATTAGACTATGTGAAAGATCCACATTTGGCTTCTGAGCTGCAATTTGACCACCCCTGCCCTAGTGGAACTTGGACGTTCAGAGCGGTGGCATGCTTTTGCCTGCCTCTGCGTCCCGAGCCCTGGTATTCTCTGGAGGTCAGAGGCGTAGAGTTTAAAAACTCCCGGGGGGGGGCTCTTCCGTAAGCGAGCGCAAAGTGCGTGCGCCCGCCGGGACCATGCCGCTACCGCCTCCCCCCCCCCCCCGACTCCTGCTTCCATCCCTCCCTCCATCTGTCCAGGGGCCAGCTGGGCATTTGCTTAGCTGGCCCCTGGACAGACAGAGGGAGGGTCGGAGTGGCCAGGCGGGGGGGAGAGAGAGAGGCGGCGGCGGCCCTAGGAAGGGCCGAGGGAAGCGCGGCGGAGGGCGCACCGTTTTCCGGGGGGGCTTAGTCCCCCCCGGGAAATTTGGGGGGGTGGCTCGAGCCCCCCCCCCCGTTAGTTGACACCTATGCTGGAGGTCTCCCATCCAAGTACTTCCCAGGGTGGGCTCTGCTTAGCTTCTTAGATCTGACTAGATCAGGCTTGCCTGGGCTATCCAGGTCAGGGCTAGCACCCTACCCCTTTGAGAATCATTCCAGAGCTGTGGGAAAACCTTCCCTTGGAAAATTATCAGAGTATTTTCTGATGATTCTTTGTGGCCTTCTTGATTGGAACAGCTTTTAATGGCTAATGTTAAGCAATCTGGTGGTATTTTCGAGTTTCTTTTGCCCACGGACACACTTGAATGTAGACACGTTAATTTCGGTAAATGCTTTGGCCTCCTCGATTCAGTCATGGACAGAAATATTAACAACCGAAAACTAATTCTGGTTATTTGGACATCTGATGAGCAGAAAAGTTGGAAAACGAGACTATTTTGAGTTGACTTGCTGCCCTCACCCACTTGTGATCAGCCTCCTGACTCGTAATCATAGCCAGCAGCCCTCGAACCCATCTAAGTCAAAGACAGGGTGGAAATCTGGGCAGAGACTGTCCCATGTCTCCTCCACGCTGTATGTGGTCCTTTGGAACCCAGCCATTATTGGATGCAGGCTATTTCGCTGCTATGTGACAGTTGATATACATTTACCACTGGACAACACTGATAGCTGATATGTTCAACATCTGCTGAAGAACCTCAGTGCACATCTGCCAAGGAGCCCAAGAATGCCCTGTGGGGCATTCCAGGGCACCCTGGGCTAGATGGGGCTCTGCTGGACCTCCCCCGCAGCCTTTATGTCTTAGAATACACCCAGCATGCATTGGTGGTTGGCAGAGAAGCGACGGTTAGCAAACAGTTCTTTCCACTAAGGAACCCTTGAGGAAAGCTTCCCAAGAATCTTTGGGAAAGAGTGTGAAAACCATTGGTATATTTTACCGGACAGGATTTGATGGTTGACGTGCAGTACTATTTAACGCTCGCATCTGAGAGCTGACATGTGTTTTGTTTTATGTGCAAAAGTAAATAATATGCGACAGCCGATGCAAGATTTCACATCCAAAGCCAAAACCACCAAGGGAGGCCAAAAAGCTGAATGCATTTGAATTTCAAACTGACAATTTCATGTTTGACGTGCAAATTTGAATCCTGACCATTTCGACAAAGGAATTGGGAAATTCAGTGAACTTCAAATTTTCGATTGTTTTCCTGGGTCTAAAGGGTTGGACAAAACTTTCTTATGGATCTTGGCATTCAAATTCTACAGTCCATCTTTCCATAGTTGCCCTTCTGTGACATCAGAACAATGCAACCAATGACAGCTGCCCCCTCTTCTCCCTCACCTGCACAGACTCCCTGTGACATCACCGCAGATAAACAAATCTCTGCTGGATTATCCTCTCAGCCCCACCGGCTGTAGAGTGCAAGTGTAATTATCAACGGGAAATGTATCCATACGAGGAGATGAATGCACAGATGTGTCTAGACTCATCATCTGGACAAACACAAGTATGCAATCTACTTCCCACACAGGGCAGTAAAAGCCTTCAACATGGTTCCACTGATGCACAATGCTTCACAGCGGGGTCAGGCTGTCCAAATGGGTCATCAGGACTTTTGCTGGGTTCATGCTGAATTCCACCCTGATGCTTGCAAAGAAACAGGAGACAGAGAAGACTTCCGAGTATGTGTCGCGTGCCTGGCTAAGAGTGTTCAAGTACCATATTGAGACTTAATCTGTGCTTCTGATATTTTAATTCTATGTATTGTGGGACAGTTGTACTTATAAGCGTTTATGAAGCAGCCACTGGCAAAGTCAAAACTTCAAAATGGATTTGGTCATTTATGGTTTAACATAAGAATGTTCCGCAGATTCTGTTATCTATTTGTTAAAGGGTACCTAGCAGTTCGAAAACAAGAAATTGCAAATAGATAAATAGGTACCGCTTTGGTGGGAAGATACCAGCGTTCCGTGCGCCTCGCTGTATAGACATGCCGGCCACATTTTTTTTCTTTTTTTTAATTAAAAAGTGATATTGATAGTATTAAAAATAGCAAATATAATTAATTAAACTAATACAAAACTATGATAAACTTATTTAAGCATTAACCGAACACGATTCCTTACAGTAGATACAGTATACTACAGCAGAGCTTTCCACATACTTGTATGAGTTCATTGGCTTAACGTCCACCGATATTGCCTTAACAGCCAAGTCGAGAGCAATGGGTAGGCTTTGAGGGCATTACTCACATGGACGGAAGGCCTATTTTGCCACATGAATGGGCACCAGTCACTGAATGGACAGCACGGTCTTTCCCACTAGCAGGCTAGCTAGAAGTTTAAATTTGGGTACAGTCAATCTTTCCCAGTCCATCTTATCAGAATCTATTTTGTCTACTACAGGGAACCATTTGTTGAGAGAATGAAGCCACTGAGCTGCAGACCGGAAGGTCTGTAGTTTGGCAGTTCGAGACCCGAGTGTCGTGTGATGGAGTGAGCTCCCGTCTCTGGCCCCAGCTCCGGCCAACCTAGCAGTTCAAAAGCAAGAAACTGCAAGTCGATAACTAGGTACCACTTCAGTGGGAAGGTAATGGTTCTGTGTGCCTTGGCGTCTAGTCATGCCAGCCACATGACCACGGATAAGTCTTCAGACAGCACTGGCTCTTCGGCTTGGAAATGGAGGTAAGCACTGTCCCCTAGAGTCGGATTTGACTGGCTTTTGAGCAAGGGAAACCTTTAGCTTTAGCTTTTACTCATTTAGAATGCACTGATTCCGAAGGGTGGACGATTTTTATTTACTCCTCAACTTATTTACTCCTCAAACTGGGGAGCCAGTTTGGTGTAGTGGTTAAGTGCGTGGACTCTAATCTGGGAGAACCGGGTTTGATTCCCCACTCCTCCACTGGCACCTGCTGGATGACCTTGGGCAAGCCATAGCTCTGTACCAGCTGTTCCCTCAAGGACAGTTGTCTCAGAGCTCTCCCAGCCCCACCTACCTCACAGGGTGTCTGTTGTGGGGAGGGGAAGGGAAAGGAGTTTGTAAGCCGCTCTGAGACTCCCTTGGGGAGTGGAGGGCAGGGTATAAATCCAATCTCTTCTTCTTCTTCTTCTTCTTTTTCTGGGTGGCTTGCATTTTAAGTTGATTGCAGCTCTACTCTCCCCACACACACACACACACACACCTGCTTTTTGCCCATTCTTGCCTTTCTCTCTCTTGCAACTGAGTAACTGCAGACCACTTTAATGCCACATATCTGGCTTCCAAGGATTCTGGGGTTTGAGCCACCAGAAATTCTCTGGTCTGATGTTGCACTGTTAATGCTCATTGCCAAAACTTCTGGTTCCGGAGTGGAGCCAGCAGGAGGACCCAGAAGACTCCAGTAGATCAGGTTGTGATACATGACCAGCAGTGGCTTTCCATCCCCACCCCCGCCACTGCCATTTGTGGGAGGCAGCTGCCCAGGTGAGCTCAATCTATACTTTGGCTTTGGCACAGGATGGAGGTGCTGTGGAAGGAAGCTGGAGCGAGCTCTACAGCTGCTGCCAAACCATAACCTCCTCCTGTTACCACCTTCTCCTTTGGTTTCCGGCCTAGGGTTGCCAGACCCCTGCTGGTGGAGCATGGGGGACACTTACCAGGGAAAAGAGATCAAGACCCAGGCAACATGGAGACGTCACTTCCTGCACGCCTAGGAAGTAATGTCATCAAGCTGTGACATCTCAACAACACTCTGGTATTTAGGCAAAAACTCTATGGTAAAATGGCTTCAGTGCGTCAGCCAGATGTCACCAGTGTGATAATGTCACTTCCTGTGTCCACCGGTGTCAAGAGGATCCCAGGCTCCGTGAATGATTGCAGGCACAGACCCAGGGATGGGACTCATTCCGATGGGAGGTACAAGGGTACCATATTACATGCATGCTAGTACACGCACGGGCAGATAAACTTGCTGTGATCCTGGCAAGGTGTATCTGATTCATTTTGTGAGAGGAAGGGGTCATTTCGAAAGGGAACGAGCAGGAACGGCATTCCGAGAGTAACAAGCCCAAGGCTAGAGTGTCACAGGCTCACTTCAGAGCTCAGTTCCCCCTATGGTGCATGCTGGCAGACGGCAATAATTTCCCCTGCGGCTGCCGCAGCTCCAGCATACCCAGGACTCCAGTGCTGGGCTCGGGCAGCAGCCCCGCCCCCTCATTAGTAGCCTCCTGGCTATAGGGCACCCCACTCCCAGCAGCCCTCACTTCTGGCGGTGCATGGGGGTCTGCTGCTTGTTTTTGTGTTGTCCAGCTCACCAGCTCTGAGTTAGGAAATACCTGGAAATTTTTGGGGTGGAGCCCAAGTGGTGGGTCTTGCCTTCTGACACACTTCCAGTGATGTCAGGGGGTGTGGCATATGCAAATAAGTTATGCTAACGAGCTCCTGCTCCTCTTTTTCTACAAAATGACCCCTGGAGAGGGTGTGTGTGTGTGTGTGTGTGCATGTGTGCCAGAAAGTCATGATTGACTTCTGGTGACCCCTAGTTGAGCTTGGACATTTCAGAGAGGTGGCTTACTGTTGCCTGCCTCTATGTCCCAGCCCTGGTATTCCTTGGAGGTCTCCCATCCCAGTACTTGCCAGAGTCGGCCCTGCTTAGCTTCTGAGACCTGATGAGATTGGGCTTGCCGGGGCTATCCAAGTCAGGACCAGTGTCTAATTTATTAAGGGGGAGGGGAGCGTGGCCTTGGCAATGCTCACTATTTCTCCACCTAAGCTACCCTACAGGGCTGTTGAGAGGATAAAAAGTGAGAGAGCGTGCATAGTCCTGAGATCCTGGAGGGAAAAGGTAAGACCTTATACGAAGACTTCACACGACTTGTTTTCATGCAAGTTTTGAATCAGTGGAGGAAGGGCTGTGGCTTAGCGGAAGACCAACTCCCTGGCCTGCAGAAGGTCCCCAGTTCAATCCCCAGCATTTCCTGTTAAAGGATTAGGCCGTAGGTGACATGAAAGAGCGCTGCCTGAGACGCTGGAGAACTGCTGTCCATCAGATCAGACAGTCCTGACCTTGAAGGACGGATGGTCTGATTCAGTGTGAGGCAGCTGCCTGGGTGGGTTGAGAGGGGCTCAGAGAGAGCCTCTGTGGCTCTCAGCAGCCCCCACTCAGAGGCTTTTAAGTGAAAGGGGCCAGCCAAGTGGTAACCCTGTCAGTCCGCACTGGCTCGGTGCCTGCAAGTTAACATCACGAAGCACAGGCAGCCGTTGAATACATCCGGGGTGGGAGGAGGAAATCGGAGGCACGTGAGGCTGGACAAAGGCAGCCGGCATGTGCTCGCCCTTCCTGAGCAGGACTGATATGAGCACCTACAGCCCCCTTGGAAGGCTTCGACTTTACTCAAGCCCCTGCCAGTTCACCCCACATCCTGTTTCCCAGTCCTGTACAGGGAGCCGATTTTCTGACAGACTGTTTGGGGGTGACCCCCTCAGGGCTGTTCAGCAGCTCGATTCAACTGTCTCTGCCCAACAGTACAGCACAACCGGCCATGGGCCCACGCCCCAGCCCCACACCCGCCCACGGAATCCTCCTTCTTCGCTGTTCCTCTAGGCAGGCGATGGTTTAAGCAAACGGTCAAATCAGTCTCCAAATGTATACGTTCGTCAGAAATAAATGTTCTAGTCAAACCATTTGGCGTTCACCTAAACTGTCTTCAGAGACATTAACGGCTGCCAGTCTGTTTGGATCCGTGGCATTTTTTTCACAGGTGCAGTTCCGGGGTGGGGTGCAAACCTGTTTGGCGCACGTCCAAGGTATCTGGTACCAAACTGAACAGACCTGGGGATCAGCTCATGTCTGATTGGCACGGTCAAACATAGCGTTCAGTTTTTTCAATGCAAAATCCACAGCTTTCCCACTGGAAACCGGCCTTGGGGCACAGAAATGACTGGCGCTAGTCACTGCAAACCATACGCAGCAAGAAGTAGCCATGCAAATGGTGCAGAGGCCCTTTTCGAACACATGGAATGACCCGATTGATTTCAGCGGCATTTACTTCTGGACGAGCTTACTCCCAATTGGGGGAGAAGATTCAGGTGGACAGCCAGGTTGGTCTGAAGCAACAGAAAAAAGTCTGAGTCCGGCAGCACCTTTAAGACCAACACAAAAGCTTATACCCGCATGAAAGCTTCTACCCAGAACTAAACTTTGTTGGTCTCTAAGGTGCCAACTGGACTCTGACTTTGTCCCAGCTGGGGTGTATGTGAGATATCAGCCATGAAGCACTGTTTCCTGCTAAAAGCATTTGTCGCTGTTGTTCAGTTGCACAGTCGAGTCTGACTTTTCATGACCCCATGGACCACATCACGCCAGGCCCCCCTGTTTTCCATCGTGTTCCGGAGTTTGCTTAATTTCATGGTTGTTGCATCGATAACACTGTCTAGCCATCTCATCCTTTGTCGTCCCCTTCTTCTTATATCTTCAGTCTTTCCCAGCATCAGGGTTTTCTCCAGTGAGTGCTCCCTTCTCATTTGGTGGCCAAAGTATCTGAGCTTCAGCTTCAGGATCTGGCCTTCCAGGGAACAGTCAGGGTTGATTTCTTTTAGGATTGACTTATTTGATCTCCTAGCAGTCCAAGAGACTCTCAAGAGTCTTCTCCAGCGCCATAATTCAAAAGAATCTATTCTTCGGCGCTTGGCCTTCCTTATAGTCCAACTCTAGTACACTGACGAATACAAGGATGAGATGTGTATGCGCGCATGCTCTTCTCCCAGCTGCCTGAGTTCTCTGGCCAATGGTGCTGTTAGCCAGCAGCCTGGGGTGGATTCCTCAAGGGAGGGTCCTTAGCTGAGGACACACTTTGCATACAGACGGTGCTCCTTCAGCCAAAGGTGCTTATGTGGCAAGACTGGGAAAGGCTCCCCGTCTGAGACCTTGGAGAGCAGCTGTTGGGCAGAAGAGACAATGAAGCTAAGCTGGACGGCGTTGAAGGCGGCTGCCTTTTGAATATTTCCCTGAAGCAGCTCACAGAAGGGAACCCTACCCCCCCCCATCTCCAGCACACACACAGGCACACACACACACACACAGAGACACCCTAGCAGGTTTTTGCAAGGCTGCTTATTAAATTCTGGAGTTCAAAATGACAAAGAGATTGAGCTCTATTCGAGAGCTCTCCCCACCCCCCAATCCCTTTTGCAAATGAAGTCAAAGCTGGACACAGAAGTACCAAATCAATGACAGCTCTGAGCTCTTTCACACACACACCCCTTTCTCGTTTCTCCTTCAAGGTTCGTGCGTGCGTGTGTGTGTGTGTGTGTGTGTGTGTGTGTGTGTGTGTTTTAAAATGGACAAAAGCAATTGAGGCGGATTTCCACCAAGGCTACCCCGGGGGCTGGAGCTGTGCTGTAGCAAAAGCATTTTTGCCCGGAGCCAATTCTGCATGGCTGAGTTTATAACCCTCTAAAGTAGGGTTAATGACAGACACACAGCCACAGGTTTAACTATAGATTGGCAAAAGGCCTGCTTGCACCAGAGGAAAAGGGCCTGGCCAGCTTTAAACTGGATCTGCCTTCCAGCATGGCGGGGAGAGGGGGTGGATATGACACAGAAGCAGCAGCCTTTCGAGTTGATTGATACGGTTTGTGGATCACAGCCGTTGGAGAGACGACATTAATCTCTAAATTACTTGGACTTTACTCCTTTTTCGATGACCTAAGGGGGGACTTGAAAGCCACTGCCCACAGGCCTAAGGAGTTTGTGGGTCATAATCAAAACTTGATCCAGAAACCAGTTAAGGCAATAGACTTGGGTTTCTCATATTAAACGCCAGGATTTTCCAAGTCTTCAGTCTTTCTGCAAACTTGCATGGAGGAAGTCCCACTGAGCACAAGGCGGACTTGCTCATGAGGAAGTCCAAAGAGACTGCAACCCCCGTGCACCCCATCCAGAAAGTAAGCTCCACTGAAACCCTGGAGCTTCCTTCCAAGTAAAGCATGCACAAACTTGTCACTTGGAAGTGAGTTTCCTTGACATGAACAGTACTTTTTAGCAAATATCATTAGAGATAAGGAGTATCCAAGGAGTTGGCTTCTAGTGTGGGCTAGCAGCTAGAGCGTCAGACTCGAGAGCTGGGAGACACAGGCCGCGGTTACACGGCCTTTTAATGCGGGAAGAAGGGCTGTTTCCTCCCGCATTTAAAGGGACCATCTACAACGGCTGCGGTTAGTCCCGTGCTGAAGCAGGCTCAAATGCGGGTTCCTCCCACATTTTCTGACCCTGGGAAAATCAAGTGTTTTCCTGGGAGTCGCCCGAGGAGCCCACATTTGAGCCATCTGGCCAGCCCTCTCTTGCAATCATTGCGAAAGCAGGGCTGTCAGATGGTCCTGTCTGCCATTCCCCCCCCCCCGCCTTTTACACTTGGGCGCTTGGCCGCTCAAGCGCCCAAGCATAAAAAGGGGGGGGGGGAACCCTCAAATTTACCAGGCGGCTGGTGGTGCTCAGGGAAGGCTGCCACCAGCCGCCTCCACCAAACGCTCGAGAACGCCTCCGCTTCTTCCGCCACCGCCACTGCTGCCTCCTTCACCGCCTCCTCCATCTGCCACCATCGTCCGCTGCCTCCTCCTCCTCCGCCCGCTGCCACCCAACCCGAGGTAAAAAAACGCGGCCCCTTTAATCCAGGAGGGCTCCCGGATTTAAAGGGGCTGTGTGACCACAGCCACAGTTTCCAACCCCATCTCTGCCATGGAAGATTTCTGGCTGACCTTGGACCACTCGCACACTCTCAGCCTAACCTAGCCTCACAGGGTTATTGTGTGGATAAAATGGAGAAGGTGCAAATGTTGTAAACTACTTTGAGTCTCCGTTGGGAAGAAAAGTGAAGCACAAATGAAGTAAAATATACACACACGTCTTCCCCACCACCACCAGAACACCCATCTGTGCTTCTTACTGTAATCGCAGCAACATTTGGGCTTTAAACTACATGAAGCTGCTAAATTCCCACAATAGAAGCATTTTTTTTAAAACTGAAACAGTCTACCCACTACCTAACTAGTCGAGCAGTCAGATCTGCACTGGTTTTGCCTTTCAAAGCCAGTTTGGTATAGTGGTCAGGGGTCTGTTGGAGCGGGAGCGCAGAGGAGCGCAGCTCTGGGAGTGAGGAGCCCAGGGGGCGGGCACATGACCAAGCCCCGCCCCCTCCTCGGCTTCCCCAAGCTGTGCAGAGGCGCAGTGCCCCGGGGAAAGCCCTGCTAGGGTCTTTATTGTTTTTAATGTTTTGTTTTAATATTGATAATTTTATCATTGTTCCTTTTATGACTGTGTGCTGCTTTACCAGATGCTTGCTCAAGGTGGCATATAAATTTTCTAAGTATACCATTTTTTATCTGGGCACATGGCACATAAGTACTGGAGAAATTTCACCAACCCTTCAGCAGCTTCCACCCCATCAGTTTGGTGTAGTGGTCAGGAGTTGGACTCAAATCTGGGAGAACTGGGTTTGATTCCCCACTCCTCCACATGCAGCTGCTGGTGTGACCTTGGGCCAGTCACAAGTTCTTTCAGAGCTGTTCTCTCATGAGCAGTTCTCAAAAGACCTCTCTCAGCCCCACCTTCTTCACAGGGTGTCTTGTTGTGGGGAGGGGAAGGGGAAGGGATGGGTGGTGCACATGTCCTGGGTATCTCAAGTCTACTTGAAACCTGGTGGTTTCAAGGGAGCAGGGAGAGAATGAGGGTGTGTTCTTTACACTTATTTTTATTACACAAAGTATTGGATGGGGAATGGGAATGGAGGAAGAGCAGGTCAGTTTCACTCACCTGTGGAGTGGAGCCTGAGGGTTGGGTGTTGCCTTCTGACACACTTCCGGTATGTTAGGGGGTGTGGCATATGCAAATGAGTTATGCAAATGAGTTATGCTAATGAGCTCCTGCACCTCTTTTTCTACGAAATGACCCCTGATAGTGGTTAAGTGCGCGGACTCTGATCTGGGAGAACCGGGTTTGATTCCCCACGCCTCCACTTGCACCTGGCTGGATGACCTTGGGCAAGCCATAGTTCTGGCACAGCTGTTCTTGAAAAAGAGCAGTTTCTGTCAGAGCTCTCTCAGCCCCACCTACCTCACAGGGTGTCTGTTGTGGGGAGGGGAAGGGAAAGGACTTTGTAAGCCGCTCTGAGACTCTTAAGTGAGTGAAGGGCAGGATATAAATCCAATCTCTTCTTCTTCACATGATTGTTCTCCTCTTCTTGGGAGACAAAAGTGGTTTACCTCCCTCCCAGAATTCACCTCTCAGCTGCCATGACATGGGTGGACGATGTCACAGGCCTGATAATGTCACAGGGTGGGGCCTGATGGGGCCTGCTTAGCTATAGCCACATTCCAATCCAAGGAATGTTAGGCCACAGTCCTGTCGTTTTCTTCAATTTAACTTCCAGATAAGCCCTATATTTTTATTTATTTTTATTTATAAAGTAGCGTAAATAGAAGTAATAGAGGGAAGACGGCATGGCCTAGCCATTCTCTTCAGATCTCAGAAGCTAAGCAGGGTCTATATTTGGAAGGGAGACCCCCAAGGAAGACTCTGTAGAGGAAGGCCATGGCAAACCATCTCTGCTTCTCATTTGTTTTGAATGCCCCATACTGGGGTAACCATAAGTTGGCTGCGACTTGATGTCGCGTTACACACAGGCACATAAATGGAAATTACAACACACTTCCATCCTACCTGTCCATCAAGGAACTCAGGACAGCGCACAAAGGTTGCCCACAGGCCTGGAGAAAAATGTCCTGCCCCTTTAACAGAGGCTCAATGTGTGGAAAATGGGCCCTCAGAGCTTTTCATGGCATGGAGATAAATAACACCACTTGACAAGTAACATCCCAGTAAACCGGTATTAAAATAACAGGCCTTCCCCCCTGCCCAGGCCTGTTGGCAAGTCTACAAAACACATCCACCCTCCCTTCCCACATTTACTACCCACAACCACCCAGCGAAGAAGACCGAATGAGCTTCATGGCCTCGAAACCCAGAGCTTCCCCCTCCCCTCCACCCACACACCCCAGTCTGCCCTTCTAACCTCTCCACATACTGACTTTCAGCGGCCATATCTGGTCTTCACATATCCTCCACATTTGGACCTTGGTAAAGCCAGCCTCCCCCCCCCCCCCCCTGTGACTCTTGTGATAATAAATTATTTGCTACCAGAATATGCTGCTGACCCAGCAGGCCTTAAGAAGGTGGTTTGGGAGTCTTTCGTTGTGGGGCAGCCCAACCCATTTCCCCCCCCCCAGGTGTGACACCTGCACAGAGGTGAGCGTGGCTGGGCTGCTGGGTCCCTCTGCCACGGAAACCCCCTGCTTTCAAAATGGCAACAAGATCCAGCTCCATTTAGGAAGGAAGCATTATTCTCCTCCCCTCCACGTCACCATCTCCTTCACAAGCACAGTCAAAGGTGGTTGCAGATGTACCAGATCAAATGACCCCCTTCTCTGCCTAGCCTACCTTACAAAGTTGTTGTTGTTCTTTGAACAAGATGGCAGCCGGAGGAGTAATATAAGAAAAACCTCTTTGAGTCCCCATCGGGGAGAAGAGCAGCGGGGGGGGGGGGGGGGGTTTAAAAAAAATTAACAAGGGAGAAACTGAGGATGTGGATCTCTCCGATAGATAGATAGATAGATAGATGATAGATAGATAGATGATATCTATCTATCTATCTATCTATCATCTATCTATCTATCAATCTATCATTTTTTGCAGCTGCAAAAAGGCACAGGCCTCCAGCTACCCACAAAGAAGCTGGCGTTCCCATTGCAGGTGAGAAAAAATGTTTGCCACCTTTTTCATAGCCTGTGCTCCTCCGCCTTTAAATACCAGCCACCTGAAAACGCAGAATAGAAGCCATTTCAACTCCCCCACCCTACACCCACAGAAAAAAACGTCACGGGCTCAGTTTCTGGTTGCAGGGTGCCTTAAAGGCACAGGAGCAGCGCCAGTTGGCAACCCTGTCGGGAGACAGCACAGAGAATTCAGACAACTTCCTCCCCCAACTCCCTTTGGCAGGGAGAAAACAGACTGTTGACCGCTAGCTTAATATAGAGGGTAGAGGGCAGAAAATTGGTTTACCTTTCCCCCCCTGCAGGAATAAAGAGGGAGATTTGTCCCTACAAAAATTATATATTTTCCAGGCAAAGAGCTGGTTGAGTGAACGGGAGGCCGCTTTCTAGAGGAGGTGCGGGGGGGGGGGGGGGGAGAGATGAATTGAATTTGCATTCCTTCTGCTACAGGCACATGTTTACATGACCTTTAAAACAGAATTAAAGCTGTATCATCAGCAGCTGGAGGCAACCCGCATTACTAAGGCAATCAAATCAGAAGGCTAAACCAACTATAAAACATAAATTAAACGGAGAGAGAAGCATCCTAATTCACTAGGTTGGCTTGCAAATTACTTAGCCGCTACTAGTCGGTTCTAAACACTTTGCAAAAGCAGCGGGGGACTGGGGGGTTCGCTCTGAAAACAAAAGCGTTCCGGGGTCCTTGGAAGTTACTCATTCGGACCCAGCGGTCCTTTGACGTTCGGATGTAGCTACTCAATGGATACTCAGTGCCTAGGCACTCCGGACTTGTTCGAAGGGACCAGGCCCGCCAGGTCTTCATCTAAATCGGGGCTTGGCTCCCGGATCTCTTGGTGTCTTCAGTTCCGGAATAATGGAATGACCATAAAGCGCCTTTCCCACGAGGAAAACTTTTTGAACGGGAAATCGCGTGAGCACCGCCTCCACACGTGCAAGACAACATAGGGCAAGACTACAGAAACCGTCGCCGTTCTTTTGTTTCCCAAACGGAGTGGGACAGAAAAAGGGGCCTTCACAGATACACGTGTACCGTTTTTCTGCACACGCATCCCTAACTCTGGTTCACACGCCCGTTTGTCGCGCGGTAATTTGAATGGGTCAGAGGGAATAGAGCTAATATTCATCTGGTCACTTCAAACGGGCGGTGCTGCTTTGTTCCCGATGGATTCACACGTTCAAAATCTGGGTCGCAGAACTTCATAAAACTTTCACAAAAAAAAAACAAAACCCGGGGGGTTATTTTTGTTGTTGTTTTGTCTCCGTTCACACCGTCAGTTGAGTGATTATCTGGAGAACACGACGTGAGAGGTGCGAACCAAGCACGGTTTACACGAGGGTAAGCGCGTTTGGGCCTTCCGGCATTATGTCTCCTGAAGAGCCCATGCCCTGGCCCGGAAGCTCAGATTCAACTAGGACAAAAAGAAGACTCCAGGCGCAGGAATCGATGTAGGGGAGATTCTTTGCTGCGAATGCAGCAAGAAACTCCTCCGACCGACTTTCTCCAGGCCGCTCCACGCGGGGGGGGAAATCCACAGACGGAGAGCTGATTTACAAGAAAGTCGGGCTGCGTCCGCTCGTCCCTGGATACCGCGCAGTATCCCTTACACTACAGCAGTCGTTCAAAACTGTGTGGGCGAGACAGTCCCATCGCAAACGGTTGCTGGAGTGTAAAGACCGTGGGTGCGGCCCCCGATTGACTAAGCAGCCCGTCGGAAGCCTATGAGTTTCACTGCAACTGCCAATTCCACCTAAATACCCTGAATCCACCACCGGTTTGAAGAAGAGATTGGATTTATATCCCACCCTTCACTCACTAGGAGTCTCAGTGCGGCTTACAAACTCCTTTCCCTTCCCCTCCCCGCAACAGACACCCTGTGAGGTAGGTGGGGCTGAGAGAGCTCTGAGACAACTGTCCTTGAGAGAACAGCTGTGCCAGAACTATGGCTTGCCCAAGGTCATCCGGCAGGTGCAAGTGGAGGAGTGGGGAATCAAACCCGGTTCTCCCAGAGGGCACTTAACCACTGCACCAAACTGGCTGCCTCATTGATGTCCCCCTGTTTCTCAAGCAAGCCTTCTAGGGATTCATCACCAAAAGCTCCTGATCCTGAAAACGTTTCCCTGGAAGTCCGTGTCGCGCATTTCTACCTTGGAGTGGAAGTATGCTCTTTTAGAAATCCAAACCGGATTGAGCCCCAGGGAAAAGCACTTGAGACTCATAATGGCTACGGTCACACACGAAATGATCCACTTTCGATCCACTTTCAATGCGCTTTCCAACTGGATTTTGCCAGATCACACAGTAACAATCCAGTTGGGAAGCGCACTGGAAGTGGATTGAAAGTGGATTGTCCCCCCCCCCCCCCGCGCAGGCGCCCGTGTGTGTGTGTGCGCGCGTGACCGCAGCCAATGTGATGGGGCTTCCTGTATCTTCGCACCCGAAGGAAACCGTTTTCTGGCTCTTACTTTTAATTTCAAAAGAAGCCACCAGAAATGCCAGCACTTCACATTGCCGAACCCTCCCGTCGTCCCCGGGTTCTTTTCTCCTTTCGACTGCAGGCTTCTCGGGGCAGGAACCTACCTGCTTGTTTGGTTGGTTGGTTAATATTTCTTTTTAAAATGTAGGCTGCAATTCTGCAAGATTTTCAACGCTAAGAGGGTCACGGTTAGTGCGCCGGACTGGAAAGACCCGAATGCAAATCCCCAGCCTGCCAGGCTGTGTAGGCCTCAACTGCCTCGCAGGACTGCGTGTAGCGAGGGTGGGGAACGGAGAACCATGTAGGCGGCTGAGAGATCCTGGAAGGCAGAGACTGTTGTTAAGTAGTGAGGATTAATTCTCTCCACCCCCTTTCACAGATTGAACCTCCATTTTAAATGCCCCCCCCAGTTCAAGGCAGGGAAGGGGGTCTTTCCCCCAAATGCAGCAGCACAGCATAATCTAGTCATTTCTTTCCACCTCTGCAGGGGACAGCTCTACATACACCCCACCAAAGAACCCCCAACACTTTGCTGCTCTTAACTTCCTGGCAGACGAAGTTAGGAGGGGGAAAAATGGAGAGGGGGTGTGTGTCTAAAACTTGAAGGGGGAGAGAGAGAATCTCCCCTCTACCGATGGGTGACCTGGTCCCATATATGTCAGCCAGACTAGGCCCAGTTCTGCCCCCGGCAGCTGCGCCCGCGGCCTGATCCTGGTGGGGACATATTTCCTCGGAAGGAAGTCCCACCAAGTTTCCCCCTGGAGGGCGGCTCCCAAGTAAGTGGGTCTCAAGACTGCCCGGTTCGGTTCCTTCAAGTCCCATGGGATTGACAGCTCTGTGCACTTACTCGGAAGTAAAGGCCTTTTATTGCAACGGGATTTCTTCAGGGGACAAAAGCAGCATAGAAATGCAAATCGTTCTTCTAGGCGAGAGGGGTTCAATCCGCTCTTTTTAAAAAACCAAAACCCCAAACCCATAGCGTTTCGATTTCACGGTGGCACCCGGGGCTCATTTCTGAGAGCCGGAGGTGGGCATATCTACTCGGAAGTAAATCCCACGGAGGCCAGCGCTCATAGCATGGGGGGGGGGGGGGGGGGGAGGAGACCATCGGTCACAAAAACTCACACCCAACACGTCCCCCGGTGACGCACGGCTGTGATCCCAAATGCACACAGTGCTGGAGAAACTCTTCATGTTTCCTCGCAAGGAAGTCCCCTGGAGGCCAATAGACCTTTCCGCTGGGAGAAATCCAATCCTTACTCTCCGGGAAAGGACCCACCATAGAATTGCCGTTTTGTTTGGAAATGAAATGAATCCCACCCAGGACAATGGGTTTGACTCCCCGGTAAGCGAGAATTAAGGGCTTCAGACTCCCTCGGAAGCAATTTGCGAACAACTGAAGAACTCGGGGTTGTTGTGGGGTTGGGTTTTTTCCAGAAATAGGGAGAATTCTTTGCTCTAGTTTGTATTACTCCCTTTCCTTCTTTCTTAAAAAAAAAAAATTACACTGACAATCCTCTAGCCGAGGCGCCGCTTCGAGCCCCTCCTCTCGCAGTCAGCTCTCTCTTTCAGCGTTTTCAAAACTTTTTTCATGCAGGCGTTCGAGTCATTGACCGTCTCGATTCCCCTTTCTTCGCCCGCCCGCGCGGCTAAATAGGTAACCCCTCCAGGCTTTCGGGGGGGGGGCGGGCGGGGGAGATTGTTAGACCCAGACCACGCCGGCGTTCGCGCAAACATAGAAGAAAGAAACAAGAGAGGAAGGAAAGTGGGTTTCCCTCTCTCTCTCTTCCCCCCCCCCCCCGCCAAATCGTCTCGTTCTCTAGGCACACCCCCCACGCACGCAAACAGCCGATTTCACACCAGAAATACACGTATCTCGGCGGCGGCGGCCGTTTTCAGATGACAGATAGTCTAGCCAGCGCCAGAGAGAGAGAGCGCGAGAGAGGGACGCCCGACCTGCCTTCCTTCCTGCCCACCGGTTTATCTCCCCCACACGCCGAGTTGCTGGGCCGATGGGGGGGGGGGGGGGTGCAGTGCTGCTGCGATACAAGCGCAACCTGGACGGCAAGGGCTTGGGACCCAGGAGGCCAGGTAAGCGCCCTTCCCGCCAGGGGCTCCCCTCCGCTCTTCCCCGCTCACCCTGGTCGATTTTTTGGGGGGGGCTTTCTTTTTTTATTTAGGGGGGGGGTCTCGCTCCGATTTCACGTCAGATGTCAAGGGTCGGAGGGAGCAATGGAAGGGATGCAAAAAAAAGTAGCGCCCCCTTCCCAATGCAGGATTTCTGGGGGGGGGGGGGTTCTCCTTGTTTTCCAGCACACACACTGGGGGAGGGGGGGTGCCCTCCTGAAGGCATCTTGGACTGCCCCTGGGCGCCCGGGTTGGGTTCTCGTGGCAGCGGCGGTTCCCCCGGCCTCGGCTTCTCTGGGGGCCTGGGAGAGAGTCCTGCGCCTCCCCAGGACAGGCGACCTCCTCTCGTGGGGAAGGGACTTCGCGCCCCTTCTGCGCCCGAACGGAGGCGGCCGGGAAAGCCCTCCTGACGACCCCGCGGGCGGATCCAGAAGCGGCGGGATTTCCGGCTCCAGGGGCGCTGCAAGCCGCTTCTAGTCCTCAGGAGGCCGGTGGGGCCAGGGTCCCGTCCCCCTCGGGGCAGCTGCCAGCCTGCTCCATCCGCCCAGCCGGGACGCCGGGCGGCCTCCCCCCGCGGGCCTCTCGCCTTCCAAGGGGAGGATCAGTGCGGAGAGCCGCTGGGGAGGAGGGGGAGGAGGCGTCCTGAGTCGACCCCCCCCCCCGGTCCCCTCCCCAGCAGCAGCAGCAGCAGCCGCCTCTTGTGTGTCTTGCTTTTGTTCGGGAGCGGCCGCCTCTCGCAGCGCCGGAGAGCCATTGTCTGCCTCGGTGCGCGCTCAGGGGAAGACACACCCCCCCCCCCGCGCGGGCCTTCCTGCTCCTCCTCTCTTGCAGCGGACAATGCCTCCCCCATCTTCATGCTAGGGGGGGGGGGGGGGGAGAGGGTTTTTTTTTTGGAGGGACGTGTGGCGGTGTGTGTGTGTGGGGGGGGTTCTTCCCAGGCCTGACACCTTCCAGTAAACTTGCGCTCGCTCTCCCACGGCTGCGATCCTTTGGTCACTTCCTCGGAAGGAAGCCCCCTGGAAGAGCGGGCTGCCTGCATGCGAGTGGGCAGTCCTAGGATCGGGCCGCAAGCCTCTTACTTGGAGGAAGCCTATTCCAGTTGGCCTGGATTTAAAAAGTGGGCGTGAAAAAAAAAACACCTCGAAAATCTGCTTTGGAAACCCGAGACGCTTCTTTAGAGAGATCAACGCGTGACGCATAAATAAAACCTGGTTTGGGTTTGTTTGTGTTTTTTGTTCGTTTGTAAACCCATGAAAGGGACTTGGGGGGGGGGGGGATGGCTTCCGAAGTGAGATTCTGAGGATTGTCTTTTTGGCAGGTAAATACAGATGGCCGATCCGAGAGAGCGAGACGGGGCAATAAACCGTAAACGGCTTCCTGGGGTCGGAAAGGACGCGGGCGCCCGCGCGGCCCTCAAGAAGGGGCTTCCCGGGAAAGTTCCCTCGATGGGCAACGAAGTCTCAGTCTCCGAAGAAACATTCTGCATGCGAAGAAAGGAGAGTGACAAAGATGGGAAGGGGGAAATCACCCCTTGGGAGGGGACTGCAGCTTTCTCAAACCCATTGACGCCACTGGACGTAGAAGGTTGCAAGTCTGTTTAGGAGGCGAAGCCTGAATTTTGCAAAGATGCTAAATCGCGAGATGGGGCCCTGGATGGCCACCCGGTGTAAATCTGGCAATTTAGCTTCTTTTCACAATTCTGAAAGTTTACAGTCCGAAGAAGCCCTGCAGACTTCGGCCAGATATAAATTTGGTGATCCTTAAAAGGACCGCACAAGATTCTGGGGGAAGGGGGAAAAACACCCAACGAAGGAGTTTTCCAGTTGTAGAAACAAATTGTGCCAGACCTGACGCTATGCCTGAGCGCCTACATACTCGCCTGCGGGCGCACAGGTTTTATCCTGATTTTTTCTCCAGCGTTTTTCCAGCCACCCCCGTCGCCCAAGAGAGCCGCCCCTGGGCACGCCCGGAAGACTCCTTCGCATGCCTTATCAGAACCAGGAGACCCGCCTGTTGTCAGGAGCGGGTCTGTTTGCCGCTTTGGGGGCCAAGAGTGAGAATCCCGGGGCGCTGGGCAGTCCCGCTAAGGCGGTGTGACTTATTTCTCTTGCAGCAAAAGGCTATTTCCAGATATTAGAAGGTGGGACGAAAGACGTGAAGAATAGGATGCGATATCGGCACCCAGCAACCGGTTCTGGCCGTCTCCAGAAAGACAGCGTTTGCGCCAGGCTCTCTCGCCAACACAGACATACAAATCCCCCGTCTGCAAGCTGGCATGGTCAGATCCTGCCTCAGGCGCCAGAAGAAAGGACCTCTGGATCCCGAAAGCGTCTGCTGGAACTCGAATAAATGTTGTTCGCCTAAAAGGTGTCCCCGGACTCCTGTCTGGTTTCGCTGCTGCAGACTAATAAAGGCCACCCCTTCGGGTTTTCCGTGCTGCTTGTTTTCTGGGCGGGGGGCGGGGGGTGAAAGACCACCGCTGAACCCGAGAAGAACCCTCGGTCCAATCCCGAGCGGAAGGGAACTCCAAGCGCTCTCCTCTCCCTCCCTCCCTCCCCTACGTACCCCGAAAGACGGATACGGCAACGTGGGGATGCACGTTTCCAGCCTCAGCGGCAGCACTCGTTTGGCCGGAGGGGAGGGCCCTCCCCTTGCGCCTGGGGAGGGGGGGAGCGGTTCAGAAGAGGAGAAATGCTCTTTACCTTTGCCCAGGTGGGGAGGAGTCGCTCTGGGGGTCCCTCCCTGCGCCTCTTCCTGCGCGGAGGACCGGCTCGTCAATGCCATCAGACGCCATTAAAGGGGGGGGAGTATATTGCTCAAGGTATTAGGGGGCGGGGAGGAAAATCTTTGCTTCTTGTCCTCAGTCCGTGGCTTGAATGCCTCGCCACCGTCCGGAGGAACCGGCAGAGACTCCCCTATTTGGAATTAAGGAATTAATTTCTGCTAATTGGCTACTGTCTCTTGCTAGTGCTCCCCCAACCTGCCTGCCTTGCCTCCTCCTCCCCCCCCCCCACTCGCTCCCAAAGAAGCCTTCTTCCCCAGTGCAGTTTGGGGGGGGGGGGAGAAAGGGGGGATGGATAGCTGGCTGGAGCAAGAGAATCGGCTTGGCGCTCGGGCTGCCCCGAGAGGGAAAAGGGGGGGGGGGAGAGAGAGAGCCAACTTTCCCTCCTGCTGGAGACACAGGCCAGCTCTCCTGCTCTCCCGCCCCGCCGGTTCCCGGCCTCGTCAGGCTCTCCCCCAGCGCCGCTTCCAGCCGGCCCGGCCTCTCCGGCGAACTTGGGCGCAGAGGTGAACTTTCTCGGCCGCGAGGTCGCGACCCCGCGCCGCTGCCTCCCGCGGGCAGCTTCATGCTGCATTAAGCCCAGTCAAAGCTGCACCCTTGAAGGAGCCCGGCGGCTCGGCCTGCCGCCGACCAGAGCTGGGGACGGCCGCAGCCCCCGGCCCGGCCCGGCTTCCCCTGCAGGCCCTCGCCCGCCTACCTGGAAAGCTGGGGGGGGGGGGGGTCTTGCTCGGCCACACCTGCGCCTTGGGAGCACTTTCCCTTTCTCCCCAAAGGGCACTCCGGGAGGCGGCCTGGGAGCACTCCACCCCCAGCCAGGCACCGAGGAGATCCAGCAGGTCTGCTCCCCCCAGACCAATATGGGGCGGGAGGAATTCCCATAGGAATCTACCGCACATTGGGTGTCTCAACGCCTGCATGGCAACGATGGTGCGCAAACCTCTGTGACCCCCCCCCCCCCTACACTACTATTTAATTTTTTAAAAAATTAGAATTATACAACTTCGGGAGATGACAGCTGTCTGGGCTCCGTGTGTGTTGATTACAGGTGCGTAGGCGCAATTGGCCCCAGCGTGTGTGTGGGACACAGTTGTACACACAAAGCCTGGGTTCGTTGTATCTGTGGACACAGTTGTGTATGTACACACACACCGTATACACCGTATACACCCACAGGGATGTATATTTATAAAACTGGGTGACAGTAGGAGGAAAGGATTTCGAGTCTCCTAGGACGGAGTTGTGGTGAACGCATTAAAAAGCACAAACTCCTCCCGGAAACGAAACGAACCAACACACAAAAAACCCTTTTGCTCTGGGCAGAGGTTTGCTTGTTGATAGATCGCTCCCCCCCCCCATCCTCCCCTCCCCGCGTTTCCTCCACAAAAGCAATTCGCACTTTTCAAAGCCGAGTGTCCTTAAAGAGCTCCATCGACCATCCAAGCTCACTTTAAAAGGGATTGGGGGGGGGGGGAGAGAAAAAAGCCCTTGCCCATGTGTGTGTCGGAAGGAGCGAAGGAGAGCCTTATTTTGACACCTCCGGAGCTGCTAAACAAACAAACAAACAAGCAAACAAGCGGCCTCGCCCTCTCTCGGCGGCGCCTTCGGAGTGCC